>CM052799.1:31950298-32095538 GCA_028533885.1 Nasua narica | reverse complement strand
AAATCTTAAAAAAAAAAAATTTCAAATGTGAGTTATCCCCATGTTCTCTTTACTAGGCGTGTGGCCTGCTGGCCTACACATAGAAAGGTAGGATCAAGAGCAAGAGAAGGGGTTCCATAATATTTAATTAGAAACAAACATCCCCATAAACTGAATGATATGTATAGTATGAAATGTGCTGGAATTTCTTTCCTCGAAAAACCAAATAATTGAGTCATGGTCTACTTAGGATTATGAGAGTAACTTGACGTAAGGCAGGTTTGGCTGTACAGAGAACTAATTTTTTACTTATCAAGCACTAACACAAAGCCTGCTATGTCCCAGCTGCTACTCAAAATACTCGAAAAACATTAAGCCTCTAAGGCGGCTACTATTATTTTCCCCATCTTACGGATCAAGGACCCTTCGATTGCTTAGTTTGCTCCTCTGTGGACAGAGGGGCAGAGGGAGAGTCAGAGGGACAAGCAGACTTTCTGCTGAGTGGGGAGCCCCAGGTGGGGCTCAATGCAAGGACCCTGAGTTTATGACCTGAGCTGAAGTCAGGCGTTTTACCCACTGAACCACCCAGACACCCCTGTAACCTATTTTTTAAAACTTACTATATTTTGAACATCTTTCTCCCCTGATACTAAGGAAAAATAAATTTTTTGAAATAAAAAATAATAATAACTTACTTTTAACCCCTAGGCGTGCAATTGCCCACTAAGAAAGCCACGAGCCTCATGTGGCTATGGAGTGCTTGAAATGTGGCTCGTCCGAATGGGGATGTACTACGGGAAATGTCAGATACACTCTGGATTTCAAAACCTCGCTACAAAAAAAAGAATGTAAAATATCTCTTTAATATTTTTTCTGTTGATTAAGAAATGGTAATATTTTGGATACATTGGGTTGAGTAACATATCCTTAAAATTAGTTTCACTCTGTTTTTCTGGGTTAAATAATAACATATAATTATAGATTATTCACATATTACTGATATTAATTTCACCCTGTTTCCTTTTACTCTGCTTAGCGCGGCTACTAGAAAATTCACAATGACAGATGCAACTCCCATTCTCTTCCTGCTGGACAGCCAGCTGGTGGCTCTCTGCACTGATGTGCTTGCTCATAAACATTCATGGCATATTCGGCTCTGGGTCTTCTTAGTTCTTGCTCAGCAGTAAAAAATAACGTGGAAACAATCACCCTGTTTCCTGAGTTGAAATCTGCCTGTGCTACCCTGGCAGATCTTGACCTTGAGGCCTATGTAGTTGATGCGTGAAAATAATGCATCTGGATCTGGAACCTTCCAAAAGGTCTAGCAAACTTGTTGAAAGCCTTGTGGAATCTTGAGTTCCTAACCTTGGGCCCCCTCCCACCAGACTCAATCCTTCCAGCTCCGTATCTTCCGCCAGACGCTCTACTTGAGTGAGATGCGGAATGTTCGTTCGCGTGTAATTGACAAGTAGTATCCGGTGTCTTCCTGCGCCTTTCTGGCTAAGGCCCTAGCCCAGAAGTACACGAAGGAAGGCTGTGTCACAGTGTGGGCAAGTCCAGAGCTTGTTACCCTGCCCTAGGGCATTATCAGGATTTATATTTTCCTGCAATTCACGCCACTTCCTCTCCACACCCAACAAACTTCCTACAGTGCCAACGGGCGGGGGTCGGCCAACCTCATCTCCTTCCTGCAATGTGTCCTTGCTTCCCGGGAGCCAGAGGCAAACAGCCCTGATGTTTGCTGTGAAACGAGCTCCGGGGAGCAGACAGAAAGCTCCCGGGAGCTCTAGATCCCGATTAGCATCCCATCCAGCTGCCAAGTCAGTGGCTGTCTCCCTCAGACACAATACAAATAAGCACTTCGCACCCAGAGAGCTCTCACAAAGGCGCACCAGCGGTTTCCAGGCAGGAGCTGGTCGCAGAATTTCTCCTACTTTCCAGTGAATTGGGAAAGAAAAACACCCGTGATGAGTTTTCCGTAAATCAAAATGTCACCCATTGAAAGCGTAGCCCTTTATCTATTCCTTTTTTTTTTTTTTAAATACTAAGATGTCCTTACTTTCAGGAAATGATGCTCATAATAAATAGCACGTAGGTGTATTTAATATGGTCACTTGACAGCCTCATGTCAATCCCTCAAACATGGGAAGTGTCGTAATTGGTCCCAGCATACAGAGGTCTGGGAATCGTGGTTCCAGGCTGATGGTGACCGGCGGCTTCCATAACCTACCGGAATAAAGGCTCTATGGGTTTTCTATAACAAGGGCGAGCCCTTACATTTCCTTAACAATATTATCAAATCCTTGCAAATAGAAATTGCCCTGCCTCTCCCTCCCAGTCTTTCCCACAGATGGCTAATGCAGTGCCCAATACATAAAGGTCCTCAGGAAATACCCATGGTTTCACATAATGCGGTAAGAATACTTGGTGATGCTTTACAACTCTATTTGTTGGGCTGACTTGCCTCCAATTCTATTTCAAATTTTAACACAGATCCCAGAAAAGGGAGCTTTAGTGCATAGAAGTATAACAATGCTGAGGCTTCCGGGTGGCTCAGTTGGCAAAGTATGTGCCTTCTGCTCAGGTCACGATCTCGGGGTCCAGGGGTCGAGCCCCGCATTGCGCTCTCTGCTCAGCAGCGAGTCTGCTTCTCTCTCTCCCTCTGTGATCTCTCTCGCTTTTCCTCTCTCTCAAATAAATAAAGAAATATGAAATTTAAAAAAAAAGTGTAACAATGCCTTTTCCAGGTGACTTTGGAATATCAGTGGGATATCAGTTTTATACTTAACCTTTGAATTCCTACACTAAAATTTGTGTGCGTGTAGTAACCAAATGTAGATGTAAAACCTAGATATAATGACGCCCTGAGGAATTTTCAGTCTGTTTTTTTAACTCTTTACTGACTCTGCTGAGACACTGACCAAATAGTTATTGAGTGCTTCAAAAGCAAACATAGCAAACATGGGCTCTGGGATGGAGCCTGATGAGAAGTCATCCTCAGGAAGTTTATTGCCTCTGTGGGGAGGGTAAATATTAACCAAGTGAAATATAAGTTTTAAAGTGGAAGAATGGACGAAATTTGAATTAAAAAAAAAAAACCTCTACACAAAGTTATCTAGTTTAAAAAAAAGAAGAGGAGGAGGAGGAGGAACATTCAAGTAAATATCTAATTAGTTGCCAAGAGAAAAAATAAATAAAAGACATTTTGAGAGGAGAGAGAGATCTGTAAAAAAGAGGCAGTAAAGATTAGCAAAGGTCTACGTTCGAGTCTTGTGGCTCTCTGGATGGAAGTTTGCTGGGAGGACACAGAGCTATTTTGAGATTTCAGTTTCGAAATTCTGAGTTAATGCAAAAGTCTGCCCAAATGTGGGTGGATACATCTGTGCAAACATTAGGAAGAAGAGATTGGGGCAAACCAGTGACTGATGACTGTCCCTTGCAGTCAGTGGCAATGGTGGTCACCTCTTTGCCCTCCAGGAAATGAGACAAACCCCCTTAAGCCAGCTCAAGCCACCACCTTATTCCCCCAAAAAGTGACATTGAGAAGACTTTCATTTGGGAAGACACATTTCATCAAACTGTCAATATATGTAAATACATAGAGTATTTTGTTTTTTGAAGTTAGTTCAATATTCCTGCATCTACACTCAGTGACAATGACATGTGGGAAACAATGGAATGACATTGGCATAAGGTGACTTCTCGGCCCTACTTAGTAACATTCATAAGAGGCTTTGATGTTTCCTGGTTTCTGTCTGACAGCTGCTGGAGTTTATTTAATTAATTTGCTTCTCATCAGAGTGATGGTCTAATGAAAAGGGGAGGAAGAAACAACGAATCCCTCTGTCTCGATCAGTTGGGTCCTCTACAAGTAGCTGTCAGGAGTCCGAATTCTTGGGGGGGAGCTTTGTTTTATCCACTTATTTTTATCCGGGGGTAGAGCGGATATCCTATTACCCAGCATCCTGTCATTTTCTGTTTTCCCGGAACAAACCACCTAGTAAATGAACCAGAAAAAGTGAATATGCAAATGCTGGAGGCTGAGTAGGGCCGAATGGGAGGGGTTGGTGAGACGGGGTTGGTGAGCCTGGGCGGTGGGTGAGTTGCGGTCAGCTCCAAGGCTCTGCCACACGCTGGCCATGCGGTACTGGACCCAGGATCTTTCCGGGCCTCAGTTTGCTCATTTATAACATGGGTATAAAAATGACATCTCCTTCCTAGACTTAGTATGAGGAGTAAATAATATATATATATTTTTTGGTGGGGGGAGGGCAGAGAGAGAGAGAATCTTAGGCAGGCTCCACGCCCAGGGGCTCGATCTCATAACCCTGAGATCATGACCTGAGCTGAATCAAGAATTGGAAGCTTACCCCACTGGGGAACTATTCACTCAAGAAAGATATTTTCTGTTACCTTTTTTTAAAGTTTGGGCAACGGCTGATCCGGCATCAAAAGTTCATTTTACAAGTGAAGAAACTCAGAGCATGAAGAAGAATGTTCGTGAGTCATGGGTCTCTTGGATAAAGCTCGAATTCACCACCATGAGTGTCTTGTTCCCATTTGGAAGTTCCTTTCGCTCCCCAGCTGGCCGCTTGCATTGGTCACATTATACACAGAGTAAGGTGCTGGAGATTAAGATTAAGACCTTCAGCTCAGGTCATGATCCTAGGCCCTGGGATTGAGCCCCACATGGGGCTCCCTGCTCAGTGGGGAGCCTGCTTCTCCCTCTGCCTGCTGCTTGTACTCTCTCTGACAAATAAATTAAATCTTTTAAAAAATAGATTACTAGAGACAGATTAAAGTCTGGAGGAGTTAGGTCTTCGAGTTCTTAGCTTTGAGTTTGTACTTCTCCTTTTTTTTTTTTAACTTTTTATAATGAGGAATTTTTGAATAATTTAAAAAGATTGGCAGAAGAGTTTAATGAATGCCCATGTTTCCATCACCTGGCTCCTACATTATTTTATATTTTATTTCATTTTATTATAAGTTTAAAGTAAATCCCACAGACCATATCATATCACCCCATAAATATTGCAATATATATCTCTCTAAATAATAAGAATTGTAAACATTTACATCTGAATTTTTATTTTCAAATTTTTATTTAAATTCTAGTTAGTTAACATATCGTGCAATAATGGTTTCAGGAGAATCCAGTGGTTCATCACTTACAATACCCAGTGTTCATCATAACAAATGCCCTCCTTAATCCCCATCACCCATCTAGCCCATCCCCCACCCACCTTCCTTCATCAACTCTCAGTTTGTTCTCTATTCTTAAAAGTCTCTTATGGTTTGTTTCCCTCTCTCCTTTTTTTCCCATATGTTCATCTGTTTTGTTTCTTAAATTTCACATCTGAGTGAAACCATCTGATATTTGCCTTTTTATGATGGACTTATTTCGCTTAGCATAATATACTCTAGCTCCATTCACATTGCTGCAAATGTCAAGATTTCATTCTTTTTGATGGCTGAGTAATATTCCATTGTATATATGTACCACATCTTTATCTCTTCATCAGTCAATAGACATTTGGGCTCTTTCCATAGGTCAGCTTTTGTTGATGATATTGCTATAAACATCAGGGGGCATGTACCCCTTTGAATCTGGTTTTTGCAATCTTTGGGTAAATACCTACTAATACCAGTACTAGTACAGATACTTATCTAGTAGTGCAGGATCAAAGGATAGTTCCATTTTTCACTTCGTGAGGAACCTCTATCCTGTTTTCCAAAGTGGCCGCACCAGTTTGCATTCCCAGCAACAGTGTAAGAGGGTTCCCCCTTCTCCTCATCCATGCCAACACTTGTTGTTTCCTGTGTTGTTGATTTTAGCCATTCTGAGAGGCTAGTAGTTTTGATTTGTATTTCCCTGATGATGGGTGGTATTGAGCATCTTTTCATGTGTCTGCTAACCACCTGGATGTCTTCTTTGGAAAGGTGTCTATTCATGTCTTCTGTCCATTTCTTAACTGGATTATTTGTTTTTTGGGGTGTAAGAATTTCTAAATACACAATATCAACATCATTACCCCTAAAATAAAATTAACAATAATTCCTTAGTCAATGTTAAACTTTCCAGTGGTCCCACTATAGCAATTTTTTTTTTCCATTTGAGAGTAGTCCTTTATTAGCTGACCAGATTACAAAAATAATCATGGTAGATACCTTAGTTTATCCTTCAAATAAGCCTATTGATCTGGTCTTCCCTGTTGCCAGCATCTCCACCTTCCACAAAATGGGTGGTCTTTTTCTTCATTCCCCCTCGTGGAGAAGATAATTTGAAGGGCCACAAAAAGTTATTTGCTTCTTTGAAACGTTTCCCAACAGTATAGATCTCAGGAATCAGATCCTCCACGCAGATGATGCCATGTTTACCAAGAGATTGGGCAATCAATGTGTTATCTGTCAGGGCAATTCGCTTCTTGTTGATTTTGCCATAACCACGTTTGTAGATCAGTTCATTCACCGACTTCAGATTTGGGTCCCCCCATGCTATATATGGTTCCACAATCCTTAACATGTTAACTGAAGCCTTGTTGAGCTTAACAAAGGTGCCATTGAAGATCTGGTGAAGGCGAAGAAGCTGCAACACCTTTCGAAACTTTGGGCTCACACCATTGATACCTCTGATCCTGATAACAAATGCCAATTTGGGTTCTGCAGGTACATAGGAGTTGCCAGCTTTTCTTGCCATCCTTGCCATTCGGATCTCAGTTCTGTACATCTTCCTATATTCCTTGTGGTAATGCTTAGCTTTTTCATAGATAAGCTTCCTCCTTGCCTTTCGAAGCATCTTTTGAGCAAAGTTCTTCCTCAGATGCTTGATCTTCAACTCTGCGAAATTCCTTCACTTCTCTTTAAGGGTTTCTGGCACAGCCGGAACCTTCTTTGTCTTCTCTTCTGTACCCTCCATGGTTCCAACACAATAGCAATTTTTAAAAAATTTTTGAATCAGGATCCAAATGCACCCCACCTCTTGAGATTGGATTATATGTCTAAGTTTTAAAACATCTATCAGTCCTCCCCATCTCTTCTCCTCCTTACAATTTGTTTATTAAAGAATAAGTTCTGTTTTGACTTTGAGGGTAATGAAAATAATTTTTAAAATTTTTTTATGATTAGAGACCATTTTCACATGTTTTAATAATTATTGTGGTAGTTTGCAAATTCCATGCTGTGCCTCAGGCTGAAAAATAACCGCAATCTAATTTACGTTTTACTGAATGATGATGATGTACCGGGGACTTACTTGGACCCATGTAAAGCAGTGTGAGATAAAAACTGTTATCATTCTTTTCACAGAGGAGCAAACTAAGCAATGGAATGGTGATGTCACTTGCACCACAGGTGAGGGAGTGACCTGAGCACTCTGACTTTAGGCTTGGGTCCCTAGCATAAGCCAGACCACCTCTTCTCTATATCCTGGAATAATATCGGTAGAGGCTGAAGTCAAAGCTCTTGGGGGCATGAATAGATTTTTGGTTTTCTGGTTTGTTTTGTTTTTGCTGCTGTTATTATTGATAGCATTTACTTACCCCTCACTGAAGGATCCCCCCAGTCTCACCTGGGCAGAACTTACAACCCCGGCGTCAGTCAATGAGCACCCGACACACTGATCAGGAGTAGGGATGTCCCCCAACATGTTCTTGATAGTGAATCCCTAGGGTTTTATGAGAATACTGGAAAAGAATCTTTCTTTTCCCTGCATCTGGAATTGTTATCGTCATGTTGCCCATCACGCACAACCCGAGAAAGAAAACAACCCTGGGGACAGTGAAACCAAGCTGAGAGATGGAGAGAAATTAGATTCTTCCTTTAAGCCCTGAACAAGCCATGCCTGCAGACAGACTAGCCTTGATCTTTTGAGCTACAAGTTTCAATAACTCCCCTTTTGGCTTAAAACAGTTTGGTGGATTTTTTTTGTTCACTCAAAATAAAATGTGCTCTAACTCATAGAGAAAACTGCACAATTAAAAAGAAGATAGTCCTCATTCACTCTTTTTCATGTAGGCAAACAGTCTCTGGATTTCTGGCCCATAGAATCACAGGTAAAAATTTTGATATTAACATGATATTGTTGCACAGAAAGACAAAGATCTGTACGACAGGCCCATGACACCAAAAACACAATCAAAAGACATCCGCCAAATCCCAAGTCCATTATTGTCTTTATCTTGTTACTGCACTGAAATATGACTTTAATATCTTCTCCCCATGGACTGGATTTTTTTTCCCTATGTGGCTAATCATTTCCAACTTCACGAAGTCAATACAACGCAATTTGCCCTTTGCTGTAAATCTTAATGCAATCTGCCCTGAATGAACCCATTTGTAATTCAGAGTTGTATATTTGTTAAATGTGGCTTGCAAGCATCCTGACCAAAGCACATTCTCATTTTCATTGTTTTTTTTTTTTTTTTTAATTCACTTGGTGGGCCACGTTGTGACTTTCATGGACCCTAGGCTCTTTCGCCTTCGTGAGCCACTAAAAATATTTAAAAATCTACGTTATTGTTATAATGGTATTAAGACAAATACAATCCAAGCTTTTTTTAGTTTTTAAAAATTCAGTTTTTAAAAATTTTATTTTAAAATAGACAACATTTTTGTGGGCCCCAAACATATCCTAGCCCATAGACACCGCAGCCACTGTGCCTAATCAGTAAGTCTGCTCTGCCTACCGATTAAGTACTAATAAAGGCATTTTAGAATTAGCACAGGTGTAAAATGTGGGACCTAAAACTTGAAGCCCCCCACCCCCAAGCCTTTTTCACTGTCAACATTCAGCGAGAAGTTTCTCTTTTCTTGGCGGCTTGTAGGTATCCAGGGGTAATGAGCAGGAGCCCCGAAGCCAGATAGAACTGGGTTCCAGAAGCCAGTCCCCACACTTTCCAGCTTTGTGAACCAACTTGCCTTCACTGCATCAGGTATAAAACCGAGCTCGCTAAGTTGAGAGCCTCAATGTCAGGATTTGTGTAAGAGCGCTTAGCACAGTGTCTGGCCCAGAAGAAGTGCCTCATTATCACACTAGCAATGCCAGTGAATATTCCACACAGAGGCAGCGTGGAATGGGGGCTGAGAGTGCAGACTTCGGAATCAGGCTGCCTGGGTTTGAATCCGGTCTTTAACTAGCAGTGTGACCTAGGCAAGTAACTGCTCTCTCTCTGCCTCTGTTATCTCCCATATAAAGGGGGGACAACAATATCTCTCTAGATGATTCCTGTCAGATAACAGATAAGTTACACATAGTACTTGATACTTAATAAATGAAAGATAATATTATTATTTATTTTGCCATTTTCCATAATATGTAAAATGTGTTCTCCTTATTTGTCTAAATTTTTAAAAACTAACTGTTCAAAAAGATAGTTGCAACCTTAAGGAAAAGTTGCTTGGATAGCACAAAAATGTCCTGAATTTCCTTTTCTTGGATTCATTGTCAACATTTTAGATTTACTCCACCGTCCACGCTGTCTATACACATTCCTATTATCATTAGTCAGGCAAATGATAGACATGATATTCCATCATCCCTAAATGCTCCAGTGTGTTTCCAAAAACAAAGACATTCTCCCCTGCAGAATCAGCATCTAAACTTCCCAGTCAGCACAAGGAGCTCCAATGCACACATCCCTTTCAAATTTCCCAACTCTGCCCTGATGTCTCCTTTTATCCTTTCTGGCTAAGAGACCCATTTTGCAATTAGTTATCTTTTTTTTTTTTTTTTTAAGATTTTATTTATTTATTTGACAGAGCTAGAGAGATCACAAATAGGCAGAGAGGCAGGCAGAGAGAGAAGGGGAGGCAGGCTCCCTGCTGAGCAGAGAGCCCAATGCGGGGCTCGATCCCAGACTCTGAAATCACGACCTGAGCCAAAGAAAGAGGCCTAACCCACTGAGCACCCAGGCGCCCCCAATTAGTTATCTTTTAGTTGTCACTTCCCACTCCTCAGGTTTGGAACAGAGGCTCAGGCTTTCCTGTAGCTTATGCCCTTTATACCTTTTTTTTTTTTAAAGATTTTATTTATTTATTTATTAGGGAAGAGAGAGAGTGAGAGAGAGCATGAGAAGGGAGAAGGTCAGAGTGAGAAGCGGACTCCCCATGGAGCTGGGAGCCCGATGCGGGACTCGATCCCGGGAATCCGGGATCATGACCTGAGCCGAAGGCAGTCGCTCAACCAACTGCGCGACCCAGGGGCCCATGCCCTTTATACTTTTAAGGGTTGGAGACTTTTCATTCTGTCCAATGACCTTCCATCTGGGTCCACCTAACATTGCCTCATGATCACACTCTTGCTGTACATTCTTAGCAGGAATACCCCAGAAATGGTGTTGTGCTCTTTTCTGGGCATCACAAAAGGAGATGCGTGGTGTTGATTTGTCCCCTCACTGTTGATGTTAATGTCGATCACCCAGTCAAGGTGGTGTCTATGGTCTTTACACTTTAAATTCCCTAACTTTTCTTTGTAATTGATTAGTATTTTGGTGGGGGGGCAGAGTGTGAAAAGTACACCCAAATCCTATTTCTTCTATTTCTTATTGAATCTTTACTCACTGTGATCAGCACCCATGAATGACTCTCACCTGAATCTATCACTCCGGTTGTCCCCATTTATTATTTATTTAGTTAGTTCAGTATTGAGTCAGAGATTCCCATTTTAGTCAATGGATTGTAATCTGTCACCAAACCTCTGTTTGGGTCATACATCCTTTAACTCATTAGTCATGGAACATTTCCTTATATTCTAGCTCAATAAGATGATCTGGGTTCTTATTAAATTTCCATTGTCCCCCAATCCTGGAATCAGCCATTTCTCCAAGAAGCCCTGGCTTATTTTAGAAAAGATGGTATTTAGAAACCAATATGTGAGTGCTCACTGTGCTTATTGCTACTGTAGTGTCATTGTTCTCAGCTGTCAGTAGAACTAGAAAAAAATATATATATCCATATGTGTATAAAGACACACATGTATATGTATTTGTGTCCTTCTGTGTATATACATGTAACAAAACCATGAGTTTATACAGTCATCTTTAATTCCAATTCCACACCATTGCATTCTTTCCAGCCTTCTCTTCTGATTTGGCAGTGAGAATTTCACTTCTCATTACCCCAAATACACTTATTTTATTTGGTCAGCCCCCATGCTAAACTCAAGATGGAGAGGGAAGAAAAAGAAAAGACAAATAAGAGGGGAGGGATAGGAAAATAGGAAGAGAAGAAATTCCCCCTTTTTATTTGAATACAAATATTGCGTTCTGCTTTCTTAAATTCAAACTGAACACGTCCTAAAGTTCTGCATGAAACTTGAAGGTAATTTTGTCATACTCAACTTAGAATTTTGCCTTGAAAATTTCTAAGAAAGGCACTCTTCACAAAAATAAGTAATTATCTTAAGTAATGAAGCAAAAGAAAAACTGACTCGTGTCAGCCAACGTGGGAAAGATATTTTCATCAGTGTATGTATAATCAGTTTCATATTTCCCAGGAAATACTTTGAGAAAATCTGATTAATTCCAACAGAAATAAATCTGATATACCCAAGAATAATACACTAAAGGTTCACTGAAATATTTTTTTAATAAAGAGAGCTTCTGTTATTTGACAGAGGAGCATGAATATCTTGAGTTGTCTTTTTTTAATCTTCTCTTATACACGTTCATCATAGATATTATCAAAACTTATTGCAATATGAGCACAGCTATGCAAGTAAATCACTAAGAAATTTATTTGTCCTGAAATGATAATCTCAAGGCCACTCTCTCTCCATGAAGTGTTTCTGACTCCTGATCCTAATTGAACCCATGTTCTTTATGTATAATTGTACAGATTGGGCCCTGTCCATCTTCAGGGGGCATTATTTACATAAACTCTTATGAGCCTGTAATGTAAAGGGTTGTTCCAACTCCCAGCAGATATGTAGAATGCAACCTTCACAGCTGCACACAGCAGCCTTGCCATTGGTCATTATTGTTTCCTTTCAACACCTTTAATGCTTGTTTTGCAGGTATTACCTGCCTGTGTTTGTGTCTGTATGTATGCGTGCTTTTTTCATCTGGCCTCCTCATGAAGCCTTCCTAGGCCACTCGGCTCGTGGTAATAAGTTGTGTCCTACAGCACCACTACCCAAACAAGTATAAAATACCTTATATTTGTGTTTAACTTTAATCCTGCATGGTGGTGGTATTAGCTCAGGCCAAGGTTGTGACTCAGGTGTGCTGGGTCAAACTTTGGAGACTTTATAGAACAGACCTAACACAAACCTATTTACATGAATGATTGAGAAATCTCCCATTAGAAAACTTGCCCCACATGGAGAGGGAATAAGTAAATGTGTTTCTTAAAAGTGAGTTTGGATATTGACTTGAAATTAACTCTCTGTAGTCTTAAGTGGGTCACTTTTGCTTTCTATGAAATGAAGAATTTGATAATTTAGATGTTTTTTTCCAGCTCTAACATTCTTTAAAAATAGCATCTATAGTATAAAAATAATGGATATTATTTAAAAATTCAGAAAACATGGAAAAGCTTAACAAATATATATTCAAGTAAATCTACTAGCCAAAGAGAGTCACTGTTAACATTTTGGAATAGAGCTATCCAGACTATTCTACTAATTCTATTGTAAATGTGTATACCCATATTTTGGGTGCTGGAGCATAATTGGAGTAATCACAAATGGGACCACATGATGTTTCACATTACTCTTTCATATATACATATATGTATGTACACATATAAATTTATATTTATGTGTATGTATATATACATATTATACATAAGTTATATACATATTTAAGTTACACAAATATATATAGTTTCATGTCTTTTGCATCTTTTAAAAATTAATACATCTTGGATATCATACATAACAATAATACATATTGTTGCATAGCTTACTTTTCATCTAAAAATATTTCATGTTTATATTTCCACAGAATTTTAAATTTATTTGTTGTATTTCATTACATATGGGGACCTTAATTTCTTTAACCAATCCCAATCTACGAATGTCAAAAATTTCAGTGTTATAATTACCACTGAGATGGACCGTTGTTATGTATGACATATAATGATCACTATATATGTCTAATAATTTTATGTTTGACATGTATTATGATAATAACACATACTGTTTACAGAAGTGTTTATCTCATTGTTCTTTGTAACTAAACATTTTTAGCAACTTATATAATACATGAATATAATATATATCAATTATTTCTGCTCTTATATTTTCTTTTGTATTCGGTCCTAGAAGTAAGATTGCTGAACCAACAGCTCTACCATCTTATTTTTTTCTTGTGAACTTTCAATAAGGGTTTTCTGAGGATGACAGGCCTTCACAATAATAAGCTTTGGAAGGAGCGGTACTATCACATTGTGAACTTGACCTGTGCTTTGTTAACTAAGCAAACCGTGTGAAAAAAGAAGGAAACCATTTTATTGAAACAGAAGAATGTGTCCAAACTCATGTTCATAAAATTCTTGGAATATAAATTTCTAAAGGAAAGAAAAAGAGCAAAGGAAAATAAAAAATAAAAATAACCTGTAATTTTATTTCGACCTATATGTTTTAAAGAATCGATACCCTTCCCTGTGGGCTTATCTATATATATATATATGGTTAGTAATAAAACGTCAAGAATGATGTTCAGCTCTGAATGCTGAATGCTCCAAGACCACATCCTATTATGATGCAAAACTCCAAATAAATCAACTGTAAAGAGGCGTTTATAATACCAACAAAAGTTTGGAGAAAAACAACGGACTGAAAATGAGATGCTATGAGGAAATCATTGTTAAATGCTTTTAGGTGTGAATAATGACACTGTTGTTCTGTGAAATAAAGAAGAGAGACACATCTAAAATAATATGGCATCTGAGATTTATTTCAAAATAATCCAGCAGAGTGGTAGGGACATTTGGGAGGAAGGAATAAATACAAAAGTAAAAGGGCTATACGTTAGTTAGGGAACTGGGTGATGGAACATAGGCATTCCTTCTACTAGTCTGTCTGATATTCCATATATTTGAAGTTTCCCACAATAAAAATTTAAAGAAAGAGAGAATGTTGACTCCACAGAGGCAGGGAACCCACCTGTCTTGTTCACTCCCATGCCAAACATGAGGAATAAATGCTTATAATTAGAATATAAGTATTAGGAGTAGGTTACTCTGTTTCACATTATGTTTTCATTTTAGTTACTCTGTTTGCAAAAAAATTTAGGTTTTCAAACCTGGCAATTACAGCATGATAGTGAGATCCCCATTAGTGGGAGTATTTAAATACAGATAAGACTTCCTGTTGGGTGTTGTTATATGGGAATCACGGGTCGAGTTTGACGGGCTTAAAGTTAAGTTCCCTGCCAATTTCAGAGGTCTATTTGACTTAGTGTTATGTTTTTCCACCCCGATTTATACTTATACTTAGCATTTTTATAGAGCTAAATGGAAAAAAAAAATCCATTTTTTTTTTTCAAGTTGGAAATCACCTTCCTTTTGCACTGGATTTCTTCTTGAAGTTCCATGTCTATTCTGATCTTTGAATGCGAGCCCCAGAGACTCAACATGTTACTGCAAATAGTTGGGTTTAAATGGAAATGAAAGTAAGCGCCAAAGGAGCTAGGAATTCCAAGGATGGAAGAAGATCTCCTAGGCCTCCCAGAGGATTTACAGCAGTTCATGGATGCCCTGCCTTTAAGTGAGTTCCCTTCTATTTCCACCACTCCATAGCTTCTACTAACTCCTGTCTTTGCTTCTCTCAGAACTTCAGACTTTTTAGGGCCTTTCTCTGGACATCTTTGCAGCTTCTGCTCCTAAAAGTCCCTGCATCTTAGTACTTGAATCCTGAGGGTGGGGGTGGATAGACAGGAAAAGAGAGAGAGTGGAACTTACCAGTAACCATCTTCTCTGTTTAAAGGTAACCTCCAACACTTTCACCAGAGCCCACCTCCCAGGCTGCTAGCCAGGCTATGGCTTGGTTCTTCCAATTGTACTGCCCATCTTCAGTCTAGCATTGAGCTCCATCTGTCATAATTTGATTTTGAACTCATGTGCAAAGAATAGCTTAGAGTGAGGATGTTCTAGACGGGAGAGATGGCGGGGCAGATATCGTCCTGCGAGCCCAGCGCAGGTTGGCAGTGAGAAAAGGGCCCAAGGAACAGAGAGGCTGAGGACTAAGGATGGAGAAAACTCATGGGTCAGTGCCCTAGAGAAAGATCTTGGACGGCAGCCGTGTTTAACCAGAAGGTCCTAAAGCTGATGTCTGGAAAAGAGAAGTTAATTGTACTTTCAAAATCTAACCTTGAGGGTGCTTGGGTGACTCAGTCATTTAAGGGTCTGCCTTCAGTTCAGGTCATGATCCTGGAGTTCTGGGATCGAGTTCTGCATTGGGCTCCCTGCTCAGCGAGGAGTCTGCTTCTCCCTGTGCCCCTCACCTCTCTCTCTCTCTCTCTTGCTCGCTCAAATAAACAAAATCTTTTAAAAAAATAAATGGAGAAATATTTAAAAAAAAATCAAATAAAATCTAACTTTGGATTTGAGTCCCAGGTCAATCTCATATGACCTATACAACCTTGTGGAAAGTGGTGTGTCTCTCACTATAACCTTGTAGTCTGTGAAAAGGGCATAAAAATGCTTCCTTTGTAGGACAGGCAAAAAGGTTAAATGAGGTAATGAATGCAAAGCATTCAGAAAATAGGCACTTAGTAAATGATCTTGTTCTTATCATGCTAAACCTTCTAATGTTCCCGGTGAATCCCAACCTTCTGGAGCGGAATTAGAATTTGCAACCCAGCATTGCTGCAGGGAAGCCATGAGAGGCAGAATTCATGCCCTTTACTAAATAAGATGAACAGGCTCAACTAAACTTAGAGGCTTTCCTCATCCTTAAAAATGACCATCTTCTCTCCCCTTTGGCCCTCCAGGGTGAGCTTTCAGCAGCAGATAAACGGAGATTACAGGAGGCCAGGCCCCAGAGCTTATAGATTTGGATTTCCTGAATTCTCTCCAATTCATTCATCTCTAGGCATCCTTCTCCTCTTTTTATTGCCCCATCCCCCCAAACTCGCTCCATCCTCTTACCGAACAAGAAGGAAAAACGAAGAGTATTTTTTAAAACAGGGGGAAAACAATGTCACATGGATCTTGGGGAGCACTTGTTTGGGGGGCCCTTGGGGGCCCTTGTTTAAGATGGAGTCTGATACAGTAATCTGTATCCTTCGGGGATTGCTTTTTGGGGAGTTTTACCTAGATTCCTTCTGAAAATCAGCATTTCCCAGGAATGCCTGAGGGATGCTGATAGTTAAAATGTAGAGCTTTGGCGCCAGTCAGAGCTGGGCTTCAAAATCCCCCCCTTGATGCTTGTGGACCTTGGGCAAGTTCCCTCATCTTCCTGGGTCTCAGTTTTCTCCTCTGAAAAATGGAAAGGTGGCACTAACAAGCAGGATATTGAGATGCTTACAGCAGAGCCTAGATGGAGAGTTCCTCACACAGCAGAGAGCAGGCACTTGGGACACTGTAGCTTTCATTATTCATGAAGCTTCTTATCCCCATTGCTTTTAGAGTGGGCTATGAACATTATCTCAGGTGACATTATTATTTAGAGTGACCTCAGAATCCTTGTCAGGTGGTACAGATTTTAAAATAGAATTAGATGGTCCTCGGCTTACCTACTGACTCTGTCCCTTACTAGCTGGTGACGCAGGCAAAGTCATGTACATTCTGTGCGCTGTAGTCTCCTGAGCCTTACTGTGGCTCAAACAGAGGTAGAGGTAGATGGTGCCCAGTCTAGCTCCTGGCACGTAACAAGGGCCTAGCGAATAGTCAGTCTGATGATGCTGATGGTGATGGTGATCATAAGGAAGACTGCAAGAATGATGCTGCTGATATTGCATAAAAAACAAGGATGGAATTTCACTTCCAGTTATTTCTAATATGTTCACTGGAGACTACAAGTCCTTGAGGGCAGGGACCGTGGTTTGCTTTCATTTCGTTCTTCGTATTTAGCAACTAGCACACAGTGGGTGCTCAATTCATAGTTGTTGTAGGCATCGATGAGTTGGTAGTGAGAGAATGTTCTGGTGTTAGAGAAAGAAATTATTCCCCGATCAACAACTCTGGCTTTGGAGTCAGACAAATGCGTCTTCTATCCTGACTTACCACTTACTATGTGAATTTAGCCGAGTTACTTAATTCTTCTCTGTCTCCCATCCGTAAAATGGGAATAACACAACCTACCTCATAGGGATGAGAGACTCAAAGGAGAAAATGTATGTAAAGAAGTTAGCACTGGGCCCGCAACATAGTCTGTGCTCAGTAAAGGTTAGCTATGGGGAGGCCTCGGTGGCACAGTTGGTTGAGCGACTGACTCTTGGTTTCAGCTCAGGGCATGATCGCGTGGGTCATGGGATCAAGCCCCCGACAGGGCTCTGTGCTCAGCGGGGAGTCTGCTGGAAGATTCTCTCCCTCTGCTCCTCCCTCCATGCATGTGTGAGCTCTGAGCTCTTTCTCCCTCTCAAATAAATAAATAAATCTTAAAAAATAAAAATAGAGCTAGCAACTATGCACTACATAGACAGGCTATTTGACCTGAACTAACCAGAAGGGAGGCTAATGCAACTCATTCATTTGAACTCATGCCATGGTTTCCTCACGTGCCTAAGTACTGCCCAGGGTCTAAGTGCACAAGTGTTTAGAAAGCCTGGCCTTCTTCTAATACCCATCAAGATGGCAAAAATAAACGTGGGAGCCAATTACCTTCTATGAAGTGCTCATAATCCCCACTCAGGAATTTGGTCTCGATGCACCATTACAATTAAATATGCAAATAGCAGCCCTTTGATTTTTATCATTTCTGGTAAGGATGAGCATTTTCAATCCACTGCATTTGTATCCATTTAGATAATGAGGATGATGGCAACAGATCCTTTCCTTTTCCACTCTACCTTTCATTCAAAAAATCAGGCCCAGAGGTGCTTTTAGAGACCACATTTATAGATTAATTCCATCATTATGGAGCTACAGGAATCCCTGGGGTGGCAAGAAGCACATATTAACTTTTGCCAATGACACTGCACAAACACTGGATTATAAAAGCAAATGGCCAATGACTCATCCAGTTGCAAATGCAAGGAAAATTTATGAAGCCGGAAGAAAAAACAGAAAACAAACTAACAAAAAACAAGCCACATTGAGTGGCATTGTAATTTAGCTACAGATTTCAAATAGCAAAGAATCCACAAATAAATGTGACTTCCCCTGGTTTTCTGAACCACATGGAGATCGTGTGGGGGCATGACTTAACAGGAAGGACTTGTCACCACCCACACCCCATGACATTCCAGAATCCCATGATGAACAAGAGACTGAATGGACTAAACTCTAAACTTGCACTGCAAGCTACTCAGGTCTCAAATCTCCCAAGCACTGAAGTTTTGAGCATCTCTCTCACTCTTGAGACTGAAATAAGACAATCCTGGTGACTTGATTTTTCAGGGACACTCACGTCCACACTTATTTTTCCCAAAAGCTGCGATTGCCCTTGGTTTTACATTTTGTTCGTTTTTATCATGCAGCAGAAAGAAGATGGATCCTAGTTTTCTGAAGAGATTGAATTATAGCAGTAATTTGTACCTCTATTATTATATCGGACTTCCTTTGGGAATATATTAGATGCTGTGGACCAGCCACTTGGAAAAATGTGTGCACAAATATTTTTTGTGCACACAGATTCAATTACAAGGCAGCATTCATTTTAGGAGAAATTCACTGATCCCTTGCAGTTTATCTGTGGACCCCTGGTCAAAAACCTCTATGCTGGTTAATTTCTCAGATTGCGTCTCTGTGTGACATTCATTTACTCATTTATTCGAGATTTCCAGGACCACCGTGTTGCAAGCACCAGGCTAGGTCCTGGGACTATGAAGGTAAATAAAGCATTGTCTTTCCTTTTGATGCATTCATAACCCAATACAGGGTGACAATGTGTGACAGCTGTCTCTATGGAGGTATAGAAATATACTGAGGGTATATAAGAGAAAGAGTGACTAAGTGTGACTCAGGAAATCAAGGAAGGCATTGGTATTTTTGTTTTTGTTCTTATTTTTTAAAAAGAGCCAGTTTTTTTTTTTTTAAGATTTTATTTATTTATTTGACAGAGAGAGAGATCACAAGTAGGCAGAGAGGCAGGCAGAGAGAGAGGAGGAAGCAGGCCCCCCACTGAGCAGAGAGCCTGATGTGGGGCTCGATCACAGGACCCCGAGATCACGACCTGAGCAGAAGGCAGAGGCTTAACCCGCTGAGCCACTCAGGCGCCCCTAAAAAGAGCCAGTTCTTATGAGTGTCGGGGATGAGCAGAGAGAGAGGGAGAGAAAGAATCCCAAGCAGTCTCTGTGTTCAGCACAGAGCCCGTTGCAGAGCTTGATCTCACGAATCTGGGATCACGAACTGAGCGGAAATCAGGAGTCGGATGCTCAAGCGACTGAGCGACCCAGGCACCCCAAGGAAGCCATGATTGGGGAAGGGGTATTTAGGCACTGTGTTCAAGACATGGAAACCCAGCCAGAGGGCAGGGGCAATGACGTCATTTCCGACAGACAGAACAGCAGGGGCGAAAGCTCAGAGGGGTGAAAAAGCCTGGCATCGCTGAGCCAGTCGACCAGCTGATCCGGTCGACCAGAGCACAGAGCATCCAAGATGGAGATGTGCCGAGAGAGGAAGCATACAGATTCTGTGAGTTCCACTCTCATCAAGTTTGGACTTCCTCTCGTGGGTAACGGGGACACCACGAAGAAGGTTAAGCGTGCAAGAGGGATAAAGCAGGTTTATGTTTTACAAATGAAACTCTTACCATACTCAATTGTCCATTGCTAGTGCCACCCAAAAATAAAAACATTCAGCTAAATCAATGTTCTCAGAAAGCTCGGTGGAAAAGGAAATATATTTTTAGAGTAGGGCAGTGTCTGGTACCCAGTGGGGAGGGACGCACAATATTAACAGTTAGGGATGGAACCTTACAAATTTGAACCAAGAAAAAATAGCTGCTACCTTGAACTAGTCATGAATGAATATTTAGAGTTAAGCACTAGCCCGTAGCACTTGGTGGATTCCGGGGCCACCGGTGGAAAGTGTCAAAAGCAATTTATTATGAACACAGTGGAATTTTAGCTTAAGATGCTAGTGCTGGCAATGCTGGGGGCATTGCCCCCAGCGGAGGGGAGATGTTGCCTAAAGCAAAAAAGTGATTACAGACAAAATTACCCTTACAAACTTCTTCAATTGCCCATGAAGTGCAGTACACACAGGTAGCAGAGAGCTGAACTCTGATTTATAAATAATCTCTACACAAGGAGTTTTCTAAAAGGGCACCTATTAAAAGTTAATTTTGCCATAGTCTTGCTGTACTGATCTATATTGAAATTTGCGTAATTTAAAAGCATGTATGTTGTGAATGCCACTGTAACACTTGTAACAGCAAACTTGGCAAATAAATGTTATTTTATTTATTTGTCTATTTATTTATTTATTTAGAGATCGAAGGAGAGAGAGAGTCTGAGGCAGGGTCCAGGCTTGGCACAGAGCCAGACGCAGACCCGATCTCCTGACCCTGAGATCATGACCGCAGCCGAAGTCCAGAGTCCGACGTTCAGTCGACCGAGCCACCCAGGGGCCCCAAATAAATTAAAAGAGCTTCCCAGTTGTCCCCACCAGAATCTGTCTTATATCCTGATCTGCAGTCCCGAGTGGTAAAAGTTAGCACTTCCAGAAAGGGGAAATGCCCAGGCATCTTACACTGCTCCTAGCTGCCTTAGCCAGTGATGAGGACCTAACTGGAAGGACTGTATGGTTAAGAGTCATCATGGAGATCAGAGACTATTGTAGGTGTTTACTTTCTTCAAAATATTTTGGGATTTGGGTAGATCCACCGGAGGGGGTCTTGTACTTGATCACCATCGGCCACGTGTCCCGAGACAGTACCCGAAAACTACTGCTCCCTGGGGCCTGGTGGAAAGAGATTCGCAGAGAGAAGGATGCCACATAAAGTGGACAACTCTGCACTGTTGATACTGGGGTCCCAGACAATGCTAGGTCAGTACAAATGTTTCCATTTTAGGGTTCATGTCACCCTCCGGAGCCATCCCCTTCCCTCCAGCTGCTGTGGTGACAGGTGGCTGAGGTCTGCCTACTGCCTGGCGGGGGCTGGTGGATCTCCGCTGGTCAGCCACAGGGGAGGCCTCCCGGCCAGGACGCCCGTGGGCGATGTCACTCCGATTGCATGGTATGATATCTTTTTTCTGAAACCCAAGAGGTTGACCCCAAGGTCTTGTTTTGTGTGAATCTGGACTCAGCAATGACCAGAAGTTGACTTTGAAGGACCTTCACCAAATACATTTTTACCTCTTAGTCTCATTCTTACTGTTGCAAATGGCAGAGCAGACGAGGACACAAAGAGACCCGTCACCCCCCGGAAAGATTGATGCGTCCTTGAAGATACACGGTCGTCTTCCTGTGTCTCCTCTTCTCCTCCTTCTCCTCCTCTCCCACTCAACTCTTTCCTCATTCTTCCACCTTTCATCTACGCACACACTCATACCCCATAGTGGATCAAAGCCTGAACTCGCACCTGGATTCTAATCCCATCTGGATCCTGAAGGAGTTATTGATGCTTCAATTTGCTCAGCTGTAAAACGGGACTAATCCAACAGTTGCAAGATTTGTTTTGGGGATCGAATAAGAAAATGTATACACTGTGCTCAGCCCGGTGCCTGTCACAGGGGCAATGCTCAACAAGTACTATTATTATTTACCCCTCGTATTATTTTTATTATAATTATACACTCCCCCGTAGCTTGCCAATGTTTAATTGTAAATCCACTGTGCAAATGTTCTCATATGACTAATAGTCTTCCCAAACAGAAGATCGAGTGGTGGCACAGAACACTGTTGTACAGATAATGTAATTAGCAATATGATTCCATGACTTCTTAATCACATTGCTTTTCCTTAGCAAGCAAGAAATGTTACTAAGGCAGCTAAGTGCTTAGCCATATGCACCTAACATAAGGCTTTGTTTTCTTTTCATTTCAAATAGATCAAGTAGCAGAAACTATTTTTTGCTAGATTATTTCCTTCTGTATATCAGGAGAAATTCAATATAAAGGAGGCAATTTTTTTTTATATTACTCTCAGGGAACTTCACGATCCTAATTATCAAATGACCTTTAAATAAATTATTTCATGTCTGCTGACCCTGCCAGAGGGCTCTCAGCTTCATGAATAAGAGTGGGTACAGCTTTGCCATCTCAGAGAGAGTTTCAGCAGATACCTTGAAAAGATCATAATCATTGGCGCTCCGTGGAACTAGTTAAGCTGCTTCATGATGATGATATCGATGAGAACGGGAAAAACAGCTAATGTGGTTGAGAACTCATACCCGGCAAGCCCAGTTTCAAGCATTTTACATGTGTTAGTTTATCTACTTTTCCTAGGAACGCTTAGGGACAGGCGTGGTATTTATTCCCATTTCACAGATGAAGAAACAGATGCTCTTTTTTAAAGGGGGGATGTCACCGTGTACTGGGGAGCATCCCAGGGCTGAGGGAAAGGGAAATGCTCTGAAAATGTAAATGCAGTGATTGAGGGCATTATTAACACCTCCTGACATGAGTAAGGCTATGGTGACGACCTTCATTTTGTAGATGAGAAAACGGACACTTCTGCCCCGGCGCCGGTGAAGTGGCAGCTCCCCCTCGAGTACTCCTGTTCCCAAGACCCGGATGGTTCGATGGTGTGGACCGCTTCGAGATTCACCATCTCCTCTCCTTCACAAATCAGTAAGTCCTTTACCGACTGGAAGAACTCGGTCTCCCCTGTTAGCAAATAATGAACAAATAATGCGGATTCTGCAGAGAAAATAGTTTTTCTCAATAAAAATGGCAATGATAAAAATGTTTATAAAATGCGTAATTAAATGGCAACGCATAAAAAAGAAAACAAAAAAATCGCATCTCTGTAATTCAGAGAGAAGTGATAATGTTTCGGTGATCAGCCCTTCAGCTGAGTCGTTACATACAACACACTTTAACGCACACTTTACTGACACGGAATCCTACAGTTCTATAAGGTGCTTTTCATGCCACAATATTAATATGAATATTAATGTTGATACTAATTAATAATTAAAATGCAAATGAACCCATTTCATTGTTTTTAATACTGGACTCTGCAAAGTCCAGTTAACCAAAATGTATTTACCAAATCCCCTATGGATGGATATTATGCTATTTTTTTGGTAATATCATAAAAAATTGGGTGAACCTCTTTGACATGATCCCTTGTGTACTCTCCTTTGATTACCTCCTTAGGGTAAACCCCTAGAAGGGGAATGGCTAAATCAAAGGATATACACATTTGCTATTTCCACTCACAGGTAGGGTCTGAATACCTACATAATTGGTTTTCCCAAAGACAGTGTAGGAGAGCTTTCAATTCTTCCTGGTTTGTGGTAAAGAGCGGAGAGCTAACACAGCTGGGAAACGCTGTTTCTAATAGAGTTTTACTGGGTAAACAAGGTCAGAGGGCCCAAATCCCAGAAGGCCTGAGGTTTTAGATCATATTTCTCCCACTAGTCTCCCAGTTCATGTCTCCCAAGGGAGTAACAGTATGCAGTTTGGGTTAACTCAATAGCCTGACTTTGAGATACTGTTTCTGGCGCTGGCAGAGATTCCTATGGGATCCCAGGATAATACAATTGAAGAAGAATCTCATTGCAATCCAGGAAGAAGCTACCCCTGCTGGCTGATTGAAAACTTAAAAAAAAGTTCCAGGATGCTGCTATGAGGTATCGTATGTATTTGTAATGTCATCTTTGTTTCTAGAAAGAACCAGTCAGTTATTTGCAGACTGTTCACTGTGAAATCTAGGATAGAAATATTCTCCGTGGACCTTGTTGGAAATCTGGCTCAAGTATACACACAGGGATTATTGCCATATTATAAACAAGGAAAGAACACCACCTCCCGTGGCTTCACTGATGCCTTAAATTTTAGAATGAATCAACTATTACTTGAAAGTCTTACTTGCTTTTTTAACTTAGGATCACTGCATAATAAGGGAAATTCTCAATGATTCTCCATTCTGGGGTGACACACGGCACAGATGTACTAGGGGCACGTGGGTGAAGAACATTTTTTTATTTGACACGCACTGCCTCATTGCATTTTAATTACATTCACCCTTTGGTGTCTAGGCATGAGTAGAATATCAATGGCATTTGCAATGTTCCAAAAGCTGAAGAACAAAAAATGTTTAATCTCTAAAAAGTGTGCTTTCCTAAGAGATTAATTCGGTAGTTTGGCATCCTCTAATAAGGCAGTAAATTTTGATGTGGGAAAAAATTAATAAATGCCTTATGTGAAATATTAAGATATCATTTTTATTGTTTACAAATTTCCACTTCTAGCCCAGTCCTAGGTGATATATATTCTTCTTTCTTGACACTCTCTCAGGAGGAACACAATGGGTTTCTATAAAATCGCAAATTATGGGTGCACAACAAAAAGAATAAAAGTGAAGAAAATTCAAATTCCTGGACTTTCAGAAGCATTAAGTAACCTGTCCCTTCCAAGTTCAACAGATAAATGCTTTTTGTCTTCCAAATATGGTTTTTCCAGCACTTCTGGATTCACAGGGTGCCCCAGCAAAGGCTTAAAAGGAAGAATGAAGGCATCCTTCTCTCTGCTTCTCCTTAGGTGCACACTCCAAGGGAAATTAATGACAGTGCATTCGTGGAGCACTTCATAATTTTAAAAGCATATTCTCTCATATTACTTCGTTTGGCTCTCACATGGGAGAGGGAAGGTATAGGAGGAGGAAGGTATAGTTCAATTTGGGGGCATCTGAATGGCTCATTCTGTAAGGAACCCACTTGTTTTCAATTCAGGTCATGATCTCAGGATCCTGAGATTGAGCCTTCGACGGGGCTCTGCACTCAGGGCGCATGAGATTCTCTCTCTCCCTTCCCCTCTGCCCCTCTCCCTGCTTGTGCTCTCTCTCAAATAAATAAACAAACAAACAAATATCTTTTAAAAAATAATACAGTTTTATCAGAAAAAAAATTAAGCCCAGACATACTTGCCCAAGTAGCATGAGAAATGCAGCTTAGAAAAGAGAGTGGAACTGTTGTCTCACTTAAGTAACTGGTTTGCAAGGATTAACACTAAACTGTTTAAATTCTTATAATATTATCATTTAAAAAACATATATTCTATTTTCAGAGAATTTCCCACAGTTTTAAACATCGTGTATTTATTTTGCAAAAATAACACTGTAATAGTTTCGGTTTCATTCTAGTTCATATTTATTTTCCATAATCCTAGTATAGTAAGTGTAATATGTGGAAACTTTTTAGTAATAGTGAATAGTAAATGCTGTGGTAAATATTTTCCTAATTTTGCTTATATCACTAGCTTAGTGTACATTTCAAAGAGGATATTGAAAGTGCTTTGAAAAGCTAATTAGAGGCACCAGGTGGCTCAGTCAGTTAAGCCTCTGACTCTTGGTTTCAGCTCAGGTCATGATCTCAAGGTCATGAGATCAAGCCCTGAGTTGGGCTCTGCGATCATTGGGGAGTCAGCTTGGGATTCTCTCTCCCTCTGCCTCTGCTCCTCTCATCTCTCAAAAAAAGAAAAGAAAAGCCTAAATTTCACCCTAAAAATGGATGATAATAATAGGTATTACTAATGCTTAGGGGCATTAATTATCTAGTAATATGGAATAATAATTACCTTTGTAATTATTATGATGACTGTAATAGGTAAGAGTAAAGTACATGTGCAAAACACATGCATTACATGTGCTCATCTCATGTTCTTTTTATAACAATTCCATGGATTAGAACTATTATTAACCTTTCTTTACAGGTGAGAAAAGCTAAGTGCAGAGAAGAGTAGTGACTTGCCCAGCTACTAAGTGGTAGAGAGGGACACGGGCTTAACTCCAAAGTGCCTTGGGACAACTGGGTAGCTCAGTTGGTTAAATGTCTGACTCTTGATCTCAGCTCTGGTCTTGATCTCAGGGTCATGAGTTCAAGCCCTGCGTTGGGCTCCGCGCTGGGCTCCACGTTGAGTGTGGAACCTACTTAAAGACAAAACAAAGAGCCTGCTCTTTTTTCTCAGATTTATTATTAATTTTCAAACGCAAAAGTTGAAAATCAGTGAATACCCATTCACTCATTGCATAACACAGATTTAACTATATTTTCTTCCTTCTCTCTCTCTCTCTCTGAGTCATGGCTCCAAATAGGCTCTAGGATAGATTTAAGACTTTGAACTTTCTTTTCTTCATTTCCCTCCCTTCCTCTCCTCCTCTCTGTAGCTGGACAATTTCAAAGTAAATTATAGGCAGCATATGCTTTACCACAAATACTCCAGCTTGCATCTCCTAAGAATAAGGACATCCTCCTACACAAACACAATACCATTATCAAACCTAGATAATTATCAATAATTTCCTAGTATTATTTTATACTCAGTTTATGTTAAAATTTCCTGAATTACTTCCCAAATGCTTTTTATGACTATGTTTTTCAAATGCAAATCAAGTTTCAGACTTTGCATGTAGTTGTTATGTCTTTCTATTCTAGGCCAGTTTTTTTCCACCAATTTTTTTTTAAATAACGCTGACTTTTTGAAGAGACCAAGCAAGCTATTTTACTGAAGACCCCACGTTCTAAATTCACGAGATTGTTTCCTTGTAATTTCTTTAATCTTTCTCTCTATTCTCTAAACTTTCTAACACCCTTTATTGTTAAATGTTTAATTCTTAAGTAAAAAGTACAGCATGTAAATAAATAAATAACAGAACAACCCTCATATTTAATTCTGTTGTTAACTAAATAATGTTTGTTCCGATGGTAGAAAGTTATTCAAGGCTTAGTTTAAAGGAATGATAAACTGGTGAAGATATTCCATGCTTAGAACTCTTTGGTGTAAAAAGCTCATGTCTGACATTTTCAGATTTGGCCATGATTTTATTCACATGTGACAGTTCTAGAGAGATTTAAGCACATGTGTTTTTGGAAACATTGCCCAAAACACTTGAAAATCCTATAGCTTCTGCCAGTTATGGCAAGTTTGGCTAGAAAGCAGATTGATTTCTCTGCTATTTAAACGAAACTTAAGGAATTCTTAGAGTTCGGTCCTGCTCTCAAAGTCTCAGAAGAGCCCATGAGCTGCTCTCCACAACTAATATACTATTTTTACAAAACTAAACTTCTCTTTGGACTTTCTTTTATTGGCAGCATTTAACTAACTGCCCATATCCTGTCCCTCCTAAATATGGAAATCTCATGAAACAATGAACAAGCTGGCACCAACGCACTTTGTAACATGTTGCAAAACTAAGGAATAATTGTATATCCTAAATCTGACACTAGCTAACAATACAAAATGATACGAAAGTGGGGGAGTTGACATTTTGTAAGATTTGAGCCACATTCACAGTGCATATTCACCAAACAGTAAGAATCATATTTCTTTGTACACTTTTTATTGCATCAAGCATATGTAGATTGGTTCATTTGTGCAAGATATCCAGGGAACATAGGGGTTAAACCACAGTCTGCAGCCTCCAGAAATTTACTAAGGGGGAGACAGTCACATCAACACTTATTTTCAGAATGATGTGGTAAATAACACAATAAGGCACTGTGGGAGCACAGATGAGGGATACATAAGCACATCTATTAGGTCTGGAAGGCTTCATGGGGAAAAGGATGGTGGGTCTTAGACTCCAGCTTATATGAAGATCAGAACCAGGAGGTAGTAGGAAGTGGGCTCAGTCCTAGAGCCAGGACCTGGCAGGGGTTGGAGATCAATATGTGCTACCCACCACCTGTCTTTGAAGGACAAGAACCACAGGAGATGCAGCATAACCCGGGTCTAGCCTAGAGGAACAAAGGTTGCTACATTGTTGCAATTACAAACATGTCCGGAGAGAGACGGAAACAGACAGAGGCATCAGACAAAACCTCCCACTTAAAAGGATTTCAGAGGAGTAACATGGTCATCTATGTATTTTGTGTAGTTTATTCCAAACTCCGAATGGGAGATGCATTTGTGTGATTTAAGAATGAGCAGATCAACCAACTAGAATACTGCTGAGGTCATTCAGGCAACGGGGACAGAAGGCTGGCCTTAAGCTAGGCTGGCAGAAGAACAATAAGGAGAAGATTTTGTCAAATCTAATGTTTAGGTGAGTTGATGTCTCTCAAAATTCAGTCTGCCTCCAAATCACCAGGATGGCTTGTTACACAGATTTCTGGACCCCAACCTTAGGGTTTCTGATTTTGTAGATCTGGCATGGGCCCCCCAAATCTATATTTCTTTTTTTTTCTTTTTTTTTCTTTTTTTTTTTTTAAGTTTTTATTAGAGAGAGAGAGTGAGAGTGCACAAGCAGGGGGAGCAGCAGGCAGAGGGAGAGGAAGAAACAGACTCCCCTCTGAGCAAGGAGCCTGATGCGGGCCTCCATCCCAGGACCCTGAGATCATGACCTGAGCCAAAGGCAGACGCTTACCCGACTGAGCTGCCCAGGCATCCCCAAATCTATAGTTCTAATAAGCTCCCAGGTGGTGCTGATGCTGCCGGTTGTGGCAACCACACCGGAGAAGCAAGGATAGCACACATCTGCTGGCTTTCTCCTGCCTGGTCTTCCAGTTACAACCTTTGATTTTTAGCTTCCATGAACTCCTTCCACATCATTGGACACAGTCATGGGGGAACTGTCTGTTGAGATGTCTCACCCTCCCTATACCCCAACAAGGCTAATCAGATATGCTGTTTTATTCTGGAATTTGATTCCAGAATGAACCAAAGACTGAAAGCAGCTGATTTTATTCATCCTGCCAGCCACCTCCCACGGAGACTGCCCATTCCTTCTGCCTGGTTCCTTCTCTAAGACCGATCCTTTAGCATTTCCTCCAAAATCACCTCCTCTCTTTCCATTTTACATACCTGGTTGTTTAACAAGTGGTTTGTTTTGCTTCAGTGAGTCAGAGATAGACCAAAGACCCCAACTGATACTTAGGGAGAGAGGGAACCTGGGTAGAGTGATTGTATTTGTTTCCTATGACTGCTGCAACATATTACCGCAAATTTGATGGCTTAAAATAATCAGAAATGTATCCCTGCACAGTTCTGGAGGTCAGAAGTCCAAAATTAACATCGGAGATGAAATCAAGATTTCAGTAGGGTCATGGGGCACCTGGTGGCTCAGTTGGTTAAGTGTCTGCCTTTGGTTCAGGTCATGATCTCAGGGTCCCAAGATTAAGCCCAGTATTGGGCTCCTCACCCAGCAGGGAGTCTGCTTGTCTCTCTCCCTCTGCCCCTCCCCTCGTTGTATTCTCTCTGTCTCTCAAATAAATAAATAAAGTCCTAAAAAAATATATTTCAGTTCCATCATAATCCTTTGGGAGGCTCTAGGGGAGAAATTGTTCCTGGCCTCTCCTAGCTTCCGGTGGCCACGGGCAATCCCTGACCTGTGGCGGCATCGATCTCTGTCACCATGGCAACACTTCCTCCCCCGCCCCCTTCCTTCTGTGTCAGTTTCTCCCTGCCTCCTTGTTGTAATGGTCAGGTGCTGGGGTCCACCTGGATAATCCAGAACAAGATCCTCATCCCTATAGATCTTTAACGATTGGCAAGTATCTTTCTTTCAAATAGGTTCCAGGGATTGGAATGTGGATATTTCAGGGTGAGGACACCACTTTTTGCCTCACTATAGTGATCAAGGATTATCCTGGTTTGAGCACTAAAGGTCTTATACTCCAGGAAGGTCCCACACAACCTTGGATTTGTTTGTTAGCTTCTTAAACTCTCGGTGTTAGCAACAAAGGTGGGGGGGGGGGTGACTGCCTGCCTCAGTTTACCTAGGACTTTCTGAGTTTTAGTCCCACATTCCAGGCCGGAAGATCGGTCACCCTAATTTAGTTTTTCTGTCAGTTTCAGAGCACTGGGCCAGGAAAAGCTGTCCTCTTTAAATTCTGTGCTAGAGCAAAGAAGACTACTGACTAATTGCGCAAATGCCCCAGGCAGAATGAGCCGGGAGACATTTCAACAGAGCAACAAATCCCGTAGATAGCTGTTAGCTGCCAGTGGTCAAACTTGAAAGCAGGGCTTATTTCCCAAGAAAGACATGAGAAAGATTTAATAGGTTGGTTTTTAATAAAGGTAATCAGCGCTTGGAAACATCCTTAAGGAGAAGGTAAACAAATCAGGTGATTGTTGCAGGTGTAATCTGGGGCGAGTTTATAGGTTCATTCCTCTAGGGGTGGGCTCCTGCCCTCCAGGGTCCCAGTCAACCTTGGGTATCTATTAGATACCGTAGAATTTATAACTCAGACTCTCTCGGGTTGAGGTTCAGAAATCTGGGCTTTGAAGAGTCATTATAAATGTGTTTTATAGGGGCAAGCAGGTGCCCCCAATGAATTTCTGCTGTGGTGGTTACACCTTCATGTAATCTCCTCCCTTTGAGTCCGGGCAAACCCGTGACTTGCTTCTACCCAATCGAAGATGGGCCAAGATGGGATGTCATACCCATAAATACGTTACATTGTATGAGGCTCCATTTTAACGAGAAGGAGAGACTTGTGTGTGAGAGAGCTACCTAGAAAGAACATCGGGTGGTCTTTAGACGGGAGGGAGGGTGGCCGCAGTCGACTGCCAACAAGACAACCCTTCTCTCGGTCCTTCAGTGGCTGGGAGGAGAATTCTGCAAATAACCTGAGGAAGAAGCCCCAGGCAAACCTACAGCTGAGAATGAAGTCACAGCTGACCTGGATTGCAGTTTGCTGAAACTCAGGAGCGGCCAACCCGGTGAGGCCATCCGGACCCGGATTCCTGTCTCAGAAACTGTAAGATAACAGTGCGTCTTGTTTTAAGTCCCTAAGTTTGTAGTAGTTTGTTACTCTGCAAGAGATAACTAACCCATACACTACCTAAACCCGAGAACCCTGGCACCAGGGCGGAGGGTGTGGGCTCTGGAAAAAAGAAAAAAAGATCTGCTTCAACTCTGAGGTCTGCCCCCTTCTCAGCCTTGTGAACTTAGACAACAGCAAAATCTCTTTAAGCTTTTAAAATCTTTTTAATCTTTAAAAAAATTATTTATTTGAGAGAGAGCAAGAAAGTACACAAGTGGGGTGGAGGGGCAGAGGGAGAGAGAGAAGCAGACTCTCCCTCTCCCTCCCAAGTAGGAAGCCCGAAACAACTCGGGGCTCGATCCCAGAATCCTGGGAACATGACAGGAGCTGAAGGCAGCTGATTAACTGACTGAGCCATCCAGACTCCTCAGAGCTATTCCTTCTTAAGGAAACATGAAACACATGACGGGATAGTTAAAAATTGAGATGAAGGGGGGAAAAAAAACCAAAAAACTGGATAGTGGCAAAATGTGCCAACGCCTAAGTTAGCATCCTGTGTTTTTAAATTCAGAGCATTAAGCACCATTTAGCAGTCCACTTATTTGCATGACAATTTATTTAATGCCAAACTCCCTGTTCCAAAAGTATAGGGGTTTGGGAATCTTTATTTTCTTCTTCTTTTTTTAAGATTTTATTTATTTATTTGACACAGAGATAGAGAGTACAAGTAGGCAGAGAGGAAGGCAGAGAGAGAAGAAGCAGTCTCCCTGCTTGGGAGATCGATCCCAGGACCCTGAGATCATGACCTGAGCTGAAGGCAGAGGCTTTAACCCACTGAGCCACCCAGGCACCCCTCTTTTTTTTTTTTTTTTTAAGAGTATCTCAAGCCTCTAGCACAGTATTAGGCACAGGGGCACTTGAATATTTATCGAATGAATGCTTGCATAAAAGAGGATGCAGAAATGAAGCTAAGAATAAAGGGTGTCATAATCAACTGACACATTTACTATGAGTAGAATGAAAATTCGAGACCATATTTCCTGGCCGCTAATGACAAAGAAAAAAGCAAAAAGAAAAAAAAAAAAACCACCAAAACAAAAACCCCCCCAAAACCAAAAAAAAAACCAAACCCCAAAAACCAAAACCAGGTCACCTGATCAATAACGCCAACCAGAACCCATTGCTCGTAAGAAGTACAACCATTCTGGGCCCCTGGGTGGCGCAGTTGGTTGAGCGACTGCCTTCAGCTCAGGTCATGATCCCGGAGTCCCACATCGGGCTCCCAGCTTCATGGGGAGTCCGCTTCTCACTCTGACCTTCTCCCTTCTCACGCTCTCTCTCACTCTCTCTCTTTCCTAATAAATAAATAAATAAAATCTTTAAAAAAAAAAAAAAAAGAAGTACAACCATTCCCAGAATTAAGAAGTGATGAAAACCTCCACGAGGAGGATAGCCCCAGATGCTGGCAGCAATCACCAAAACATCCTCCGTAAAGTATGTGTAGTCCTGTTTCGGGACGCTGTTTCTGTGCGCTGTCACACGACACACCAATGGCTTCACAGAAGCGCGCGGTTAGCCGACAGCAGGTGACCAGGTGTCTGCTGTAATGGCCCCACGCAGGGCCGGTTTACACGACAGAAATCAGCAGAAACTACACATAAGGTTGTGTTTTTTTTCCCCTCAATGAGCCGGCTTACCAGTACCTCGCTGGAAGTAGCGTACAGTCAAGTGTGGACTGGATAAAGGCTAAAGGAGAAAGGTGTTTATTGAATAGATGAGAGCGTGGGTAGAAAGGAGGATGGTTCTATTCACATTGCTCTAGAGCACAGAAGAAGGTCAAGTGCCTAGCCTGCTAACTCGGGACCCTTCTCGACCCGGAAGACAAGGTTGTGCTGTTGCCGTGACAGTGTTGTAACCGTCCATGACTTGTTTAGTGCCATTTTGAGCCTTCTAATTCCCTTTCACGAGGCTGCCAAAATTGCCATGCCGGTGCAGTCTCTCGGCTCCGCGGGACTTGAGGCAGATGAGAGAGAAAACTGAACAGTGAGCCATTCACTAAACGGACACGCGCTCCATGATAAGCCTAAAGGGGTAGACGCGGATCTGTCCGCTGATCTCATGTCCCTGGTGTTTCATGTTGCGCGAGGATCTTCTTGTCCTGAGGTCTGGTCTGGTGCGTAAAGTGATGTATTTCTCAAACAACACGGCTTCTCAGCGCCAGCCAACTACTTCATCGGGTGTGAACCGCAGATCTAGCCATCTGTTCCCGGGCTGGAAGAAAACTGACTGTTGGCCCTAATGACGGATAGAATAACACCGTACCTTCTGGTAACTTCAGGGGGTTCTTCCAAGGAGATTTTGGACTTAACCCGATTTTTTAACCCCTGAATGAGATATAATTCCTTGTCCTGGAGGGTAGGCAGACAGTCCCGAGTGGGATCTTGGCCTACAAAGCAGCTGTTGCATTTCTGAGTGAACTCAGAACTGCATGACTCAAGAAACCCAGCTAGAGGTAGGGTCCTTTTAGCATCCTCTGGTGAAAGTTGAGAAAACTGGAAAACGCGCGCTTGAATGGAAGACCCTGCTGCGCAGAGGAGAGTGGGAGGGATGGTCCTTTCAGGTAATCAAAGCTAAAGTGCCTACGGTGAGAGGTACCACCTTGCTCACCGAAAAACCAGCATCTCATTATGTAACTGTCGATGGAGATATCACCACCTTCACGTAGGCAGCAAAGTCAATTTCCTTTCATTCAGTTCCCTGATTGGTTTTCACCGAAGATACAATAGGCAGACATTACCCTGATGGCATTCTATATTTTCTATCATACACTCATTGCACTGGCCTAAATGGGGCTCAAAATAGAATTGTCAAACATGCCCATCTACATGAGAGGATTCAGTACCAATGAAGAGAAAAAGTGCTGGCTGTAAGCCTTCGGGTCCAGAGAAGAGCAGACAACCAAGATTGTGGAGAAGAATTATTTATGTCATAATTTTTTTACTTTTCACATCTCTCCCTATCTTTTCTGCTTGCTTGGTACTACTTAACAGAGAGAAAATGGGCAAAATGATGTGTCCAAAATGGCCATTCACTACCCATCAATTATAACATTGATTTTAATGACTCCTCAGAGTGTGTGGAAGACTTGATATAAATTTTAGTTACAGAGCTCCCCGACTGATTAAAATACTTGAGCCACCAGAGGCCTCTTGAGGAAGAAAAGCAACCTAAAAACTTCCATTCGGTCTATAAGTCCATATCCCCAGCCAGTACACAGTCTTCTCGGGGTGGAGTTGCCCTGCTTGGTCTTACATTGTGGATCTGACTGGGCTGGTTGAAGAATATTCATTTAGCACCAGGGCTTTGTGTGGGCTCACAGAGTGATAGAATTTCCTTTCTCCTTAGGGGAGAGAAAACAGGTTCAGATGGTGAGGTCTGAAATATGGCAGCTCTAACAGGACTATGAGAACATTGCGTCCTCTGTTCCAGGGAGGTCAGGAAACCGCTCTTTATCTCTGGGGGTAAAAACCAATTGTGGATGGGTGGAGAGTGGGATAAAAACGTGATTTAAACAATATTTGACCTCTAGTGTTTAGAAACAATACCAGGGATAGCTAACACTTATTGCAATGGCTTTCAAGCTTTTTGACTGTGCTTCTGGTGAAAAAGGCATTTCTCAGCATGTATGAACATAAATATGAATATATACAAAGCTAGCCTATGTTTCATGGAACCACACTCTGATATTTTCTATTCTGTGTTTCTAAATGCTGGTTATGACCCAATCAATTGATTTCATGACTCACTAGTACATCATAGCCCGCTGTCTCAGATACCGATTTATTGTGTGCATATGATGAGCAGAGCAGTGAAAACCAAGATGACAGCACTGTGGTTAAAATCACTCTAGAATCCGACTGCATAATATCTGAGCCCTGGCTCCACTGCCTACAGGCAAGTTTCTTCACTGTGCCTCAGTTTCCTTATCTGCAAAGTGTAGTTAATATCTCAGGAAGCTATTACAATGATTAAATTATATAATACTAATACATATTTATATATTATATAAATAATTAAGTTATATAATATATATAAAACTCCTAGATCAGTACCCAGCACATAGTAAGCATTCCATAGATGTAGACTCCTTTGTCAGTTACCTGTGGCCACAATAGTACAATGATAAATCATCCCCAAACTCTAAGGCAAATTTATTTAGTTCATAATCTAATGGCGTTCGGGATCTGTGGAGTTTAGCTGGCTATTGGCTGATTGGCCCTACTCCGTGCATCTTATCTTCCAATAGAAGAGCTCACCCTCCAACAGAAGGCAAGTCCTTGTCACGGTGATGGGAGAGAGAGAAAGCCATGGCAAGTTTAGTCCCCCAAGCATCATGTCTGGTAACATGCACTGGCTAGAAGAAGTGACAAGTCAGAGGGGGAGGTCACTATAGTTATAAGATAAGATTAAGGGCATGGATAGGTAGGAAGGGATGATGAGTCAGGGTCCTTTTTTTTGGCCATTAACCAAAGCTGTGATGCTGTGATTGTGGAGTGTCTCTCTCTCTCTCTCCCTCTCTCTCTCAGGTTGGTGCTTTGTATAAATCTGGTTAATCTGTATAAATCTTGACAACAATCCATTACTATAATAAAGATTCTTGATTGCAAGTGACAGAGTGCCCATAGGAACAATTTCAAGCAAAAGTTGATTTAACTGGAAAGCAAACCATTCAAGGGTACTTAACATGTCTGTGTTGTGGCAAGGTTGGATATGGGGACTCAGATGTGATCTCCGATGCTCTGTCTCTTTCCATCGCTCAGCTGTTCCATCTCAGCTTCAACCATGAAGTTCCTTATAGCAATTCAAGGTTTAAGTCCTCATGGCTTGCAACTTGGGTGACCGACCACCATGATATGTCTAGGATCGAGAGGTTTCCTGGGTTGTGGGAACTTGAGTGCTAAGACTGAGCAAACTCTGAGAAAATACGAAAGATTTAGTCATCCTACTTGCAATTCCAGAGGTAAAGAAGGCATCTTCCCAATGGATGAAGCAGAAAAGTCCTTTGGTGGTCTTTCATTGGTTGGGCCTCGATCATATGTCTATTCCTGAACTAATGATCATGATCAAGAAGATGGAGCCTCTAGACAAGATTAGGTCATTTTCCAACCTATTTTGGGGTTAACTCTGAATCTTATAAAAAGTGGGTGGAAGAGTTAGATACCCAAAGGGAAGGATCCAGGATACACAAGGAAAGTCACTTGAATGTTGTTGTCCCCTTTTTATAGACAAGGAAATAGAATCTCTGAAAGGTTGAGTGACTTTCCATGGTCACTTTATCAAAAAGAAAAACTGAGCCAAGGTTTGAACCACAGTCTCTCTTCTGGCTTGAAAGTCTATACTCTTTCCAATGCCCAGGGCTGCTTGCCTAAAACAGTCACAATACAAATTTTCTCAAAGCCCAAATGTAGCACTTAAAAACAAAACCATACTTATTAGGATAGTAAGAAACTGTAAATACCCTACTTTGCAACTCACAGGGGAAAAATACAGAAATAAAGGCCACTTGTGGAAAATTACTCCCCAAGAATTTTTTTTGCCAAAATATGAACAACTTAAAATTGGACAACTTAAAAATTCTTTTCACTGAAACATGAACAATTGGTTGGACAAATTAAAGGGTTTTTAGGTGGGGCGCCTGGGTGGCTCAGATGGTTAAGCATCTTTCTTCGGTTGGGGTCATGATCCCGGGGTTCTGGGATCGAGCCCTGCATCGGGCTCCCAGCTCAGTGCGGAGACTTTACTCTCTCTCTTTGCCATTCCCCCTGTTTGTGTTCTCTGGCTCTCTCTATCTCTCCGTCAAATAAATAAAATAAATAAGACCTTTAAAAAAATGGTTTTTAGGTGGTTTTCCAATTTGTGCAGAGGTACCAGAAAAATCCCCCCACCCCTCATAACCACTGGGGGAGATGGGGAAGAATTGCCATTAGACACATATGCGTCAAGCTCAAGTTCCATTGGCTCCTGACACTTGAGAAACCATACCCTCCAACCCTCCAACCCCGTCCCCTGCTTCCCCTCCCCTCAGAAGCCATTGGCCACATTCAGCCACATTCTGTCCTTTTTGAGTACAGAGATACTTTGGATCATCCCTATTTGGAGAGCACAGAAGAGGAGGATTGAGAGTCCTGTTGCTTAGACTAAGAGAAAATAGGACTCTTCTTGTCCAATCTTCATCAACCTCTTTAGTCTTGCCCCAAATAACTCTCCGGCCCTTCTCAGAGATGAGCGTCGGCCAGAGCTGACAGTTGGTGGTTTGGGCAGTGGAGTCTGGACGTGCTGGGGAAACACCACATGGCTCATCCCAACCATGCTGAGTTTGCCAGAGCAAAACTGGCCAGCACTCCGTGTACGAACTAGAATAAAAGAACAAATGGTCTTCGTGTCCTCCGTGGGTTCGAAAACCACGACTGCTGGTCCCAGCCATGAATCGTGAACAGCGGCTGGAAGACAGATGAGTCTGCTAAGCTGGGTGGGAGAAGTGACAGGTCATTGTTCTTTTCAGTCTCGACTGTGCACAGAGCAAGTCACCCCACCAGCAGCAGAGGTGAAGATAAATAGCTCTGGCCTGAGTGTTTGTCTCTGAAAAGAACTGAGAGTGGTAAGAGAGAGGCAGAGTAATTCTCATGGAGAGAATTTTAAAAATAATACGGTAAAAAGCTTAAACACCCCACTTCATTGTTTTAGCCAGAACGTGTATTAAAAAACAAAAACAATCACCAAACTGTGGAAAGAGCCAAGATGCCCTTCAATGGAGGAATGGATAAAGATATGGTCCATATATACAATGGAATGCTCTGCCTCCATCAGAAAGGATGAATACCCGACTTTTGTATCAACATGGACAGGACTGGAAGAGATTATGCTGAGGGAAATAAGTCAAGCAGAGAGAGTCAATTATCCTATGGTTTCACTTACTTGTGGAGCATAAGGAAAAACATGGAGGACATTGGAAGAAGGAAAGGAAGGGTGAATTGGAAATTGAGGGGGGGTAGGGAGACGAAACATGAGAGATTGTGGACTCTGAGAAACAAACTGAGGGTTTTGGAGGGGAGGGGGTGAGGGGATGGGCAAGCCTGATGGTGGGTATTGAGGAGGGCACGTATTGCATGGCGCCCTGGGTGCGGTGCATGAACAATGAATCTTGGAACTCTGAAAAAAATAAAATTAAAAAAAAAAAAAAACCAAAATCCAAAAACAAAAAAAAACAGCATTTAGTTATCAAAGACATCGAAAACTATAAAAAAGTTGGTGAATGAACAAAAAACCCCTTAACGTGAGAGTTCTATAAAGTCCTAGAGATCCAGGAGGAAGGGGAAAAACATCTGCTTGGTGCCCATCACCTTACACCTACTATTTATTTAGCCTCTACCACAACCCTGTGAGGTAAGCCTCACATCGGGGTTGTACACGGGAGAAATTACACACACACACATGGTAAAACTCCTAAGAGCACACAGCTAGTAAATAGGGAACCAGAATTTACATCGATGGCTGCTTGACTGAAATCCCATGATCTTTCCTTAAGGCGCGCAGCTTCCCACACACAAAGACCATGAGGGAAATTTTAACAGAAAATACAATTCAAGAGTCAGGCAGTTTGTTCCTGTAATGAATTGTCATCTCTCTGGCTGCTGCTTTATTTTCCTGTCGCTGTGCTTGCTAAATAGTAGTCTGCAGACAAGCACAGCTGGGTCAACAGAAGAATATTTTAGAAGCATTTTATTGCATGTGTTCACTATTCTCCATGGCTTTCTTCAAGACCCCTGCAAAGGTATGATCACACATGCCACGTAACAACCATGACCGGGTAGGTAAAAACTTCATCGTGACCTGTGTCCCCAGCAGGGGCTTTGGAGAACAAGTGTTCCCTTTCAACATAATTAGCTGGGCCACTCAGGATTGCCCCTGCCAGACACGAACGCCCACTTTTTTCTTTGCCAGATCAGTGGGTGAAGATCCAAAATATTAATGACAGTGCCGAAATCGCCCGCCACATACTACACGAGCCTGGGAAGAGCACCACGGTTATTCCTTCTGTTTGTAACATGCTGCCACGAGACGTGTCAAAACAGAAGAATAAAAGCCGTCTGCTTTTATTTAGGAGCTGACATTAACCCGTCCAGCTACAGGTCTACTATAGGATACAGTGGGTCTCATTTCAGGCAAGTAAAAGTCGTAAGTCCTATTCTCAGTAGAGAAGGCAGTGGTGGATAATTTGTACCTTTAAAGGTAATCGAATGTGTGCATATAATTTCCTTCAGAGCCTCTGCCAAATGTATGTAGAGTCTAAGAAGAAAAAGCTATTGCGGGTGTTAAAAGGTTGCCATTGGATGAGATAATTCCATAATATTAATTCTATTGGGTCAGCTTCATTGTTTTGCAGTAATAACCTAAAACAGGCCCTTCAAAACTTACCTGAGGCTAGGGCTAGTGCTTTTACGGAAAACAAATAGGGTTTTTTGAGCTTAGACTGTATGGTGTCTGGGGACCTGGAGCAAATTTGAGACCCCAGGATAGCACATGACTAAGGTAGGGGTTTAATCAATGTTTGTAGAATGAATGAAGGAATGAGACATTTGTGACTGTTTAGTTTGAGTTTATAAATTTAGTTCAGTAGGTACTGCTTATTTCTGCTTAAATTATTAAATCCTATTTTGCGTGGTAGCCTCTCGGTAACTCGCACAATGCTAATGCCTCTTCCAGTGATGTTTCTTATGTGAAGATGTCTGGGTGTTTTAGCTGGATCCTGAAGACAAAGCCAAGCTGAGTGGGAATGGCACATATCCACCATTCTTCTCTCCTGTGTCTTTGGCAGACATTTCTATCAACACCAACTTCTCCCTGACCTCAAGACCCTGCATAATCTTGACCATCCTGGCAGCTCCCACCAGTTGGCTGGATCTGGCAAAATAGATGAAACTACTGACCCTCCTTAAGCTGGGATTTCCTTTTGGGATAGAAAAATGAAAGACTATCTAAGTGTACATAATGAAACCAATGGGTGAATTTAGATTTCCTATCCAAGATGTGATTCTACTGGCAACACAGATCTCTTACAAGACAAACCTAGTTTTGCTGTTTCATTTTAGGAACGGGACAAGGTTAGAACTGTGGGGTCTGCATGGTCTGTCCAGTCTCCTGCAGACAGCTTCCAAGGGGTCCTGGGTACTTAATGTGTAACTGTCCCTGCTCATTGTGAGTGGGGCATATCGTGAGATACAATAAATACGCTGTCATGATCAGATCCCAGTATTTCTAAGTGTGCGGTCTACTACAGTGCAATCAGGAGACAGCAAATAATACCAGAATAATTTTAGAATTGAAAGGGCCTTAGCAGTGCCCTCGTTCAGCAGTTTGCAAACCCTTTTGGCTTCAGGACTCCTTTTCAGGCATGAACAATCTATGCCAGGTCAGTGAGAGCCTCCTAGGGACATTGGGAACAAATCGATTGGGAGAGATACCCTGTCTTCCTCCGGGATTGCAAACTCAGAGGATCCTGTAAACTGGAGTTGCTGTGACTCTTTAGGCTTCAGAGAAAATGTCATCTGCAGAATGGATTCAGCGTACCAAGGAAAACCATGCTGAGTGCTGTAGAGGAGCATCAAAGACCGCCGGTGGTTTTCTAGATCCATCCAGCCACTTGGACATGTTCGATAACCCCAACTGGTTCACTTCTGAGGTACATGACTGAATAAACACACTTCTGTTTGATCTAGTTTGTGTGAAGAGTCGATTGCAATCTGGGATCTTAATTTACATAAATATCATTATAGGGTTATTGTCAGGATTTGATCTAATTTATCCAAACCACTTAGAGTGTCGGGCTCCATGATCCTTATAGCTCAGCTGATTGCAAAAATGACCTTGATTACACAACCTGCGGGTGTGTAACTTTGTTCTCCCCCTTCTTCCTCCACTCTGACTCTGGCCTCTCCTGTGTGATTAGTTTTTCTAATGGGATTTTAGGAAGCACGATGTAAGAAAAAGTTTGCCATGGTCTTGGGCTACTGAGCTTGCAATCTCTCTGCTATCACAATGGGAAGACAAGAGATAGTTTCTTAAAGGTTAGATCCCATGTAGAATCTGGAATCTAATCAATAAACTGTTTATATTCTGTTTCATTAAAAGTATGGGTCTAACTTGAACTTTGAACAGATCCTTTAGCCATGGGTGATTTCATAACAAATCATGGATCAAGTGTTTGGAAAATCCTGGTTCGCTGAGTTATGCAGATCTTCCAAATATTGTACATTTCGTTAAAATATCAAAAATCACATGCATAAATATTGCCACCAGTCTCATTAGAAAAACGCATGATGTCAAGCTCACAGTGGTGCTTACACAATTTTCCAAAATTCCCATTTGCACTTGCAACTTCAAATTTTACAGTTGGCAACACATATTGTCAGTTGTTTTCCTCGAAGTGACAATCTCACTTTGTTCATTTTGAAGAAACTGTCTGCCAAATATCCAAGTCTGAATAACCATAGTTTGTCTGTCAGTAGTTTTTCAAACCAAGATCCTGCTCTGTGAAAGAAAGCAATTAGTCGAGCTCTTGACTCAAACAGTTGCCCACAAGCACTTTTCCTCAAGACAATCATAGTCTTTAAAATTCAGCAAATATGCTTCCTGTGTACTTTGCATTTTGTCACACAGCATACTGAGGGTTGGTCTTTGGTAAAATTAAAAATTTGATACATCAAGAGCACTCTTAATGAAACTGGCATTAATTTTTATTTTTAGATTATTATTTGTTCCTCGGAGTGCCTAACAGTGGAAAAACGTAACGATTGCGAGAAGTTTGGTACCATCGCTTGGATCCCTGCTACAGCCCAGCAGTCTGGCCCATCATTGCTTTCGCACCAGACACGAAACGGTCAAAACCATTGTTCCAGGACTCAGTCATGAAGTTCGAAGCATGACTCAAAATTTGAATATTTCAGTCCTTTTATGTAGCTGTTTGCTGAGCACTCACAGAAAAAGACACTGTGCAAGGAGGAGTCAATGCTGATGGAGGGCTATGAGCTAACTGGCAAGCCCAGCTCATCTTCAGATTCACCTGTTGGCAAAATGTAAGTACAATTTTACAAATGATATAGTAATGCAATCTTTATGTTTGCAGCTACATTTTTAAGTCATTGAGTTACTGTATCCCTGGAAAATGACACTGTGGCTGTTGTTTTTATGGACTTTTCATGCAGCGGGCATTGGGCGCTGTCAACTGTTCAGGATTTATTTGTTTATCAGGTGTTGTATGTGCTTCTCAAACCAATGAAATGCTTACCCTGGGAGATGCTTCAGTAGCTGCTTTGTTTTTAGGTTGAAAATCTTGTATCGAACAACTTTTGACTTTTAAAGAGTTTTTCACATCTATGGTTAATATACTCGATTCCTTTTTCTTTAAACTTTTAATGATTGGTCTCAAAGTGATGTCTCAGTTGGCACCAAAATTTTGCACATAATAATATCCAAAAATCTTCTGTTGTACAAGGCACAGTGAAGTCATTGTTAATATCTATAAAGATAACTCATATTTTATCTTTGTTATTTACACCTCTGCCTGTTTTGTGTTTTGCAATATAGTCTTCCCTCCCATGAGACAGAATTCTCTGAGGTATCAGTTTCATTTTTTCCAACATCTTCAGATGTACCTGGTGTGGTTGTGGGTTCAGAAAGCAAGACTTTTCATCTCCATTTTATAAGCCAATAACCTATCTTTCAATAAAGAACATAAATGTTTTTCATTGTAGAATAAAATATAAATTCTGAAATAATTTTGATAAAAACTTGAGTCTTTGAAAAAATTTATAATATTACTGAAAAATAAGACAAGTGTAGTCTAGGGACGTCTAGGTTTCCCACTAACCTTTCAGTAAACTCCCTTTTAGTTGTGTCTTTGTGTGTATACAAGGAAAATTCGGGGATTTCAAAATTTGTTGGATGTCAATGAGGTTATGATAGCGAGAGCATGGTAGAAATATTGAAAACAATCTGAGTTCATCTCTGAAAAGATGCCTTTCAACTTACTACCTTTGAAGAGTGCAGAGAGCACAAAAATATTCAGCCTCTATTCCGTTACCCGTTAGAGTGATGATGCCATCACTTATCCTGTAGTTTGGAGAACTATTTGTGAGGGAATGACTGTAAAAGACAAATGTGTTTTAAAATTACTATGAAAGTAGTTTTGACCCCCTAGACTATACTTTGAAGATTACTAAACTCATATTTTAGAGACAGAAAAAGACACACGCAAAAAAATGTGCTTATCCAACTTGATTCCAAAGGTAGAATTAGTATGGTTTCCACTACTACAGAGTACCTTCTTTGTCTCAGTTTCTGTCTGACTCTCTCTCTTCATTCTTCTCGTCCGACCATTCCACTTAATTATAAGTCCCACCAAGACAGAAATCTTCATATCCATCTGTATGTATCCCAACACTTAACTAGAGCAAATAGATAGTAACTGATTCGTTATATTGGATTCAAGATTGGGTGATAGGGATTGCTTTTGTACAGTCACATGAAAATCAAGCCTCAGTTAAAATGACCATATATTTAGAGATAGCCTAAGAGTTCCCCTAGTTCAATCTTTGGCCATAACATACAGTCTTTCTGTCTTTGTTTTTAGTAAAAATGGTTTCAATTACCAATGAAGGAATCTAGCTAAAGCCAACTTAAACCACAAGTTAGTTCACTGACTTATGTAAGTCCAGTGATGGGTTTAGCCTCAGGAACAGGTGGATCCAGGAGATCAAACAATATTGCCAGACATCACTGCTGGTCAGGTCTCATTTCTCATCTTGTGGCATTTTGGCTTCATTTCTAGAAAGATTTCTTCTACCAGTAAGGGAAGAAAACTTCCAGCAGCCTAAATCTATATCCATACCATTTAGAATTCAAAAGAGAGAGACATGCTTTCTCTCTGTTTTCACTTGTCAAGTCACATGGAAGGACTTTTATTAGTGCTTTCCGAGGCTCACATGCCCACCTCTGGATGAATTACTGAGGTTCAGAGGATGTGGTTCTCTGAATGGCCCAGACTTGAATATATGCTCACCTCTGAAGACAGAGATAAAATAGACCACCCTGGTGACAACCCTTCGAATTTTTCATGGAGTAAAAGTCAGAGCTGAAGAAAAAACTGCTGAATATAATTCACAATTTTTTTTCACAAATCTACATATATTAGAGAATACAAAAAAAAAGGAGGAACATGAAAACAACCTGAAATGTTACCATACACAGAGATTGCAAGAGAAAAATATATGTTTTTCTGGTTTTTCTATAGATTGGAAATGAAAAAAGATGACTTCTTTTAAATTTAATGTATATTCAACCATTTCTTCCCATTCTAAAGTATTCTTCCAGAACCTAACTGCAGTGATTGGTTCATAGAGCAGTCTTGGGAGATGTTCTAATGCTTACAAACCTTCCTCTTCCATAAAAGTGATTTCAGTCTTCTCGTAGATGAAGGAACTAGTTTCTCTGCAGTGTACCTTGGTGTATACAGGACAGAACTTGAGCATCTCACGGAAAGCCTTCACTTCCCTACGCACAAAAATACATCCACATTCAAATACTGAATTTGGGGAGAGATTACAGTCACATCAGCACCCACCTGGACTTGGAGAGGTTTGAAAGACAGCTCCACTGGAGGCCTTTCTCAGTCCCGCCTTGTTGCTGAGAGGGCTGTGGGGCCAGAATTGCATGTGTCCATGAATGCTGGGAGCGGTGAGCATGGGGCCAACCTGACTTGCAATCTCCAATTCTTGTTACTTGTTAAATAATGGAACAGTTACCATCTGTAGCAGGCGTCCTTGAAGTTACATGGAGCCAATCATGCCTAGGAGAAACACTGCATGAAAATTTCTTTCTTTCCTTGCACAAATACGGCCGGATACTAAGACCATCAGTGAAAGTTTTTCTAGTTAAGTCACTGAAATGGATGCAGCATTCACTTACGGGTATGCCGGTAAATGTTTGAGAAGGAAATTAAACCGCTTTCCGCCATCTTTCCATGCCGCGCATGAATGTCCTGGTAGATGCTCTCAAGAGCATTAACAAGGCAGAAAAGAGAGGCAATCACCAGGTCTTAGGAGACTACGCTCCCAAGTCCTCATCCGGTTTCTCCCTGCGATGATGATGGGTGGCTACCTTGGCGAATTTGAAATCACGGATGACCACAGAGCTGGGAAAACTGTTGTGAACCTCACGGGCAGGTTAACCAAGTGTGGAGTGATCAGCCCCAGACTGGAAGTATAACGTTCCAGATCTAGGAAGATCTAGAAAAATGGCAGAAACTTCACCTGGAAATGCTTGTAAAGAGTTCAACCACCAAAGAGGGTAGCATGGCTTCTGTGAAGGACACCAGGGTTTGGCTCCCCCCTTGTAAGCAGTGCTGGCCGGTAATATAACAAGAGTCACACGTGTGGCTAGATGAAACAAGAGGAACAGTAAAAACAAAAACAAAAACAAAACCACATACAAAAAAACAATGAAATACAAAACAACCATCATTTGTGTTTGCCAATGTCTCCGGTATAAATACTCCCACAATGGTTAGCTTTAAACTGTCAACCTGACATCCTTGAACACGGAGTTAGGGAGAGACTTGCCCAGTCGGCTTTCACGGGCTGGCCCAAGTGGGTGGCCTTGCAACGCTGTTGGGTCCTTCCCTCAAGCACGTATTTTGTGAGCAACTCTGTGGTACCAGACATGCTGCTAGGCTCTGGGACTCCCACAGTAAGCAAAACACAGATGTTCCTACTCTCCTGGATTGTAACCTATTGGGGGAAGAGAGATGTGAATTGAATATTCACAAGAATAAAAGTTAAAACAGATAATAGGAGGTCATTACCCTGTCTGGGGATCAGGGAAGACCTTGTCCCTGAGGATTACTTTCTGTGCTCTCATGTGGGATACTGGGTTCAAGCCAGAGGGAAGAGTAGCTTCTCATATCTGGGGTTCACCCCTTCTCTCCTGGTAACCGATTCCTTGTATTAAATTCCCCAAATCTGAACTACTTGGTGTGGGTTCTCTTTTCCTGACTGGACTCTAAATGATGGACTGAGGAAGTACATTTGAAATGAAATCTGTGGATGTTTTACATGGGCTTTCTCCCCAAGCAGACAAAACCTTGAGACAAGGATTTGAAGGAGAGTGGGGGAGCTGAGAAATAAGAAAATGGACAGAAGGAAGAAGTCCAAGGGTGTGTTATCAAGTGAACTGCCATGGTAAGCCTCTGGAGTTGAATTCTCCCTGGGACTCTGAAAAGACTGTGTTGAGTCCCCTCAGACTTATCGAAGGGAGAGGCTATTTGGGTATGTATCCAACAACTCCCAATAGCCATTTGTTGAAGGCTGCTTCTGAGGGGTGTAATTCCTAGCATTCTGGGCCCTGCAGGGAAAATTCAAAGTATACACTCTTGTGGCAAAGGAAGACCACAGGCAGGGAGACTCAGGGATGGCATTTAGAAGTCTGGACAACTGGTCTGGAAATGTTCCTCGCCAAAGCGGTGCGTGAAGGGCACTGACAATGTCTGTGACAGGTAAGTAAAAATTAAGTTGGTGTGTGTATAGAGCCATGCGTGGTAAGTGAATACCCTTTTACAAAATGTATTCAAGTGTGTTTAGAATTAGCTCAAGCACTCCAAGTGTGTGTAAGCAACACATCATTATACGGGGCTTCAGCAGCTAAATATGTTTGGACACCACTGTAATAAGAGGTGCCCTAAAGCAACCTGAGTTAATATTGCTACCTGGAGCCAGCTCCTGAAATGTCCCATCTCTGACCTTTGAAAATGTGCAGTTGGTAAACAGGTGTTGAATTAATATCATCCGTCAACCTCCTCTCTGACATTTCCTTCTTTCCCACTAAAGCGTTTTATTTTGTCACCCAAGGACCTTCACTTTCTCTGCCTATACATTTTCAAAAACTTGTCTACTTTTCTAGGATCCTTCTGCCTTCCCGTTGTTCCCCCCCACATACACACACAGTCTCCGGTGGACCCCCACTCATTCGTCCATACCGCCGTCTGGCATCAGCTCCCCGTAAAGCTGCCTCCAACCCTCTGCATCAGCTAAGCTTAGAGTTGCTGCTCTACATTCTCCATGGCAGTGAGGTGGTCGATAATAAGAACTTGAAAAACAAACTGCCCTCCCTTTTTATTGAAGTAAAATTGATAGGACACAAAATTAACCATCTTAAAATGTACAATTCAGAGTATTTAGCACAATCCCAGTGTTATGCAATAGTGGCCTCTATCTAGTTCCAAAACATTTTCAACACCCTAAAAGGAAACACTGTATCCATTAAGCAACCCCCAACTCCCTTCTCCCTCCTCCAGCTCCTAGAAACCACTAACTGCTCTCTATTTATTTATCCTGGATATTTCATGTGAATGGCACTAGACCAATATGTGACTGGCTATTGTGTCTCACTTCTTTGTCTTGGCATATTTTCCAGGTTTCTCCATGTTGTAGCATGTTAGTACTTCATTTTTATGACTGAAGAGTATTCCCTTTATGGGTATACTATATTTTGTATATGTGTGCATCAGTTGATAGACATTTGGGTTATGTCTACCTTTTGGCTATTGTGGCAAGGGCTGCTATAAACACTCAAGTACAAGTATTTGTTTGAAAACCTATTTTCAGTCCTTTTCAGTATCTACCTAGGAGGGCAATTTCTGTGTCACATGGTAATTCTTTTCTTTTCCTTTCTTTTTTTTTCTTTTCTTTTTAGCCCCGGTGTAGAGCCCGATGTGGGGCTTGAACTCACAACCCTGAGATCAAGACCTGAGCTGAGATCACAAATTGGATGCTTATCTGACTGAGCCACCCAGGTGCCCCTAGGTCCTGAAGTTTTTTAAGAGGAAGTGACCTACAATGGGCTGGACTCTAAATAAAACTGCTGGCAAGAAGAGAACATTAGGGGTTGCTACCATAAAATCCTGAAAAGAAAAGTGTGGGTAAAAGGCCTTATGCTGGGACGCCTGGGTGGCTTAGTCGGTTAAGCGTCTGCCTCCGGCTCAGGTCATGATCCCAGGGTCCTGGGATTGAGCCTGCTGCTCCCCCTGCTTGTGCGCGCTCCCTCCCTCTCTCTCTCTCTCTCTGTCTGACAAATAAATAAAAATCTAAAAAAAAAAATTTTAAAAAGCCCTTATGTTCCTCTTTGTGCTTGTCGATAAATAAGGTATTTAGAGATACCATATCAACTCCGATCTCTCTAATGTTTTTATAGCTCATGCTGATATTCAGGTACTCGGGACATGTCAAAACCCTATTCTGTCACACACAGAATCAGTCAACATGCTCAAAAGAGAACCGTTTACTGATGTGTGCCTTTTAAGTGTTCACATCTTTGCACCAAAATGGCTGCCACTAGGTAGGAAAACAACTCAGCGAAGAGTTTTTATGTGAGAGCAATACTGATTGGAAAATCCAGCTCCGTTTGATCCAGGTACCCTCTTCCTTGGAGCCACAGCTTCTTTATGGAAGTTGAAGGCTAGCATTTTCATCTTTAACATTTGATTGTCAGAATCTCAGCCTGGCATACAAAAATATCTGAACTCACATTTTTCCCCCCAATAAGCTATTTGTCTTCAGTGCCATTTTCATTTCCCTTGAGAGACATTCCCTTTGGCCATCTCAGCACTGTTAGACTACAGAATGCCTCAAAGCATAGAATGATGTTTATTGAGATTGGCAGTCTATGGGAAGCAGGCTTTCATGCTGGTTTGACTGAATCAAGTATCTCCCAATGACAGTTACCCCATGCAATTGTTCGGTCAGAGAGAGGCTTCATGTCGTTCCACCAGTGTGGTGAAGATCGTGAAAGAACTTCTCAGAATAGAGAAAGATATTGACATTTCAACCAGCTACTCTAAGCTGGACCTGGACCTTTGTGGCCATCCGTCTGCTTTCTTCTGGCAACCATCTTTCCTTTGTACCACTAAAAGTATCCCATTTACTTTAGAGAACCAACGCTCCTTACTGGCAGCCTTGAGGTTCGGGTATGACTGAGTTCATCCTTCTGGGAATGGGCTCCCATAGCGTTCCAATAAGTGTATTGCTTTCCTTCAACTATAGTAACTGATGTGAGAAGGGGCAGGTAAATAAAGCCCAGTGATTCTACCCTGGGTACTTGGAAGAAGTTGTCTCCGTCTTCCATGGAAGCCACCAGAGGACTTTCTTTTGGCTGGAGAGTAAAGTATGAGGATATATGGCCTGGAACTTCTGCAACTGTTGCTGAATGATGAGGTAAGCCATTCTGGCAATAAAGCCAACACAGAGGAGGGCCAAAACACAGAGCTAGATCCCTCATGACTCCACAGACTCTGGATTACACAGGAGCCAGAGCCAAAGCTCCTCTGGATGTTTTCAGATAAGTGAGCCATTAAATGGGTCCATTTTTTTTCAGCCAAGTTGGGTTAAGTTTCCTGTTGTTTCCAATCTAAGATGACTAGCTAATGTACTGTCTATAATTTACCATAATTCTCTCACCATAAGCTTATGCAATAAATATTATTGTACTCATTTTAGTGCTGAAGACACCAACTCTCAGAGAAAGAATCTCAGTGATAGTATAGCTGGGAGATAAACTTAAGTTGTTTAAAACGCATATTGTCGACATCTGTGCTAGCATTTCTTTTTATTTTTTTAAGATTTTTAAAAATTAACATATAATGTATTATTTGCCCCAGGGGTACAGCTCTGTGAATCATCAGGCTTACACGTTTCACCATGCTCACCATAGCACATACCCTCCCCAATGTCCATAACCCAGCCACCCTGTCCCTACCCGCCTTATCCCCCAGCAACCCTCAGTTTGTTTAGTGAGATTAAGAGTCTCTTTTGATCTGTCTCCCGCCCTGGTCCCATCGTGTTTCATTCCTCCCCCCACGCCCCATGACACCCTGCCCTGCCTCTCAAATACTTCATATCAGAGACATCATATGATAATTGTCATTCTCTGATTGATTTATTTCACTTAGCATAATACTCTCTAGTTCTATCCACATCATTGCAAATGTGCCAGCATTTCTTAAAATATGGCCTAGGAACCCCTGAGCGTGTTCGCCAAGACTCTTGCTAGGTATTTGAAAAGTCAAAACGGTTTTCATTATATTACTAAAACATTATTTATCTTTTCTACTCTCGTTCTCTTGTGAGGGTCTGGTGGAGTTTTCCAGAGACATCTTGACTTGTGATGACATCATTTCTCTGATGACTAATGGAGTATGTGCCTCTATGTTCTAGTGTTTTCTGGAATTTTCTAAGGTAAGCTCTTGGGGGTTCTCATTATCAGAGTAAAAAGGGGTCTTGAGACTAAAAAGTTTGAGAACCAGCACTCTAAGCTATACTGTATGGCTCAAAATGCTCAGCATTCTCAGAGATACTTTTCATTGAACACAGATAATTTTTACAAATATCACATGTCACCTCATTACCATCTCATGAAAAGTGGAACAAGTCTTCCATTAGATTTTAGTGAGAATTTATCATGTTCCTTGGTGTATAATTATTTTTCCTATGACATTCCAGAATTTTGAAGTTTTGGAGAATAGAGGGCCCTTTCTGAACTTCTTCTCAAACTCGAATTATAAACTACTGTCATGGTTGCAATAAAAATTTCAGTGCTTCAAAATGGGGGTACATCCAAGTGTGTACATTAAGCCTGGGTATAGGCATTTTCTGTAGAGACTTTTAAGGCAATAATACAATCAATGAAAATTTTGTCTACTTTTTATTAGGACCATGCTCTGACTATCCTAAACAATGTCAGTGATAAAATACTTGTCTGGCCCCTTGTCCAAAATAAAAAATACCTAGATGTGAATTGGTATCCTAAAGTTTTAACTGGTGTTGGAACTGCCGAATTCCATCCCACCGTGATTCCCCCGACCTGGATATAAAATCACTTCCTTCAGTTCTTCTCTTAGATAACTTAAAATAATGGTAATAATACTCAATATTTGTACAGCATTTCTGTCTCACCATTTATATAGAAGAGATTCTTTGTTCCTCACAGGCCCGCCCTCCTCCGGGGGCCTCAAGACATCCTTGACAGGCTGACTCCCTGTAGCCCCCAATACACTGGAAACAGCAGATCACAAGATACTCAGGATTGAAATCAATGTCCAGTTTATAGGTCAAGTTGTAGAGAATGCTTTAGTATTTGGCCTTTATGCATTCTCCAGTCTCAAGCCACACTCCCTTCTCTCTCCCTCAGTACACTGGGAGAACACTCTCCTTCTCTCAGTTTCGCAATGCGTTGTGCTCTTTTACCTCAGGCCTTTGCACATGCTGTTCCTCTGGCCTAAGTTGTTCGCCCGACTCGCCTCCTGGCTGGCTTCTTCTCTTCCTTCAGGCTTCAGCTTAAACAACACTTCCTGAGGGGTGCCTGGGTAGCTCAGTTGGTTAAGCGTCTGACTCCTGAATTTGGCTCGGGTCATGATCGTGGAATGTGAGATGGAGCCCATGTCACGGGGCTCTGTGCTCAGTGGGGAGTCAGCTTGAGATTCTCTCACCTTCATCCTCTGCCCCTCCCTTGGCTCATACTTTCTAAATCAATCAATCAATCTTTTAAAAAAATGGCACTTCCTCAGAGGCCCTCCCTGACCAACACCTCTGAAGTATAATACCCTTGTTACTCTGTTTCTTCATCTCCTCCACTTTTACCTCATAGTACCTACCACCATTTGCACTTGTGCTTCGTTTTTATTCATCTCCCCTTTGGACTGTAAATTCCTGAGGCTGGTCCTCATGCTCGCAGATCCACCAGCATTGCCCCTGGAACGTGGTAACTGCTTAATACTTATTCTGTGACTAAATGAATAAATGAGTGGATAAATGCTGCACTCTTTAAAGAGTACAAAACCCCATCCAAAACCTTATGAGGAAGAGACATATTATAATTTTCAAAAATAATCTCCAAAGAGAAAGTCAGGGAAACTAGTGATTTGGTCCAATTCTGTCAAAAGACAATTGAATGACAAGCAGTCAATCTTATGCTGGCTCCTTTGGCAAGGCCAATATAGGAGTTCGGGCTGTTGATTCTGTTTATGAGGAGTTCAAAACCAGGAAAGACTACTCCACAGTGAGAGAAGGAGAAGTGTTGGCTATATCTTGAGGCAGGGCATGAGGGAAACTTCTATGGGGCTGGAAATGCTCCTTATCGTTATCTGGACAGTGCTTACACAGGTGTAGACATATATAAATATTCATCATATATAAAGTGGTAAACATACCACTGCGTGTATATTACGTCTCAATTAAAAAAAAGCCTTTAGCTAAGTTGAGAAAGAAGATATGACTGAAAATGGTTGCCGGACTGAATTGATGCTATAGCTTTCAGTAGTACCAGGATGCAAATTGCTTTATCAAACTTCAACGAAAAATCATGTCATCAGCTACATCTCTAAAAGGAGGCTATCACTATCTACATGACACAATTTAGATACACACTTTGGGGAAAACACACACACAAACATATACATATATGTACCATATATGTGTATGTTATGTGAACACGTGTGTGTATACACATATGTTTATAGGTATGTATGTGTATATATATACATACCGTACCTACATATATTTTTAGGAACATACAGAGTCAAACCAAGATATAGTGGCCAAAAAGAACTCTGCTATGGAATAACGTAGGGTTCACTCTTGAAATCATTTTCTTTGTCAAAAAGCAGGAGTAGATGTCATAACTTTGAGCTTGTATTGTTTCCAAAAGAAAGAAACAACACAGTTCACTGGCATACTCAATTGCTTCCAAATGAGACTCGCCTCTGACTATCAAGTGGCTCACGAATTCATCTTTTCACCTGGAAATTATGTGGCACTTAATTTTTCTCAGGGTCAAAGCTATAAATAGAAAACAGGTCATTGTATCATGACAATAAATTATTATTATTTATGCACATTGAAGATGAAAGAGTGACTTGCTTTCATAAATTACCTTTCCTCCATGATTCATTGAATTCTTCCGACCCATGAATAATGAGTTCCCTAATTTCCTACAAAGAATTGGAGAAATGAAGACAAATTGAGTGTGGGAGGAGCCTGGAGAACAATTATTGAATTAAGAGTTTACGTTTTTACATAGCAAGTGTATGGAGAAGGTTCGCTGGCAGTCAGTAGCAAGCCGATGCTGCATAATTTGGAAAATAGCAGCCTGGTCCTCTTTATTCCCCTTGACAAGTGTAAATGCTGTGGTTCTGACAATGGCACCGAATACTTTTTTGAGACTGCTTGTTACATTAAGAAAGTCTCCGCTACGGAGCTCGTATATTAGTAGCACGTGTAATCCAATCAGCTTTCCTACAATCCCAGTGAAAGCCTGTTTTGCCTGTCACAGGCTCTGTTTGCTCCCGACTTCCAAATAAGCATTTAAAAATGGTGTTTTCGTTAAAACCCCGGACTTTGTCAAATGCAACGTTCCCCAATAGAAAAAGTCTGTGACTAAGAATAGTCCCTGAGTTTATTATATAATGTCATGGGGAGAAGCAAGAAATATTGACCATTTTTCTTAAACTACATACCAATGAATTTTTTAAAATGTGAGGTGCGAGAGTCATCCTTTGTCTCCTCTAGAGAATGAGAAATGGGGAAGATAAGCATTTAGAGAAGAGAAATGAGTAACACTATTATAAAATAATCTCACCATTTTATTATGTCAGTAAATTCTCACAGTGTCATGATTATTTCTAATTTTATAGAAGGGCTGCAGTGTGATTAAAAAAAAAACGACAAAAATGAGGTTTCTGTCACTTTTAAAAAGGTACTATTGGATCCTTTAGAGGCAGAATTTTTTTTTCCCCCACAATAGGAAAACAATAAATGCAGTGAAACTGAGACTCTTGTTTAATTTCTTTCTTTCTTTTTTTTTTTTTTAGAAAAGAGGTTTGTTTTTTTTTTCCTGCTCTGATCTTTGCATTTCAGACTCTACTAACACGACATTCATTATCATTTGGGTAAGTGCTCAGTTAAAGTTTTCCCTTGTGGCTTCAGATTTAAAAAGCATCTGATCAGCAACCTTGGATTCGCACTCGCACATCTTGTTATAAAATAATAGGAAGAGGTGGCGCAAGGTAAAAAAGCTGAAAAATAACCCAAATTAGCATGGATGGTCAATCTAAGGCACTATCTTATATAAATTCCCACTTACGTAGTAATGCCTTTTTAATAGTTTGTGAAACACCTTTATCTGTCAGACCTCTCCAAAATACCAGACTAGCCTTTTTAGTGAACTAAGCTATGTATCCCCCACTCCACCCTACAGATGATCTTTTGGAAGTAGACATATGGATGGTATTCCTTCCATTCATTCTAGTTCCCTCTCTGCCCCAGCAAGGTCTCTCTGTTTCACATTGAATAAGAGACCAAAGTTCCCAGAGATAGAATAGGGAAGCTGAGAGGAATGACAAGAGAAGGCATAGGAAATGCACCCTTGGTACTAGCTGAGAGTTGTCGTTTTTCATTTATTTCACAAAACACTCGGTAGTGGTACTAGGCTAAGATCACATCAGGCCGCCAGGATACACTCGCTGCAGACATTGAGAATGGAGCTGGAAGCTATACACATGAAAGTCTTTTCCCGGGTTATCTCTTTGTCTTTTATCAAGGCTGTTTGCACAAACTAAGAGCCTCTATTAAGACACTCATATGTTGGAGTCCCCCGCTGGCTCAGTCGGTAGAGCAAACAACTCTTAATATCAGAGTTGTGAGGTCAAGCCCCAAGATGGGTGTAGAGATTACTTAACAATAAAATTTTGGAAAAAAAAGACATGTTTATAGCATATCCAACTGGGAGGACAAGTATGGATTTAGTGGCAATCCTTATAGCCTATTAATGAGTAAACAAGAGATCAGATGGACTCTTGTCATTCTTCTAGACAAAAACCAAACTCTAGAACTATAAGAAAAATATATCAGAAAAGGGAAAGGAACCATTAATCTGAAAATTCAGAAGAACTAGCCTCTGAAAATGACTTACCACAAAAACGGGGTGAAAAGATGAGAAAATTGGTGTCCTTTATTGAACCACAAGAAAGGCTGCCACAAGGAAATCATATTGAAATGAAAATAAACTGGAATACAATGAAAAATGAGATTAATGGGCTAAGCAGGGATAATGAGAAAATCAAAATTGCAATGGCAGAATGAAAAACTTCAGTGAGGATCAAAATGGAGACAGATAGTCACTCTTGAAAATTAAATCACTGTGGTGGAAGATTAAGTTAAGATACTCTTCTATTCTCAGAAGCAAAGGACAAAGACAATAAGACAATTCAGTGGATCGGGAATGGAGATAAGACTTAATCATTAGCAGGTACTTCTGAGGAAAGAGCCAGACTATTTTGAACAGCAGTAATCCTGAATAGAGACACCTGGGTGGCTCAGTTATTAGAGCATCTGACTCTTGATTTACAGTCGGGTCATGATCTCAGGATCCTATGACTGAACCCCGTGTTGGACTTTGCCTTGGGTTTGGTGCTTACTTAGGATTCTCACTTTCCTTCTTCCTCTGCCTCTCCTTCCCACTCTCTCCCTCTCTTAAAAAAAATTGGGGCACCTGGGTAGCTCAGTTGGTTAAGCATCTGCCTTTGACACTGGTCATGGTCGCGGGGTCCTGGGATTGAGTCCTGAATGGGGCTCTCTGCTCAGCGGGGAGTCTACTTGTCCTTCTGCCCCCCCGCATCCCCCCCCCAGTCATGCTCGCACTCTCTCTCAAATAAAAAAGTTTTTAAAAATTTAGGAAAAAAAGTTAATAAGTAATCCTGAATAAATTTAATGGAGCAAACCTTGTATAGCTGAAATAAAACAACCAATACCGAACCCTGTGTAAACAGCTCTGAAAGGGATTTCCATTGTGTAAATTCATCAGTGAAAAATTCAGCATATCCTGGAGGACTTTTGGAGTTGCAAAGATAAATATACATGTCTTTGGAGGGCCTCAAAAGGTAGTGGGGCAAGGTGAAGGTCGTGGTGGGGAGAGCCAAGTACAGGTTAACAAAAATTGAATTTAATGTTAGACGTCTCTTTAACAGGAAATGTTAAACAGGAAATAGGAATGTCCATAGTATTTTATGGGCAAAATATTCTAATATAAAATTGGCCCTAAAGGAGTAACATATATCTTTATTAATTGTTTCTTCAAATTGTCTTTGGGACCCAAGAAATATGTACGTGAGATGCTATTTTAAAGAAGTGTTCAACCCTCACCTGAAGGCAGGAGGCAAGGAAAGGGGGTGAAGAAGAGAAGGCCTTAGACTTTTTTTTAGAAGATGTCAACCAACAAAAGACAAAACTGTAAGCTGCAAAATAAAATATGCGTGTTTATTTGAGGTCTTAGGGATTGCAAACCAGGAAGCATAGATTCTACTGAAATTGAAAGTGTGCTCTGGGGAGACAAAAGGAGGCTAGAGCTTTAAAAGAGGAAAGAGGGAATGTACATAAATTATTTTGAGTGAAATGTGACTAGTATTGGTCTCACTACAGTTCCACTAACCCATAGGTGGTTGGTTGCTAGGGTGAGTGGTTCATTTATGTGGAAGGTAAAGGTTCATTTATGTCCATGCTCACCGACAGCAGATGCCTTGGCTGTTAGCTGAGTTCAGGAAGAATTCTGAGAATTTGGGACAGAACGCATGCATGAGCCCCACCTCCTCAATGTCCTCCGGGCTCCGTCTGAAGTAACCCTCTTAGCAATGCTTACTCCATCTTATTCTGTGTTGTCAAAGAGAAGAACTGTTATTTTCCTAACAGTTCTGTGATGATTAATTGAATGGGAGAAGGGATGCCCACACAGCTGGTAAAACATTATTTCTGGGTACGTCTGTAAGGGAGGTTCAGGAAGAAATTAGCATTTGAATACTTGAACCGAGTAAAGATGGCCCTCCCAAACGTGAGTGGGTATCATCCAACGTGTTGAGGGCCCAAATAGAACAAAAAAGTGGAGAAATAGTGAATTCTCTCCCATGTAGCTAAGACATCCATCTTCTCCTGGACTCCTGGCTCCCCCCCTTTGGGACTTGGACTGAATTATGCCACTGGCTTTCCTGGGTCATCAGCTTGCAAAGGGACTTCTCAGCCTCCATCATTGCATAAGGCTATTCCTGAAATACATCTCATCTTATATAGACCCATGTATCCTATGTGCTCTGTGTCTCTAAAGAACTCTGAATCACAAGTTCAATAGCCTGTGTGGTGTGAAAGCAGGAGGAGAAGGATTTTCCCTTTTGTGTTAGGCAAATGCCAAGGCACCGTTTCTCCTACCCGCATACTTTCAGCAAAGACCTGAGACTTTCTATTTTCATACTCTCTAATTTTTGAAAATAGATTTTGGATAATTGGTAGTTTTTTCCTTAACTATTTCATAGAAGGTAACTGTGAAGCCTTCTGACCTTAGGCGTTTCTACATATAAAGATTTTTACTCACTAACTTGCTTTCTTTACGTAGGTCTATTCAGATTTTCTGTTTCTTCTGAAGTTGGTTGTGATCCCTTGTATCTTTTTAAGAATTCACAGATTTCTGCTGATAAGAGTTTTATACAGAGTTTTACATAATATTCTCAGATAGCCTTTTAATTTTTGTAGAGTTGGTAGTATAGCCCTTCTTTCATTTCTTATTTTGATCATTTTTGTCTTCTCTTCATCTCTCGGTTAGTGACTAAAGGCTTATGAATGCCGTTGATCTTTCTAAATGCAAACTTTTGGTTTTATTGAATCTCTCTATTTTTTTTTTCTGTTTTCTATTTCACTGATACCTGCTCAGCCTTTTCTTTTTTTCTGTTTCTTAAGATGTTTCAAAAGATTGACACCTTTTTTATCTGCTCTATTACCAGCATTTGTTGCTACAAATTTCTAAGTTTTGCCTTATCTGTACCCACAATTTTTGATATTTTATATTTTTATTTTCATTCAGTGAAAAAGATTTTCTACAAGAGTTATTTAGAAGTACATTGTTTAATTTCTAAATATTTAGAGATGACTCAAATTTCTTTCTGTTGAGTTCTAATGTAATTGTTTTGTAGTCAGAGAATATACTTTGAATGACTTCTAACATTTAAAATTTATTGAAACTGTCTTAGTGTTTAGCTTATGGTCTATGCTAGAGAATGTTTCATGTGTACTTGAAAAGAGGGTGTATTCTATAATCATTGGGTGAAGTATTCTATAAATGTCAGGGCAAGTGCTTGTAAGTGTTCAGATCTTCATTATTCTAACTGACAAGATTTTCTGTCTTATTCTATTAATTATGTACAATGGTATACTGAAATCTCCAACTATAATTTTCAAATTTTTGGTTTCTCCTTTCAATTTTGTCAGTTTTTGCTTCATGTATTTTGGGTCTCTTTTGTCAGGTACATATACATTTATAATAGTAATACCTTCATGATATATTGACCATTTTATCATTATTAAATCTCTCTTTTTTATCTTTAGCAATATTTCTTGTCTTAAAGTCTATTTTGTCTGATATTAATCTTGTCACGCTGGCTCTCTTATGGTTACTGTTTGCATTCAGTGTTATAATTATTGCTTTATTCAATCCTATATTATTTAAGAAATTAAGAGTAGCAAGGAGAAAAACACATCCCTATAGTTTTTTATTTTTACCATTTCTTGGGCTCTTTTTTCCTTCTCAAGGATCTGAGTTACTGCCTGAGGAGCACTGCCTTTAGTATATCTTGTAAGGCAAGCCTTTAGCAGTGAATTTTCTCTGCCTTTGTTTACCTGAACATGTTTCTGTTTTGCCTTCATTGTTCAAGAATAATTTTGGTGGGCGTAAAATTCTGAATTGATCATCATTTCCTTTTAGCAGTTTGAGGCCTTCTGGCCTCCATTGTTCCTGATAAGTAGCCAACCATTAGTTGGTTTGACTCTATGTAATGAGTCCTTTTACTCTTGTTGCTTTCAAGACCTTTTTTTTGTCTTTCAATAATTTGCCTCTGATGCGTCTTGATGAGAAATTCCATGTTTTCTACTTAAGAGTTCACTGAAACTCTTGGATCTGTAGATGAATACTTTTCATCAAATCTGGAAAGTTTTAAGCCATTATTTCTTCAAATGTTTTTTCTGCTCCTTTTTCCTTCTCCTCTCTCTCTCTGGGGAGACCATTTTATACGTGTTAATGCACTTGATGTTGTCCCATAGAACTCAGAGACTTTCATTTCCTTCAGTCTTTTTACCTCGTATTTCAGAATGAATCAAGTTCTCTTGATTTATAAGCAAGTTCACTTATTCTCTCTTCTGCCATCTCAGTTCTGCTAGTGTGTCCAACTGGTGAGTTTTTCATTAGGGTTATTGTTTTTTCAACTTTAAAATTTCCATTTGTTTCTTTTTTCCTTTTTTTCCCCAAGTAGACTATACACCCAACGTGGGGCTCGAACTCAGGTCCCTGATATGAAGAGTCACATGATCTACTGACTGAGCCAGCCAGGCACCTGTCCATTTGTTTCTTTTTAGTAGATTCTGTTCCTTTGTTGATATTCCCTATTGTTGAGTCATGGTCATCAAGTTTTCCTTTGTTCTTTAGACATGGCATCTTTCAATTATTTGAACACACTTGTAATAGTTTCTTTGTGATCATTTCTATTAATCCAACACCTCAACCCATGAAGAGATGGTTTCTATTGACTACTTTTCATCTTGAATATGGGTCACCCTCTCTTGTTTTTCTAGCTCTCATAACTTTTTGTTAAAAATTGGATATTTTAGGTAATTTATTATAGCAACACTGGATTATAATTTCCCCTTTTTTTGATGAGGGTTTTTATTTGCTTCTTTTTTTTGTTGTTTTAAGTAATTTGCCTATACTTAACCTATAGAATTAGATAGTCACCCCACAGTGTGCAGTCTCTACTTGGTTTTTCTCTGTTTCTTTTCATTTTTAAACTTACGTCTTTACTGCCTAGTGGTCAACCAGTGATCAATTAGTGATTGTGCACGAGTATCTTCAGTTCAGAAGGTTTCCACCCTCTGCTGGTGGATTTATGTTTGGTTTGAGGAATGCATTCAAAATGTAGGCAGTTTTCAATTCTGTTGTAGCATTTACTTTCCATGGACTCTCTCAATTCTCCATTGTGTATGAGCGTAGGCTCCCAGACAGCCAGGGATCTGTGGAATGGTTATTAAGCCTTCCAATGGCTAAGTGGAATGGTTATTAAGCCTTCCAAAGGCTAATTCATATGCCTGTTAAAGTTCTTGATATTCCTTTGGTCTGTCATTTCCCACCTCCCACCCTCCCCCTCCATTGCAACTGAAAACTTGGGCTCAGAGAGCTCTAGCCCTTCCCAATTCACCCTGGTTGCAAATTTTCCACTCTCTGCTCTAAATCAAGTTAGCCTCCTCCTCCCGCAACAAGGATGCTAGTTTTCACGGTCAGTCCCATCTGATAGAACTGGCATGCTGGTAATTTGGGGTGGGGTGTGGGAGTAGCCACAGGCAAGAAAGCCACAGAATCCTACTGTTCTTACCCGAAGATCAGCAGTTTTTCATGAATATGTGCTTTTGAATTTGTTGTTTCCTTTTGGTCCATTTCCAGAACCCTGAAATGACTGTTTTTGACAATTTTGTCTAGTTTCATAGTTTCTTTTTTTGTTGTTTTTGAAAGAGGGTTTATTGACCTCTTCACTGTCTCAGAGCCAGAATCTACACCACCTCCAATCCATATGTGTTTTATCTTTTGCTTCCAGGCTACCCTAACCATAGCTTGTCAGAGCAGGTTCTAGAACACAGGTAGCTCTTTCTAGGGCAGATGCTTTTGTTCTTTCCTAGGCAGATTCTGACTTGAAAACATTTTATTATCTCTTATTGATTCCCAAGTGCTTATTTTGTAACCCATATGAGATCTGCATCTTCTCCAACCCTTTCCATTTGCCCTTCCCTGTTTGCCCTGCACAAGCAAATATCTACCAACCCCAAAACAGGAAAGAGTGATGGAACATGGATGGGAGATTTCTTAGGCAAGATTATATAGAGGATTTTTTTTTTTAAATCACACGCCACTCAGCAAAAAATCATAGTAAATCCTCTTTCACTGGCCATTTCTATTCTCATCAAATCCCACTTTGAGAGACAGTAGAGGGACATTCTGCCCTCCTCGTATCTCTAAATAGTGCTGAGTTCTGTTATTACTCTTCTCAAGATTCCCTCTATCCATCCCCTAACATCCACCAGATATAATTTCTTTCTTCCCTTAATTGTACAGACTAGCTTCCCTTTTCCTTGTGAAAACTGGACTCGATTTCTAAACCTAGATTCCAAAGGCTTGCAGTTGGTTTCATCCAAGCATCTCCTATGTACTGTTGGATCTCTCTCTGTAGAGATTTTGTAACACAAGATTAGGAGATGAAAATGTCTTCAAATGTTAAGCTCTTTTTATAATCATTTTCTTCCACCTTACATTTGGCGGACCATCCAACTTCTTACTTTGTTCAGAAGCTCAAGGTTGTTTGACCTGCACACTCTCATCTACCTGTTAGCTTGTGACTAACAACTATCCTTTATGCTTCCCTTGAGTCCTAAAGAAAGGAGAGTGGGTCCCTACATCTACGTTTATGGCCCCCACTAAAGTACTGGTTAGTGCTCTTTTGGTTTCATTTAACTTAATGGACCTTCAGATAGTTTAGGCAAAGATTGATTTAGCCAAGAAAGTTTAAAAAAAAAAGAAAAAGCATGACCTAGTAAGGATGGAGAGAGCATGTGGTTCTTTCCTCTGGGATGGTGCCATAAAATGATAGAACCAAAAACAAGAAGTCTCTGCTCAAGTTTCAGAACCTCAGAAGAAACAGTCTGATGGGCTCACTTGTTTCAGAGGTCCCTCCATAGACCAATCACAGAGGAGTGAGGAGGTTGGGGTCTGTTACAGGAAGATAGAAGAACAAAGGTGCTGGTTAGATAAAAATAGTTGGAAAGTAGGCCTGGGCCTAGAGAGTATTGTGCTAAGTGAAATAAGCCAGGCAGAGAAAGACAAATATAGTATGATTCCACTTATATGTGGAATCTAAAACACAAAACAAATGAACAAACAAAAATAGAAACAGACTCCATAAATACAGAAAAGAAACTGGTGGTTGCCAGAGGGGAGGAGAGCAGAGAGATGGGAAAAATAGAGAGGATTAAGAGGTACAAACTTCCGGTCATAAATAAGTCACGGGGATGAAAAGTGTGGCATAGGGAATAGAGTCAATGATATTCTAATGATATTATATATATTTATATGTTATAATATAATATTATAACATCATGTGATGTTATATATAATACAGGAGATTACACTTATCATGGTGAGTGTTGCATAACATATAGAATGGTTGAATTGCTACATTGTGCACCTGAAACTACTATAACATTGTCTATCCACTGTATTTCAGTAACAAAAGTTAAAATAGAGTAGAACCACGTGATATTGTCAAACTCTTCCCTCTTGACTTTTCCTCGGCTGTTTTCCTATTTGTTTATCTGGTTGTTAGTGTCTCTCTTTCAGTTGGTTATTTCTTTTTGTCTTCAAATGAGCACAGATGTCCCCTAGCTTAAAAGAGAATCTACCTAATTTTGTAATCTTTACTTCTCATCTTTTTTCTTCCCTTCTTTTCATCAAAATTTTCTGTTAAACCACCCTTCCAGATTCTCAGGCAGCTGTCTTCTCTCTAAAGAGACTTTGCTTCTATTGTTCCTCTTCACCTTCTTTGCTCTCTGAAACCCTATTTGGTTACCAGAAAACCTTCCTGGCCCCCCTATTGACACAAATCAAAAACTTCTAAAACACCATTTGTGTTTTATTGAATACGTCAAACGCTGTCTATTTGAATTTTATTGACTTTAAAGCTTTTTAATTTTGCTTTTTTTTTTTTAACGTGGGGCTTGAACTCATGACCATGAGGTCAAGACTGGAACTGAGATCAAGAGTTGGATGCCTCATCAACTGAGCCACCCAGGAGCTCCTCTTATTTGCTTGTTTGTTGTTGTTTTATGGTTACTTAAGAATAATGAGGAGTTTATAACATGCTTTTATGTTTGTACATATTTAAATAGTATTATGGTAAAAATAATTCAAATCTACCCCAGGAGTCTGAAAGAACAATTTTTTTTTTTTAAAGGTCTTAAGTTTCAGGAAATGTAGGTTTATGGTAGCAGTTTATTACTTAATCACAGTATTTCCTGGTAGGGATTTGAACTTCACCTAGTGATAGTCCCCACAAAAGTACTATAAATTCTTTAAAGGTAGGAAAAATGAGGTCTCTATTTCTTTGTGTATCTACCTTCAAATACCCAGTAGCATCTCAAAGCTAGATTTTATTGAGTGAACACATGGAAGCTTTGATTTTGAAGAGTTGTGTGAAATTTTTTTATGGGTAAGAACTATCTTTTATTGCGTGCTAACTCTCATTCAGTGCTAGGAATCATACTAGTGCTTTAGAGTATCTCAGTTTTCTCAGTAAACTAATAGAATAGGATCTAATTAAGATAACCATTTTACAGATTAGAAAACTGAGGCTCAGAGAGATTAAATAAATTGCCTAGGGCCATATACCCAGGAAATACTAGAGCTGAGACTACATATGAAATGATTGTTAGGGAACTCAGAGCAAGTCTCTTACAGTATAATTTTCATGATAATTTAAAACTCTTTCCTTGGTAAGATTTATATTTAATTCAGTCCTTAGTCTGTGGAAATATTGATAAATTGAGTTCTTTTTCTCCCTGAATATTTGAAAAATGGTATAAAATCAGTTAGTGTTTATATAGTCATGGCTACATTTCCCGTTAATACACATTGATACTGTTACTACCAGCATTGAGGAATTTATCCTCATTTAGTCCAACAACTTTGTTTAACTTTGCACTTAATAAGAGGATATTTTAATGGTTCAGACTGTATTTCGTAATATAGGGAATGCCATGCCAACACATCGTTAACAGCACATTTCTGCCCATTGACTTTCCGTCTAGAACAAGGAAATATGTTTTGTGGTGAGCACTGTACAGAGAATCAATGTTGCTAATATTTCAACCAGTGAGTATCTACATAAACCACTATAAACAAAATCTTAATCTAAATGGAATAGGCATGTCTCAGCTCAATCTTTGCCTGATAATTGCTACATTTATCAATTTTTCGGCAAATATCCGTTATCAAAAATCATTCTCAAGACTTTAATTCCAGGACTTTGACTCTTAATGACTTTGTTTCACATCATCAGTTCATCAGAAGAAGGGAGGGCTTTGTGGTTAGTGCACATTAACGCATAACTTGGTCACGGCTGAGTTTTCCACTCCTTATGGCTACAGTCAAATGTGTGGTCAAGATCACTGTACCCCATCAATTATGTTACTTTTTTTTTTTTTTTTAAAGCTACAGATTTCTTTTTTTTTTAATTTTTTTAATTAATTATTTATTTATTTATTAGGAAAGAGAGAGAGTGAGAGAGAGCAGGTCAGAGTGAGAAGCGGACTCCCCATGGAGCTGGGAGCCCGATGTGGGACTCGATCCTGGGACTCCGGGATCGTGACCTGAGCCGAAAGCAGTCGCTCAACCAACTGCGCCACCCAGGGGCCCTCAATTATGTTACTTTTGCTAATTTTTTAAGAGAAAGCCTATGAATTAGAGTGACCCTTATTCTAAGGAATAAATATTTAAAGAGAGGGATTGACTTTCCATGTTGTAAGGAAAAGAATCCAAAATTCTTATCATGGTCTCGGAGTTCCTACTTACTCTAGACCAGCCTAGGTGGCACCATTTGCCTCTCCTTGAAGGCAGAAAAGTATGACATAGTTTGCAGGGAGAAGCAAAGACAAATGATGGGCCTTCGAGAGAAAAAGGAGAAAGCATAGCTACTAGGGATCCCACACATTTACCAATTTTTGTGTAGTCCAACCTACATTTCCTGCATATGACAGGGGTTGCTACTGTTCACCAGTACCTACATTCTCCTCTTATTCCTGAGCACACACTTAGCCTACATTTCTCAGCCTCCCCTGCTCTAATGTCATAGCATGTGACTGAGTCCCAGCCAATGGAATACGGGCAGGTGGGAGGTCTACTTCCAGACATGGCTCCCTAATTCTCCAGTGGACCCTTCCTGGCCCCCTCTCTTTTTGCTCATTGACTGCCCAACGTACAGAATCCAGCAGAGGGTGTGAGACCTAGTGAAGCTGTAGGCTAGAAGGAGCCCAGGTCCCTGAGTCCATATATGGAAATCCACCTACTGAAGACCAAATAGATCTGTAAAATGAGAAACAGACTTTTACTTTGTTAGGCCATTGAAGATTTAGTGTTTGTTTTAGCAGTTAACTTTAACTTCCATGAGGCATCTCAATATTTTCATATAAAATACCTTTCCTTGACTTACATTAGTTTAAATCATATTTTAGTTATTACCAGACAGCAAAAATTTACTGGTAAAGTATTTATAAATCTTTTAATTATATACTACCAGAATAGCTTTATATTTATTATCAATATATGGCCTTACTACATAATATATGTGATTATATATATAATTCTGTATGATATTTATATAGATATATGGATATAGATTTATATGTATATTTATATAAAGAGACATAATCCTGTTATGTATTATTCTGGGAAAGGCAAACTTAGAATCAGTGATACTAACTCAGCAAGAGGCAAACATAAAATCCATTACCTATTACTATGTAATTAAAGAAGTCAAAAGGCCAAATTAGATGATCAATAAAATAGTCTACAAATACCTTTGAGCTATTATATATGTGTGTGTATATACATACATATGCACACATAATATATATTATATTATGGATGTAGGAAATATATATATATATGTGTTTTTAAAGATTTTATTTTTTCGATAGAGAAAGACCACAAGTAGGCAGAGAGGCAGGCAGAGAGAGAGGGGGAAGCAGGCTCCCCGCTGAGCAGAGAGCCTGATGTGGGGCTTGATCCCAGGACCCTGAGATCATGACCTGAGGCGAAAGTAGAGGCCCAACCCACTGAGCCACCCAGGCGCCTAGGAAATATAAATATATTTCAAATATATATATTTGAAATATATAGACAGCCCGGTTAGGAAGCATTGATCCACAAGGATACACACCAAACCATTGGCAGTGTTTACGGCTGGGGAGGCCTGGAAAGGAAGAATATTTGACCAACTTTTAATATTATATGATTCTACACTGTTGTTCCAAAAAGCATGTTTTTATGTTTTTTATTTTTTTAATTCAATATAATTTTATTTTTTCAGTGTCCCAAGATTCATTATTCCCGCATGTTTTTAAAAGTAAATTTTTGCTCAGGTAATATATGCATGTGATACAAAATTAAAGATACAAAAGGGTTTGTACTAAGAAATGAGCTTCTCTGAACCCCCTTGTCTATAGGGGACCGCTTCACTTTCAGACCTTGACCTCAGAGTATTGGCCTCAGACCACTATTACCAGCTGTATTTATATGTATAGAAATAGATGTATGTATAAAAATATATAAATATATGAAATATAACAGCTTAAAATATATTTACATATTAATAAATTAATACATATTTATAGAACATGTATTTATTTATAGAATATATAATGTATTTATTATTTATATATGTATTTATATAATATATACACTTTAAAATATTATTTTAATGTTTCATATACACTTATTTTATATTTTATGCAAGTATATTTCCATGTAAACATAGAAAAAGGTTAAATTTGAAACAGGAGATAAAATAGGAATGATTTTAAGTTCATTTATGTGTTGAATTGTAAATCATTCTAATTAATCTAGTCTGATTAGTATAGGATTTATACCTCAGCAGATCTCTTAAGCTTACATTCATTCTATTTTGATATATCCCAACTTAATTTCAACTCTCATGATACCAATTAGAGAGACCCTTTCCATCCTCTCTTACCTCCTCCCAGGCATCTTTTGTGCTTCCAAACCCTGATGATTCTTGTGTGTGTGTGTGTGTGTGTGTGTATGCGTGTGCCCATTTGGGCGCGAGCACTATGAGCATGGAACATGCGCAAGTGGCTTCTGTGGGAAGTGTCCCCAGGGAGCAGGAGTGAGAGACAGACAGGGAGTGCCACAGAGAAGGTGAGACAGACAATGTAAAGCCACTGCTCCATATGACCATGCAGGGTCCTCGGGGACCTCCCAGGGAGCCTTATGAAATGCATCTCAGAACCGTCTGCCAAGGGGGACAAAGGAGAGACAGATTTCTCCGGAGGCACCCATCACTCATCGTGTACCATTCACTTTTGGATTTGCTTCTTAATGGTCCTGAGGCAAAACTGTCTGGTTGCACAGATGTTAATTATTCGAGACTACTCTTAATTAGTTGTGTGAGTTATTCATTCTGGAACCATGGCAAAAAAACCTCAGCTGCTTTGGTCCCTGAAGACGTAACCCCAGGAGCTTTTCGGGAGCTTGGTTTATGACCCCTCCCCTGTGTCTCTCTCCCTTCTTGAACCAGAACCTTCAGCTTAGTCAAGCTCACAGAGGCCACCTCCCATGGGGACCTTTAAAGCTAAATGCTCAGGATGTACATGATTTTTAAAAGCCCCTTGCACATCCAGGCTGAAAGCTTCGGTACTGCTGCCCAGTGAAATTATTCAGCTCCAAATCAGATGGCATTGTGGAGGACCTGGTCTTCTCTGACTGTGAGCTGACCATTCATTTTCCTTTGACTTGTAATTTCCCTTGCTCGGGTGATTTGCGCATTGCGCCCTGCGGAGTATTAAGCATGTTGGCTGCCTTCACGATCATCTAAATAATTAAAGCTTTATTGAGGAGAGCACTGTACAGATTAGTGCATTAAATACTAATCTGCTTGTTCATCATGGTCTCCACACACAAAATTGGGAGGTGGGGATGCCCCAGCTCATATTAAATTACCCGTTCCTCAAAGAACACTCATATGGACAAAGAAGGTTGCATAGATGGTCAATTGGAAAGGGTTTACTGGAAGACATTGCTGATCCATTAATCTGGGAACCCGTTTTTTTCGAACAGCACAATCCATAGCAACAAAGCTTCCTTTACACTGAAGACCAGCTCTAGGCGGGAAGAAATTAAGCACGCCAGGTAATAAAATATATGCGAGGGAAAAATGATTTCCACTGAAGTTATACCAGGAGGGGAGATAGACGGGGGTTCATTTTAAAGAAGTTCAGAACCAGCATTCTTTTTATGAGCCCGGTATGAGTGCTAGACAGGCATGGGTAAAAAGAGAACATGATCTATCATAATCATAATTTAAACTCTGCTTTACAAAATACAGTGAGTCATTAAAAAGAGAGAGGTAGTTTTGTTATACCACCATGAAAGGCTATCCATGATCCGATAAAAGAATCAACAAAGGACAGAGTAACAGGCATAATATAATCCCATTTTTATAAAATCCAATTAGTTAATACTTTATATATGGTATACATATATTTATGAATGTAGGAAATAATGTCTGGAGGGTCACACCTGACCTATTTTGGTGTTTGCTTTAGGAGAAGCAGTTGATATTAGGGGAGAGGATGGGAAGCTTTTATTTGTTGTATTAGACCAAAATTTAAAAAATAAGGACAGACACACTGATAAAAATTAACCAAAGGATTTTATTATTGTAAAACATTGTTACTACAATCGAACTAGAGTCCTAAAACATTTGATAGCAAAGGAATATTAGGGAAAATTGATTTAGATTTCACAGTTTTCAGAAAAATCTTAGAGTATTAAACTGTGGGATTAAAGGGAAGTATGTTTTTCCAGAAATCTAGTTTATTTATTTATTTATTTATTTATTTATTTATTTATTTAAAAGATTTTATTTATTCATTTGATAGGGAGAGAGAGATCACAAGCAGGCAGAGAGGCAGGCAGAGAGAGAGGGAGAAGCAGGCTCCCTGCTGAGCAGAGAGCCCGATGCGGGGCTCGATCCCAGGACCCTGAGATCATGACCTGAGCCGAAGGCAGAGGCTTTAACCCACTGAGCCACCCAGGCGCCCCCAGAAATCTAGTTTATTTTCCCCCACCTCTCTCAGAATTATTCCTCTTATGTAAAAAAAAAAAACAAAAACAAAAACAAAAAACAGTGCAGTAATTTAAAAAGAAGCGGGCATGGGGTTTGGAGTCAAGGAAAATGAGGTTGAAATCCTGCCTGCACAGTTTATTTACTGCATGACTCAGAGCCACACACTTAATCTTACTAAGCCTCTGTTTTCTTACCTATAAAATGGGAAGGATAACAAAACTGGTTCACTATAAAAAATAAGATATTGTATATAAGGTCTTAGACTATTGGCTAATGTAAAATAAGCACACGATAAATGTTAGCCATTTGTAGATGTTGTAGGATATACTGTTGTCCCGAATTGCCCATCTACCTTCCAAGAGAAGTTTATATATCTCCCCCCTGCTGAACTCAAGAGTGGCCAAATGACTTGCTTCTGCCCCTGGATTGTGGATGGAACTATGGATTCCAAGAAGACCCATTCGGAGCCAGTTCCTGATTCACTATTTTTCTCTTTTGTCTCTCCTACAACAACAACGTGTCAGATAGAAGCTGTTGCAAGAGTCTGAATCTTGGAGGGAAGACAAACATGGAACGCACAGCCAATCAACAATAGCCCTGATGTGTAGCATGAATAAGAAATAAACATTGATGGTGTAAGTCAGTGAGGTTTCAGATTGTTTGTTACTGCAGCTGAACCTAGCTTCCCTAACTGATACACACGCCTTCCCTCTTGGCTAAAAATTTCTGGGCAGGTTTTTTTGGTTTGCTTGCTTGCTTGCTTGTTTGCTATTTACAGTTAGAATTCTTAGTTGTAAACACCAGAAAAATTTCTACTTTGTTTAAGCAGAGATGTCTTTATTGGATAATTTAGATGGTTCACTGCATGCCTAGATGACCCATAATTAAGCTGGGTCTACTCAACCAGGAACAATGACCAAGCTATTTTGCGTGCCAGCTTCAACAGAGACAACACAGCTGATGTGTGTGGCCATAGGCTTTAGTTTCCACTGCCTATGTTTGACCCTGACCCAAACTCTTTCATTGGACCTTCTGCCCTTCCTGCATTGACAGCAGGAAGTATCTGCAACCATCTCCCCAGAGTAGAGCCTCCCAGGGGCCTGCATCTGATTGGCGAAGCCTACATCATATGCCTGCATTTAGATATAAAGGCACCTGAGAGAGTGTAATCTGGCTTCTGCTTTGGAGAGAGGCAAACTCAGAAAGTAGACCACTCCTCAAACACAGGAGAAGTGCTTAAATATTAGGGATGACAAAAAGCAGGGGACACATGCGCAACAAAATTTCTATGAAAAAATGCACGGCTTTGCTATGGTATAGAAGTGCCTGATTTAAGGCAGTAAACCACTAGCCACACATGACTATTTACATTTAATTTAAGTGAAATTAAAATTTCAGTTCCTCCACCTCACTGATGCATTTCAAGTCGTCCATTGCCCCATGTGGCTAGTGGCTAATGTATTGGGAAGCGTGGTTATAGAACATTTCCATTATTGTACGAAATGCATTTGCACAGTGCTGATACGGAGCCTGGAGCTCGATGTTGTTTTGAACTAATCTGCAGTGTAGAGAGAGGGCTGCTGGTACAGTGAGGGGGGCACACTCGAGGGGCCACGGGCTGTTTCCACTGACAACCCCACCCCTTTGTGGCATAGGCAGGTGTTTTAGCCGTTTCGAGGTTTGATTTTCCCATCTGTCAAACAAGGGCATGGTAATTATCATGGACTCAGTCCCCCCAGGCAGCCCCCAAACAAGACTCCTGTAATTGGCCTCCTACTGATACTTGTTCGGGGGAAGTTTCTGGATCACAGGACCAAGCAGTGATGAGGAATCGGTGAGGGGTGGATTTCTACTCTACAGATGAACATGGAAGGGTTGTAACCTTGGCCTCTTTTCTCTCTCAGGTGGGTACCTTCTTGTCCCATTTCCCCAGCAGAGCCAAATTCACCATGACTCTGGCCAAGTGTGAAGGAATTTCCAGACTAGCAATGCAGTACGGATAGGGATAATAATCAACCAGCATCTCCTGTGGTACAGGTAGCAGTTTCACTTCCGGGTGGTGTTTGGCTTTTGCCTCACTGCCATTGAAAACAAAAATGGGGGGCGCCTGGGTGGCTCAGTCAGTTAAGCGTCTGCCTTCAGCTCAGGTCATGATCCCAGGGTCCTGGTTTCGAGCCCTGCATTGGGCTCCCTGCTCAGTGAAGAGCCCGCTTCTCCCTCTGCCTCTGCCCCTTCCCCCGGGCTCATGCTCTGTCTCTCTGTCTCTCTCTCACTCTCGCTCTCAAATAAATAAATAAAAAGGAAACAAAAATGGATGTCTATAGCTTTCAGCCCTGTTCTTTCTTTTTTTTTTCTATTCCCAAATACATTTATTTTATTTTTGCAGTGTTACAAGATTACCTGTTCTTTCTTGCTGATTGACCCAACCTTCTATCCAAGGCTATGGTCTTCTTTTTCTTATCCTCCTTTTCCAGCCCTAGAGGTCAAGGTTGTTTTTTTGTTTTGTTTTTTGTTTTATCTCTGAGTATCAGTTAGCAACAAGATTCTAGGTAACAAAAAAACAGAAACAAAGCAAGACAAAAGAGCCAGTTTTTTTTTATCCTGTATCCATTCACTTTTTTTCCATCTTCACTGCCACCACCTCCTGGTCCAAGCCACCACTATCTCTCATTAGATCGCCCGCTGGATTGCCTCATTGATTATTGAATTAAACAAAATCTCTAACAAAAGGTTATTTTATATCCCTGTGAGAATCATGACTTTAATTTTTTTTGAAAATAATTGTTTAAAGATGGGATCAGGAGGGAGACAAACCATAAGAGACTCTTAATCTCATGAAACAAACTGAGAGTTGCTGGGGGTAGGAGGTTAGGGATGGGGTGGCTGGGTGATGGACATTGGGGAGGGTATGTGCTATGGTGAGTGCTGTGAAATGTGTAAGCCTGATGAGTCACAGACCTGTACCCCTGGGGCAAATAATACATTATATGTTAATTTTTTTAAAAGTGGGAAATAAAAAGAAAAGAAAAAAATTGTTTAATACAACATTCCAGCTGCTTAGATATTTCTATACTCCATAAAATTTCATTCTTTGCCCAGCAGCCAAAGTGGTCCTTATCAAATGGATAAACAGAGCCTGCCCCTACTTGGCTTTACAACACTTTCATAGTCTCCTGTTCTCCTTAAAATAAAGTCTAAAGTCACTGTGTGGTCCACAAGCCATACAGGATCTGAGTTCTGACTACTTCTATCTCATCTCCTTGTGATCCCTCTCAATCGGACTATAGGAGAAACTTCATGCTTCCATGGAAAGCTATCCATTATCTAGACTTTAGAGGACATTCCTCCAGGATATTTGATTCTGATTCTGTGGAAGCTGTGTTCACAACCCTATAATCTGGCAATGCAAAATAATTCTTGTCTCTAGACACACAAATCTGTTCTGTCCAGTAGAAGTGCGATTGTCCTCCTTTCGTACATGTGGAAGAAGCTAGTTTTGCCTCCCTTTGCATGTTCATTTCAATATTCCTTCCCTCCATATAAATATGTGGTGTTGTGACTTCTTGGAACCATTGATAATATCTGCTAGGTTCCATCACTGATTAATAAGTTAAATAAAATCCTTACCAAATGTTTCTTTTATTCCTGTTTATAGTCATGCTTTTATCCTTTCTGGGAAATTATCATTGAACACTCCATTCCCGCTAATTAGGTCTCCTTTTTTCTCAACTACTCCAGTTTATTCACATCTTGGAATCTCTGTACTTGTTCTCTTCATCCCCAAGTCCTTGATTGTTCATCACTGACTTTTTTTTATGCAGGGATCAGCTCAAATATCACCTCCTCAGAAAGATCTTCCCTTGCCACCCCCATTTCTTCCCAGCAAAATTTAAGCTGAAAGGATAGGACCATTGGGACTGGCATTTCGACAGCAGAATTCTCTCAGATAGATGTTTCTGGAACTTCTCCACCCACTCAGGATGAGGCCACCACTTTCTACTCTTCCCAGGTAATCGCTACAGTTTCTTCTTGCGTCAAGTTCCTACTTTTTATCCTTCTGCTGGTTGCCACTTCTCAGCTCAGCTTCTCCCATGGGCACCTTACCAAAAAGGTACATTACTTAGTAGTTAAAAGCAAGGGTTCTGAGATCAAATGAAATCTGGATTTGATCCCACCTGTGTCACTTACTACCTATGTGAGCTCAGGCAAGTGTTTTAAACTCTAAATTTCAGTCTTCTTATCTAAAAGAGGACATTACTAATACCTTTAATTCCAAGATTTTCATGGAGATCCAAGTAGATAAAGCATATAAAGAATTTAGCCAATACGTGGTATACAGTAAATACTGAGTAAATTAGGACCGTTGGCTTCACTTTATTCTACCTTGATTCTTGGATGCTTCATTTCTGTTTCTTCTTCTCTCTGGCAACTTTACAAGGGAATTACATGAGAGGTCATAGAAAGTAAGGCTTTTGGACTTGAAATATGAAATTGGTTTCTGTACTTGGGGTAAATAACTTATATTGTTCCTTCCTGGGGGAGATGCTGATGGAAGTAAGTGGACATTTCTCTCTCTCTTTCCACTGAGTCTCCCTAGGACTATAGGGTTGACTCTGTCTTCCATGGGAATTCTTCTGAGGCCTTCTCTTCCTAGGCTTCAAAGAACTAAGGCAGTGTGTAAGATAGAAAGGAGTTCATTTTAATTTTAAGTTTAGTAGAAAATATTTGTGGAAGTAAAAGGACGTTGACAAATGAGATGGGAAGAAGTCTGTTGAAAGACAGAGGAGTTTAGCATTTGGAAAATGGCTTGGTGGGGTGGGGGGAACTGACATCAATTTTCATTTCAAAGTGAAGGATGAATTAAATATGCCGTAAAGTTATCCTTTGCTCCCCAGCCAGCATATTGACTAGCAATGGTTGTTGAGGAAGCATATGGTCACGTTCCCACTCAGAAAAACCTAATGGCCAAGACAAATAAACGTGAACCTTATGTCTGCAAGTAATATATGAGGGCTGCTCATTTTCATTCTTCCCATGCTTATGGTTCTCAAATAGAATGTGAACTCTGCAGTCCTGTGTTTTTGCTCATGAATGCCCAGTTCAGGTGAACATTTTCTCTTAACTTAGTCTTTATTTCTCATTCACTGTATTTTCTCAAGATTCTTCACAGAAAAGGTTATGGAATGAATGAATGAATGAATGTCTGAGTTTCGTTTGCTGGCAAACTGTGACCATATCCACCTACCAATGAGCTGAGTTTAATGTGTATTTCTGTTCCCGTAAGTGAGTGGGATACATAAAATAATTTATGTCACATTCATGTTTATTTCACCCTTTTGTACACAGAATATAATTGTTTTTAATGATGGGAAATGGGAATGGGTGTCAGACTGCTGGGTTAAGTGAGAGCAGAAGATGTCATTGAACCAAGATTGCCTTTCAGTTGGTACTGAAATGCTGAAAAGATGATCACCCATCTTGGTTGCTTCAGTTTTCTCTGAGCCACCATGATCCTGAGCCACATTTCTTGGAACAAACCCTGGATTGGTTGCAGTGGAATTCTTGTCTTGGTGGTGGTCCCTAGGATAAATCATACATTTCCTGCAACTCCATTTGTTTTCATCTATAAAACAAGAAGAATCAAATTATCTCATTTATTTCGATCCTAATGTCAGTTCTGCATGCTGGCTATCCTTTGCTTATTTAGATAGGAAAAAAAAAATGATTTCACTGACATCTGAACCTGAATTGGAGGGTTAGTACAAAGGAAGACTTTTATTTATTTATTTATTTTTATGAAGATGATCTAGGTAAAACATCCTTTTATTCCTGGTCATAGCCTACTTATTTTTAAAAGTCTCTAAGTGTCACTTCCTTTATGAAATCATCATAGAATTCTCCCCAAAGGAAGACTTTCTGATTACATTCTTTTATTTTAGATGTGATGGAAATTTCCAACAGAAGAGCAATGATGAAATCAATCATAGTTTAGCTTATATATAATTAAGCAGCAATTAAAAGTGACACTTGCAAAGAGCTTTAGGGGCCTGGGGGAATGCTCTCTATAGGAAGGTAAGTAAAGAAAACAATCAGAAACAAAACAGCAGAAAGAGAATTAGAGCAATGACAAATATTATAGAGGACCCATGCCTACATTTTAACAGTGCTTGACTTCTATTGGTGGAATTATGGCTGAGCCGTTTTTCAACTTCTTAATGTTTATTCTTTTTCTATATATTCCATGTACTAAATATTCTTTTTATATGCTATTCACCTCCTACAAGGATCATATTCTATTTTCTAGTCCAACGCATGTGCTTTGAACAGTTTTCCCTGGCCATGGGTGATGGATTTCTTTGCCTGGAATTGACAGTTCGATGTGACAAATGTCAGGAATCTGAAAAACAGCGAGTCAGCTGAATTGGAGATACAGCCTCTGGTCACTCGACAGGGCAAAGTACTCTCAACTAAATAGCTATTGAATCTCTGGTCTTGGTGTTATGAGGGCTATACACCCCCCAAAAGAACTAGCCATCCATACACGACTTTTACAGTGTTAAAATTGAATGGGTCTCCCTGAGCTAGAAATGCACCATTGACGCGGCTGGTAGTTCGGTTGCAATTCAGGTGTTTCAAGAAACTTATTTATGACACAGTACTCTTCCTCTACTAGAGGAGATTACGCAGCGCCAGAATGAAGTGTCACTAGGCATTTATTGGATGTGTGCTTTGTGACAAGCCTTGTGCTAAACACTGAGGATATAGGATGAATAAGATCCAGTTCCGCTCATCCAGGAACTCACAGTCTAGTACTTGATGCAGACATAAAAACAAACAGCTGGGCTGCCATGCGATGAGAGTGATAAATGGGAACAGGCACGGGGAGTGGTGGGAACTCAGAAGGGCACCTCTAAGTTAACCAAGAGATGGGGGGATTTCTATGAGAATTCTCCCTAGAGGAAAAGGTCCTTGAGCTGAATAGTACCAAATGCACCAGAATTGGTCTGGTAGAGAACTAAGGAGAGAGAAGGAGCAGGCCAGGAAGAGAAAACAGCATAAGCAAAGTCTGGAGGCGGGAAACACATGGAGCAAGACCCTAGAAGCCATGCAGCTTTGCTGAAGTGCCAAGTGGAGGCAGACAGCAGTGAGAAATGAGACTAGAGAGGAACAGAGGGTCCCGATCAAGCAGGACCTTATGCACCTGGGGAGGACAATAGACAAGACCGAGGAAAGGCAAACTAGGGCCTGCTAGCCAAATTTGGGCTGTCATTGGTTTTTGAACCACCCATGAGTTGAAAATGGTTTTCACTTTCTTAAATAACTATCTTTTAAGTATTTATATAAGTGCCCATGTAATGTCCTCAATTTTGTGTACGTCTGCAAAGGCTAGAAGAGTCACGAGCTGGTCTTTAAAAAGATATCTCTTGGAGTATATCCTGGTAGTGATAGGAAACCACGGGTTTGGGACATGGGTTGGGGAGTGAGCCTGAAAAACAGGATAGGCGTCTCGGGGATAGCTGGAAGGCTATTGGGGTGAAAGATGAAACATGTGTTCATTATGGCAATGGTAAAGGAAAAGTAGAAGTGGATTTCTGAGAAGAAATCCTGAGTTCAGTTTTGGATGTGTTACCTTAGAAGTGCCTGGGGACACGCACATGGAGAAGTCGGCCAGCTGTTGCATGTATAAATCTGAAATGCTCCGAATCGAGGTTAGGGCTGAGAAGTTCTCATCTTAAGAGGCATCAGGAAATAGGTGGAGACTGGAAATAGGTAAGTGGATGAGATCATCTGGATTAAGTATGTCTTTTAAGTGAGGAGGTCAGAGAGCCATAGGCAGAATCTTGGAAACCACCATATTTAAAGTGCTAGAGATGCATGATGAAATCACAAAGGAGAAAAGAATGAGTAGGCACAGAAGTGAAAGGAGAACAGGAGAACAAAGCACGTGATTTCGTGGAAGCCAAAGAAGTAGAGAATTTCAAGAAGTAAAAGCGGATCAACAAATATTTCCAAAGCAGCAAAAACTTCCAAAGTGCTAAGGGCTGAATAAACGTCCTTTGGACTTGGCAAGTGGGATGATTTGGTAAAGTTACAGAATTTTCCATAGAGGAGATTGGATTTTCTTAAAGGTTGGATGCAATTTTCCCACATAAGTTCTGTCTGGATTCCTGAAGTTACTTGTTGATCTTGAGGTTTATAGTGTCATGGGATTTGTTTATTGTCATTTGTAAGAAACGTTCAAAGAGCACCATAAAGGGTATTAAAACAACTTGAATTAAGTGAGTGGATCAAGCACTTGAATCATTATGTTTGAATTAGTGTTGAAATTATTGTCCCAGTAGATGTAATAGATGCCTCATACAAGGATATTATGACTTGCCCAAAGAATAATTAACACACACACTCACACACACACACACACACACCTTTAAAATTAAAGAAGCGGGTGGTTAATTAAACAAGAAGGCTAACAATGAACTTGCCAGCTACCAGCTGTGAATCCTTAGAGAATAAGAAAAACCAAAATTAAGAATGCAATGATGAATAAGTTTGAAAAAAATTAAGAAAGCAAAGTACTGGTAAAGAAGTATGTTGGACTATTAACAAGTAGAGTTTAGGAGCAGTCTTTCTTTTGCTAGCCCAGATTCCCCTGCCGATATAAATCCCAGACCTTCCTACTGGGGAGCCATCCTTCCTTCACTCCTGGTGGTTCAAGACAAACAGATGCCATTGGCAGCTCTAGGTGGAGTCATGCTCGACTTCTGGCCAATGAGGGCCCCCATCTCCCATTCTCCAGTGATTACTTGGTAGATGGGCTCCCGCCCAGCATAAACCAATGAGAATCAGGCATCTGTGTTTCCCATGCACAGGCTGGAAAGAGCCATTCCATTTGCCATGTGATTGCTAAATCAATAGTGTGCACTCAAGGAGCCACTGAGAATAAAGCATCCAGAAAGGGAAGTAGAGTTAAGAGAGGGAGAGAGGCAATTTCCCAATGACATTGATTGGGTCACCAGATCCAGTCATGTCAGAAGCAAGGCCTGGACATTTCACTTACAACCACCAAAAGAATTTCCCTATTACCCTTAAGCTGGTTTGATTTCATTTTCTACCATTTGCAGTCAGAATAGTCCAGATCAATAGGCCAAAAAATATTTGGGTGTGGAATACAACTTGCTCTAAGGTTGCCCCAAATTGTAACTTTCATGTGTGCCCCCAATATGGTCATTAACACTAAATTAGGGGAAACACTAAATTTGCTCAAAGAGGAGTTCATTGTATCAAGTTAAGTTCACGCACAAAACCCAACAGCAGGAATGAAGGTTAGTCATCACAATGGAGAATAAATGACCTCCAGAAAGATCAGAAATCGAGACAGCTATTCACCTTCTCTCTCTTTCAGGATTCAGAGGATACGTCTATTGCTCTGTAAACTCTGTTCTGTTCTCGGTTTACCTGGTCCCTAGGAAACAATCCTAATGTGACTTCGTTCATTACTGATGTACATAAAAAAAGCTCAACATCTGCAGGTAACTGACCCAATCTTCGCAATCTTTGCAAGTACCCGTTCCGGTGTGGAGAATGAATTTGATCAACCTCATCTAGCATGTGTCCACCTTTGATCCAATCAGCTGGGACAAAATGGTGTTGTTAACAGCTCTGTTGCCCAGAGGGCAAAGCAGTTATCACCCCTTCAACCTACAGAAATCAGAAAATGAAAAAAAAAACAAAACAAAACAGGAAGAAGCACAGTGGGGAAAGCCCAGGATATGTAGCTTAGGTTTCAGGCAGAACTGGCTGAGTGGTTTTCAGTGGTTCACTCCCCTTCTTGGGGCCCTAGAGCCTCTACTCAGCCATGATTAAGCTCTCTGTGCAATCAACACTGTTGAATGAGATCATGTGCCTGAAAATGCTCTGTGGAAAAAAAATCAGTTATTTGAATCAGTATGTTCAAAACATGAGTTCTGAATGAATGCTCAGAGTAGAAAGAATATAACTTTGGAGGCAGTTATATGGACCCCAAATCCTGACAGTTAATTCACCTCTAGCTGTGGGACCTTCGGCATGCTCTCTGAATATCTTTTCTTCAACACAGAACAAGGATAATAATATCTAGCTTACTGGGCAAATGTAGAAATTAAATAAGGGTCCCCAGATATGAATTACCCAGCCTAGTACCTATGGCACTCAGTTAATACTAATTGTCATTATTAGTTATTAAGGCACCTTATTATTATTAATCCTCAGGGGTTTCTACCCTTAAGTTAAAAACATTTTCATGGCAATGCTCTGAATAATCACTTCTGTTGGAAAAAGCTCTGTGTCAAAAGATTCCCTTTAAACACTGGTTCTGAACCATTAGAAATACCTGGGGGTCTTTTTAGAAATACCAATGCCTGGGTCCCACTATACACGGACTGAATCAGAATCTCTGGGCCTGGCATCCCTATTTTTTTTTTTAAAGCTCCACCGTGAAAGATAAAAAGCTCACTAAATGTTTCTGGAATGAATGTGTGAATGAACGAACAAATGAGCAAGTCTGAGAATCCTACAATGAACGCAATCCATTTATAATCAATTGCGGCAAGAACCTTAAATTACGTCCTCCGATTTATATCTTAAAAGCAGACCAGCACACAAATAGAATGCTTAGAGAAGCTGCACCAAAGAAGGGGTCTTGGTGGTTGCATCAAAATACAGGCGCTTGTTTGCTGGTGATGTTTGTGGTTTCTTCAGTGAGTTAGCTCATTGTTGGCAAACCAGATGTTGTCGGTGAAAAGTGCATTACTACAACAACACATGGAACTGTATAAAACTGCTGTGCGAGGACACAGGCATTTGCTTCCAGGATGAAAATGCCTCCTCTTACCTGCTGCTGGTTTTGCTTTGCATTTGTTTTCTTGGATACTCATGCCTTCATACAGCAGTTGACAGACGGGAATGCCCCACCATTTACCCTCGGTGAGCATTTCCTTCTCCCTGATAAAGTTCTTGAGTTTTTGAGTTTCATTTACAATTGACATGCAGACTACTTCTTTTTCAGGCACTTAGCAAGTCAAAATACACTTAGAAGGAAAGAATTCGAGAAGGAAAGAGCTTTATACAGACCCCCTCAGCTCATTTTAACCCATGCAAGGTCAGAGGGAGGAAAAAAAGTCCTCACATAATCACTAATCAAAACTCTGAACTGCGAAGTATAATTGATATGCCTTGGTAGTATAGCTCCACACTACAGGTTGGGAGAGACTGAATATTTTAAGGCTTAGCAGCATATGAATTTCAGAAATGGAGACCCTAAGGAAATAAGCAATGAATTAAAAGGATTTTCAGTTGAAATATAACATAGCTATTGGAAGAAGGAAAGGAAAATTGGTTTCATTTTTATTGAAAGTGAGTTAGTCTGCTAGAGAAATCGAGAAAATAAGGAAAAATAAAGTAGTAAATTAAACTGGATTCATAAATCACTCTTTAAAATGATCATATGAATGAGTGAAAAGGGAAGGTTCTGAAGAAACACACAAGGCTGTTAGGAAACAGGGGGACTCAAAGGGATCAGACACACTACTTATCAGGGGCCATGGGGTCAAATGTCTACAGGGCCTTTGAATGAAGGGGTTTGTGTATAAGATAAAAGGGAGAGCAGGAAACTTAGGCAAAATGGATATGAATACCATATTTTAGAAAGTATCCACCACTTAGTATCAGTAGTGTTCCCTTGTTGGCTATAAGCCCAGTGTCTAATCTTTTAAAGAGAAGTTAGAAATGCAGATTTTTTTCATGTAAAGGTCTCCCAGTTTAAATGTCAAAACCAAAATCAAATATTTTAAGAAAACCAAATTAGCCACAAAACATGTTTTTGAGCTGGATGGCCCATGGGCTATCATTTTGAGAATTCTGGGAGAATGGATTGATAAATATAGTGATTATACCCTTCCAGAACTGTTTTGTCATAGTTTTTTTTTTAAGATTATTTATTTATTTATTTATTTGAGGGAGAGAGCATGAGAGAGGGCATGAACCGGTGGGGTGGGGTAGGGCGTAGGGAGAGAGAGAAGCAGTCTCCCCACATTGAGAAGGGAACCCAATGTGGAGCTCAATCCCAGGTGCCTGCGATCATGACCTGAGCTGAAGGCAGACGCTTAAAAGACTGAGCTACTCAGGTGCCCCCAGAACTGGGTTTTAATCCCATCCCCCACACATCAGCTGTGAGGACCATGGGGAAATGAATAACTTAAATGTTCAAAACAGTTGCTTCATCTGTAGCAGGAGAATACTAACTCCTTCCTCCCTGGTGTTACCATGTACCCTCAATCCATGGAAAAGGACCGTGAATCCAAGGAAAAAAATACTCTTCCAAAATTTCAAAATATGAAAGAATCTTTAACATAGGAATATATGAAATAAGATATAACAGTGGGAAATTTTGAGTCATGATTTACCACTTAATGATAAAATATCTCAAACGGTGTCACATGAGAATGTAAAACCCACAAAATTTGCCCCTTTCCCCACCCAAAAAACCCAGAAAAACCAAACTAGAAGTTAGTTATGTCTTACAGTGGTGTTTCTCAATTTTTTCCTTCATTATCACTCCCACCAAGGAACCATCCTAGACATTTTATTATTCCTAATTACTACTCTCCATAAAAATTTAATATAAGAGATACACTGCATATTTGTTTATGTACTATATGGGTGCCTACCTGAGCTTCATATACGAAAAGATTAAGTATCTCAGTGGATTGGAATAATTGATATTGTTAAAATGTCTATACTACCCAAAGCTATCTATACATTTAATGCAATTCCTATCAGGACACCAGTGGCATTTTTTAGACAGAAGTAGAAAAAACAATCCTAAAATTCAGATGGAACCATAAAAGACCCTGAATAGCCAAAACTATCTTGAGACAAAAATAAAGCTGGAGGTATCTCACCTCTTGATTGCAAACTACTACAAAGTTGTCATAATCAAAATAGTAGGGGACTGGCATAAAAATGACAAAGAAAACAATGGAATGGAACCAAGATCCCAGAAATAAACCCACTGATAAACAGTCAACTCATATTTGACAAGGAAGCCGAGAGAATTCAATATAGAAAAGAGAGTCTTTTCAATAAATGATGTTGAGAAAACTGGATATCCATTTGCACAGGAATGAAACTGGTCCCCTATCTTATACAACTCACAAAAATTAACTCAAAATGGATTGAAGATTGAAGTCCTAAAACTGTAAAATTCCTAGAAGAAAACATAAGGGAAAAGCTCTTTGACATTGGGTTTGGCAATGATTTTTTTTAGCTATGACACCAAAAGTACAAACAACAAAAGCAAAAATTAATAAATAGGACTACCTCACCCTAAAAAGCCTTTTTTCTTTTTCTTTTTCTTGTTTTTTTTTTTTTTTTTTTTTTTTGCACAGCAAAAGAGGCAACATAATGAAAAAGCAACTTATGGAATGGGAGGATATAATGTCAAATCATGTATCTGATAAGGGGTTAGTATCTAAAATACATAAAGGACTACAGCTTAAGAGCAAAAAACTGAATAATCCAATTTAAAAATGGGCAAAGGACCTGAACAGACATTTTTTCCTGTTAGGACATACAGATAGCCAACAGCTACATGAAAAGGTGCTCCACATCGCTCCTCATCAGGGGAATGCAAATCAAAACCAAAATGAGATATCATCTCATGCCGGTTAGAATGGCTACTACCAAAAAGACAAGTAGCAACAAATATTGGCGAGGATATGGATAACAGGGACCTCTTGTGCACTGCTGGTAGGGATGTAAATTGGTGCAGCTACTCGGGAAAACAATATGGAGGTTCCTCAAAAAATTAAAAATCGAACTACCATATGATCCAGCAACCCCTAGTCTGAGTCTATGCCCAAAGGAAATGAAATCGCCATCTTTTTTTTTTTTGAAATCACCATCTTGAAGAGATGTCTGTACCCACGTTTATTGTAGTGTTATTTACAATAGCCAAGATGTAGAAACAACACGTGTGTGTGTATAAAATTGAATATTATTCAACCTTAATCCTACCATTTGTGACAGAGAAAGACAAATACTACATGATCTCACTTATATGTGGCACCTAAAAAAAAAATCAAACTCATAGAAACAGAGTATATTAGTGGTTCCCAGGGGTTGGTGGGGTTGAGGAAGAGGGTAAAGATGTCCAGTTAGAAGAATAAGTCCTAAGCATCTAATGCACAGCCCAATGAGTATAGCTAACAATCCCATATTGTGTACTTGAACATTGCTAAGAGAGTAGATCTTAAAATTCTCACCAGGTACAGAAAAAATGGTAACTCTGTGAGGTGACAGGTGTCTTAACTAACCTTACTGTGGTAATCATTTTGCAATGTATATGGATATCAAATCACTGTGTTTTACACCTAAAACTAATACAATATTATGTGTCAGTTATGTTTCAGTCAAGCTAGAAAGAGAACACCAACAGCAAAAGAGTTAAGTTCCCTCACCCCCCAATCCGATATTCATTTGTTTGGGAATGACAGTCCCATTGAGACTGCATATTTTAAAAAGACCCACAACACAGATTGAGTTCTGACATTTTTGCCTCACTTTGGAATTAGAGATAATGGACAGAAATCTTATTATTCGATGTCTGGAACAGCATAGATGCACGATAAATTACAGCCACCATAATACATGTTAATAAGATAACATGGAGATTTAACAGGATATTTCTTCGGGGCACTGAGTATCACGAGACGTCCAGAGATATATCTACCTTTTGTGTTTTATTGCCTTGCTCCCAGATCTTTATGAAGGCAATTTTACAAGACATCAGAAACTCTCCAGCAATCCCCCTGGAGATATCCCTTCCCAGGAAGCCATATTCTCTAAAGAATATTAGCAATACTGCAATATTTGCAATATTCTGTGTATTTGTAAAATTCAAGGGTAAAAATACTCAGCAAATATGTCGAACAGAAAAAACATCTTTGCTTAAACTTATCTCTGGTCAGAAACAAACTCTCATTTGTTTTGTAGCCAAAGGCCAATCTTTATCTTTTTAGCCCCATGAAATATAAGCCCCTGAAGGCCGGCTATGCAGGACAGGGTTCCTGGGCTTGGATTCGTGCTTTTGCAGCAGCTTTGATGGTGCATTCCTTCCAGGCCTGCTCCATGGCGCTGGGGTAGCAGCCAGACTCCAGAGAGGAAGAAGTACCCTGTATTATAACCTCTTAGCAGCCTCACCAAAGCCTAATGCTTGGCAGCCTTCTCCATTAACGAAAGTATAAATTTAACTGTGAGGACATTAGGAAATCATGCCCCAGGAGGAAATCTCTGTGGATGATGTCAGAACAATTAGATATTAAAAGTTTTAGACTCCACAGTTATTAACAAGCTCAGGAAAACTAATTAAGGAGGGTGAGGAGATGCTACCTGGCTCACCCAGAGGTATAACTTGCCAATGAAGATTCTTTACCCAGAGATCTGATGAGTTACCTAGGAGTTTCTAACTGCCTAACAGTTGAGGGCTAGAACTGATGACAGTTCAAAGAGAAAAGAAACTTAAGAAGGCATTATTCTGGGGAGACTTCTATTAGAGCTCTCATCTTGTGCTTTAACCATTTATTCACATTTTATTTTTTTTATTTTTTTGCCAGCTTGAAGACTCCAGCGTGGCCAGACTGTGCTTTACCACCTAGTTTCACTGCCAGGAATGTAACTCTTAGCAAGAGCTTGTTATCATGATGTTACTAAAGAAATAATGAATCTTTATCACATTGGTAAAGGGATAACTATAAACATTCCCTCTGAAAAATATATGCTGTTAAGTGAGAGAGATGAGTTTTAATTTTGGCTCTGTCACAGCCATGTGATGGGGGCCAATTACTGTATACGTTTATGAGCCTCTGTTTTCTCATCTGTAAAATGGGAGTAATTCTAGCACCTGCCACTTTAGATTTGCTGGGAACATTCAATAAGCCAATGCCTATGAGTCCTACATTGTAATGGGTTTAGCTCGGTGTTTAGCACATAGAAGGTACTCAGCAAATCATGAGTATTATTAATTATTACTATAATTGTCATTATCGCCATCATTTTTAAGAAGTTTCATCTCATGAAGAGTTCAGCTTTGATAGGAAATAAGCCAAAGAAAATCATATATATTCAAAATATCCCTTGAGGATCCATTAATTGTCTTTAAATCAATAGAGCTGAGACTCCAGGAAGTTCAAACACGAAGAATTAGCTTCCTTTTGTGTTGTTTTTGTGTTTTGTTTTTATCTTTGTTTTTGTTTTTGTATTTTGGTTGTGGCTTCTCTCTTCCTGAAGTGTTGGCGGCCAGAGTCTAGTTTGTAGGGTGGAAGGGTGAAGGCATAAATCAAAGGGTGTTTTTCTTTTGGCCAAACTCACACAGTTAAATTTGAGTACGTTGGGCACATGTGTGCTATGATCTGGTGTTTTATAACTTATGTTTCTTTGAATGCCAACTTTAAAGCAAGTTGGGGTCTCCACACGTGGAGCGGAGCTGGCTCATAAGAGAGTGAAGTCTCTCATAGAAAAGGATGACAAATCAAGGTAGATAGGAAGCTGCATTGCTATTTACAAGTCACTTGAGTATTCTGTTACCATTCCCAAGAAATTAGAATGACAGATTTTCCAGTTTTGTGCATTAACCACAATCCGTCGTTCTCATCATAAATTCAACTGTGAAATCTCCACCAGTCCTGGCCATTTCTTCTCAGAAATGTCATCATGAGCAGACTTAATCACCTCCACGACTTGAATGACAGAATCTAAAATGTGCCCTGGCACCTGTGAACACCATTGTAAGAAACAATGGATTGTCTTAGAAATAGGTAACTGACCACTCTGCTCCTTCAGCCCCCTAGAATTCTAGGAGGTGAAGGACAGAGTGGTGAGGAAGAAATGGAATGCCAATGAGACCAACATGGACCTGGGCTCTTTGGAAAGCCAGAGTCTTGGAAACTGGTGGCTCATAGGCCAAATCCAGCCTACAGACATTTTTTGTTTGGTTCACACAGTATTTTTTAAAAAAAATTAATTAGCTGCCAACATTTAAACATCAGGAGACATCTCTTAAATTTTGGGGTTTCTGGTTTTTCTTAAAACTCTGAAGTTTGGGCAATACTGGGCCTGCATTCCCACCTGGTTTCATCTGAGCGGTGGTCGCTCCCAATAGATTGGGTACCCTTCTCCAGTTTGCCAGCATCTTAATCCCCCACTGGATTCTTTTTGTTACATTTGTACTATGCGTGTAACACTACCGTTCTGCTATATTGTTACTTTCCTTATAGTAAAGAGAAAAATAGGATGTTCCCTGTGCCCATATTGCTACTCAAAGCAGAGAATAGAAATGACTATGTGACTGAAGACTTTTAAAAATCTTATACCAGTCTCCATTCACGTGTTCAGTTGATACACACTGAGGGACACTACTAGTTTTTCGAATAGTGAAGGTCCTCTATACTAACTAGTAAGAAACCATTGTCCCCAACTGCTCTGTGTCCTCGGCTACCCAGGACCACTGCAGCTCCTCTCCTGAAACCCAATGACTGAGGGTTGATGCCAATCCCCAGTGGAGGGTCTTAGGACCTTGTTTTGGTGCTAGGTGCCCACAGACACCACTCATCTTGTAAGTTGAGAGTAGCAAGTTCTTTGGCCTGCATTCGTCCTTCCTTCTGCCTCTTTAAGACATCTCACCTCTAGCGACATCTATACTGATGATGAAACCCATGGTACCCAACTCCATGGTCTCAACCCTGCAACCTCACAGGTCCCAAAGGCTTCCTGGTCCTCACTGGGACGAACAGTAGGGAAAGCATAAAGCCCTCCCCAGAAGATGGTGTCCCCAGGAAAAATTACAGTGATGTCTTTGGCTTCAGGGAGTTAAGAGTCCACCAGTATTTGCTTAAAGAGTCACAAGTGAAACACGTGCTTCTATTTTGCTTCCCGTTCCTCACTATGTTTACATTCCAAAGTGTCAAACAGGATGTCATCCACCTTGATCCCTGTGCCTCGAACAATGTTCATGACCAACCCTGGCCTCTAGACATCTCACCAAGCTAACTGACTCTTATCTTTCAAGTCTCAAACTCAACATTGACTCCTTCAGGATCATTTCTCCCAGGCTGTTGGGTGTTCCTCCCACCATGGGCTGCCCCCACCACTCCAGCACCACGCCACCCTCGCCTGTTAGCTGCACACACTTCACGTGTGCCATTTATGTCCTGTGCCTACAGCACAGCTCATGGCACACAGTGGAAATTCCAAAAGTAGTCATTGAACGAATGACCGATGGCATGAAGGAGGTGTTCAGATTCCATAAAGTGAGGGAGCTGCCCCACATCAAGCCTGTGATGCCATGCAAATCACAGGTCCCCTTAGGTCCCTGTTAACCACCAGCATCCCCTGCCTGACTCTTCACTCTTCCCACATGGGACTTTCTTCAGAGTGTTGACTTTGGCAACTACAGCCCCTTCCCTGGAAAGTCAAGGGGCCAGGGAGTTTCCTTCCTTCACCCAGGGAAGCCGATGACTAGTAGAGGTATAAAAACTCAGCTCCTTTCCCTCCAGGTGGAATAAGGTCTGAGGTATAGTTTCTGCTCCATTGTTCCTTGCACGGTCCTGCCTAGGCTGGGGCTGGATCTGAGATCTCACCCTTGTTCCCTTTCCTCCCCTTTCCCCCACCCCTTCAGCTGTGTCTAATGGGAGAACCCGATTCTTGGCTCAGGCTCTGTCTCTGGGAGAACCCATTCTAGGACACATTGGCCGGTGAGCATTTATCAAGCACCTCCTGTAGACAGAACACAATTACCGGGTAACACCAGGAAGTAGACTGACGCGGACTTCATTCCCTTTGGCCCGCATCTTCAGGGATAGTGCAGTTCTAAAAATATTGAACCCTCAATGAAACCATTTGAGCCAGCACTTAGTTATTTTGGTATTTTTAGAATAAAAACTTACCACAGCAGTGGGTAGCCCATTTAAAAACAAAACAAAAACAAACAAAGGATGCTAGAAAATCAATAGCTTCGCCTCTGAAGTCTTAGAGAAGGTGCCAACTCCTGATTTCCTTGGATGATTCTTCCGGTGAAACCTGCACCAGCTATAATCACATGGTTTTCCCAGATACCAAAATAGAGGAGTTATTTTGAAAGGTCCTTAATGGAGTCTTGATGTTTGGAGTCTCAATTGAGGAAATCATTGATTGCCCCATTAATATTTTAACCTGCTTGAAAGATAAACTAAAGGCTAATCTTGTTTTAAAAATACACTGCTAAAAACCATCTATCAGGCACATACACATTTGATTCCATTAATGTTAGCGATAAAAATCATGGATCAGGGTTTCTTAACCTTGGCATTATTGATAATATGGGACTAGATAATTCTTTGTTATGGGGGCTGTCTTGTGCCTGGTGGGACATGTAGCAGCCTCCTAGCTTCTACCCACTGGATGCCAGAGCACATCTTTATCCCCACCCTGGCCAGTTGTGACAACCAAAAATATTTCCAGGCATTCTCAAATGTTCCCAAGGGATAAAATTGTCCCTGAGTAAGGACCACTGATCTTAAGTGGTAAATTCCAGAGGTTTGAGGTTCAGGGGTGGGAGAGTGGGTGTCAAAAGAGAACTCTTATTTCTATTCATTTAAGTGTAATTGTCAAGGATAAAAGATGTCATCTGGATTCTGGAGATTATAAATAGAACCCTCTCTACAAATTGGCACCGAAGTGAATAGCGGAGGTCTGCTTCAAGACCAAAGCAGAGCGTTTTTACACGGCGCCCTTCTTCAGAAAAGAGGTTCACGTAGTAAAGAAGATTGTTTAAAAATGTGTGTCGTGATTTGTCCTGATGATTAAAAGGCAATCTGGGAACTCTGTAGATCAAATCTAACCACTGATTAAACAGATTTGTTCCTAACACTTTTGGGTCAGCTTCTCTTTACTGCTTAAAAAAAAAAAAAAAAGCAGATCACAAACGTCTGTTTTGAGTCCTTGGAAACTTGAAAAGATTAAAATCAAAAATAAGAAGAAAATAAACAAAGTTTCTTTTACCATCTGTTTCCTAACGGTCTCTCACTTCCAATTATTGCTGTTGTAGAAGAGAACAGACATTTTAAGTCTTTCGAATCCCTAAAGTGAGCCAGTAAGGAGGCCTTTGCGGATAACTTTAAAGGCAGTGAAGATTACACTAAAGCTTTTCTTGTTTGTTTGTTAGAAATCCGATTCAAAGCAGTCTCTTGGTGATGTGTATATTTAAGTGATGTATGTTGGCTACCAAACTGTCATTGCTACATCAAGCCTCCATCACCTTAGATAGAATCTGCCAGTGAAATTGTCGAACCAACAACTGAGTCCTTGGATAGTTTATTCAAACTTATTAAATTTTATTTAATAAATAAAATGTATTTATTATTTCATTTTTAGAAAAAATTATTTTATAATAAAATTTATTAATATTTTTATTAAATTAAAATTTATTAAAATTTTTAGAAAATAATCGGAAGGATACATGAAGTTTCCTAACTTTATCATGACCTGTTTGATGTCCTAACAAATAAAGTGGTTCATACCCTTTGGATTCGTCAACCTGTTAAAGAGAAGGAAGCTTTTACCTATTATTATCTATTACCTAGCTCCTTAATAGTACCAATTTTTAACGAGGCTTTCTTTTGACCACTGTGCAACCCATTCTGTCTTTTCTTCATTGTAGGGGGTTGTGGGCAATCCTTCTTCGTTAAATTCTATCTGTGCGTCAAATGGAGGAGATGACTAGATTTCCTTCTCTCAAATGGAGAGGATGCCATTTTTATATATTTTATACTCAGGTCCTTCTGGAGTCAATTTGCTTATGCCTTCATCAATACCCAAAGTCAAAGGTATGGCATGTCTTACTTATAATAAAGCTACCACACAATTCTTTCATGTATTTCTGTGGTTGACCATTTTATTTATTAACACTTGAATACTTTCTAGTGTTTGGCTCTTTGCATTTTGGAGTTTACTTCTCAGGCTCTGTTATGCACAGTTAAATGGTTAAATATCTACTCTGTCGTGTTTTTGCCAGAGAGAACTAATGTTTGGCTTGTTTCTAATATAATTCATTATCAACTCCATCTAGGAACTGGCAAAGTCCACAGCAAAGTGAGCCACCCGGTGGTCCCGATTTTAAAGTGGCTGGGTAGGGTTTCATGGGTTTCAAATCCCGAGTTGTAGTGATTATTTTGCATTCTAGTAGGGGAGTCAGACATTCAGCAAGGAATGACACAAGTCAATGTAAAATTACCAATTTCTTTAGAGCAGTGTTTCTCAACCTCAGTGTATTGACATTTTGGGCTGGATAATTCCTTGTTGCTGAGGGGCTGACCCGTGTATTGCAGGATGTGGGCTGGCATCCCTGACCTCTACATGCCAGGGGAACTCCACATGCAACCCTCCAATTGTGACCTCAGAAAATGTCTCCACACATTGCCGTATGTCCTCTGAGGGACACGACCACGCCCAAATGAGAACCAAGAGGGCACCAAGAGGAGAGGGAGGTTCATGGTATTATCCAGAGTATACATTAGTGATGTAACACAGCCTGGATCATCTGAAAGATTTCCCTGAGGCTATGGTGTCTGAGCTAAGATCCCGACAGTTAACCTAAGTTAGCAAGGCAAAGAGGGTAAGGAAAGCATTTAAGTCATTCATTTGTCCAAGAGTTACTTAGCCTTAAAGGGTTTTGGAGGGGAGGGGGTGGGGGGTTGGGCGAGCCTGGTGGTGGGTATTGAGGAGGGCACACACCAGCACTGGGTGTGGTGCGTGAACAATGAATCTTGGAACACTGAAAAAATAAAATAAAATTAATTAATTAAAAAAAAAGTAAAACAAGGTGGAAGAAACCATACTACCTGGTTTTAAGATTTCCTGTAAAGCTATAGAAATCAAGGCAGGATGGTATTGGCTAAGAGATATGCACATAGGTCAATAGAACCAAATGGAGAGTCCAGAAATACCCAGAAATGGCCTGTGGAGTTTTTATAAGGGACTAAGACAACCCAACTGAGGGATGCTAGCCTTTTCAATAAATTGTATTGGAACAATTAAACATTCCTATGTTTAAAAAAAATTAACCTCTTACCTAACCTCACGCTTTATACAAAAATTGACTCAAAATGTACCGTAGATCTAATGAAATGAAAAAGTATAAAACAATTAAAAGAAAACAGTCAAATCTGCATGACCTGGAGTTGGAAAAAGAGATCTTAAAGATTACACTAAATGTATAATAAAAGAATAAGGAGGAAAAGGAGAAGTAGAGGAAGAGAAAGGAGGAGGGAGGAGGAGGAGGAGGCGGAGGAGGAGAAGGAGAAGGAGAAGGAGAAGGAGAAGGAGAAGGAGAAGAAGAAGAAGAAGAAGAAGAAGAAGAAGAAGAAGAAGAAGAAGAAGAAGAAGAAGAAAATGGAGGGGAGGAGGAGGAGAGGAATAGAACATCATGAATGCCTACTGTGTGTCAGTTCTGTTCTCAGTGCTGGTATATAGCAATAAGTAAGTCAAGATATGATCTATGCTTGTGGTTGACATTTTGGGCTGGATAATTCCTTGTTGCTGAGGGGCTGACCCGTGTATTGCAGGATGTGGGCTGGCATCCCTGACCTCTACACACCAGGGGAACTCCACATGGGTGGAGTTGTAGTAAGTAAGTTTAATAATCAGGTAGTAAGTAAGTTTAATAATCAGGTAAAGCAGGAGAATGTGTAGATGTATTTCATCTAGAGTGGGCAGGGAAATAGTCTCGTAAGAGGTGATCAGCTGGGGGAAATGAATTCCAGGTAGGGATAATGGCATCCATATAGTGACCATCGGGGATAGTTTGAGAATGTCCAGCTCCAAATCTCCTTTCCATCCATTTGGAATCCTGGCCCTAGTATTAAGAAACTGAAACCCAGAGCTGTTTAATGGCTAAGCAGTTGCTTTAATGATATCTATTTCTGTCCATTTATGTACACATAGACCACGTCACCATCGGCACAGTAGAAATCAAAGACGCTGTTAGCAGAACTGGTATTACTCTATTTTTCAGGACGGTTCACCCAAGATCCCATTGTTTGAGTGGTCAAGAGAAGATTTCATTGGCTGTATCAGTTCTGTGGCTAAGAGAAAGAGCTCTTAAAATGCCACTGGCTATAAATCTAGCCCGCTTTCCTGAACACAAAATTTACGAGAGAGATAAACAGCCTGCAATTCCTGTTAACAGAGTCTACAAGATTGCTTTGTAATGAGGAAGGTAATTGACAAGATCATTTAAAAAGAAGTAATGTGAGGGACGCCTGGGTGGCTCAGTGGGTTAAAGCCTCTGCCTTGGGCTCAGGTCATGATCTCAGGGTCCTGGGATCGAGCCCCACATCGGGCTCTCTGCTCAGCAGGGAGCCTGCTTTCCCCCTCTTTCTCTGCCCGCCTCTCTGCCTACTTGTGATCTCTCTCTCTCTTTGTCAAATAAATAAAATCTTTAAAAAAAAAAAAAAGAAGTAATGTGGCAAACCCACCCAGAGTGTATGTTTTCTGATAAAAAGTTTCTTTTGATGACATACGATATTTGGCAAAACACTTTGCCTGTGTTTATTTTTCCCCAAATAGCACCAGATTCCAAGTGCCGGTTCCCCACCCATATCCTGACAGTTCCCCGAGGATTCAGATTCCCCAAGGATACTGTTGAATTTCTGAGCAGTATCTAACCGCCCCATTTTACAAAGAATTGAGGCTCAGACGAGTTGAATAACTTGCCCAAGGTCACAAAGTAATTTATAACATTGCCAAGACAAGAACACCCTTCTCTAAGTATTCCAGTCCATGTTTCTTGCCCTGCATGAACCAATGCCTTTATTTTGCGTAAATTGCTCATTAAAAGAAATGTCTTATGAACTGAAATCTACTCTTCCCTTTGGCGCTGCTCATTACATTAAACCAAGGGTAGATTTTGCCCCTCATGGGACATTTGGCAATGTCTGAAGACACTTGGCTTATCACAGTCTGTGGGGAGGAGTCGACGAGCTTCTAGTGGGTTGAGACCAGGATGCTGCTGAACATCCTCTGATGCACAGGAAAGCTCCCACAGCACAGAATTCTCTAACCAGGGGCGCCTGGGTGGCTCAGTGGGTTAAGCCTCTGCCTTCGGCTCAGGTCATGGTCTCAGCATCCTGGGATTGATCCCCGCATAGGGCTCTCTGCTCAGCAGGGAGCCTGCTTCCCCCCGCAGCCCCCCGCCTGCCTCTCTGCCTACTTGTGATCTTTCTCTGTCACATAAATATATAAAAAATTCTTTAAAAAAAAAAAAAAGAATTCTCTAACCAGAGGTCAAGAGTGCCGCCTCTGAGCTGTGTTAGCTGGGGCTTCGGATACTGCCTTTCTTCAGTAAACTTTCAGGTCAGTGAAACCGGGGCTTTTCCTGCCTTATTCTTGTCCCTGCTCCTGGCAACTTGTCTGTGCTGCTGGCATTCAACGTATTCTCAAGATGTAACTGTTAAATTAAATTTACGCCACAGCGAAATGCAGCAATTCCTTCAAAAACTGGCGGTGGGAGGCAGAAGAATTGCAGGAACCAGTGATTACTTCCCATAGTAAATAGGAGACAATTTAAAATGACAGTTCTTCATCCTTTTGGGGGCACAGGTGTCCCTGAGAATCTCACAAGAGTCATGGATGCTTTCCCCATAAAAATATCATTCGTGACAAATTTTCCACACAAAAGGGCCGATGGATTCCCTGACATAGTAGAGGGGTCAGAAGTTCTGGGTCTAGAAAATAGTATAGAATGTTTTTTCAGTCCTCCTCAGCCTTTGGCTAGTGTAGCGAGCCACTGGCTCCATACCGGCTATCTTTCTTTCCAGGAACATTCCTGCTCTAACTATTTTAGAATGATTCAAATATTGTAAATGGCCTAGACAGCCATGCACTGAAATGAACAAGTAAAATGTAAAATATCACACTGGATCTGTACACATCAACTTGGGGAGATTTTTTTTAAAAGACTGGCTACTTAATAAAACACTCAGGCTATGGTAACTTAAATGTGGTAAGATATCCTACATGCAAATTTTATAACACAGATAAAACAATATTCTGTGATATTCATAGATACACATACCTATATGCAAATTTGGAAGACTTCATGCAAAACTCATGTTAATAGTTGCTGTTGGGGCGTTGAAGGTAAGAAAAAGCATGGGGTTCAGGTCCCTGGCTGGCTTGGTCACTGGAGCGTGTGACTCTTGGTCTCGGGGCTGTGAGTTTGAGCCCCATGTTGGGTGTGGAATTTACTTAAAAAAAAAAAAAAAGGAAAAGAAAAAAAGCCAGGGAATAGGAAGCAAAAGGAGCTCTACTTTTCTGTAAAGTATTATTTCTTCTGATTAAAAACAAAAGACAATGGGCAAATGTGCTAAAATTTCCAATCCTGACTGGTAGCTATAGGGATGTTTGTTATCTTATATTCTGAACTAGTCTGTATTTTGAAAACATTTCTGAAAAAGGAAAAAAAAATCTCAGCTATACAATGGAGGTTTTCAGTTACTGAGACTCTTAGAAAAATTATCTCTAGTCATTCTCCAAGTTGTACTAGGATCCTTGTAGGTTTACTGTGCATTTTTATTTTCTTTGGCAAAACAAGCAAACTGCCCCGAGATGTTTTGTATGGATGGCTTAGTTTTCACAATCTCTGATTCACAAGTGTATTTTGCTTTTCCTGCCCACCTAGTTCTTATTCATGGTAGGGAAGTCAACATGGTTCCTCTTAAATATTTTACTTTTTCTCTACATTTGGCCAGATTTAATAAAGAGAAGCAGGGAGAGAAAATGTAGAAAAGTAGAAATGCAGAAAGTTTCCTTAGTACATGAATGGAAATAGAATTATAATGGTCTTATAAATGTTAGAATCAATTTAGGTTATGTGATCATGTGACTGAGAACCCATTTATTGGAGCACAAATTACATGCTCCAAAGACAGTGAATATCATCATCATTTTTGTTAACAACGTACAGCATTTGAGATCATGTAATTAGGAACATCATTTAAATGTTAGCAAGAAAATGGAAGCAGATGTTTGTATTGGAAAAGCCCTAGGCTAGAAGCCAAGTGGCCAAGATCCCACTTCCTTTTCCACTATTAAATAGTCATGTGTTCTTGGGCAAGTCACCTTGACTGTCTGAGCCTCACTTTCCTGATCTGCAAAGTGCAAAGGCTGAAATGGATCGGGGTCTCAAAGTGGGGGCTCTTGAGTCATATCAGGCCTGCAGATATATTTTGTTTGGCTAAGTGGTTAAAAGGGCCCCAAATTAGTTGTCAACATTTAATAATCAATAAGTTTTAAGAAAAATCCAGGATTCTGGCTTCTCTTAGGAAGCAAATCTGGCAACACTATTCCCGCAACATTGTTACCGAGTAGTGGGAGTTACCGTAGCCCCACTGTATATGTCCCAATTTGCCACAATCTCCACTATTCCCTGTTGTCATATGCTCGACCCGTTACACCCCTTTATCATCGTGCCTGGCCCCTCTAGCCATTTCCATTTGTAACTCCTGGACCAGAAGTTCTACAATTTCCTTCAAGTTTTATAACTGCCTGATGCTCAGCAAAAAAGGGGTTATGGTACGTTAACAAGATACCCCAACTGAAATCGACATATGGAAAAATGAAACTGGAAGAGCTTCTATTCATTTCTGGAGTCGAGAGGAAAACTATGATGAGCTAATGGAACTTTTGTTTCCTTTTTTTATTCATTTTAAAAGACATCCTAAAATCATGAATGTTTAATGAAATAATCCTAGAAGCATGAATGGGAAGTGTAAATATTAAAGAGTGGCCAGTCCATGAAAAATCAGTATGTCCAGAATAACATTTAAAAATAGCCTTTTAGAAATGATGGAATAACATCCAGTTGTACGACTGGATTTGGAATATTCCCTCCAAAGACAGTTAGGTACACCCACCCTTGCATCCAGATGTTTAGGCTAACATTTCCAAGGTTTAACCACCAGCAACATAGAAACACCACACAGGCAAAAATACATGCCAATTTGCAACCTCTCCTTCCCAAAGTCACTACCACATTATCTACTCTAACAAGACTGGGATCTTTGTGATTAGGGAACACGGCTACAAACTAGCTACAAAACATGTGTTTTATTTCCCAGGGAGTGCCCTTGCCCTTTGGAAGGAAAGAGGATACTCTCTGAACAATACTCAGCTTTAAGATTCCACTGGACTCTCACTATTCACTAAGGAGCTGGACCGCAATGCTGGCTGTTTTCCAAGGTGTTTCAGGCCGTGAAATGCCAAAAGAACATTATTAAAAAGCATTTTTACGTATAAAAAGGCTTAGTGATGTACCCTCAAAAGACAGTTACACATGCATTATTGTAAGGTTCCTGTTCGATCGCATTACTTGCATCATCTGGAAGCAAGTGCAGTTAGCCTAGTGCCACAAGTACACATTCACATCTAGTTGTTAGCAACTGCTTCGTTTTAAAAATTGCTGATATTTGATCTTTAATCTCCATGGGCGATTTCCTATGACTTAACTTAATATCCACCCGTGTTTAAATGTAATCATTTAAGTTTTTTTTTTTTAAGTTTTCTAATTTCAGAGCATCAAAGCGAGCACACCGACAATAAAGCACTTATTTATGTTTATTCACATCATGTGACATGCACAAGGATGGAAGATAATGGCTTAATAGGTTTGTTAATGAAAGAAAAGGTTTTAATTTATCTCCGGGTATATGCGAAGGCCACACGGTGAAATGCAAAGTCTTCAATTATATCGAGCACTCCCTCTGGGAGTGTAAAGCCACAGGTCACTCTGCTGTTCTTTGCGTAGTAAGTGCTTTCAGGGTAGAGATATGTGTCCAGGGCTACATAGAAGTAAGTGCACGACGCGGTGGTAATGGGCAAAGTCAGTTGGGGTGTGTCAACACACAGCTGTTATTCTCATTAACCCTTATTGGCTATCGAAAACGTGCTTTAGGAAGAAAACAACAGTTGACCTTGAACAGCTAAGTAGCTACATCTATGGTTATTGGTATGTCTAGTATTACTGGGATTTAGTTTTGAAGTTCCTATTAAGAATCCCAGAGGGGCGCCTGGGTGGCTTAGTCAGTTACACATCTGACTTCAGCTCAGGTCTTGATCTCAGGGTCCTGGGACTGAGCCTCACAGATGGCTCTGCGCTCTGCAGGGAATCTGCTTGTCCTTCTCCCTCTGTCCATCCCCCTGGATCATGCCCTTTCTCTCAAATAAATAAATAAAATCTTTAAAAAAAAAAAAAAAAAAGGACCCAGAAATCAGTATGATCTACCTAAGCCATTACGTCGGTAACGAAAGTCCCCAAAAAGTCTAGGCCTTCTGTCTTGGTGCATGAGACCTCCATTCTCAGAGTCAGAAAGACCTGGGATCAAATCTTAGCTCCTGACTTATTGGCTGTGTAACCTGAATCGAGTCATTTCCCCTTGGTTTTCTCTCATATAGAATGGACAGAACCAGAGTGCCTCACTTCATGGAGGGACTGACTAAATGAGACCTCATGTAGAGGGTGCTTAACAAACATGGGCATATGTTCTTCTTATAAAACTAATGGACATTTTTTCACTTACAAGCCTTTAGCTACGAAATATGCAAGCAGTATTCATATTCTTTTCCCAAACTTGTGTTTTCAGCAGGAAATCTGTAGAAAGCACAAACTTCTTGAAGCTAAGAAGACCAGGGTGCTTCAGGGATGGTGTGACTTCTCTTTAGATCTGGTTTTATATTCTCCATAAAACAAAAAAGTCAAAGAGGCCCAATTGTACCCCAATACATCAATAGGGAATTGGCTGTATGCATTACACTACATCAATATAGAAGATGCTCTGTGTGTTTGCACGTACAGTTTTAAAAGTCTAGGCATTTATATGTTAAAGGTGCTCATTTAGGGTGGTTTTCAATTTCTATTTTACGTACTTTTGGTATTGTCAAAAACTTGGCTAATGAGTATGTATCTATCTTTAGCTCAGATAAATAAGTACATAAATATGTACAGAAACCAATAAATAAATCCATTTAAATTTGGAGATACAATATTTATGAAGGATGTTTTTATTAATTCAGTACCTGAATCTCGCAATGCACGTACCAAACATACTTCTTTATAATATACAGAACTGAAATAAAGAGCTTGAAAGTGGGGGTCCAAGGAATTTCGAGCACCATCTGGCATCAAAGATCTCAACCTCCAACATTCGGTCATGTATGGAGTGATTGGTGAGGCCTTCATCTGGCACCTGGAAATTCTACATCTCAGGACAGAATTGTTTCCTCTTGCTGCTGATTGCTCTCTTTTTGTAGCTATATATTTATCTCATCTCACCAATTACTCTGAGTTTCTGAAAGGTGAGACCCATTTCTTTTATCTCCCGTGTTGCACTATTTCTGCCCAGTGCCCAGCTCAGCATTAAACATTTACTAGTCATCCCCAAAGTAGAGGAATTGTTAGTTATTTTTAATCTGAGTGTGGTTCCTCCAGCAAGCCCATCGTAGAGATTATAGATAGGCAGCCCATGGTGGATTTAACCTGCAGACAGGTTTCATTTTGAGTATAGAATATTTAAAAAATTTTAGTGGCTAGCTCAGATTTTTTTTAACACTGGGAGATTGTGTACCAAAATTCGGGTGTCCTGCTTTTCTTGGAAAATCAAAACATCAGGTCATCAGGTCAGTTGGATCAATACTTCCATCCCACGTGGCACCGTGTGCTGGAAACGACAGTGAGTGCCTGATTCCACAGGGGACAATATATTCTCCATCTTCCCACAGTCCTCGCCATTCCTGATGGCTTCACCTCTGTTCTAGCTTACTAGCTATGGTTACTTATCTGGCCCCTGAGCTTGTCACTTCTAGGAAATTCTCTGCTTGGTTCTTCAAACTTACAAATCGCTGGGGCTTCACTGCTTGGCCCATATTCTGTCCAGGCTTCTGACTATGTGCTCCCTTGTAACCGGAGGGATTTCTTTCAGGAAAGCAGCTTGGAAATGCTGCATTCTTCGTGAAGCCCTTTCTGGATTCCTTCTTCCAGATGGACCCTTTGAACTTCTCTTATAGATTGCTTTCCACCTTGTCTACAGGTTAAGCCCTTGTTACAGGGCCCTATATACATGGTAAGCACTCAAAACACCTTATCATTACACTTTTTGTGTCCCCATTTTTTCTCCCAGATCATAAACTCGGTGCTAGCATGAAGGATGTTACCCATCTATAGGCCGAGTTGTAGTCGTTTGCACAAAATGAGTACTTACTAAAATGTGCATTGAATTAAATAGGAATCCACACACAACATTTAATTCATCACAGGAGTTTAACAATTTAGGGTGGGGAAAAAAAAAATCCCTGGGTGATTGAGGCGGGGTAGGCATCGACGGATGTGGAGCAAAGAGCCAAGCAGTGTACCTCAAGTGGCCCCCTGAAAAGCTTGTTAAAAATGCAGATTTCTGGTCCCTGAGGCTTCTGGAGCCAGGGTCCAGGAATGTGAGGTTTCATCAGCCCTAACCCCAGAGATCCCGATATAACAATCTCAACTATTAAAAACAAAAATAAACCCTCCCTTCTAAAATACAACTAGAATTAGTAATTCTATACTAGAGTAAGAATAAAGAAAACAAGTTTTGTTTCTTTGTTCTGCTGCATTGTATTTTTTTATTTTGCTACTTTGGATATTTTATAAATATTTATCAGAAGGCTGAAATTGGAAAGAAAGCTGTCCCCTCTCCTTTAATAATACTTGCTAATATTTATTTAAGCATGCACCATGCTTCAGACACTATTCCAAATGTTTTCTAAGTGTTAACTAATCCAATTCTTAAAACAACCCTACAAGGTTGGCATTATTCTCATCCCTATTTTAGGTTGAGTAATTGGAAAAGTTGGGCTTCAAACCCAGATAAAACAGTCTTGGAACTCCCGTTGTCCAGCCAGAGCCTCTTTGCTTCAGGAAAATCCAGTCAATAGCCCGCCTCTTCCAGAAAACTCTCCAGACTACTCTGACCCACCACATCAACATTACTGACATCGCCTGCATTGCATTTTTTATGCAATAGACTGGATCTTGTTTCCCCCGAAACATACACCAAGCTCTTTTTGGATGGCCGGCTTTTTGTGCTATTCATTTTCCCTGTTCCACTCTGCTGTACCCTTCCTGTGATGTTCTCTAGTGTCCAAGCTACAGGAATTGACTTTCTCTCCAAAGAAATTATGTGCACTTAGGAGGGCAGAGAAAGCGATCCCTCTTTGCACTGCTGTCTTACCTGGGGTCCTTACTTTGCTGTTCACCCTAAACAGACAGAATCGTGCAGTGGTTAGGGAGTCTTAGGACCTGAACTCAAAGGCAGGTACCACCACGTTCTAGGTTCGTATTCTCGGGCAGGTCAATTAACCTCTCTGACCTTTAGGTTTCCCCCTCTGCAAAACGGAAGTCCATTAAGTCAACTGACCTTGAATGAGCAACTGCTGTGTGGCAAGGGAGTTTGAACAAGGCCACCAGAGACCCTGAGCTCATGGGGCATCTAGTCCCGCCCTTTTCTCCCAGGAGAACCACATGAGATGATACCAAGTGAAGTGCTTACTTAGCTCAGATCTGGGGGGCATGTCCTAGCTGCTCAACAGATGTCAGCTATTCATTCAATATATTCTATTTAATTAGAAGCAAGCCTTCCATTCGACACCAGAAGAAAATTTAATTAAACTTCACACCACACAGATGTAATATTATACATCACTCCATCTCAAGCCTTGACTGCTTTACATCTTGCTTTCCACTTCATGTCCATGGTAGCTATGGCAGGGCTGGAGAAATCAAGTGAACCTTCCTCCCACACCCGGTCCTTTTCTGCAGGCTGGTGATCTGTCAAAAGAAGGAGACGGAGAAGGGGAAGAAGGAAAGAAGAAAGAGGAGGAGGAGGAGAAATGCCCAAACCAGGGTTACTCAAACTGTGGTCTCACAAACACTGACATTGACCAATCAACTAAACTTCCAACAAAACACAGAGGTGTCTGTAGCTGTGTAGTCTCAGGACAATTATTAAAAAAAAAAAAAATTGAGTTGTAAAACTGAATTAATTCATAGTGTATAGAGAAATGGGTCTGGCAATGGGACACACATTCAAAGCTGTTTGGGAATTACTTTCTCTCCGACCTGACTGCACCTCTGGCGCTCGACTCGTCAACTCATTTAGAGATGATGTGACAGTCTCAGGAGCAGATCCTTCCCGAACTGTCCTCCCTTCTCCCTCCGCTCTTCTCTCATTTGCTACCTAACACGCAGCATCAGATGCAACTGCAGTCTCGGTCTTCTCACTTATCAGCTATTTGAGTTAACTGGAGTTCCTTCGTCAGGAGAGAAAGTATAATGAAACGCACCTGAGTCACAGAACGGTTCTGGAGGGAAAATGCCAGGCACGGGGTAGGCTCTTACTCCTTTTTACTCTTCTTTCCTCTCTCTTTCTCTCTCGTTTCTTCTCTCTTAACTCCCTCTCTCCTTCGCTCCTTGATCCTCCTTTCTGTGTCTTCCTTTCAAGAGGAGCCACCAGGTTCGCGGGAATCTCGGATCAAGTCCTGAGCCAGACCCACCCCAGTTCCGGGCTGGATCCCGTCGCGCCCGCAGCCGCCCGCGCCTCACCCCCTTTATTCTAAGGGCAGTCTGGGCTTGGGATGCTTGAAGCCTGGGAGGCGAACCGAGTCCCTCCCCGCGCTTTTCCGCCTCGCAGCGAGGGATGGAGAGGCGGGGGCTGCTGCCCCTTCCTCTGCCCTCACTGCCGGGCGCGCCAGCGGCTCCGCGCCCCTTGGCACCAGCGCCTTTTCTCTGTCGGGTTAGGCGAGCCCAGCCCGCAGCCGCGCGGCGGGGGCCGAGGGCGCCCCCTCCCTTCTTCCCGCTCCCCTCCCCTTCCTCCCCTCCCGATACAACGACTGGGCCGGAACAGCGCATCAGCCGAGTCTCATTGGCAGCGGCCGCCCCGGCCCCCGGAGAGGCGGCGGGGCGGGGGCAGCTGAGGAGAGCCGAGCCGGGAGCCCGGGCTGACAGCGAGAGCCGGCGGGCAGGACGCGAGGACGCGACGCAGGCAGCCCGGGCACAGCTGTAAGTGTGGACCGAGGCGAGGACGCGCGGCAAGCGGCGGCGGGGGCGACGAGCGGCCCCGGGCCGGGGATGCGGCGGGCGCTGGCGGCCCAGCGAGCCCGGGAGTCGGGCTGCGCGGCTCACGTGCTGAGCAGGAGCTTGGGCCGAGAGGAGGAGGAAGAGGAAGGCAGGCGCCCGGGCAGGCGCGGCGCGGCGCGGAGTTGCTCGCGGCGCTGGCGCACAGCCGGGTCTCCGGGTCCCGCGCGGTGAGCCACCGAGACAATAAAGTAGCGGCCGGCGGCGCCAGAGCGCCCGAGGGAGGCGGCGGCGGAGCAGGTAGGTGGGCGACTGCCGGGGGAGTCGGGGGCGCGGCGGGGCGCGGCGGCCACAGCGGGCGCTCCGGGTGCTGCCCGAGAGCAGCGCGCGAGCCGGAGACCCCCCAGCCAAGGTGCGGGGCTCCGGCGCTCCGGCGGCCTGGAAACCCCGCCCCCGGCTCCCGGGCTGCAGGCTGCCTCAGCCCGAGCCTCGGGGGCACTTGGCGCGGCGCTTTGGGCGCTTCGGTGCTGTGGAGACAGGAAGTTTGGCGGTTTCGAGGCGTTGGCGCTGGTGGGGTTTGCAAACGCGCCGCCAGGGACCATGTGCTTTGGTTGTTGCGCGTCCGTGGGAGGTGGGAGAAATGCTGATGAACCCCAGAGACTTTCACAAGGCAGGGCTTAAAGGACTTGGGGAGATATCCCTGGCTTTAGCAGAGGATACTCAGGGCTTGGTTCGTCTGCCCCTTTTAACTAGGTGTATCGAATTCTAGCCCCTCCTGTGTTGAAAAGGCTGTGTGCGTGTGGATCCCTATTTTCTGGAGTATTTCACCTTTCACCTTCGTGTGTGTGTGTGTGTGTGTGTATGTATGTGTGCGCGCGCGCCCGTGTCTGGGTCACGGGGAGGGGACAAAGATGATATTTTGCGAAATGCCATTCGGTTTGGACTGGAAGATAAACTCTTCCTTTGCATCGACGGAATGCCCTGTGTTCTGAACCATACTGCTGAGTAGTGGCTGGTGTTCTTGACAAAGGGGGTGGGAGCTCCTCGGAAATCTTCCGGAGCCTGAGAAAGCAGCCGCAGGAGGAGGTCTCCCTTGCTCTCCTTTGTGTGGCCGCTTCCTTCCAGATGTGAGAGGGTTGGGCTGGGCGCTCCTGGGTGGGGTAATCATTATCCCGAACATTCCTGCGATCTGCTAGGACTTGTAAACATACCAGAGCCAACTCCTCTGAACTTTGCGAACCAACTTGGTGTGCTTGCTGGTACCCAGACGGCTGCGTCTGGAAGGTGGCCACTTCAGAAGAAAGACTTTGGCGTGCTGGCAGCAGCAGTCTCTGGGGAAAGCTGGTTGATCCTTCAAGGTTAGCTAGTGTTTGCCCCAGAAATTTACGGACCCATTTGGAGGATGTGTACAAGATTTTCATGCAATCCGGGACATACTGTTGGCTGTCCCAAGGAGAATGCATTTGTGGAAATTCCAAATCAAATATCTGGAGGAAAAGAAAAGCAGCTTCGCCTTACTTAACCTCCTCGGGCTGCACTTTCATCTGCCATCCACATGCTGTTAAGTATGGTGGTTGACAGCTTCTCGTGTGTCAGACGTTGCATCAGGGACCGTGAGTAGTCCTCAGAGTGGTAAGCTGAGCCCAGAGGGAGGTTAAGGAACTTGCCATAAGTCATGGTGGTCATTTGGAGTTTCCCTGAGGTCTGATGCAGGCTGTTAACAATGACAGTGCCTCTAACAGGGATGTGCCGTGATGGCATTAATGATGACGAAGAAAGTAATAGTAATAACAATAAGTACCTCATCTATTTTTTCATTCAGTTAAATAGCATGATGGCGTCTGTTCACCAAGGTGAACACTCAGTGTATATTTCCGTATATTTTAAGTTAAATGTCACAACCTAGGTGATGGTTATATTGATAAGTCTATGATTCTTTTTTTTTTTGTCTATCCAAGAATTTTATAATAAAAAGTAAAGCACAAGCACACACACACACACACACACCTTTGAACAGTGCTTATATTTCCTAAAAGAGGCCAGAAGAATTCAGGCAATTCCAAGGACTTCTTACACAGGAGAGGTTAATCGCTTCTTTATGACATCTGCAAATATTAATCAAACATTGTATTTGCTTAAATTCAGTAATGCAGGTGGAATGTATTTGAAAAATATAATGATGGAAGATGAAGAAATCTACCTAAGATACCATTAGAGTGAGGTTTGGTTTTCATTCTTCCCGGGAAAATTCTCAGAAGTCGCTTCTCTGGGGTGTGCAAGTAACTGACTGTCTTAAACTTCACTTTGCTTTGAAATTAATAGACTTTCATCTCTGTGACAGGGCGGTTTGTGGCTTCTTAAACAAGCAGACAACTGCGCTGGGGCCTAATAATCTAGAATAATTTGGGAGGGACTGAAGCTACAGCCACTCTAGAGTGTGAAAGCAGCTAGGTTTTCTCAGCAGTATTTACAGGCATTGGCCTCTGTTGCTAGCAAGCATGAAAATCCGACTTCTCCATTTGGTGCCGCAGATTTAATCAAGACTCTGCAGTGCTTCTGAGAAGACAAAAAGGAAGTTTTGGCTAAGTGACAATACAAATAAGGTACATGGAAAACAGTTAAAAATACCCTGTCTTATCCAGCCTGCAGTAATTGCCTAAAATTTCAGGAACTCTTCATAGTTATTTTACACACGATACACACATAAGTGAAGGCTTGAGGTTTATACTGCAAGTGACCTCTCTCTCTCTCCCTCCCTTCCTCTCTCCCTACTTCCCTCTACATCTGCCCCAGAGATCTGATCTTATCATGAAGACACTATTTCTACATACTCTGTAACTGCTGAGTTTCACTGAAATTGCTATCTTCAGCCTATGGATAAATAAATCATGTTAGCTCAGCCACAGGACTTAGGTGTCTCTTTCCTTATTTAATTCTCATCCCTCTCTTTTTAGACATGGTTTTTATTTTGTTTTAGAAGATTTTTTAAAAAGATTTTATTTATTTATTTGACAGAGAGAGAGAAATCACAGGTAGGCAGAGAGGCAGGCAGAGAAAGAGGGGGGAAGCAGGCTCCCTGCTGAGCAGAGAACCCAATGTGGGGCTCGATCCCAGGACCCTGAGATCATGACCTGAGCAGAAGGCAGAGGCTTTAACCCCCTGAGCCACTCAGGCGCCCCCTCCCTTTTTTTTTTTAGTAATTCATTTATTTCTAGGTCATTAAGATTTTTTTTTTTCGTTTTCTGGTCAACACGTGTCCTGGGTAGATCAGAGAGCAGTGGTAAGGTAGCAATTTTCTGTTACAAGATGCTTGATTTAGGGGCCAAACCTCCTATTTTCCTCAATAATTGAAATTATCATGATGTTTCTTATCTCACTTTTTCTGGTGAAATCAAACTTTAACCTAATCTCACAAGGCAGTGTTTTTTAAAATGAAGGCCATGAAATCAATTTAGTGGGCTGTGGCCAGTAATTTTTTTTTTTTAAAGTCTAACAGAACAGAGAATATCAGCATCATCTTATGTTAGTAAGTGTTCTGTTTCATGAAACTTTAAGTCAGTTCTCTATCTGGGGCTGCGTGCATATCCTGGGTTGCAGTATAAAATGTAATTCTTACTGTGAGTTGTCTAAAAAGTTGGCATCTACTGCCACAGGGTGTATTTTCCTAGTAAGTGACAAACATCCATTTAAGTGGAATCAGAATAATATATAAATTTTTCTCATACATACAAGTTCATGTTATTAAAAGATACATACCTAGAACTGGCCTCAAGAGCATCTTGCTCAGGGCTGAACAATGATTTTGGAATCTAAGTTCTTTTCATCTTCAGCTCTGTTTTCCTCTTCTTGCCTCTGTATATGGTGCCCCTTGTTGGGTGGCTAGCTGATGGTAGGTAGCATTTGCCAGATTACACGGTTTCAGGTTCAAGTCCAATAAAAAAAGTCTAAGCCTCCTTTGCCTGGTTGTTTAACAAAAAGCCTCAAAACCAGTCACGATTGGCCGGATGGACATGGTCTGTAGGAAAGCCACGTGCCAAATGACTTCTGTGGAGGTTGAGGGCTTTGCCTTGTGGTCGAGTCTCACCCAGACCACATGGACCATGGACACCACGGACCTCCAGATGAAGACAGTTGCTAGATAAAGAGGAAATGGATGCTAAGGAAGTCAAATAAACATTTGCTGAAATGTACAAGTGTCTAAGTCTATGAAAGCTGATTTCTGTTTTCTTTGATGCCCAAAAGAATGGAGGACAAGCTGAATTATATTCAGGCAAATAGGCTATCAATATGATTTCTCGCGTATATAAGGAAAGCCTTAGTTGTCTCTTTTCTCATGGTCAGTATCAGGACTTATGAGATCGCAATGCACAGCAGGTCAAATTAATAATGGTTGCCCTACATTCCAATGACACTGAGGGGAAAAAAAGGCAGATATATATTGATTAAAAATCCACTACAGACCCTAAACCTCTTGGTAACAAGACCGGCTCATGATCTTGATCCTTTTGCATTTATGTTTGATTCTTGGAAGGCATGTATTTTAATCACTTTGTTGTGCTAAGGTGGCAAAAGTAGAAATTTAAGTGGTGTCTTTCAGCAAATTCGTTGAAGAATACACCTCCATAAGGGCCAAGGCCGATGAGTTTTCTGCTTCATAACTCTTCAACCTTGAGATATTTATCTGGGTCTATGTTACTTTGCCCTTGGGGATGTGCTGCTTTTAATTACCCTCTGCCACTTCATGTACAATTATCCGGTGGGTAAGTGGGCTCTAATTGTATGCGGCTATGAGAATAACGTTCACTCCCAGCAGAGGTTCCCTAGAAGTAGGGTGATCATGCTGCCTTGCCTGGGTCAATCCCAGGTAAGGTCAGTGCCTCCAGTTTGGAGGAGAAATTATATGGTCACCCCACCTAGGTTATTTTAGGGGGCCCTGATTAGAGACCTTTTTAATAGATTAAAGTATAAAGAATTCCTTTTACCAGACAAGATTAAATGATAATATTGAAGGATGCATGCTTGTGTGGTTAAAGTCAAAAAGAAAGCAAAGAAAGTGGTTACCAAAAAGGTCATGATAGTGCAGAGGTTCTAAGCCGGGAGTGATTTTGCCCCCAAGGGGACACTTGTCAATGTCTAGAGAAATTGTTGCCATTTTTTGTTGCCATTTGGAGAAGGTGCTATTGACATCTAGCTTGTGGAAGCGGGGCAGGCTGCTGCATACCCCACATGTGTAGGACAACCCCCCCAGCAAAGAAGTACCCAGCTCCAAATGTATTCAGGAATGTTGGGGATGAGAAACCCTGGTACAGTAGTTATATTTGAGGAGGAGGGAGAGAGCTTCTTGAGTATCTAAGAGCTTCTGGGACAACAGATTGATGGCTACATGACTATTTGCTTGGGGATAGTTATTGAACTGCATTTTCGTATTTTGTTCAATTTGTTTTTTGCAAGAGAATGGGGAGGGGCAGAGGAAGAGAGAGAGAGTCTTAAGCAGACTCCATGCTCAGGGTGGAACCCTGTGTGAGACTCAGTGTCACGACCCTGAGATCATTACCTGAGCTGAACCCAAGAGTGGGAAACCTAACCAACTGAGCCACTCCGGCACCCCTGTTCCTTTTTTAAGTGTATGTTATACTTAATAAAAAAAGCATTAAAAAAACCAAAGTCTTCACCATAAGTGAAGGATACAATGGACCTCCCAAAGCCTACTACGTTCTTGTTAGATGTGAAGGCTCAATAAATAATAGCAGAGCTAATGGTAACAAGACCGGCTCATGTTCAGCAAGTGTTCATCCGCGCTAGGAATTACTCTCCCAGGATCCCATATTATTTGTTGAACTGGCAAAGTCTGTGTGTTGACTTCCTGTATTCTACAGGAAGGCAGGATGGGTTGAGGTTATGAACATTGACTCTCTAGTCAGAGGACCTGCCCTCAAAGCCGGTTGCACCACTTATGAAATGTATGAGTTGGAGCAAGTGGCTCAAAGTTTCCTCATCTATGAAATGGGGAGAATAAAAGTTCCTACCTCATTGGGTTATTGTGAGGATAAAAGGACACAGTGTCAAGTGCTTGACGTAGTACCTGCTACATATTAAATACCCCATAATTATTAGTTATTCTTATTTTTTTTTATTTATTTATTAGAGACAGAGACTGAGAATGAGAGGGGAGAAGGTCAGAGGGAGAAGCAGACTTCCCACAGAGCCGGGAGTCCGATATGGGACTTGATCCTGGGACTCCAGGATCATGACCTGAGCCAAAGGCAGTCGTACAACCAACGGAGCCACCCAGGCGCCCTAGTTATTCTTATTTTTGAGGCCAAAAAATATTAATAACTATTTTTCTCATTGAATACTGTGTGCTAGATTTCCATCTCAGCATTTTTCAGCTATCCTTTTCTTAATTCTTGCAGAAATCCTCTGATAGGGGTGTTGTGTCCTTTTATTGCTCCCATTTTATGGATGAGGAAAACAGAGACTCAATGAAATTAGCAAGTAGGGGAGACTTAATTTCACCCCAAAGTCATTCTGACTCTGGAGGTTCCGGTCTCATTTATTATGTCATATCGTTAGCTATGGAAAGGAACCTTGAGATAAGCGAACCCACAAAAATGAACACCAAGGAGAAGTTATGAAGGGATGGTGCAGGGCCAGAACCCACATTTTCTGCCTCCCACCATCCACTACAACCATCTGTGTTTTGCAGGCAAATGTGCCCATCTCACAAGGCAACCATGGTAGGTGGGAGCCAATCCAGACACAGGATCAGGAATTGGGGAGATGTGATCCCTGGCAGTCTCAGCCTGAGAGATCTAGCTTTCTCTCTGGAGAGCACACCTTCCAGAAGCTTCCAATGGCCCGTCTTGTTTCAAATGAGAATACTGCCCACTGAAACAGATCCTGAACAAGCATCCAAAGTTGCCAAGTTATCCTTCATCACTATTTATATACTATTGTATTTCTTTCAGCCCTGCTAGATAAGTTATTAACAGAAGTTTTTGGCATTGTGATCCTACATAAGAAATAAGTTCAAGACTGCATCCTCCGACCCAAAGAAGCACTGTATGTTTTGTTGCAAGAAGGAAGCGCTTTCCTTTGGACATCACCAAGTAGCCTAGGCAGACAGTTATTGGAAATAATTATGCCTGTGTCACAGCGTGGGACCAATCACAGCTCCGCCTGATTCAAAAGGTCTTTCTGGAATACCAGCATCCATCTTCCAGCTGGTGCTTCTAACAGCCGACAGCGTCGGTAGGGGACCCGCAACGGATGTGGCCTGAGGATTGTTTCCAGGCTTCCCTTGTTGCACCTGACTGAGCCCATCCCATCAATTCAGTTGTTGCAAAAGAGCAGGGGGACCATATGCGACCTGAATGGGAGGCGCAGAGCTCACAGAGCCAGCCCTGGCCCTGGTTCATCCAAGTATAATACCCTGGGAAGGTTCTGCCAGACGAAGGAGGAGCTGTGGAGAAAAAGGGGCGGAGAATCAGAAAGGCTCAGTTCTGATCGCATCTCAGCCGCTGGACTGACCTGAGCTGTGTTAATTAGCTCTCCAGGTTTGCCAAGTATCTGGTGACACTTGAGGTTCCCTCCATCTCTAATCCTTTCCGCCATGAACAATCGGACGTGTGTGCACACCGTACCTTACCTGCACCTGTGGTACCGTTCTCATTTTTATTTTATTTTATTTTATTTTTTAAGTCCCAGGTAAATAATTGCGTTTAAAATAAATACATTTAAAAAGGCTTCCTTATCGGCAGTATGTTGGTGGAACAACTCAGTAAAATTATTTGCTGGGCAGTAAAAATAATATTTGGCATAACATCGTCAAATAACCTTTCCATATTGAGGCAAAGCTCAAAGCATTAGGGTAGTGTAGCTTCTTCGGTAAGTTGGGAAAGATAAGGGTATTTGAGGCCCTCCCAACTGAACTAATTGCATCCATTGAAATGGGCAAGTTAAAATGCAGGATCCTGATTAAGTAATGAAAACCATGTGTCCCAGACTGGGACCATAGAGCCTTCGCCCAGCGGGGCCATAACACATAAATTGAGGACATAGCCTGGTAATTTGCTCCAACTGTGTGAAATTCATTCCGTGTATTTCGAAGAGAGAGAGAAAAAAAAAGCGTGCTGTGTCGTATACATTTGTATTCTCGTTGTAGTTACATCTTCACTGCCTTAAAAAAAGGGGGGAGGGGTGTCCAATATTTTAGAGGTCAGAAGTTTGATTGAAACAAATTAAAAGTAAGAAATCATTTTTGCAGCGATTTGGCCGCTTTAAGCAGTTCAGATGGTGAGTGGTTCTTGTACTTTCTAGCAGTACACTTAACTCTATGTGGAAAAGCATACCAGAAAACCATCCCTGGCCTTTTTTAAATTTTTTAAATCTCTGAGCTTTTTAAACAGCTCAGAGAAAAGCTGTTGAAAATGGTAAAGATAAAGGGTATTTAAAAGTTGACAGACTGGGGGCGCCTGGGTGGCTCAGTGGGTTAAAGCCTCTGCCTTCGGCTCAGGTCATGGTCTCGAGGTCCTGGGATCGAGCCCCACGTGGGGCTCTCTGCTCAGCAGGGAGCCTGCCTCCCCCTCTCTCTCTGCCTACTTGTGATCTCTCTCCTCTCTGTCAGATGAATAGATAAAATCTTAAAAAAAAAAAGTTGACTGTCAGCAAGTGTTCGTACTATTTGGTAAATGCTTTCACTCTAAGTTTAAGAGGGGACAAGGCAACCTGTTTTCTTTTAGAGCATTACGACGCAAACTTCCTTCTTCCTGCTTCTTAGACAGTTTCATTTATCTGGAGTTGTCAAGGAATGAATAATCTGTTTCACTGAAGTGATTTTTTTCCAGGCGATTAAAGTGGACCTCTGCTACCCATATCATCTTTTTGCTGGAACTATTTTTGATGGAAACATGGCCCATGCTTCTTTGCTTTTTTACGCGGAGCACACAGAGGTGGCTAAGTCGTTCCCGGATTCAGGTTCTTCAAGCCAAACACTGCTCTTTGCTCCTCACCATCATCCTGTTACTCTTTGACAGCGGGATTGTGGGGCCGGGTGCTTCTATAGAAATAATCTCCCATTTCTATTCTTTGATGGTTACTGGTATTCCGAATCATAGTTAGCAAATCTCGCGTGGGCTGCTGAGAACTTCGTGTACATTATAATCTTGGCTAATCTGCCTAACCCCTCCTCCCCCCCAGAAATGCGATTCTTCCTCCTGTATTTAGGGTGAGAAAACTGAAGTTTAAGAAATGAGGAGTGAGCGGTAGAGCTGGGGTTGGACCCCCCGTCTCTCAGTGCACCGTGCTTGTTGATAGCTAATTACAAGAGTTGCCTCCTGTTCTGTGTCTCCCCTCTGCCTCTATTTGGGTATTTCTGTCTATCTCCTTGCTTTAAAGACCTTCGCCCAGGTCAGGGCCCAGGATTAGGTGTCTGCCTCTTTTACGGCTCATGTTTTGGTATCTTTTTCCTTAAATGGCGTTCTGGGGGTACTTCTGCTGATTCCTAGATTCCCAGACATATTCTGCACAATTGCAGTTTCTGGAACTCTAACCTGTGAATTCTTCACTGCGTGTGCTAAGGCTTTGGGGGATTATAGGATTTTCTGCACTATGATTAAGCAACATAATCAAGGAACCTGCAACCAGGAATGCTTGACAAGTCCAGAACGCAGGGGTCAGCGAACTCTCTATGAAGGGCCAGGGACTAAATATATCAGGCTTGGCGAGCCATATGGTCTGTGTTCACCTACTTAACTCTGTCTTCGTAGGGCAACGATACTCACAGAGCATATGTAAAACAATGGGAGAAGCTAGATTCCAGTAAAATGTGGTTTGTTTCTTTATTATTTATTTTTAAAGATTTTATTTATTTTTTATTTGAGAGAGAGACTGTGTGTATGAGTGTGGGGAAGGGCAGAGGGAGAGGGAAGGAATTTCAAGCACACTCCCTGCTGCGCCCTGAGCCCAACAAGGGGCTCCCTCTTATGACCTTGAGAACACGATCTGAGCCAAAACTGAGAGTCAGACACTTAACTGACCAAGGCACCTAGGCACCCCTGATAAAACTTTATTTAGAAAAACCAGCCGTGGGCAGGCGATGGCTTATGGACCTGTACCTGGCTAACTCCTGTTATAATGGGGGAAAGGACCAGTCAGGATATTTAAAAAGCCTAAGTAGGTGGTTAGTTCAGAGGCAGAGAGTGGCCCGTGGACTCCAGAGCCAGCTGCCTGGATCACCTCCTAGCTCGGCTGCGAACTACTCTAATGTAGGCGAGTCTCTTAATCTCTCTGTGCCTTGGTCTTCTGTCCTTAAAATGAGGAAGCTCATAGTCCTTACATCAGAGGGTTGCTTTGAGAAATAAGGGAATCGTATGTAAAGTACTTAGGAGTGTACCCAGGACAAAACGAGCACTGTGCAACTTTTTGTGAAGTTGAGAATCATAAGGAATCCATTTCTAGTGATATAAAGTATTGCAATGAGTTGTTGGATAGCACCAGACTTCCGGTGCGCAGAGCAGAGCGGAGGGCGGCCGTGCTGTGGATGCAGAGGGAGGGGGCAGGTTTGCTAGGGCGGGCAGCACAGTGGGCCAGGGGAGTTATGGTGAACAGGGTTTAGCAATTCAGTCTTTAAGTCACTTCCCTCTAGGGCCTTGCTTTCCCCATCTGTGAAATAACGGGCTCACCCAGGTTAGTGGATGTGAACCTTGTGCCCACTGGTTGAATTCTGCCTACAGAGAGCTCCATTAGACTCTAGCGTGTTTTTAAAAAAAATATTTGAGTTAATCATCAGCAATAATGAATCAGAAAGTTTCACAAGAATTCTGGATTCCAGGTTTCTTTTAAAAATTCAGAAGCTTTGACAATGCTGGCTGCATTCCCTCATGGCAACAGTTGGCTAGTGCTGAGTAATGGCGGCCCATGGGTTCTATCGTTGATTTGCTGTAGCAGATGCTGCTGGTACCCAGCCCATATCCTTGCCCTTCAAATTCAGCGCAGCCCAGCTTGACTCCCCACTGTTAGCCCCTGCGTTCATCTGTCTGAGGAGCCTCTCTGACTGTGGAAGTGGTTGGGATGAGTGCCCGGGAATCAATGCCCACCCCTCCAGTGAGGAAAGGTTCAGCGTACAGATGTCTGAGCCCCCTTGCCCATCTGGTGAGATGACCAAGGTGTTATTCTACACCAGTTTTGAGAGTTTGCTATGGGGTTAATCTCTAGTCACCTACAGTGACAGTTGGCTTAATAGAACACCCGTTTTTTAGTGATCTGTCATTCTTTCTCTCATTTCCTCACTCTCCTCCTGGTGTTCCCTGGGCTGACCTCTCAGATAAACACCTCAGAGTTGAATCTTTGTCCAAACTTCTGCAGGATATCAGACTAAGAAAACCATAGTCCCTACCGCTGAGGCCAAATGCAAATTGCTCTTGTTTTTCATCATGCTTGGGCGGTTTCGCTTGGGTGGAGAAATAGTTGTCCACCATGTCTGTCCAAGGAGGGAAGGTTAAGGACTGAATGGGTGGTAAGTTTTCTAGTCGAATGGGAGTATATTTCCTTGTGTAAGTAAAGAATAGATGGAAAGCTTTTGTGCAAATGACCTTTCCCACTCGCCGAAGTCTTGTCCCATACGTGTCTGAATTTCCAATTCCTTCTGGGACAGAAGATCCTTCAGATCCAACAGAAGATCCTTCTGAGTTCTTAAAATGGGGAGTATTTTAGTGGGGTATCCTGGGAGAAGCAGTCAGAACCCCTGCAGTGTGATTGGTGGATATTTTAGACTGCCTGGAGAGATTTGTGTTTTAAAAAAGGAAATCTGAGGGGTGCCAGGGTGGCTCAGTGGGTTAAAACCTCTGCCTTCGGCTCAGGTCAAGATCTCGGGGTCCTGGGATTGAGCCCCACATCAGGCTCCTTGCTCAGCGGGGAGCCTGCTTCTCCCTCTCCCCTTCCCCTGCTTGTGTTCCCTCTCTCACTGCCTCTTTCTGTGTGTCAAATAAATAAATAAAATTAAAAAAAAAAAAAAAAGGAGATCTGAGAGTCAAGTTTTTTTCCTAATAGGGTAACCAACTATCCTGATTAGGTCAGGGCTGAGAACTCTGCTGGGACGTACTAAACGTGGGAAAATCCCATACAAACCAGAATAAGCTGGTCACCTACTCTAGATACAGGTCATACCTAGGACCTGTCAGAATCCTACCCCTGAAAGGTTATGTTTCTCTTATCTATTTATCTATATCTATCTATCTACGTGTGTGTGTGCTGCTTATATATATATTCTTTAAAATATTTATTTATTTTAGAGAGACAGAGATAATAAAGGGCACAAGCAGGAAGCAGGAAGAAGGGGGAGAAGCTGTAGAGCAGAGAGCCCAATGCAGGACTTGATCTGAGGACCCTGGGATCATGACCTAAGCCAAAGGCAGACGCTTAACCGACTCAACCACCTAGGCATCCCTGTTTATATATTTTTAAATAAGATCACTTTTTAAAATGACCCCAAACCTAAATGTGTGTTGAAATAACTCTTTTCTGGATTTCTAATTCTGAAAATCTGAACAAGGTTGGTGGGGTGACTTCAGTTTTCCTTTGTGTCTATACCTCTGCTTTGCCACTGTTGGGTCCTGGCTGGCCGTGGGGGACACAACACTGAGGCAGGGAGTGGGTTTGGAAACCCTCAGCATGTCTTCCCTTTCACAGCGTTCACTCTCTCGCTCAAGCCGGGGCTCTGCAGGGCTGCCCCCCACATTTGAAGCTCTGAGCACTCTCCTCAGAAGTAAGTGGGGAACCTGGCATGTTTGAGAGTAAAACATTTGTCCATTTGCTCTGCCCTAAGTTACCTGTCGTCTGTCTTCTGCTGGCTGCTTATCTCCTTTTAGTGATACTGGGTTTGGATCAGAAATGAACTTGTGAAAATCTCTACGCCCAGATTAGAAGAGTGTCACAGCTGGATGAGGGAGAGAAAGAGGGAGACATGCCCCTAGACAGAGAACATAAATAGCAAAGGGCGTGAATGGCACCAAAATGTGGGAATCTCTGAGAATCAGAAACTGGATGTGTTGTCTGCATAGCATAATATGGTATAATATATAATAAAGGAAGACGGGAATTGGAAGTTTCACCTGATTTGGGATATTAAATCAGGTAATTTAGACCCTGGGGTAAATATGTGAGACAATGTAAGTAGGTTTGGAACCAGAAAGATATTTGTGTTTAAACCCAAGATCCATCATCTAATACCATTTATAACCCGGTACAAGTCAGGAAACCTTCCTGAGCCCGTGTCCTCATTCATAAAACGCACACGAGAAGAACAGAAGCTGACCGTTGAGTGCCTGCTGTGTACTCTCATCAGTGCTAAGGACATTAGAGGAATTGTTTCATTCAAAATTTTGCAGTCCTGCAAGGTTGGTATAATTGGCCCCGTTTTACTGATGAGGAAATTGAGGCCCCAGCAAGTCAAATAATTTTCCCCGCATCACTGAGCTAGTAAGTGATGAAGCCAGACTTCAAGTCTGGGTCCGGCTGATTCCAGAGCCTGGGCCAGCCTGTCACAACTCACTCCTCACAGTGCTGGTCTTCCTTGGGTCCTTCCAGAAGCTTATCCTGAGACAGACTGCAAGTCGTTTATTTGGGAAGTACAAGAAACAGCAGCAGTGGAGTCAGGAAATGAGATAAGGAAAGGAAGGCAGACAGGAAGTGCGACCAGTAGAGCCCCATCCCAGTGCGGAAACTCAGAAACCAGCTCCATGTGTAGATGCCCCATAGTGCGGCAGGGCCAGCGATCTCATGCGAGGGGTGAGGGAGCTGGGGTGTTTTATACACCAGCTCCCAAGAGTCACCAACGGAGGGCTGCTTCTGAGAGATGGCGGGATGATTCCCAGGTGCCTCCCTTGTATCCTGTGTTTGGCACAGTAGGACTGCCAGCCTGAGAAAGCCGTTGGCAGAGAGATGCAGCTGTGGTGGCCGGGAGCAGGACAGTGTGTCCCGAAGCAGTAAGGAGAAGGGAGTGTGGAAAGAGCGCCGACAGCACCTGCTATGGTGGATGTTAGAACCAGAGATGGTATGTCCAGAGGCAGGCCTAAGGCCACCCTTTATGGAGGCTGTACTATGATGGTGCAAATAATTGACAGTAAGAGGACTTTGGAGGCTTAGTCTGGGTCTTGTGAATCCTTCCTTGACCTAGAACTGTTCCCAGGCACCTGTATGAAGACCTAAGGGAGGTCAGCCTGTGTGTGTTGATCATGAATTTGGGATAAATGCCAGGCCTGGCCAGCCCTTCACAAGGGCCTGTTTCCTTGGTGGCTCCATCCATCTGGAGTCCATTTAGACACCTGCTACCCCCAGGTCTGGTTCCAGAGGGAGGAGCAGGAGTGGTTGCTTCCCCACAGAGCTAGACACCTCTTCCCCGTTTGAAAACCCAAAGTTTACCCACCCTGTGTGCTCTGAGGAAAGGAGTTTGAAAAAAGATTGTGAGCCAAAAGCAAGAAAGGATAAATGTAACGTAGCTGACGTGATTAACAAGAACTTTGGTTTTTCTTATGATGATAACATAAGAGGCGTCTTCCTGCCGCCTCTTAAGGTTCTTTTTTTCTATCAGAATGCAATTACTGAGCGCTACAGTAATTATAGTTTTGGGTCATCCCACTTCCATCCTTCCTCCAGTCCATTAGGGGATCCCCCCATTTTGTGTGTCTTTTGGGGGCAATGTCCTTCTCTCCCTCTGAACTGGAAGACCAGATTGTCTTCCTTTTCATGTGATGTAATCCAGGAAGGTGGCAGAGACTAGTTTTTGTCCCCTAATATCCAGTTCCCTTCCTCCTCTTGGTAATAACCCACACCCTTTGCATTTTCTCTGGGCATGTGGCTGCTGCCGCAGAGACTACATTTCCCAGCCTCCCTGGAGTCTCATGTGGCCATGTGACCAAGTTCCACCTAATTCACCTCAAGGCATGGGAGAGGATGTGGTGGTGCTGGTTCCAGTTCCTATTGAAAGGAAATACCTACTTGTTCTTCCCTCCTTGCCTTGAACTCTGGAACGAGGAAGTGGTGATGAGCCATCTTTAACCATGGGGTGAGGGGAATAATCCAGTCATTGGTTTGTAACCTTGGGACTTCCCCAGGTGAAATCTGAAACTGATCCCCTTAAATGGAGGGTGAGAGGAGGAGATTGAAGGAGGAGGCAGACCACTGCACCTTCTGAAGGCTGAGTCCTTGAAATAGCTCCTACTGAGGGAATGTTGGGCAGAACAATATTCCAAGGACAATGTTGGGGGGAGGGTGGAGGGTGGTTAAGGAACCACTGATCGCCTGAGTCCAACTTATGAATCAACCAGCAGTCACATCCTCTGTATGACTTCCAACACCAGGGGATAACAGAGCATTAAAGCGAAAGAGGTCTGGGTCCTTCTATCTCTGTGTGGAACAGAGCTGTACTACCAGCCCCTGCCCCCTGCCAGACCCTCCCCCTACTTGAACTTGGACTTGCAGCCGAACTTATCTAAATGATTCTTACTTTGTTTTTGTTAGCACCAAGAACCTATGATTGTAACTGATAAAAAGGCTCGATACATGACTTAGCCTCAGCCCATGGCAGTTACTAAAAAAATCATGGGAGTTGGTGCCAGGAAGACCTGGGTTTAATCCTAGCTCTGCCTCTTACTAACTGGATGATGCCGAATAAGAGATTAATCTAAACATCTTCTGAGCCTGTGGCATGCATTACCATATTTAATACTCCAAAGCTGGTCTCTGGGGGCAAAATGCCCGGCACAGTGCTTGGCACATAGTCAACAATCAATGAAAGATGGCTATTGATGTTCTTCATATCACCATTAATTATTCACAATGCTGAGTTGTTGCTGACCACTCAGGCAGTAAGGCAGTATTAGTAACCTTATACCTGCTGGCTCTGAGGTCTGGACTTAATTTTGCAATTTCTAGAGGGTTTGGGTGATCCATGGTAAATTAGCAGATCTGCAGAAACCATATGTTCCCTCAGACCTCTGTGGGGAGCAGGCATTTGCTTACCTCAGGTAAAGGATATAGTCTAATTAGTGGAGCACAGGATATGTCTGAGGATGACGTGGACAGACCTCCTGGGGTCTTCTGATCCCTCACAGCCCCGGGTAGGTATGTGAGGGTGGCAAGTACGGGTGAGGAAACGGGCTAGTCAGGGGAGAATGAAGGATCTTCATTGCCAACTCTCTTCCCTGGCTGACTGGGGAAGCCTCATCTTTAGTGTCGGGGACGACCAGTAGTGATTTACCTGATAGCCGTTTCTGCCATTCTTAGTAATAGAACCCCAGTTTTATTTGAGGTGAGGTAGTGTGCTTTGCAGAGAGATTACATGTCCCTTCCTCCCACACTATTACATATGGCCATGGGACCAAGTGCTGGCCAGTGAAGTAAGGGCAAATGTTTTGTGGAGCTTCTGGGAAGGGTCCCAGTTCTTAGCTGACTCAGGTGAGAGGCATGTGGCTTTGGCCTTTCCATTTTCTTCTGCTGCTTCCTAGAACACTGGTTTCATGGCCGGAGCTTCAACAACTATTTTGTGACTTTGAGAGAGTAACCATGGGCTCAGGATGGCAGTGTAGAAGGTAGAGGGCTGAGCTTTCTGCCGGAAATGGCTCCTACCCATGAATACTTGAGTGCCACTCAAAGCTCCTCCCCCACTATCACCCATCCCCACCATTTTGGCTTTATGTGTATTTATTGGCCTTCCCCTTATTTTACATTAAGCATCTCAGCATCCTTGAAGGTTCAGAGCACTGTGCCAAAGTACTACAAAGCTACTTCTCTCGTCTTTTTGGGGGGCTGGGTTAATTTCTTCATCCTTGCAAATGCCTGGAGTCCAACTTCCCAACAAGAATAATCATTGATACCATTGTTCTGCACCATTGTACTTACTCAGGACTGAACATTTTGGGGCCTAACTCTTCTCTAACTTTTTCATTTGTTATTTTCCAGTCTTTGCTTGTGGTTGGAGTTGTTTGTTTGTTTTCCAAATATAGTGACACTTCTTGTCTGCTGCTTTTCTGACTATGCGGGTGGACTCCTGAGGGTTGTTCTTGCAGAGGAAAGATCTTGGAAAAGGCCTTAGAAAAATAACCTGGGGGGGGGGGCGGTAACCTGAAGTTTGGGACCTCTTGGTCACCTCTGTGGACTCAGTAAGCTCAACACTGCTGGTTATTCATCTCTCGATTCTCATCTCCAGGCCTGTCTTCCTCTCCTCTGAACTGTGATAGAGGGCAGAGGTTGACAAGTTAGATTTGTCACACTCTCTTTTAGCTGGCTTCTGATGAGGCTCTGTCAGGGGGAGGCGGTGGCTGAAATGGGGAAGCAGGAGGATGAGGAAAGGATTTAGTTCTGCTTCCAGCTCAAGTGTGCAACAGCAGCAGACATCAGTGGACATGGAGCCACGAAATGTGTGCTTGAGTGGAAAAACCAACCCCAGTCCCACATATACAAATGCCTCTTGCACATAGAGCATCTAAGTCAGAAAGCGTCTTGAATAATAAGGGAAATAACTCAAGTGTCCCAAACATTTGCAGACTTCACAACCCGCTACAGGGTTCATTCATTCATTTTGTCATTCAGGAAACACTGAGTGTCTACAGCAACTGTGTGTGTGTGACTGTGGGGTCATAAACGAGGTGACCGCGAGAGTGTAATCTGGAGAGGGAGTGTTACTTTGGATTAGCTCTGAAGGAAAGTCCGTTTTTTGGAATCTTTCAGCCGAACCAGAAGGCTGAGAAGGAGCCAGCCATGTGAACATCTAGGGGGAGAGCATTCCGGGCGGAGGATATGGCTAGAGCACAGGCTGGGGAAGTAGGAACATGCCTGGAGGGGCCGGTGTGAGTGGAACACAGTGAGCAGGGGAGAGCGTGGTGAGGCAAGATTAAATCATGGAGGGCCTTGTAGATTGCTGTGGAGGGTTTGTATTTTATTCTAAGTACAGTGGGAAGCCAGTGGATTATTATAAGCAGAGAGGTGACACAATCTGACTCACAATTTTTTAAAAAAGTCACATGAGATATTTACTAGGTGAGAACATCCGTAAAAGCAGCATGTTAGCTAGAAGGGTGTGACCATGCTTCAGGCCAGTGGTGTTGGGGGCTTGAACTAGGAAGAAGATTCTTCAGGCAAACCCATTACGAGAGATACAAAGGGAGCGCAGAAGGGCAGGGCTTCGGGGGCCAAGGAAACCAACACAAGGACTGACAGAAGAGGCTAGCAGGAAGTTCACTGGGTCACAAAGCCCACTCAAGGTCTCCGAGGAAGAACTCCAAGTGCCTTCCTCAGCTTTAGGGCCTGGCCAGACCCCAAGAGTGGGTGAGCATTCGTTGTGAGGGAGGGTGGGGCAGCCCCCCGGGGAGCCACTTGCTGCCCTGAGAGGATCCAGTCACGGTGCAGAAAGGAGCAGGCCTTCCCACACAGCCAGCAGCCGCTTCATCTGAGTCATCTCTATCAAGCTGCACTCTGAGAAACTTAATCCGACTTTGAACCCAGGCAGACTGGAAGTGCTGGTCCCCAGGGTGAATTACGCACTCATTCCTGACAGAACTGGGGGTCTCCTCATGGGAATATTTACGACAAAGTGAAAAAAGGGAGAGTACTAGGGGCCGGAACAAGCTCCATTACATTCTGGGTAATACCAGGAAAGATAATAAGCCTTTCTAGTACTGTTTTTTTCTGACTTGAATTCTCTTTCCTCACGATTGCTGTTTTGCCTGTCTTAGCATGAGCTTCCCCTACGGCCGGGCTAAAGACAAGGGTGCCCGTGGTGGGTTTGGGGAAGAGGTCTCAAGGGGTCTGAGTAGAGATTGTGGAAATAGGGAAGAAAGATGCAGACCATCACCCAGGGCGAGCAGATCTCTATCCCCCTGGGGGTACGTTGAGAGGCCATATAAGGCGCACCTGAGAATTTTCTACCCACAGGGAGACAAAGGGGAATGTTTGTCCAGGGGCACCTTCGTGAGCATCAGCACCCTCACACTTGCGGGCTTGCCCTTGCTTCACCGCAGAGTGGCTCCTGGCGGCCCTCCTGTGCCCAGACCCAGGGCAGAAAGCCCAAAGCTCTTTCCCTGTAGGCTTTTGCATTAAATACTCTTTAAAAGGGGGGTTGGATTCTAGAAATATCAGAGAAGCTAGCCAGAGAGAAAAAAGGTTTAAGTAGGGAAAATATAAAATGGCTGCCAAGAGCCAGCAAGATGCCTGAGGCAGGAGGAGGGATAGACGGTTGCCTGTGGGAAGAAATAAGAGGTAACTGTTTTTCAGCAGAGGGTTTCCTAATTGTTAGGTGTGCTCCCCCCCCCTTTCTCTCTCTCTCTCTCTCTCTCTCTCTCACAAGCACACACACACACACACACTCTGCACTAGCCCCATGGAAAGACGCTAAGATCCCCAAATATGCTAGATTCTCTTGACTGAGGTCCCTTGCACACCCTCTTCCCCGCTCCCCTCCCAACCATGCACACTTACACTTTTGGCTTGGTTGACTCACCTTCATCACTGAAGACCCACATCCCACTTCGTCTCATGGCTTTCCTTAATTTCCCAAGTTTGGCTATGTGTACTCTCTTTCATTAGGGCTTTTTGATTCTAAGAACCAGACCCCCACTCAAAGAGGTTTACGTGGAAAACAAACAAATGGATGTAGGGTAGTGTTCCTCAGAATGTAATCCACAGACCCCTGACATCTGGACCAGTGGGACTTACCCATCCCTGGGCCATGCTGACCTGCTCTACCAGGAGCCTGATGGCCTGGCCAGTGAACAAGCTGCCCGCACGATTCTTCTGCACATTCACATTTAAGAATCCCATTTAAGACTTTCCCAGTGCTCTGTGTAAAGAGTCCATAGAGCCAGGTCTCAGAGGAACCAGAACCATGTCAGACGTCTGCCAAGGTGTGCAGGAGTTTGGTTTCTTGTTCCCCCATTGGTCTCCTTAGTTAACCGCCTTTGCTTACACATGGCTCCCTCAGTCCTCAGTGCTGAGGCTCCCACAGCTCATGGGCGTGGTCTGCAAATCCCCATCTCAAACACCTGGACTGAGCCAGGTTGGGTCAGAGGTCACCTGCCAGCTGTGGCCCAGGGGATGGAAGGTAGATGGCACCTGATCTGGTGTCTTCACGGCCATGGGCGTGGACCAGGGAGTTTTTTTCGAGAAAAAGAATGGTGGCCAATAGAAAGTGTCCTTTCCAGTGCAGCGTCCTATAAGGTTTTGATTTTCCGCTTTTCTGCGATTTGCTATAGAATACTGTAATTGGCAGTAAACTTCTCAGCATCCACCATTAAGCTGGGAGAAATTTCAGGATGAGACCACCACCTTACACGTCCTCATATTCCTGGAATTTACCAGAATGCATATCATCAAGAAGGGACTCAATAAATAATGAATGGCAATTGACCAGATACATCGCTGCAAATATATAGGACCATGTGATTCCATGAATTTTTAAAAGTTTGAAGTCAATTTTATGAAAGCATCATTTACACACGATAAAATGCACTCAGTTCAAGGGCACAGTTTAATGAGTCTGACAAATATACGCACCAGTGTGACCATGTGCCAATAAAGATATGGAACATTGCCATCACACCAGAAGTCCCCTCTCACAAGGGGCCACTTTTGAATTCTTCTGAATTTGCTTGGGAAAGCAGTCGTCCATGTTCAGGCTCTGGTGGTACTTCCCCAAGACACGTGGATGACAGCAGCTGCGGCAGCTCCTGGGTCCTTGTTAGAAATGCACATTCGTGGGCCCTAGCCCGGCCCACAGAAGCAGAAACTCTGGGTGGGGCCCAGAAATCTATTTTTCATGAACCGCCTGGGTGATGTTGATGAATGTTTCAGTAGGAAAACCATCGCACTAGGTCGTCTGAGGTTTCTTAAAGATAGGCAGCTGGGGGCGGGGGGGAGGGCAGGAATCCGGATGTGTAACAGCAGCACCTGAAGGGCTGCATTGGGATCAAAGGAGGCCCCAGTGTGGCCTGAGCCCAGAAGGTGGTGCCCATCACTGTGTGGGGCCCGCCTGCAGACTGATTTGGAAGCAGATGGTCAGAGTCAGGAGGACTGGCTCTCTTTATAGCATGGCTCTGGAAGATTCCAGTGCTGCTTCAAATGTCTAGGAACACACCACCCCCAGTAATGACTCGGAGCCTTTGATAGCTTTGGACCTCCTTCTGCAATGAGGCCTTTGAAATGACATTATCCTATGATAAGATTGGAGAGTCGGGCAGTTTTCCTCCTCTTTGGAAGGATTCTGGTCAAATCTCTGATCCTAATGCTACTTTCATTTAAAAATTTTATTTCCTCTGTTCAACTCTTCCTTTGCCTTTATGATGTTCATTTGAAAAAGTTATGTGCGTGACTTTGTACTCTTTGTCCACAGGGTTGTGAACAAATCGACCTAAGAGTAGTTGGCTCAGTTGTGGTAGAGGGAACGTAGAATGAAGTGAGTTTCTTTTGTGTACTGTATGCTTGTTGAAAAAACAAGAAATATGCACCCCGGAATTGTAGCTTCAGGAATGATGCTGTCTGATGTGCAGACTAGGTGGCTGAAGAGATTTTTGAGGGAGGGGAGGAATGGAAGTATGTAAGTGTTTCAGGGAGAAATATAGGCAGGGGCACCTGGGTGGCTCAGTTGGTTAAGCATCCGACTCTTGATTTCGGCTTAGGTCATGATCTCGGAGTCATGAGATCGATCAAGTCCTGTGTAGGTCTCTGGTGAGTATGATGCCTGCTTGAGATTCTCTCTCTGCCCCTCCCTGCTCACTGTCCCCCCTCTCCTCTAAAAAAAGAAAAGAAAAAGAAATATGGGCAGAACAAACAGATGTTAGGAAAGGTTATTTGGAACTTGAAAATAAAGCAGAAAGATTACTATTAATTTGTCTTTTCAACATAATACTAGAGCATTGTAGGGTCAAGCCCACCCAGGGGTTATCCAGCTGTCTAAGGGAAGTAACTTTGACTCATGATTAACTATTGATGAGAGCCCAGATTCTATAGAGTTAAATGCTACCTTGCAGTAAACTGATAGGATCCAAATGTTTTCCTTCTAGGAGAGAGTATATCAATTTCCTATTGCTGCTAACGAATGACCACAAATTTTACTGCCATAACACAGCACAAATTTATTATCTTACAATTCTAGGGATCAGGAGTCCTAAGTAGGTTTCACTGGGCTAAAATCAAGGTATTGGCCAGGTAACATTTGTTTAGAGGTTCTGGGGAAGAATCCATGCCCTTGTGTTTTCCAGCTCCTAGACTCTACCTACATTTTTGGCTCTCAGCTCCTTTCTCCATCTTCAAACCAGCCATTTAGCATCTTCCAATCTCTCCCCGACTTTGATCCTCTTGCCTTCTTCCTTCTGTTACAAGGACCCCATGATTACATTGAGACCACCCGGATAGTCCTGAATACTCTCTCCATTGCAGTATCCTTAACTTAAGAACATCTACAAAGCTCCTTTTGCCATGAAAGGTATCATACCCACAGGACCCAGGGATTAGGACATGGACACCTTTAAGGGGCCATTATTCTGCTAACCATAGAGATGCAAGTGATTTTGTTCATGACAGAAGTTAACTCCAAAAGTTAGAGTTTAATTAAAGATTTGGAAAATTATACTTGACCACAATGATGGTAGTTTATCAAAGGAACATAAGAGCCAACTGAAAGGACTCCCAATGGCCAAAGTGGAAACAGTCTGAGTGACAGAAAAAATAAAATAACATTGGACTATAACCCAAAATGTACAATATCCATGAGGCAGTGTTATATCCAGCCGGGCTGCATCAGATGCCCCTGGCGGGTATCCTTCTTTCAACAATAACAATTTAGAATTCACCCACAGGCAAAAGTGCCTTTGAGGGAGCTGTAGGAAATAGAACCATATCCCAGGTGACCTGGGCAGGAGTCTGGCCCACTCATGTGCCAGGTCATAGGTCGTCAGAACTCAGTCCCAGCTGTGGACCCTACAGCAACCTATGAACATGCTTCAGCTTCTCTTGTGTCCAGGAGCCCCTGAAGACACTGTGTTAGACAGTCACCCACAGATGAGAGAGCTTTCATGGAAGTCCAAGTTTCCCTTGGAAAACTTCTAGCACACCATTGCAGCAAAAAAATATGACATTCTGGAAAGAGTAAGAGGGCCAGTTTGTCTTGACCTGCATCACCATGCCTCATGGTAGCATCGCTCAGTCCCAGAAGGATGTGGATCCTACTTAACTGTGTCAGGGATTCCATCAAAAAACCCACCCACAAGCACCCGGGACTTATAGATTCCCCCCACAACTGGGCCCCAGCACCCCCAGCACTCTGGATACCTTATCCTCACACCCTCCTGCTGCGGCCAGCTCTCTGTGTGCACTCCTGACAGCGATGAGAGGGAGTTTTGACAGATGGCTAATGAGCTGGTGCGGAAAGCAGGCCTCAATCTGTGTGCCAGGAAGAGACCACAAATTTGAGCTTTAGCTCCGCCCTTGGGAAAGTAAAAGGGAGTATGTCAACAGGCAGCCTAGAGCAGTGCCGGACTGAGAGAAGGCAAAGAAGCTCAAGAATCCTACCACAAGAGGGAGCAAGAAGTGTGGAAGAGGTTATCCATAGAAGCCTCAGACCCCCTCTTGGGACTGATGGAAGGTATTCATCTTCCAAAGTCAGTTAGTAAAGACTGGAGGAGGTGACCGATACATACTAATGTGAAGACAAAAGAAAAATTAGATAAGACTGAAATAAATAAGATTAAAAAATGAAAGAGGGCTTTACAACTGATACCACAAATGTACGAAGATCGTTACAACACTAGTACAAACAACTATATGCCAGCAAATCTTAGAACCTAAAAGAAATGGATAAATTCCTAGAATCATGAAGAAATAGAAAATCTGAACAGACCAATAATGAATAAGGAGATTGAATTAGTAATCAAAAACCTCCCAAGAAAGAGAAGCCCAGGACCAGATAGTGTCGCTGGTAAATTCTTCCAAACATTTAAGGAGGAATTAATTCCAGTCCTTCTCAAACTCTTCCAGAACTCTTTCAAAAAATTGACGAGGAGAGAACACTCCCAAACTCATTTTACAAGGCCAGCATTACCCTGATACCCAAGCCAAATAAAGACTATACAAGAAAAGAAAACGACAGGTCAGTTTCTCTGGTAAATATAGATCAAAAATTCTTGACAAAATATCAGCAAACTGAATTCAACAGCACAATGAGAGGATCATGCACAATGATCAAGTGAGATTTATCCCTGGCATGCAAGGATGGCTCAATATACACAAATCAATAAATGTAATATACTAAATTGATAGAATAAAAAATAAAAATCATAAAATCAACTCAATAGGTGAAGCAAAAGCATTTGACAAAATACAGCATTCTTTCATGATAAAAACTCTGCATAAATTGGATATAGAAGAAACATACCTCAACATGATAAAGGCCATATGTAACAGGCCTGCCGCTAACATATCAGTGGTGAAAGGTTGAAAGCTTTTCCTTTAAAATCAGGAACAAGACCTGGGTGCCCCTTCTTCCACTTGTTCAACATGATACTTGAAGTTCTAGTTAGATCAGGCAAGAAAAAGAAAAATGAAAACCATCCAGATCAGAAAGGAAGAAGAATTGTCTTTGCAGATGATATGATCTTATATATAGAAAATTTTAAAGACTCCACCAAATAGCTTATAAAACTAGCCCTGTGATGGGTATTAAGGAGGGCATGTACTGCACGGAGCACTGGGTATTATATGCAAACAATGAATCATGGAACACTACATCAAAAACTAATGATGCACTGTATGATGACTGACATAATAAAAAAACATTAAAAAAAACCCTAACAAAAATTTCAGTAAAGTTGCAGGATAAAAAATCAGCATACAAAAATCAGTTGTATTTATACACACTAACAACAAAATAGCTAAAAAATAAAAATAATCCCATTCACAATAGCATCCAACCAATAAAATACGGTAGAGTAAATTTAACCAAGGTGTTGAAAGATCTGTCCACAGAAAACTGTAACAATTTGAGTGAAAATTTTAAAGCCATAAGTAAATGGAAGGATATCCTGTATTCATAGATGGAAGAAGTAATATTTCTAAAATGTCCAAAATACTCAAAGCCTTTTAGAGATTCAGTGCAGGATTCAATGCAGTCTGTTTCAAAATTCCAGTTGCACTTTTCACAGAATTAGAAAAAATATCCTAAAATTCATATGGAACCACAAAAGATTCAAATTGCCAAAGCAAGGCTGGGAAAGAAAAAGCTGGGGATATCTCGATTCTTAATTTCAAATGATATCACAAAGCTATAGTAATCAAAATAGTATGGTACTGTCATAACAAACAGACCAATGGAACAGAATCAAGAGCCCTCACTTGAACCCTCACTTATATGGTCAACTAATATTTGACAAGAAGCCAAAAATATCCAATGAAGAAAGGATAGTTCCTTTAAGAAATGGTAAAACTAGATTATCATATGTGAAAAAATGAAATTGGATCCCTATTTTACACTACTCACAAAAATTAAAAAGAATTAGAGACTTAAGCATAATGCCTAAAACCATAAAATTCTTAGAAGAAAGCATACAGAAAAAGCTCTTCGGCATTGATCTTTACAGTATTTTTTGATTATGGCATCAAAAGTATAAGTGATGAAAGCAAAAATTAACCAGTGGGTCTATATCAAACATAAAGCTGCTGTTTAGCACAAGATATAACAAAATGCAAAGGCAACATATAGGATGAGAGAAAATATTTGCTAATCTTGTATTTGATAATGGTTTAATATCCAAAATATGTAAGGAACTCCTACAACTTAGCAAAACAAATAAAAAAAACAAAAACCAAAAACTAAAACAAAAATACCTACACTGATTCAATTTAAAAATGGTAGAGGACCTGAATAGATGTTTTTCCAGAGAAGACATACAGAGGACCATGAAAAGACATACACATGAAAAGATGCCCAACATCACTAAACATCAGGGAGATGCAAATGAAAGCCATGAGACATCACCTTACACTTACTATAATGGTTATTATCAACGAGACGAGATAAGAAATATTGGTGAGGTTGTGGAGAGAAGGGAATCCTTGTGTGTTGTTGGGTAGGAATGCAAATTGGTACAGCTACTATGGAAAACAGTATGGAAGTTTCTCAGAAAGTTAAAAATAGAGCTACTATATGATCCAACAATCCCATCCCTGGGTATAAATCCAAAGGAAATGAAATCAGGATCTTGAAGAGATGGTTTTACCCCTGTGTTCATTGTGGTGTTATTCACAGAAGCCAAGATATGGGAACAACCTAAGTATCCAACATCAGATGAATGGATAAAGAAGATGTGGTGTAGAAATACAATGGGATATTTTTCAACTATGAGAAAGAAGAAAATCATGTCACTTCTGAGAGTAAGCATAGACCTTGAGGGCACTGTGCTGGGTGAGATATGTCAGACACAGAAAGACAAGCACTATATGTCATTTATAAAAAGCCAGAATTACACAAGCAGAGAGTGCAGTGGTGGTTTCCAGGGTCCAAGTGCTGGTGGAAATGGGGTGATGTTTGTGGAAGGGTATGAACTTCGAATTATGAGATAGACAAGTTCTGAGGTTATAATGTACAACATGATGATTATAGTTAGCAATACTGTATTGAAAGTTGCTAAGAGAGTAAATCCCAGATTTTTATTTTTTTAATGATTTTATTTATTTGTCGGAGAAAGACAGCACAAGCAGGTGGAGCTGAAAGCAGAGGAAGAAGCAGGCTGCCTGCTCAGGACCCTGGGATCATGACCCAACCTGAAGGCAGACACTTAACCAATGGAGCCACCCAGGCGTCCCCAAATCTTAGATTTTCAGCCGTCATTACCAAAAGAAATGGTAACTATATGAAGTGATGGAGATGTTAATGACCCTATTGTGGTTATTATTTCACAGTATATAAATGTGTCAAGTTATTATATTGTACACTTAAAACTTTCACAATATTACATGTCAATTATATCATAACAAGGCTGGAAAAAATATCCAGAGTCTATATTGATAACAATAAATGACTAAATAAATAAATGAGTCAGAATGGACAAATATCTCTCGCAAAGGAATTACAAATACTTCACATAGATACCCCACCCTCAAGGAGGAGGAGCATAACGTCCCGGTGCTTGAAGTGTTAGCTGCATGTGGTGACTTCCTTCCTAAGTGTGCAGTACGGAAAGGGGAAAAAGAGAGTAACATGGCAACACTATCTCAGCTAAGTGATCAAGCTCAACATCAATAGTGATTTTTTTTTTATACTATGTGCCCTTGGTGTGAGGTGATGGTAATGACACTTTATGTCTGTGGTCTTCCTTCTAGAACACATAAACCTAAATCTAATCATGAGAAAACCATGAGACAAACCGAGGTGAGGGACACTCTACAAAATGCCTGACCAATACTCCTCAAAACTGTCAAGGTCATCAAAAAGGAGGAAAATCAGAAATTGCCAAGAGGAGCCTCAGGAGACATTGAAAACTATATAGAAAGTGGTATCCTGGATGGAAAACTAGAAGAGAAACAGTATGGAGTTTCCTCAAAAAGTTAAAAATAGAATTACCATATGATCCAGTAATTCCACTATTATTTACCCAAAAAATGCAAAAACACTAATTCAGAAAGCTATATGCATCCCTGTGTGTTTTGTAGCATTATTTACGATAGCCAAATTGCTTCCATGCTTCCATGCAGACGAAGTGTCCATCAATAGATGAATGGATAAAGAAGATGTGGTATATATACTATGGAATATTATTCAGTTGTAAGAATGAAGTCTTGTCATTTGTAACAACATGGATGGAGCTAGAGAGTATAATGTTAAGTGAAATAAGTCAGTCAGAGAAAGACAAATGTCACATGATTTTACTCATATGCGGAATCTAAGAAACAAAGAAAAGAAGGAGACAACCCAAAAAGCAGACTTTTGACTATAGAGAACAAACTGATGATTACTAGAAAGAAGGTGGGTGGGGCTGAGGGTGAAATAGGTGGAGAAGATTAAGGGCACACTTGTCGTGAGCACTGAGTAATGTCTAGAATTGCTGAATCACTGTATTGCACACGCGAAAGTAACATAACACTGTGCGTTAATTATACTGGAATTAAAATTTAAAAAAATTAAAGTTTTTAATTTTTTTTTTTAAAGATTTTATTTATTTTATTTTAACAGAGAGAGAACACAAGCAGGCAGAGAGGCAGGCAGAGGCAGAGAGAGGAGCAGGCTCCCTGCAGAGCAAGGAGCCCGATGTGGGACTCGATCCCAAGACGCTGGGATTATGACCTGAGCCAAAGGCAGCTGCTTAACCAACTGAGCCACCCAGGCGTCCCAAAGTTTTTAATTTTGATGAAATTCATTTTATCCATTTTTTCTTTGGCTGCTGGGCTTAAATGTCCTATCTAAGCAGCCGTGGCTCAATTCAAGGTTATAAATGTGTACCACCAAGTTTCATAATTTTAGCTCTTACCTTTAAGATCTTTGATCCACTTTGAGTTAAATTTTGTATTTAGCATGAGATAATGGTACAAATTAATTTTTTTGGCATGCTAACATCCACTTTTCTTGGAATCATTTGTGGAGAAGACTATTCTTTCACTTTTGGAGATCCCTTGTGAAAGATCAATTGACTATAGATACATGGGTTTATTTCCATTGATCTATATGTGTATCCTCATGCCTATACCACATAGTTTGAATACTGTAACTTGGTCATAATCTTTGAAATTAGTAAGAGTGAGCCCTTCACTTTTGTTCTTTTTCAAGATTGTTTTGAATATCCTGTGTCTCTTGCCTTTCAATACTAATAATAAGATCAGCTTTAGTTTCTATAAAAAGAGAAGCTGGGGTTCTGATAGGGATTGTACTGAATCTCTAGATAAGTTTAGTGAGTATTGCCATCTTAATATTATCTCCCAATCCATGAACATATGCCATTCCATTTATATGGGTCTTCTTTGTTTTCAACAATGTTTTGTAGTTTTCAGAGTAAAAATCTTGTACCTTGTTTGCTAAATTCATTCCTTAAACATTTTATTCTTTTTGATACTATTATAAATGAAATTATTTTCTTAATTCAGTTTCTGCACTATTCATTGGTAGTGTATAGAAACATATCTGGTTTTTATATGTTGATGTTGATCTTGTAGCCTACAGTCTCCCTAAAGTTTATTTATTAGCTTTAATTGTTTTTTTTAATTCCTAAGTATTTTCTATGTATAAGATCATGTCATCTACAAATAGAGGTGGTTTTACATTTTCCTTTTCAGTCTGGATGCTTTTTTGTTCTTGGTTAGTTTCCTTGCTTAGTTAGAACCTCCAACACAACATTGAGTAGAAGGGATCAGAGCAGACATTCTTGTCTTGTTTCGACCCTATTGGGGATTGCTTACTTTTTTTGTCCATAGTATCTGGCAGAATGCTTCTTAGTCTATTTCAGACCATACATCTTTTGAAGGATCTGATGAAAGTTATGGTGCCAGTTCCAAGAAAACCACAAGCACGAATAAGTATATAATATTTCACCTAAAATTTAAGAGCCTTCATAGCCTTAGCACAGTGCCAAGAGTATAGTGGGAATTTATAAAAATGTGTTCAATAAATACATTTTGTGACATTTTATTAATAATGAGACAAATGTACTACCTTTATACTTTTATGGTATTTTGGTATTCTTAATCCCCCTTGATCCTCACTATAACTGTGGTTTGGGTTTCTGCGACATTGGTAGTCCCATTTGTCAGAGATTAAACATAGACCCTGAGTAATTAGTCAGCAAGTTAGTGATGGAACTAAGACCACCAGCACTCTGTTTTTATAGAATGTATATTATGTACACTCATCCTCTCTTGCCTCTTTCTTCCTAGCAGCTTCTTTTTGAGATGATATTTAGATTGGGAAGAAGTAAAAAATAATTATAATAGTAACTAATAATTTTATTTTTTTAAAAGATTTTATTTATTTATTTGACAGAGAGAGAGACAGCAAGAGAGGTAATATAGGCAGGAAGAGTGGGAGAAGGAGAAGCAGGCTTCCCTCTGGGCAAGGAGCCCGATGCGGGGCTCGATCCCAGGACCCTGGGATCATGACCTGAGCCGAAGGCAGACGCTTAAGAACTGAGCCACCCAGGCACCCCAATAATAGCTAATAATTTTAGAGTGCTATTATATATTTGCAGTTATTGTGTTTATTATTATCCTCATTCTTACAAAGAGTTCAAAAATTGATATCCCACAGCCCCTGCATTTCCCTGAATTGTACTTATCGTACTGAAAAATAAATTGAAGCTTAAAGGGTCACTTACCCAAGGTCACACAGCTAATAAGACTTGGATTCAGGATTCAAAATTTAGCTGCCTTATCCATAAGCTGCTAAGCCTGAGGGCTACCCTATTATTTCTATTATGTATTTAATTTTTAAATACTATGGGCTTTGGAATCAGAAAAATTGGAGTTCATCCCCCTTAGCTCTGGTACTTCTGAGCTGTTGTGTGAGTTTTGGCAATCTGCATAAATTCGATTGTCTTCAGTTTCCTCACCTGTAAAACGAAGATAACAATTACCGCAGTGGATTGTAGTGAGGAGGATAAAATGTAATAAGGAATGTCAAGTTCATAGCATGCTGCGTGATGTACTGTTAAGGGCAGTCCCTTCCTACAATGGGCACATCCCACTGTTCTAGGAATAGGTAAACTCCTGAGCATAGTGAGAGCCCTTTTGTGATTGGACCCTCTACAGTGGTACTTCTCAGCCTGTCCCATTTCACTCTAGACTCTTGGCATATTGAACTGTTTCAAGTTCAGCAAAAGGCATCACGTACTTTCTTGCTTCCAGACATTTGCCTGGGATGCCTTTGCCTAGCAAATCCTGCTTTTCTTTCATGTCATAGTTGAGACAGCACTTCTACCAAAAAAAAACCACATTCCTTAGCTATTCCCCTTTCCCATGCCTGGGACGAGTGAGATTTTTGTTTGATTTCCACTGTTCTTGTACTTTGCTGAATCTCACTTATTACACTGACTTGTACAATAGAGTCTCCACAATAGAGTGTACGCTCCATAAGACTGTGTCATATTCCCCATTATATCCCTGGTGCCTGGCACCATGGCTGACTTGGAGTGGGCGCGCAACGAATAAATACGGGATGAATGAATAAGGTGTCACTGTGCCCCACTAACTGTCGCCTTGTATCTGTTCTCCCTCTTGTCCATTTTTTTTAGTTAAGCCATTAAAACTTTAATTTTACACACCCCCTCATACATGTAATCCACCCCCACATGACTACAAATAAAGTAAGGGAAGTCTGAAAGAGATTTGTGACTCAATAATTGGGTACGATTAACATCGGTATTCTGGTTGTGATATTATATTGTGATTTCTATCCTCATTTTATAGCTTAAAAGAATGCGATAAACACATAACGTAAAATTTACCATCTTAACCCACTATTAAGTGGTTCTGATTTCTCTACATCCTCACCAACTCTTATTATTTTCTGTTTGTTTTTATAGTAGCCATTCTAATGGATATTAAGTGACACTTCTTTGTGGTTTTGATTTCCATTACTCTGACGATCAATGATGTTAAGCATCTTTTCATGTTCATTGGCCATTTGTGTATCATCTTTGGAGAAATGTCTGTTCAAGTCCTCTGCCTATTTTTAAATGAGGTTATTTGATTTTCTTTTGTCACTGAGTTTGAGAATTCTTTGCATGTTCTAGATGTTAACCCTTCATGAGATAAATGATTTATAAACAATTTTTCCATTCCATAGGTTTCCTTTTTACTCTGTTGATTGTGTCCTTTAAGTTTTTAAGTTTTAAGTAGTCCCGTTTGCCTATTTTATCTTTTGTTTGGTGACTAACATAACATAATAAAAAAAAGGATAACATATACACATGTATTTCTCTGTGTGTATATACATACATATACATATACATATGTATGTATACATGCACATGTAATATGTATATATATATGTATACGTACATACATATGCAGTGATTGTCATTGATGAAATTCAGTGATTAGTAATAAAGTAAAAAGTATTAACTTTTAAAATCATTCATGTAATATTGACTATTAATTGATATTGTATAATGTACTACTATTGTCCTGTTAAAAAAAAAAAAGGAAATCATTGTCAAGTCCAATGTCATGAAGTTTTTTCCATATGTTTTTATAAAGAAGTATTATAGTTTAGGGTCTTGTATTTAGATCTTTAATCCATTTTGAGTTTTTTTTTCCTTTTTTTTTTTGTATATGAGGTAAGATAATGATCCAACTTCATTTTTTCTCATGTGGAGATCCAGTTTTCCCAGTACTATTTTTTGATAAGACTGTCCTTTCCCCATTGAGTGGTCTTCTCACCCTTGTTAAAGATTATTTGACCATTTATGCAAAGATTATTTCTGAGCTCTCTATTCTTCTATGTCTGTTTATTCCAGTACCACAGTGTTTTGATTACTGTAACTTTATATCTTGAAATCAGGAAGGATCACTCTCCACCTTTGTTCTTATTATTCAAAATTATTTTGGCTATTTGGGGTCCCTTCAGATTTTATAGGACTTTTAGGATGGTTTTTTTTTTAATTTATTCAAAAAATTTTGTTGGGGGGCGCCTGGGTGGCTCAGTTGGTTGAGTGGCTCCTTTGGCTCAGGTCATGATCCCAGGTCCTGGGATGGAGTCCCACATAGGGCTCCCTGCCGAGCAGGGAGCTTCTCCCTTCCTCCCTACTCCCCCAACCCCAACTTGTTATCTCTCTCTCTGTCAAATAAATAAAGAAAATCTTTAAAAAAATTTGTGTTGGGATTTTGATATGGATTTTTTTGCATCTGTAAATTACCTTGGGTAATATTGACATCTTAACAGTACTAAGTCTCCTGATCCAGGAACACAGAATATCTTTCCATTAAATTGTGTTTTCTTTAATTTCTTCCAGCAGCGTTTTATAGTTTTGTTTTTTGTTTTTTTTAGAGAAAGAGACTGAGAGAGAGCATGAGTGGGGGGAGGGGTAAAGGGAGAGAGAGAGAGAATCTTAAGCAGGCTCCATGCCCAGCACAGAGACCGACACCGGGCTCAATATCACAACCCGGAGATCATGACCTGAGCCAAAATAGAGAGTTGAATGCTTAACCAACTGAGCCACCCATGCACCCCTGTTTTATAGTTTTCAATGTATAAGTCTTTCACCTCCTGGTTAAGTTTATTCTAAGTGTTTTTTATGCTATTTTAAATATAATTGTTATCTTAATTTCTTTTCTTAGATTACTCATTGTTAGTATGTCGAAATGCAACTAGGGGTGCAGGGGTAGCTCAATCAGTTAAGTGTCTGCCTTTGGCTCAGGTCATGATCCCAGGGTCCTGGGATTGAGCCATTGTCAGGCTCCCTGCTCAGCAGGGAGTCTGCTTCTCTCTCTTTCCCTCTGCTTCTCCCCACTTGTTCTCTCTCTGTCTCTGTCTCTCTCTCTCTCTCAAGTAAATTCATACAATCTTAAAAGAAAAAGAAATGCCACTGATTTCTGTGTGTTGATTTTTTGCATCCTCCAAGTTTACTAAATTTAATTATTAGTTTTAATAGTTTGGTGTGTCTGTGTGTGTGTAAACTTTAGGGGTTTCTATATACAAGATAATTTCATTGGTGAACAAAGATAATTTTACTTCATCCTTTCCAATTCAGATGCTTTTTATTTCTTTTTCTTGACTAATTGCTTTGACTTGCACTTCCAGTTCTATGTTAACTAGAAGTGACAATGAGTATTGTTTTTGTTTTGTTTTGTTTTGTTCTTGATCTTAGAGGAAATGTTGTCTTTTATCATTGAGTATGGTATTAACTGTGGGCTTTTTTGTATATGGTTTTATTATGTTGACAAAATTTCCTTCTGTTCCTGGTTTGTTGAGTGTTTTATCCTGGAGTGTTGAATTTTCCAATGATTTGTTAGCATTGATTGAGATGATCAGGTAGTTTTTGTCCTTCACTATGTTAATGTGATGTATTATGTTGCTTGGTTTTCATATGTTGAACAATTCTTGCATTCCAGGAAAAAATTCTACTTGTTCATGGTGAGGTAATTCCTTTAATGTGCTATTGAATTTGCTTTGCTAGTATTTTGTTGAGATTTTTGCATCAGTATTCATTAAGGATATTGGCCCATGCTTTTCTTTTCTTGTAACATATTTGCCTGTCTTTTGTGTTAGACTAAGGCTGCCTTCACTGAATGAGTTTGGAAGTGTTCCCTCCTCTTCAGTTTTTTGGAAGAGTTTGGGAGAGGATTGGTATTAATTGTTATTTAAATGTTTGGCAGAATTCTTTACAGTGAAGCCATCTGGTCCTGGGCTCTTTGTTGGGGGATTTTTGATTACTGATTCAATCTCTTAACTAATTAATGGTCTGTTCAGATTTTCTATTTCTTCATGATTCAGTCTTGGTAGTTTGTGTATTTCCATGAATCCATCTATCTCTTCTAGAGATAGAAGAGATACAAATAATCCCAGTGTGTTGGCTCATAATTGTACATAGTAGTCTCATAATTTTTTCTATTTCTGTGGCATTGGTTGTAGTATCTCTTCTTCCATTTCTGATTTTAGTTAAGTTTTACTCCTTATTTTCTTAGTGTAGCTAAAAGTTTTTCAGTTTTGTTGATCTTTCACAAAACCAGCTCTTAGTTTCATTAATTTTTTTTCTTTTGTTTTCTCTTTCAGTTATCTCTGCTCTAATCTTTTTTCCTTCTTCTTTCCATTATTATTGGGTTTAATTTGTTTTTTTTGTATTCCTTGAGGTATAAAGTTAGGTGGTTGATTTGAGATCTTTCTTTTTTAAATATGTCTGTACAAATACAAACTTCTTAGTACTGCCTTTAACGCATCCCATAAGTTTTGGCATATCACATTTTCGTTTTCATATGTCTCAAGGTGTTTTCTTAATTTCCTTTTTGATTTCTTCTTTGAGTCATTGCTTTTTTACTCTTTTTCCTTTTAATAATAGAACCTTCCTCCAAGTTTTATCTGGGCATATGTGTTCCCAACTGGAAACTGTTTTCCTCAGCCCACTTTGCAGACAGCTGTGTCCATTCCTCCAAATTTGGACTGTTAAGATGCTCTCTTCTCTCCTCCCCGCATTCTCATCGGTGAGAATTGGGAAAATTGTAACATCTCTAGCAGCCATGTTGAAAGCCATTGTGAAAGATGGCAGAGCCAACACACCCTCATGGATCCCAGTGTGGTCCAGCAGATCAGCACTCTTTCCCTGCCTTAGACTACCTGCTTCTGTTTGGACCATTATGTAAAAGAGAAATACATGTTTATCTCAATTAAACCATTATATTTTGTAGAATTCTTTAATAACAGTGTAGCCTATACCATATTAGTACTTTAACTTTACCAAAAGTGTTATGATAACCTGAGGAATTATGCAGAGTTGGCTTTGTACTTTGTTGGCCTTTCTTAGTAAGACATTAAAACTAAATGAGTAGATAAATTCTTATGAAAAATTAAATGGGGCCCTGACCTTCACAGGATATTTCTTCTTGACTCCAGCACCATACTGTAACTCACTGTGCTGAGCAGGAATGGATATTTTTATTTTTGTCTCTTTTTCAAGTGCTTGCCCACTTCTACACCTTCTTCTTGCCTTTTCTCTCTCTGTCTCTCTGCTTTCTAGTTCAGGCAAAGCACCTGAAGCTCTCTTCTTTTCTCTCCATCTGGACACTCTCTCCTGTGATTGGAATTTCTTTGCACATGCCAGTATGCCTCTGGAGTGCTCTTCTCTTTCTCTTGGCTTCATTGCATTTTACTTAACACTCATATTTCAGTAGCACCTCCTCTTAGAAGTCTTCCCTGATTGTTAAAACTACACATATTCCTCTCTTATATGCTGCATTAGTTCAGATCCTCTGAGGAACAGATGCCAAAAAGGGATTCGATGTGCAAGGGATTTGTTAGGGGAAATGCACGTGCAGTCTAAAGGCAGGATCTGGAGAAGCAGGAATCAATGGGGAGAGCCTTCAGACCGTGGTGCAGGTCTGGCCCCTGTGAAAGATGAAGCAGAAGGAAGAAATGGGAAGAGTCTCAAACTATGCACAGCTCCAAGAACGTTTCCGTGAAGCCAACAGAGTGCCCTCAAGAGCAAGCCACCAATTAGAGGCACAGTATATGCCCTGCCGTGCTCAGCCATTGGTCCGAGGCTCTGGAGCAACAGTGGCTGGAACCGTCACACACACTGGTCGGAGATGCAAGGGGGACATTGCATTGGCCGCCATATATGCTCTTTGAGGCCCATGCTTAACTATACAGGTTCGTGTGACTCTACAGGCACTTCCTTCTCTGTACTCTGCACTCTGTGAGGTAGAGGACTGTGTGTGTTTTATGTGGTATCCCCAAAGGCCTAGCATAGTGTCTGGCACATTTTATAAACAAAAGCAACTGGAACATCTTTAAAAATTAATTTAACATTCTTTAAAATTTTTAAAAGATTTTAATTTATTCTCAAAATTTTCTTCGACCTGGCTTAAAGAGGAATATGCACTGGGGGCAGGGGAAGAAGTTCAAAATAAATATAATCTGTAATGATAGTCGTGGAACTCCGAGAGCATTAGCCTGAAAATCCCTTGTAGGTGAAATTTGTTTATTATGTTATGTTAGTCACTATACAGGACATCATTAGTTTTTGATGTAGTGTTCCGTGAGTCATTATTTGTGCATAATGAAACTTAATGAAATAAATGTCCTTATGGCAGCTGATCAGGTCAAGTGGTAGAATCCCAAGCAAATGTTAAACCTAAGAATTTATTCACTATACTTGGAAAAATGGGTGTTTGTTCTGAGATATCTTTATGAGTTTAATAAAGTACTCTATTTATAAATGATTCCACATGTAAATAAATGCTTTCTTGGTCTACAGGGGGGAAAAACAGGTCAGATTTACTGGTCAACTATAAAAATGTAGATGATTCTCCCATGCTCACTGCTTTGAAGTTAGGCAAAGAGGAAATGTCAGCAAACGGCGGGCATGAAATCTGGGCACTATGACAGTACTGCATGGAGAGTCTCGACTCCCCTGGTATGTTGACTATTAGTGTAAATGTGGGTGGTCTCGAAAGTGCATTGCCTCTAGTGTAACGTAAGAGAGTCTAGGGCCCCAAGTGGTATCACCATGTGTGATCCTACCCGCTGTGGTCAGGCTTCCCTGTTGCGGCTTTGAGCCCAGCAGCCCTGGACAGGTGAATTTAGATCTGTAACTTACAAGTACACACACTTGCAAGTGCAAGCTCGTGATGCTGGCCTTATGTCCTCAGAGAGTGCATGAAATCAAGTGTTTGAAAGGAGAATCCAGTTTCGCCCTTGAGTTGTCATTTCAGATACACTTGAACTTCCTCTGAGTTTCTTCACCCCAAATGGACACAGCTTTATTGTTTTTTCTGATAATAACAGTGATACTAAAGCCATTAAGGATCAAGGGGGAGAATAAAAGAAGACATCTATAATTCCACCATCATGAGAGAAATTGCTTAACGATTTGTATGAGGACTTCTGGACTGACTTCATTTCTGATCTTCATTTGGCCATGGCTTCTGACACCGTCATTTTGTTATGATATTATCATTGGTGTAATTTTTTTTAAGAGTTCTAATCTAATAACAAATATAGCTATTGTTATAATGTGTGTACTTCATGCTTTCTGGGGATTGTATGATTTTATCCCACAACCACCCCTTGAAATGGGAAAATTATTCTACTCTTCTTATATAATAGGAAGTGGAAACCTGGAGAGGTAGAAATACCAGCTAAGAAAAAAACTGACATTCTAACCTGGACAAGTTCTGTCTGGGAGGAAAGAAGTCCTTTATGTTACATCATCTGTCTATATTTTATGGATTATTAGAGGCTATATGTAAATCCTTCTGGAATGAAACATGAGATAAATCCCACACAAACATACATATTTGAAAGGACCCAGGGACTTTGTGAATATATGTATGTTCTGCCCTTCTGTGACCCTAGAAGAAACCATTTTGTCAAGGAAACGCTGTCCTGATTTATCTGACTTATAATTTCAGGGTTTCATAAAGCTAAGGCTCAACTGTAATTATTCTGGATGTTCCATTTAAGCAGTCATGATTTTTTTTTTTTTTAACAAACTCTGATGCTTGGTGATCTAATCTAGCACGTGTGCAATATCTCGTGTGTCTGCTTAGTTACTCTCAAGCTTTCCAAGTAGACTTTCACCGCTTTATGGCTGGTAAATATTCCCAGATACATTTTAGTGCCCTTGGTCTTCTAAATGGAACATAAATTCCATATTTCATGTATGCGTGCTTCAAGGGTGAGAGATGTTTCTGACTAGTGACCTCTGTATCTCCAGTGTCAGATGCTCCATTGGGATTCCTGAGTGACTGGCGGAACTCATTATTGAGGCAAGAGCTATTAGTTGAAGAGTTGGCAGACTTAGTCTTCTACCTTGCAGGCAGCCAACAATGTGCTTCCATTTATGCATACTCAAGAGCACAAACTCACATTCACACACGTGATTCTTAGTTTGAATTTAACATTTAGAAGGAGTATCGGCCAACTAAACTTATGTATTAATCAAATTAAGGGGAAAGGGATCTAATCTATTGCCTCAAGTGTTTAAAAGATTGAGTCGAGAGTTAGAGACTTGAAAGGCTGGGGAGGGACCATCAGGTAGATTGCTTAAGTGTATAATCCAGGCTTAATAGAAGCAACAAGGGAGAGGGGGCCCAGAGCAACCTGGAGAACCATGACCTCTTGAATTGTTTCTTTAAAAATATTATGATGGCCGGGCGCCTGGGTGGCTCAGTTGGTTAAGCAACTGCCTTCGGCTCAGGTCATGATCCCGGAGCTCCGGGATCGAGTCCCACATCGGGCTCCCAGCTCCGTGAGGAGTCCGCTTCTTCCCCCCTCTCATGCTCTCTCTCACTCTCTCTCTTTCCTAATAAATAAATAAATAAAATCTTTAAAAAAATGTAAAAAAAAATATTATGATGGCCAAACAAAACACACTAAAAGCTGAACTTAGACCAGGACTGGCTGCCATTTGAAAATTTCTAGGGATTGGAACAGAAGATTACTACAAGACAGGGAAACATTTTAAGGTCTTAGAATTATGACCACTGTATCCAAGTAGATACCTCCCTCCTTTTCTCCTATTTTCCAGTAGTCTCTTTATTCTCTTTTGTGGCACTTTACATGGTCTCTGTAGATGGTTTCCTTTGTTATGTGTTTATCTTTTTATAGTCTCTCTCTCTTTCCCTCTTTTCCTCCCTCCCTCTTGACTCTTAAGCTTCGTGAAGGCAGGGACTGTGTTGTAATTACCGGCATTAGCCAGGGACAGGCACAGCTTTATCCCCTCATAAAAATTATTGAGGGGATAAAGCAAAGAGGGTGATATATCTTATCATCATGGGACATATCTTATTCATCTGGGTACCCCCAGTACTTAGGACCATGAGAGTGATGCAGTAAGTATTTGTTGAATGAAATTGTTGGTGCTCATGGTTCACTGCCGATGGTTAACCACAGCGAGGTGGTTTACATTGGGTGGGGCCAAGGTTTAGAAATAGATGTGGTCACTGGGCTGACGATGTGTGGCTACTAGACCCTACTCTGCAAGGAAATTCAGTAAGCCAGAAAATAGCAAGTTTTGTGTTATGGATGCTAATAAGGCATGGCTGGTAATCTGAGTAAGCTCTTGGCATCAGGGATATCTGATGATGGATAAAAATAAGAAATCTAGGAATGGTCAGTGTTCCCAGATAAAGGTCTGCAGTCTTGCCACAAGTAAGCCAACTGATGATAGAGCTAAAGCCATAGTAGCTGAAGGTTGAATTCACATGGTGGTAACAAGAGGGATTGGAAAGAAAGGCCCAACTGGGTGTAAGGCACTAAGAAACCACCTAGGCATCTAATGTGGGTTTAGGATTTTAAAATTCCAGAAATGGTTGCAAGGTGTAGACTTAGCCTCAGCAACCGACCATGCAGAATAATCTCAGAAGCCCAGGGCAGGCTCACTCCAGTATCAGTGTTCATTGGTATTGAGTTCCCTAATAAACTCACACCCACTAAGGACACCATACTGCCAGTAACTAAGGGGCTAGGGTTAGTACCCTTGGCTACAGGGAGAGGAGCTCACTTTTTGTCCTGAGTCAGCATGATCATAGAATGTTTAATTTCCCGAACTGGAGAACCCATGTGGGTTAATGCTGTCACATGATATTGCGATCAGGACTCTGGTTATAAATAACAGAAAGATCCTTTAAACTAACTCAAGGGGAAATCGGAATCTGTTGGCTCACGTAAACACATAGTGTAAAAGCAGGAGCCGAGCTGGCCCGGGGCTTCGGCTCTCTCTGCCTGTGCCCTTGTCCATGCGGCTTCAGTCTCTCTGTTGGAGGGGCACTCCCTGTAAAGATCAGTGGGGCCTTGATGGTCAGGAGCATGAACTTGGGGAGTCCCACCATCTGGGGATGACTCTTACCTGTGCCCTTGACCTTAGGACAGATTCTTCATCTATAAGTTGTGCGTGCTTAATAGCACCTGTGTCATACATTGTTGCAAAAGCAAAATGAGCAAATAAATGAAAAATACTTAGAATAATACCTGGTACATCGAAAGTACTCTGTTTCGGTGAGCAGGAACTCTGGCTCCTAACCCAGCTCTGATGCCAGGGGCCAGGGGACGACTCAGTCTGCCAGCCCTACTTAAAGACAACATATCTAGGAGGGCCTGTCATTAGTTCAGTCTGTGACAGAGGTGCTGTCCATGCTGAGGGAAGGATCTTCTATTAAAAGGGGGAAAATTGACAGATGAGGCAGAGATGCCTCTATCCACCAAAATTTGCTCTTCCCTTCTGCACGGTTGTTGTTGGGAAATGACTGCCCAGCAAAGGGCTGCATTTCCCAGCACATGTCCGTTCCCCCTACCCACCCCACCCCGGATGGGGCTGGGGAGGTAGGAAGACGTACACATGACTGGTTCTTGCTCATGTGCGGTGAGTGGAAGGGATGTGTGATAATCCCAGGCCAAGACCTTTAAGAAGTGCTAGTGTTGGGGCACCTGGCGTCTGCCTCCAGCTCAAGTCATGATCCCAGCATTCTGATATCGAGCCCCACATCAGGCTCTCTGCTAGGCAGGGGGCCTGCTTCTCCCTCTCCCCACTCATGCTCTCTCTCACTATCTCTCTCAAATAAATAAATAAATAAAAATCTTAAAAAAAAAAACCATACTAGTGCTTGTGTTTCCTCCATGCTTCTTCTAGGCTGTAGTTGATGAGGACAGCAGTTCGCAATCCTCTTTACACATTGGAATCACCTCGTAATCTTAACAAAATTAATAACAAGCCTTTTTTTAAAAGATTTATTTATTGAGAGAGAGAGAGAGAGAGAGAGCATGAGTGGGCGGAGGGGCGGGGCGGGGGGGCGGGGAAGAGAGAGAATCCTTAAGCAGACTCCTCCTTAAGCGCAAGGCTTGACGTGGCGCTCGATCCCACAACCCTGAGATCACGACCCAGGCACCCCAGGCCTAGTTTTATAGCAGTGGTCCCTAACAAGGGAGCATTTTTGTCCTCCCACCCCACAGGTGGGCATTTGGCAGTCTGAGGGCATTTTCAGTTGTCAAAACTTGGGTTGAGGAGTTTGTGGGGTCTTAATAAGTAGAGGCCCGGGATGCTGCTAAGCATCCTAAAATATACCAGATATCCTTTCCCAACAAAGAATTGTCTGCTCCAAATTTTGTCAAGTTTAAAGAACCCTGTCTGGGAGGGTGGAGAGCCACAAGGCAAGAGAAGTAAGAAACCGGAATGTCAGATTTGCTGCCGTGAGGAAAGCTGCCTGGTGGTCTGGAAACCCCCCCCAGGAACAATGACCTCAATGAAAAGCAAAGCTCTCTTGTGTTAAACCATTGAAATTTGAGGTCTGGTTGGGACAGTAGCTAGTGTTGTCTCAAGCAACACAAGAAGAGAAATGCGCTAAAGACACTGTAATTACTTAACTTATGAAAGGGACATGGAAGATATTTTATTACTGTCTGCCTAGGGACGAATATTAAATGGTGGACCACTGTTTTCTTTAAAATGTGCCAATAATTCACAGCACAGATTTCCCTAATTAAAATGTCCCAAATTAGTATGCAGTGTTTTTGTGGCACGGGAATGGAATAGGAGTCTTTGCTTTGTATCCCGGATGGAAAATATTTGGGTCTGACCTTTAGGAGTCAGTTAGGTTAGGTTTCAACTTAAAATTTGTTTTATTCTGGATTTTCTCTGTTTTAGTCAGTAAATTTTAAGTTAATCTTTCACATCATCTGATTAGTTATTGTTTGTAAAGAAGACAAGTCGGATTTGTGAAGTAAGAGAAGAAAAATCGTTACAGATGGTAGCTTTAGTAAATATTGTAAAAACGCCAGACTCTTGAATCTGTTTTCTATGCAAGTCACTGTGAAGGTTGTGAAATGCGTTAGTATTGTAATTCTTTAGGGATTTGTTATTTCAGGAATTTTGGAGAAAAGGAAGCAATCCTCTCAGTGTGTGGGGTCCAGAAGGGTCCACCTCCTAATCTGGGAGTGGCCCAGGGATGGATAATAAAATACTGAATGCTCTAGCCATATCGATTGATTTAGAGATGGCATAGGTACCCAAGTTGGTCCAATTAGGGCCAGTCTGCTACAGATCTATCAGAAGAGACATGTTTCTTTTTGCTGTAAGGCTATCAGCCATGAGCTGCAGTCGCCCTTCTTACTTACGGGTGAAGCCAGCATAAAGAAAAGCATAGATGAAAGATGAAGAGAAAGAGAAGAGGGGAAAAGAGGGAGAGAGTGAGAGAGAGAGATTGGATTCTATTGACATCTTTTCATTTGAGTGTCTGGGCCAATTTATCAAGCTGCACCTATGGCTCCCTGGAATTTTCATTAACCTGAGTCGGTTAAGTACCCTTCTTTGCTTAAGCCAGTTCGGGTTGAGTTTTCTGTTGCTTACTTCGGTCTACTTTCCAGTTACTTGGGTGAGATATGTTGATTATGTCTGACCCCAGGAGCTTACAACCC
>CM052799.1:31854555-31949798 GCA_028533885.1 Nasua narica | reverse complement strand
GCACCTGCAGCATGCCGGGTGCTGTGCTAGACGCTTAGGGGTACAATGGTGAGTGACATCAGACATTGCCTGTGACCCTCATGGAACTTAAAGCCTAAGAAGTAACAGAGATGATTAAATCATCATGTAAACAAATACGGAATCAGGTGAGGATAACTGTGAGGAAGGAAGTAACGAGAACTGTGAGGATATTTACCAAAGGGATGTCACCCTGTCTCTTTGTGTCAGGGATATGACGTGGTCAGATTTGTTTTTGAAGAGCTTAGTCTGGTTTCAGTGTTGAAACGTGGTGCAGTAATGAGGTCAGTAAGGAGACTGGCACAGAAGTGCCCAGCAGGAAATATGGATGGCCCACACCAGGGAGGTGATCATGGTGGCAGAAGAGGAAATATCAGAAATCTTCAGAAGGTCAATTCCATTGAACTTGGTGAAGGATTGCATGAGAGAGAAGAGGGAAGTAAGGTTGAGAATGACGTCTGGGGTTTAAACCTCCCTCCCTGGCCTCTAGGACCTCACAAACACACCGTGAAAGTAATATGAAGTATGAGCCCCAGTTCAAGCAAAATTAGGGCAGAGATAAAGGGGACGTGATAAAATGTCCTTTCGCTGCCCCTTGAGATGAGTTGCCTGAGAGCCCGGTGTTTGAAGATTAGAGTACCACGTATCTGTTGCACGGTCCAGAGCCAAAGTCAACACTAGCACCCAGAGTATAATGTACCACTTGAGAACACAATTTGAATATTCCAGCTCTGGGCCTAACCGTAAAGTCACGCTCTTGTGTGGTCCTATAATATTCTCCATCACCTCCTGCCTCCACCCCCTCAAATGCTCTGTGCTCTTTACTTGTCAGAGCTGTTTGCAAAGCCTGAGGGATGTCACGGAACAGCATACTCTTCAAGAAATTAACTTTGCAATTTGATGAAGAGAAACTTTTACGACCTCAGCTGTGCTCAGTGTTTGTAATTTCTCAGACTATACCATAGTTAAAGCTTAATTATAAAAGCATATGCTTAGTTTATAAAAGTTATATAACTTATAACTCTATAATATATAACTTGTAACTCTCGTAACAGTTACAAGAGTAAACATTTACTGGGCACTTGTTAGTATCACTTATAAATGAGAAAACTGAGACTTATAAATATTAACCAACTTGCTTATGGACTCATGGGGACTCATTGTTGTTCATTGCTTATATTTATACCCAGGACTTTCCTCTGACAAATATTTATTGAGTATTTACTGTATGCTAGGACTGTTTCCAAGCAAACAATATAATATAATAAATTTCTTGTCTTCACAGGGCTTATGCTCTTTTTGGGAAGTTAACTGAGCATAAACAAATAATATAGTGTGTGTGTGCGTGTGTGTGTGTATGTGTGTGTGTGTGTGTGTGTGTGTGTTTATTACCATGAAGAATAAAACAGCACAAGGAATGTGGTGAGGCACATTGGCAATGGTACTTGGCTGAAGAAATCCTTTGTAAAAGGAAGATATTTGACCTGAGACAAGATTGATGAGAAAGAATTTGGGGGGCAGAAAGCATTTTGGCTGGGGGAACAGCAAGAGCAAATGCCCTGAGGCAGGAAATGGCTTAGCGTGTTTTACAACAGGAAAGAGAAAGCCATGTGGTTGGAAGGTCTGAGCCCAGGAAAGAGGAGTATCTTCGGGGGCCAAGAGATTAGAGGCTCTTTAGGCTCTTTAGGACCACAGTAAAGAGCTGATTTGAAGATGGAAAGAGGCCACAAGCAATGTTTATTTTATTCTCAGTGCAGCAGGAAGCCATTGGAAGGTTTTAAAGCAGAAGAGTCACATGATCTGAGTAGGATTTAAGATCATTCTAGTTTCTGTGTGGCAAACGAACAAGGTAGGTACACCGGAATGTAAGAAGAAGGTCCGGTGGTTTGGAGCATCACTTTAGAAGAGAGGTAACAGAGAAGTATGTGAATTTTCAGTATCTTTTGGATGTGAGCTGACAGGGCTTGCTGGCAGACTTGATACAGGAGATAAAAAACAGAAACAAGGGCAACTTCTGGGTTTTTGATCAAAGCAATTAAATCATGAAGCTCTATACTGAGGATTCAACCCAGATTTCCTTAACATTCCAGCAATCTCTTTTGAAAGGCAAGTATCTAATTGCCTGTTCTGGTGAGGAATTCTTCCTTTTGAAGTGTTATCTTATTATTCTATCTACAGGAAGCAGGGGGAAAAAGAGATTGATATTTATAGGATGCATTTAAATTCAGTTTGCCTGCCCCAGATGTCTGCTCCAAGCCTTCCGACTAGGTTACTAATAGCCGTGGGCCATGCACTCTACCACTGATGCGGTCTGCCTTAAGGTCCAGTTCCTTAGATCTAAAAGAAGGCAAAGAGGTCGACAATATTGGCGCGACTGGCCTTCTTACTGCCCGGTACTGAATTTGTTTGCAGTCTATTTCCGGGATCTGGTGTCGTGACTTGCCCAAGAAGACTTTGTAAACATGCTTGCTAGCATGTGTTGACAGATTGGTTTCCAGAAGGGAATCTGGACTGTGCTCAGGGTGTCTGATGGTCCCTGGAGGCCAGAAGATGACAGCCTGGTCCCTTTGTCTCCTTGCTTTGTACTGTCAGAGGGCCAAGCCCTGGAACTCAGGGCTGCGGGGGAACTGGGTCACCACTGTGGTTTGGACACAGAGCAGGGTGGGGCGAGCTGTCCCCAGGCTTCTCCGGAATTGGCTTTAGACAAGAGACTAAGGTCAGCTATGTGGTCAAAATTACACATGTGTTCCTGGCAGAATTCACATCAGGATTAACAAACATATTTTTTTATAACTTTGTGCTTAACAATGATCATTTCTTGGTTGGAGATGCATGGAGGGTCCTTTGGATATATTCTCACTGTGGCTGGAAATCTGAACTCTGACATTGAGTGGGTCATCCTTACCCCCTTCAAACTTTGTTAAGTCTCTTATTTGGGCTTAGGGGAGAGTGTCAAACAGTCAGGATCCTGGCAGGAGACAAGATTCACCTCCCATGTCTCCAATGCAAGAAAGTTAATGAAGGAGGGACTCACAGATGTGTGGGCGGGACTAAGGGGACAAAGGGGGTTGAGGTCCCACCCAGAGGCTAGTGGCTAAGTAAGTTGTCACCCACCTGAGGGCAAAAGGGGGCAAAGGGCAGAACTATGACAGCCTGAGCCAGGTGCAACCAGGAACCATAGAGGAGGATTCCCCAGGACAGGGTGGAGTCCCACAGTTAGCAGTCACTCCAAGAGAAGCAGCCTGAGGTGGGGAGGGAGCTTGAAAGGATTACCCACGCCCTCCTTCCTGTCATCTCCTGTCTCTCTGCCCGGACAGAGGAGAGAGGAAATGGAGGCTGATGGATTAGGAGGGACAGGCAAAGACCCACCGCCTAAGAGGTAATGTCATTCTTCACACACACACACACACACACACACAGACGCACACATGCTGAGTGTAGGCACACCTTTTCTCCCCCAAAGGAAGTCCAACTTTGTATATTTTATTATTTCTTGGGAGGTAGTGCTGTATATGTGTAAGACACAATTATATTTTCAGGTACATATCTTATCATTAAAAAAAACAAACTCCCAGCAAACCGAAATTTGCATTTATTTATTTGTAAATTGCATGTAGTATATGCGCATTACCGGGCTAACAGATTGCGCTCAGTGCGGCGTGGTAGGTAAGAGCCTGGCTCCTGGCTCAGTGTCTTCTTCCGTGGCTGCAAGTATTCCACGAGCATCTACAAAGCCCTTAGCATTGTGCTGGATGTGAAGGAAGTAAAATAGGGTTCATGTTGCAGCCTAAAATGTCCCAAACACAAGTTTTTATGAGTGAGATAAAAATGCGTAAACAGAGGTTTGGGGCGCCTGGGTGGCTCAGTACATTGAGCCTCTGACTCTTGGGAGAGAGTCCCTTTCTCCCTTTCTCTTGGGAGAAAGCGTTCCCCGCCCCCCGCCCCCCCACCCCCGTGCTCAGTGGGGAGTCCACTTGGGATTCTCTATCTCCTTCTCCCTCTGCCCCTCCTCCAGCTCCTATGGGCTCCTGCCAGCATGCACTCTCTAAGTGCATGATTTATATCTAATAAATCTTAAAATATATGTATATATTTTGTATAACTTAATATATATATTTATATAACTTCAAATTTATACAATATATATAAGCATGTATATATAAACAGAAGTTTAATGTGTGTTTCTGTACCCTGCCTAGCACACACACTTTCTTGGGGGTGTATACTCTCTCTACTTTGGAGTCCAGCGCTTAAGATTTCATATTTGCTACTTGGCGGACTGTGCTACCTTGAGTAAATTCTCCTCCCTGCAGTCCCACTGGCCTCATCGGTAATATAACAGCAGTTAATAGCGCCTATTTTATAGGGCAGCTGGAGGAATAAATGCACTACGTCTAGTCACTCAGCCCGGGCTCTGGTGCGTCATCAGTACTCAGTAAAATACTGCGTGTGGTTATTGCTGCAAAAGTAATGCTCACTGCATTTAAGTGACCAAAGAGAAAAAAAAAAACCATAATCCTACAGAATCATATAAGATCACTATAAAAAATATGTTGGCCTAGTTTTAGACCTTTTCCTAGAGATTCCATATACACACATATATATGTTGCCTAATTAGAATCATTGTACATTCCATCAGAGGGGCCAATTTTCTAGTGGCTATGAAATATAATATAGGCTCAGAATAATTTATTCACCAAAACTTATTACTGGTGATCTATGCTTTTTTCAATGTTTTTTTTCAATTTTAAACAACACGGCGATGACTATTTTTTAACAGCTTTTTTGGGATATACAGCTGACTCTTGAACAATATGGCTTTGAACTGCACAGGGCTGCTCATACGTGGGGTTTTTATACTACAGTACTATAAATGTACTTTCTTTTCCTTGTGATTTTCTTTTTTGGGGGGGATTTTATTTATTTGAGAGAGAGAGAGAGGGAGAGAGCAGATGCATGAGAGCATGAGCAGGTGGGAGGGTTACAGGGAGAGAAAGAGAGACGCAGACTCCCCACTGAGCAGGGAGCCCAATGCAGGGAGCCCATCCCAGGACCCATATGCCTCTTTTTATGATCTTCCTTCCTTCCTTCCTCCCTTCCTCCCTTCCTCCCTTCTTCCCTTCCTCCCTTTATGTTTCTTTCTCTTCTTTTCCTTTCCTTTCCTTTCCTTTCCTTTCCTTTCCTTTCCTTTCCTTTCCTTTCCTTTCCTTCCCTTTCCTTCCCTTTCCTTTCCTTTCCTTTCCTTTCCTTCCCTTCCCTTCCCTTCCCTTCCCTCCCCTCCCCTCCCCTCCCCTCCCCTCCCCTCCCCTCTCCTTTCCTTTCCTTTCCTTTCCTGATTTTACTTGTTCGTTTGACAGAGAAAGAGCATAAGCAGGGGTAGTAGGAGAGGGAGAAGCAGCCTCCCCACATAGCAGGTACCCTGACTCGGGGCTTGATCCCAGGACCTGAGATCCTGACCTGAGCCAGAGGCAGCCATTTAACTGACTGAGCCACCCAGGTGACCCTGTGATTTTCTTAATAATATTTTCTTTTCTCTAGCTTACTTTATTGTAAGAATACAGTGTATAATACATATAGCTTACAAAATATGTGTTAAGGGCGCCTGGGTGGCGCAGTTGGTTGAGCAACTGCCTTCAGCTCAGGTCATGATCCCGGAGTCTGGAGATCGAGTCCCACATCGGGCTCCCAGCTCCATGGGGAGTCCGCTTCTCACTCTGACCTTCTCCCTTCTCATGCTCTCTCTCACTCTCTCTCTTTCCTAATAAATAAATAAATAAATAAATCTTCAAAATATGTGTTAATTGACTATTTATGTTATTGGTAAGACTTCTTTTTCCTCAAAAGTAGGCATTTAATAGTTAGGTTTTGGGGGAGTCAAAACTTATACTTGGATTTTCAACCGCCAAAGGGGTTGGTGCCACCAAGGCTTGAGTTTTCCGGTGATCAACTGTAATTTACATACCATAAAATTCACCCATTTGAAGTGTGCCACTTAATGGTTTTTAGTGTATTCAGAGTTGTGTAACCATCACCAGAATCTAATATTTTTGTCACTCCAGAAATAAACCTGTACCCATCATAGCCATCCCCCTCCTACACCCCTCTGACAACCAGGCAACCGTTAATCTACTTCCTGTCTCTCTAGATTTGTCTAAATTCTGGACTTTCCATATAAATGAGATCCTACAATATGTCATGTTTCGAGACTGGCTTGAATCACTTACCATAATGATTCTGAGGTTCGCCCATGTTGTAGCATTGCTAGTACATCATTTCTTTTTCTTGCTGGAGGTCCCATAGTATGGACACATTTTATTCTTGCATTCATCGGTGATGGATATTTGGGCTGTTTTCATGATGGATGGTCTTATAAATGAATCTGTGTACACATCCGAATTATTTCCTTTGAATACACATCTAACCATAAAAATGCTGGGTCAAAGATGATGAACAACATTTCTAAACTTGTAATGATCAAACACTTCTCACGCAGCCTATCATTTGAGCACATGAATTACTTCTTCTGTCGTTGGAAGGGTCACTGCTCTTCATCTCATGAACTACAAAACTTTTTTTAGTGTTCCTGCGACACCTGGAGATAGTTGAAGCTCCGAATCTTCTACAGAACTCTCTCTTGTGGATTCTATCCTGTTTTGGGTGCCCGAGACTTTGGTGGCAGTGCTTTTCCTAAAGGGAACTAACTGTATTTCCTTGTATCCTTCTTTACGATTTTCAGCAAGAAACACCCTACTATCAGTCCAGCATTAATGAAAACCAACAGAGACTTGTCAGTGGCAGGTGGCCTCTTGAAATTGTCTCACTTTGTCCCTTTTAAGTACTTTTTTCTGACTACCAGCCTCTTGAAAGGGTCGTGAGCCTCACAGCACACAAGCCTCTGGGTATCATTAAGTGCATTATCTTATTTATTTAAAATGTATTATATAGAGAAACTGACTTTTCCCCGCCTTTAAGAATTTGAAGATAAGTGAAAATTTGTTTTCTACATGCTGTGGTTTTTAATCCAACATAGCTGTTAAACTCTGGGATGACCACCTGGGTAATATCTACTCACGCTTTTCCTTTATTATATGAAAGGATCCTGCAGGGAAGGCAGCTGGTCGATAAACACCAAGCTTAAGCCTTACTCAGTGTGAATCCTGGGTAATGTTTACAAATAGAATGGTCTCTCCAGCAACCAACTAGCCATAGATAAAAAGAGCTCCCTCATTTAGAGCCACGGTTCATCTTTCCAAAGCCAGAAACACAGTCCTTGAATCATGGTGAATAGAACAGCTTATTACACCCTCACCTTCTCCCTGGAGTCTCTTCCTCCACTGAACTTTCACTCACAAGCAACAAAGGTGATTAAAATACTTCATTCTTGGTACAAAGACCCATCAACCGCACTTCCTGAGGCTTCCGATGTTGGTGTTGGTGGTGCTGACGGGTTTGTCTTCATCTAAACCCCTATTGCCTCTTGGGCAGAGCTCCAGGCATTTGTGAAAATGCTGGCCCAGAAGCCAAGAAAGTCTAGCAGGGACTAGGAAGTGTTTGACATCTCCCGCGTGTCACTTAGGAGAGGCGTTTTTATACAGGCTCTCCAATTTTAACCTCACAACACTCCATGAAGTAGGTGCTCTTATGCCCATTGTAAAAATGAGAAAGTTGAGGCACATCTTTCTCTGGGCCTTTTGGCTGCCAAAGTGTAAGAAAATTCTAATTGAATACAGACTTCTTATGATTTCAGTATAGGAAGTGCATTTATTCCGAAGTGTTATTAAAGATAATAAATGAACATTAATAAGGGTAACCTTCTTGCTAAATTCTTTCCTATTAGTTAGAGACAGTGGCCAAAGCCTTTTAAAATAAATGCTGCAGTGTTGTATTCTCCACAATGCAGAGTTCAGAGACAATGCCCCTCAAAAAAAGGAGGGAGGTTCTATGACCAAGAAATTTGGGAACTGTTGGGTTAAGTTAAATTATGCAAGATTCTTGATTGCAGACCTTCTCAGAGACTCTAATATAGGATGTACATTGTGAAGCCCTAACATGGGTAAGACAAATACTTTTTCGTGGGACACCAATTAATATTTTAAAGAGCTGTTTTTTTGGTGATGCAGACAGTCAGAATGAACTTCTCAATAGCCATTCTTTGTGGGTTTAATTTTTTGATAGGTTGAAGGTACCCAAAGGTATTTAGTAGTCTCCCTTGAACCTTTACCTCTGAGATTCTCTTGAGAGACAACCATGGATTTCAAGATCTGAGATATTCTATACGTGTACATCCATATTTGTATGTATGTATGTTCGTATATGTGTGAATGTATGTGTATGTTTCTATTTTGAGCACATGATATATATTTTTGTGCACCTTGCTTTTTAAATTTAATGTATATTAGAAGTCACTCTATGTCAGTACATATAACGCTATGTCAGGTAAGATCCGCATCATATTCTGTTGCATGGTTGTGCCCTAATCTATTTAACCAGTATGTGGATGTGTAGGATATAGTATTTCTAATTTTTCTTGCTAGAAACAGTGTTACAGTGGGTACCCTTGTACATCTGTCTTTGTCCCCATGGTGCTTCTTATATGAGCTTTGATAAAAACCAAGGATATACAATAATAAAAATTATAATATGACTGATGATCTGGCTCGATCCAGAGATATTTAGAGAATTGAGTTCTGCAGACCTATCGATTGAAATCCTAAAGAAATATATGGTCTGAAGTTGTTTAAAATAGAATAAACTATATCAATTATTTTTTCAGAGATAAGAAAAATTAAGATTTTTTTTTAAAGATTTATTTATTTATTTATTTATTAGAGAGAGAGACTGAGAATGAGAGGGAGAAGGTCAGAGGGAGAAGCAGACCTCCCGCAGAGCTGGGAGTCCGATATGGGACTCGATCCCGGGACTCCGGGATCATGACCTGAGCCGAAGGCAGTCGCTTAACCAACTGAGCCACCCAGGCGCCCAAGATTTTTTTTAAAAATCTGTTTTTCCGAGGAAATAAAGATGTTTGGAGTTAATAATTGTAGGTATGTTCCTGCTCATGACAAAATGAAACTTGAGGCATCAAACCTCTAAGAACAGGAATTTCCTACATGGGTGACCTTTGATTCTTGATTCAAACCATAAAGGAGACTGCTTTATTCACCCCGGTTCGGAAGCAGTAGTTTCACTTCCTCACAATCTTGTCCTGCTTGTCATTTCTGCCAAATGGCATTTAACTGATGCTTAGTCTTTAAGCCTTGTTTTTTGTCTTGGACGTATTTCCCTCTTTTCTTTTTTGTGTACTGAATAGGAAAAAAAAAATAGAACAGGGAGTAACTCTTCATGCAACAAGATATATAATATTTTTTTTAAAAAAGGTGTTGATGTCTCGTTGGAAGTCTGCCAGAGAATGTGATAGAAGTCCTTCCATATTTTGTTAAATGGCTTTATTGATCATGTCTTCCGTATTATCTTAATCAATTTGATCAATGAGGGCTCAGTCTTAGAGCATGCTGGGCAGATTTCCTTGAGGCCCAATTACTATTGGACATCACATAATTTCAGTGTGTTTTACATTGGCTGGTCCTCCTTTGGGAGAGGGCCAGGTGGCGCTCTGTAGCCACCGCTCATCATGCCATCACCGTAGGTTAGGCGCTGTACGTGTGGTGTCCGATCATTTATGCAATAGGTTCAATATCCTATGATCTATTACTAGGTGGGTACTGCTGTTCTCCCCATCTTGTACATAAAGAAACCAAAGGGCAGGACAATCCAATACATCTAGACCACTCAGGATGTTATTGAGCTAGAAACTGAACCATTCTTTTACAACCTTGCCCAAATACAAGATGGCCTGATTCTTCAGTCGTGTTTGTCAGGCTTCGTCTTCGAAGCCTGAAGACATGTAATCTCTCATGTAATCCACAGAGAGACGAGGTTTTATCACTGTTCTGGTCGAGTCATACCTAGCAGTGTGTGGAGGGTCCCCAGAGCTCACAGCCCTCGCAGTGGGGCACCCTGTCCTGCTACCTATAAGCACTCTAGGCCAGAGGATGGAACAAGCTCAGTGACACAGGCGACTCTTCCAAGAAAGATGCTTTCACCCTTTCGTGAACTCCCCTGAGACAGAGGTCGTCAGCTACGGTGATGTCCAACCATAACTATATGACAGTTAGATGGGCAGGTCCCTCACCATGTTCCAATGGAAACAATCATGAAAATTTTCCCTCGAGAATTTTTACAAATATTAGGTGCCCCCTCCCTGTGTTCTAATGTGTAAAAAATGGTTGGGCTGCCTAGAACCCAGGGTGACATTAAGTTTTCAGATTTCCCCTTTATGTCAAGGGGCTGATGGACAGTCGTTATGTAAATCCTGAGTATGGAGGTGTTTTCAGGTCCTAAAGAGGAATTTTGACCAAAGGATTCCCAGAAACAGGACTCTAATTTAATTTTCATCCTGGGCTCTTAACCACTGCTGGACTGTGGGCATCCCGTCATTTGCATTTGTCCTTTGGGCAGTAGAAACCCATCTACTGCTGGAAAAACCTCCAAAACTGTATATGGAGGGAACTAACAGCAGTTGAGAGCCAGGAACGGTTAGATGCTCTATATGCCTGTAAAAAAGGGATTGTTGGCACCGCCTCACCAATGACAAACTTCCGGCTGCCAAAACTCAGACGGCGAAGTGCCCAAACCAGGCTTCAGATGCAGGGCTTGCAAACCCTTTCTACTATATGCAGTCATTCCGCATGCTCTGTGGCCTCCCCCAAACAAGCAAGACGCAGGAATCAGAGATGAGAGGGAGTCGATTGCCAGGTTCAGTTTCCTGCCAAGGGAGGGTGTAATTGCAGGGCTACGTCTAGAGCCTGTGATAAGCTGATACTAAACTTGTTCTTGGCAGAACATCTGGGACGTGTCAGGGTTAGGACGGGAGAGGGGGAGGAAGAGGCTCAGGGGCAAGGATCCCTTCGTAATCTCTGCGCCCCTTTTGCTTGAGCTTGACAACGTTTCCTGAAGGACGGTCCTAAGTATTCAGTGTCTCTCAGATGTTATGGAGGTCTTCAAAACGTTCAGGCCCGGAGACATGGTTGGAATCACATGAGTTGTCTCGCTGTATCTGAACTTGGTCGTCATCTCTTCTTGTGACCTTGAGTTATGAGTTATTTGGATGTGACGTCATTTGCATGTGATCTCTCTCTTGATGAAATAGGTAGCTTTGTGGGACAGGCTGCTGACGCTTTCCCTGTTGACAATGCCTGTCACCAAGGCGTTGGTGTCAGGACACAAGGACTCAAGCTCCAATCGAAGGGCTTTATTTTTGTAACTCAGCTCTCGTTTTCTTTCTTTTTTTTTTTTTGCCGAAGAGAAATCAATAGATCTGTTGTTTTCACATAACGTTTCTTTAATTCCCAATAGGTATCATTTCCTTTCTGTTGATGTTCTTCTTATTTGGAAGAACGTTAGGTGAGGATATACCCTTACCTTTACCACTTTTTTCTTTTTCTTCTTTCCCTTTCTTTCTTTCTCCCTCCCACCCCCGCCCCTGCCACTGCCTCTCTTTCTCTCTTTCTTTATTTCTTTTCCAAAGATTGAAGGGCTCAATGCCTTGTGGCGAGCCACACAAAGGCAGCTATAAATTTGAGAAACTCCACAATGCGCCATGCTTCATTCTCCTCTTTGTTTCCCCGAGTGATCATCATTTTGATGGGGCAGTCACTAACCCGAGGACTCCTCACTGAAAGGAGTAATACAGTATAAGACTGCTGAAACCCTATTGTTTGAGCCCCACTTTGATTTTCCTTTTCTTCAATGTGTGAGCTAGGCTCTGTTATTTGCTTTTCTCTCCTCTCATCGATCTTGCTGGAGACCCTAGTTTTACTGAAACATAAATTTCATCAAGCCAGCCAGGTGAAGAGAAATCTGCTTTCCTGAAATCGGTCTTTCGGGGAGAGATTTTCAGTATAAAATGTTGTGGAGGAAATTCTTGCTGCTTTTGGGGGTAAGTAGTGGTGAAGGCAGGTAGAGTTTCGGAGAGGAGTAAGGCTTTCCTTTTTTGTTGTAGTTGCTGCCCCATGAGCTGGGGAGACCCTGGGCCCTGGGCCCTCGACTCAGCCCGCCCCAAAGATGTCACCAAAGGCTCTTGCTCTCGTCAGGGGAAAGAGCTCAAGAACAGACACGGCACAATGAATGAGCGACACAAGTGGGAAAGTTTATTAGAGCCGCAGTACACTCTGCAGATATGAGAGCAGGCGAGCTCAAGAAAAGAGAGAGAGAGAGAGAGAGAGCACTGCACACCCTGAGCATGGGTTTCTATCTTTTATTGACAGTTGTTCACTAGTTAACTAGGGGCTAGAATATTCATTACTTGGGCGATTGTTAACTAGGGCTAGAATATTCGTTACTTGGGGCCAGTATTTCTGAGAAACAGGGTTTCCCGCTTTTTCTTCCTAATTTGGTTAGGGGTTTTCCAGTCATGACATCTGCCATCTTGGGCCTGTCTAGTGTGATCTGCCTTCTTGTGGAGGGAGGGCTGCCTGGATAGACATCTGACTGCCCATAGCTGGCCATGACTTCCCGGTTGCTGGCCTCCAGGTATCCTGTTAGAACCTAACTGAACTGCCTACTCTAACATGATTACAAGGGCAGAACCAAGCATCTGTCTTTCTTTTTTTTTTTTTTTTTAAGATTTTATTTACTTGAGAGAGCACAAGTTTGGGGGAGAGGCAAAGGAAGAGGGAGAAGCAGGCTCCCTGCTGAGCCAGGAGCCCAATGTGGGACTCGATCCCAGGACCCCAAGATCATGACTTGAACTGAAGGCAGACTCTTAACCCACTGAGCCACCCAGGTGCCCCTGTAGAACCAAGCATCCTAATGGTGCTCCATTCATCTTAAAATTTAGGCAGCCAGCAGCTCTTGATTACAGGCCTCATGTGGTAGGGAGAGCTAGGGAACAGAAGCTCTGGTGAGGGAGACAGATAATCTATCCATAAGCAGGCAAACCAACACAGATGTGAAAGTGGAAATAAACACAGAAGCACAGACACAAACCATGAAGCAAAACAACAGGTGAAAGGTGGTGACTGTGGGCTGCTCGAGCTAATGAAACCTAAGTCTTCGCTTTTGCCTTGAACCAAAATGCAACCTTGCAGATATCTGTCCGGGAGAAGCTTTCCAAGAAGGAAACGCCATTGCAAGTGCCTGAGAGACGGGAACATGGAACCTTTTCTGAAAGATGCAAGGAGCCGGTTTGTGGTGAGCAGAATGAAGGCACTACTGACAAAGGAAAGGACTGGCTTGGGAACCTAAAGGAGGAAGAGAAAAAGAACTGCAGGCACCCTCTGGCTAGAAGCACTATATGGCACAGATGTATTTTTTTAAAGAGATTTAGTGAGATGTAATTTACATAACCAACACCCCATGGAAAATGTTTATGCATTTGAAATGTTACCCATTTAAAATGTACAAAGCCACTGGGTGGCTCAGTGGGTTTAAAAAGCCTCTGCCTTCTGCTCAGGTCGTGATCTCAGGGTCCTGGGATCGAGCCCCGCCTCGGGGCTCTCTGCTCATCAGGGAACCTGCTTTTCTCTCTCTCTCTCTCTCTCTCTCTCTCTCTCTCTCTCTGCCTGCCTCTCTGCCTACTTGTGATCTCTCTCTCTCTGTCAAATAAATAAACAAAATCTTTTAAAAAATAAATAAAATGTACAATTCAGTGGCATTTAGTATATGTACCAAGTTGGGCAACCGTTGCCATAATCTGTTCTTAGAACATTTTCATCACCCCCAGAAGAAACCCACTACCCATTAGCAGTCACTTTCTATACTTCTAACCCCAACTGTAGACCGAGGCAACCCTAATCAACTTTCTGTCTCTGAGCATTTGCCTCTTCTGGACATGGGATCATACAGTCTGTGCTCTTTTCGGACTTCTCTAGAATGATGTTTTGGAGGTTTTTCTTTGGGGTAGCACTCTTAGTATTTCAGTCCTTTTTATTGCCAAATAATCTTCCATTATATGGATAGACCACATTTTATATATCCATTCATCAGTTAATGGACCTTTTCTGCCTTGGGGCTTCATTCACCCTTTGCTCCCCATATAGTATGTTTGCCACTCTGCCTCCCTTCTCCTTATACAAATAACCCCCTTCCCCCCACCAAGATGATATAAATCCTGCTTCTTCTGGTTAGTTCAGAGTTAAATGATGGGTTCAAGTCCCAAGCCTTAATAGCTTAGTTACATGGAGGAGATTGCAAACTGGCAATCCACGGGCTGAATCCAGTTTATGGATACATTTTCATTCATCCTTATAGTCTTTCAAAAATTTTTTTGAATTAGTTGCCAGCAGTTAAAAACCTTGAGGTTTTACATTTAGGAAAAACAAACAAACAGATTTCCAGCCGATTTGAAAAAATTCCATTCCCACATGGCAACTATGTATGTTTGCTCTATTGAGCGGTCTCATTTGGCCAAGATTGTGTGTGTGTGTGTGTGTGTGTGCGCGCGCGTGCCCCCACCACTGCCCTGTGTCTAGTACCCTTCACTCACGTACATTTCCCATCCGGCTCCTGTGGGAATTTGGGCAGTTAGTCCTATAAGATTTTATGATTCTTCTTTGTCATCCCGAACTGTTAAATCGTTCTTCCATTGCTCTTCACTTTTGCTGTGTTTCTCTTGGATTAAATGGAAATGCTCATAGCATAGTATCTACGGTGAGGTCTTGTATGAGTGGGATACTAAATAAATGCACTGAGGTAACTTTTAACCTTGCTCAGAATATCCCACCCCTTGGGGCACCGGGGTGGCTCAGTTAGTAAAGGGTCCAACTCTTGATCTCAGCTCAGGTCTTGATCTCTGTGTCCTGAGTTTGAGTCCCAAGTTGGGCTCTAAGCTGGGTGTGGACCCTACTTAAATAAATAAATAAATAAATAATAATAATAATAATAATAGTAATAATAATCCACCCTTTGCTTACATGGATTTAAGGCAGTATTTTTGAAAGGCCTATACCACAAGGGTATAGAAGAGGAATCCAAATAAAGAACCAACATCAAAGAAACAAAGGGAATGCAATAAACATGGTTGCCACGATTTCATGTATAAAAAGAAAAGAAGGATAAGATGTATTTTATTTCAAGGAGAACCAAATCTGCAAGCTGAACACACAAAAAAGTCACTGACCTGTGTTCGGGCTTCGTTATTTATTTGTTGGACGTAACTGGCTTTTATTTTTAATGACATTTTCTTTCACATGAAATAATCAATTCAGGGCTTTCAATAGCGTCATCATAATGGAAATTAAGTCTTCCATTTTATTTCAGTTGATTTTAAAAATAACTCTATGGATCCACAGTTGGTTGACATTTATTGCTCTTATTTTTAGGAGTTGGCAAAGGGACCGTCTCTATTTTTCCACCAACCGTTTCCAGGTTTTCTGTGTCTTCCCCTCTTCATGAAGTTTCCCAGCATGAAGTGCCGGGCAATATTCCTCTTGGTGACCAATGCCCAAGATGGTCCCGTGTTCTTCAGTGTTTTATCATTAATACGAGATCACGCAGTTCTACAATCAGTTTGAAGTTTCCCCTTAATGCAGTATGGATACCTGGTATACTTTCCTTCTAAGGTGGACTCCACAATATCCTCTTAGACTAAAGATTTGAAGAGGAAATCTCTTTAGGACTCTAAATTGTTGTAATCATGACTATCATCAACATAAGCACCTCATGCGGGAAAAGGTGCTGAAGAAGCAGCACTTAAGGCTTGAAATTCTCGGAATCCCAAGGTGCTTTTTCCCACCCAGTGTATTTGTTGCCACTCCCCTGCTAATTTGGATTTAGAACAGGAGGTCTCCTTTGACCCGCAAACCTCGCCATTGTACATGCTCACTAAAAGATATTTCCATTGAATCTTTGTTACATCTGGTACTACCGCTCTTGAGATTTCTCTTTAAATCTGCTGCCTTTTTTAAACTCAAAAAAAAAAAAAAAAAATTCTAGGTAACTTCACATAACTACTATAAAAGGAATACTAATCTTCAGAGCCTAAAATTGAACGTTATTGGAATATTAACTGCAATGAAAGCACAGCAATATTATCCAGTTCTGTCTAGGTCTCTTGCCAACCAAAGGCTCTGCTTTCTCTCTGTACTACAGGGGATGGGATTGGTTTTAGAGACGGGCTACACATACAACAAACTGAGGCTGCCTGAGGGCCCTTCAGAGGGATTGAAAGAGGACCAGAAACTAACTTTTTACCCTGAGATACAATGTGACATAGGGCCCCTCTGGGGATCACATGATGTCATCTCAAGCAGCGACCCAAGCACCACCCTTTAGCAATCCCTGGATGGATTGGCAGTTTCTGCCACCCCCAACTGTTTCAGAAAATGTCGGTGAAAGCTTTCATCCTTAAATTAAAAGGGAATTGATGTAGGTGAGCTTACAGAAAAAAATCTCCGCTGTGAATGCCTGCATGAAATCTGCTCTCTAAAGAAAGGTGTTACAGGGGGTGTGTGGGTGGCTCAGTCGGTTAAGTGTCTGCCTTCAGCTCAGATCATGGTCTCAGGGTTCAGGTCATGATCTCAGGGCCCTGGGATCAAGCCCCACATTGGACTCCCTGTTCAGCGGGGAGTCTGCTCCTCCTTCTCCCTCTGCCCCTCCCCCCAGCTCCTGCTCTCTCGCTCGCTCATGCTCTTTCTTTCTCAAATACATAAATAAAATCTTTAAGGAAAAACAACCCAAAATTTAAAAAATTAAAAAGAAATAATAAAGAAAGGTGTTACAGCAGTGGCCCAGATCAGACTGGTTTAACCTTCCTGTCTACTTCCTTCAATTTTTCCCCTCCTTCATCCCTTTTTCTCTCTCTCCTTTCTTTCCCCCCCCCCCACCCTTTCTCTTTTCTCCTGCTTCTCTTCCTCCTTCCCACTCCTCGTTAGTCATCTTCGCAGAACACACACCCGTGGGAGTGTGTGTGTGTGATCATTAAGTGCAGGAGCAGACACACTTCAGATGTCCCCAAGGTGTGCCCTGTAATTCCCAGTTTACCTAGGTCTGTGATATTCTTAGGGCTGCAGAAAAGCCCTCAGCAACAGTGCTTGTTTAGGGTATTTTTAAAGTGTGGTGTCTCACTGCAGCTTTTATCCACCTCCCCGTCTTCTAAGAAAGCAAATCAAAGTCTAAGGAAATTGAACTTGGGCATTGAACTACAGGTTCCCCAGGCTGTGTCGGCATGAGCAAAGCCAATGCCCGTGTGCTCAGTGATTTCTGAAACCCAGGCAATGATTCTCTTCCCCCAAACAGAATTTGAGCTTTTAAAAGAATGTGTTTCTTTTATTCAATTAGTTGGGTCTTTGGCATTAGAGAAGCAGTTTGCAGAGAAAACCTAGTCAGCATTTGTTGGCTTTTCTATTCAGCTCTGCTTCAATCTCCTTCTTTTGGGAGTTGCCCAGCCAGGGTCTATTTTCCTCGTCATTGTAGGAGCAGCCATTTCATAGCACAGGACCCTGTTCTCTTTTAACTTTTGGCCTGTCCAGGGACAGGCCCATACCTCCAGGTAGACCAGCTGGAGCTCTTCCTGGGATACTTGAACTTGAGACCCTGGAGGTTGAGGTTTTCTCTTTCCAGGGACTGAAGTTATCATAAAAGGTGAAGCTTGTGTTTTTTGGCATGGTACATCCCTATAATTATATTTTTGTTTCTTTTTTTTTTAAAGATTTTATTTATTTCTTTGACAGAGAGGGAGAGAGAGAGGGAAATCACAAATAGACAGAGAGGCAGGTCGGGAGTGGAAGCAGGCTCCCTGCTGAGCGGAGAGCCCGATGCGGGGCTCGATCCCAGGACCCTGAGATCATGACCTGAGCTGAAGGCAGAGGCTTTAACCCACTAAGCCACCCAGGCGCCCCTATATTTTTGTTTCTTATCGGGTTTCCTTACTAACATTTTCTTTTCTGTAGCTTACTTCATTATAAGAATATAGTCTATAATACATATAACATGGTGTATATATGTTATTCAATTATTTATGTTATCAGTAAGGCTTCTGGTCAACACAAGGCTAGTAATAGTTACGTTTTGGGAAATCAGAATTTATCTGTGGATTTTTGACTACATGGGGTAGGACTGGCACCCTTAACCCTGTGTCGTTCGGGAGTCAACTCTAATAATCTTGCCCCATATTGCGGATTAGAACCTGAGGCCCCAAGAAGTTAGGAAATATTCTTAGGACTACCCAGCTGGTAAAGGGCGGAACCAGGATTTGAACCCATGATGGCCCAACTTCAGAGCCTATTGGTTTTCCCAGGTTCACCGTTGTAACATCCCTACTCACAGCTCTCTGATTTTCTCTTATTTGTGCTGGTTGCCTTTTGTTGTCAAGGATGGACTGAAGATGGACTGAACTGACAGGCAGTCTCTTCCAGGATTTATGAAGGTAGAAGGAAACTTCCAGATTAAGTTCTCCAAACCCTAACCTATTTTACAGATCAGGAGCTATAGCCTAAGAGGCAAGGCTATGTACTCAAGGTCACCTAGCTAGTGTAAGGGCAGTTCTGTAACTTGAATTTATCTTCTAGCACCAAGATGTTTGCTCTTTCACTTAAACACATTCTTTTGGTTTAAGCTTAAAAACCACTTCCTCCACAAAACCTTCCCAATCCTTAGACTGGATGAATTGCTTCTGCTGTAGGGTTTCCTACTACCGTCCCTTTCTCCATTCATAGCTTTTTATTCCTGCCTTACATGCCTGTTAAACAGCCCGTCTGCCCCAAACAGATAGTAGCCTTTGTGAAGGCAGGAACCCTGTGGGTCTTGTTCATTATGGCCTCTTGGGTGGCGTAGGCTTACTATGCCCAAGGGGCAAATAAGTGAGTGAATAAAACAGCACACGGGATCTGCAGCAGCATTCTGGTGTTTAAGGCAACTGGGCTATATGGTAGTGGAACATACCTTCCAATTGGAATTCTTTGGTTTTTGCTGTGTTGAACATTTGCTGTTGTAGTCGTCTGTGTAGCATTTAAACTTGTAACTTTCGGGCTCAGAAATGCTCATAGGTGAAGTACCAGGAACCGTGTTTCTTTCTTCCTTACGTACTAACTTTAGTTTGCTAGAAAGGTTTCGGTCACATGTACACAGTAGTCCCAAGCAGGTACATGAGCTGAGACAAGGCCCCGGATGAGAAAGCAGGAGGAGAACAAGTAATTCAAACCACTGTATACATTACTGGTGGTCTTTAGCATTTGTATTTTGGAAGAAGACCGGGATGACCGAAGTGAACCTCTAATTTTTGAACCATGCAGGGAAGGTGGGAAATGAAGAAAAGAAGTTATATGGCAGAGAAGGTGGCCTAAGAGCCAAGGCTTGAAAGATCAAAAATATTTGGGTGGGAGTGACAATGGAAGGAACTGGTTTCCTTTACTGAATTGGATAGATTTTCTCCCTTTTATTTTTAAAAAATATTTTATTTATTTATTTGCCAGAGAGAAAGGGAGAGAGCACAAGTAGGCAGAGAGGCAGGCAGAGAGAGAGGGGCAAGCAGGCTCCCTGCTGGGCAGAGAGCCCAGTGTGGGTCTCGATCCCAGGATCCTGAGCTCATGACCTGAGCCAAAGGCAGAGGCTTTAACCCACTGAGCCACTCTGCCCCGGTTTTCTCCCTTTTAACTAAATACTGTGTTGGATCACTTCAAGTCTCTTGCCTAGAGCTCATCTGCTTTTTCTCCTAAATTTTTATTTCACAAGTTGTATCAAACTCATTATTAAAAAATACTCCACGTACCCATGCAGCTGGATTATAAACCATCAGCTGAGTTTCCAACGGACACAAAACCCTAAGAATGTTGGAGAAATGGAAATACATGTCCTTAGAAATGAGTCTAGAGAAGAAGACGAATATGTCTGGAGAAACAAATTAGCCTCACATGCAAGATGACTCTGTGAAAGCCGTACCAGGTGTGGGGTTTGCAAGGGATAATCATATTACCATCTCTCTGTGTTCAGAGGGAGGGATCGAGATATGAGCTCTACTGATGGTGAAACCACATTGTAGACTTGAATCAAAATGATCTTCATTGTATTCCATGTCCATATCTGGACTTTGGAGCCCAAACTTGGGAAGAGCTGAGGTTATATGGTAGACCCTTACCCACTAGTCCCATAGAAGGTTACAACACCTCTGTCAAGCCCAAGAGTAGGGCAGGCAGAAAGTGCACACTTGCTGTAAGTATGCAGTTTAGGAGGGGAAAAGGTCAAAGAAAGCAGAGGCTGTATATTAATAATTGGTCTTCTGCCATTCTTACCAGGTAAATTACTCCTAGAGAGAGTCCAAAGCTTTTTCCTCCAGCCTTCATCCCTTTTAGGGAACCTCCCTTGTCCTCTACTTGGAACCATAAACAGTGGAGTTAGTGGGAACCACTAAAGAAGTTAGATCCCAAGCTGCTCTTACTTCTTTAAGATAATGTAGGCAAAGGGCATTAGCCAAAAATACAATTTCCCAAAGACTCACTTCAAGGCTTGAAAATGCAAATACAGCTACCAGCATGGACAAAACCTGCAGTCCTTCAGAGCTCTATTCCTGACAAGTCCAGTAGTGCAAGGCCATGGTCATTTGACCCCTGGCAAGCTCCCATTGGACAACATCTTAGAACTTGACTGGTAATTTGTGGTAGAAGTTTCAAAATAGTGTCTTTCTACACAAAATCCTTTTCCAAGGAATAGAGTTATTTGAAATGAGCAGCCAAACCAAAAGATTTAGTGTCTCTTGCAAGGTCCTCGTGAGCATGCTTGAGAAAGAGATGCATCTTGGCAAAACAGTAGTCTTCCCTATTAATGTAAATAGGACTTCCATAATGAACCGTATGGTGGTGCCTTCCTGATGTAATTGCACGAAGCCTCCTTGGCCGTGCTGAGAAATTTTATTTGCTACCATAAATGATAAACTTGTTTTCTGCAGAAGTACCCTCATTGGGGAATACAGATCAGAAATATTCCCATTATCTTGGAGCCTTTAATGTGTTTTGCAGCTGAGTGTCTTGGGGTATATTTCAAGAAACCTCTGAACTAGAGTTTCTGATTCTGTCCCACAGAGAGCCGTGCTGTACTGCTATTAATCTGAAACACTTGCTGCATCACAGCAATTTGGTGAAATTATAATTGAAACATGTACTTGACCCTGAGGGGACCATGGAGAAAGGGATTTGCTTTGGTGGCTTCTCATGCATCATTGAAAACCTGCTGCCACTGAATCAAAGTCTCGCTTATATCTTAACTATCTGAACCCTGTACTGATAGCCATTTCTGCTGGGCGACAGAATACCATGCTCCTGGCCAGCCCTGTCATTTTGTTCTATTTGTCTGTCTTTATTTTTCCATAAATCGGATTACTCTGGTTAATAATAGGATTGTGAAATAAGGGCTTGTTATGGGATTCTGGTGACTATCAAGCAGAATATAATTAAGGCACCGTCATGCCGTCTACTTGAGGAAAAGACATTTGGAATTAAGGAAAGTTGGTGACGTTCAGTTATTAATTTCATGTATCCAAGGTATTACACTGAGCTAGCGGGGGATTACTGATTGTTGGAACCTTTCTGAGAGCCACCTAAAAAGAAGACATGAAAGGGATGAAGTAAACAGGCTCTGTTAAGTCATTTCGGCAGGGGGGGGGCATGCTCAAGAACATTTCTTTTAAATCTTGTTTACGTTCTGAAGTCATTTTAATTAAAAACTGTCAGTCGAACCAAATGAGTTCACCCTCCCTTACTACTTCTGTAGTGGAGGCTGCTAGCTGTGCCCCAGTAATCCCCCCCGCTTTTTTCTAGTAGGAATAGAGCTGGACATGCAGCCATTCAGACTCATATCTACACTTCTCAGCCTTCCTCGCAGTGGGTTGTGGCCATGTGACTACCTCCCGGCCAATGAGACACGATGTGAGGGATTAATTTGGGGGTTTTATGTCCCAAAGGCGTCGCATGTCTGCGTCATCTCTGACTTCTCCTCGGTGGCTGGAGGCTGTCTTCTTCCCGAACAGCTGGCTGAGATGAGATAGGAGCTGTGGGCTGGGGATGGCAGGGCAGACTTGGTTCTGATGAATTGTGGAGCCCCCCTTAACCGGGACACTCCCTTTGCAAACTTGTCTATGAGGAAGAAATCAGGAAAGAAATGAACTGGACTCTTGAAAGCCAGAAAACCAAGAAATCCTCTGATCAGTCAGTTAAGGGTCTGACTGTTGATTTTGGCTCAGGTCATGATCTCAGGGTGAGATCAAGTCCCGTGTGGGCTTCGCGCTGGGCATGGAGCCCACTTGAGATTCTGTCTCCTTCTGCCCCTCCCCCAGCCCCTGCCTGCACATGTGCACGTGCTCTCTCTCAGAAAAAAAGAAAAGAATACCTTTGCTAAACCATCCTAACCTGGTTCCTCCGTTGGCCTTTGAAACTCAGGCTGTAGAGGTCACAGGTCTGTATCGAGGGTAAAGTTGAGTACTTCCAGCAGCAAATAACAAGACACCTGGACACTGACTTAAACAGTGAAGCAGCTTTGTAACTCTCAAAACATCAAGTTCAGGGGTGCCTGGGTGGCTCAGTGGATTAAAGCCTCTGCCTTCAGCTCGGGTCATGATCTCGGGGTCCTGGGATCGAGCCCCGCATCGGGCTCTCTGCTCTGCGGGGAGCCTGCTTCCCCCTCTCTCTCTCTGCCTCTCTGCCTGTTTATGATCTCTCTCCTCTCTGTCAAATAAATAAATAAAATCTTTAAAAAAAAAACCCAAAACATCAAGTTCAGACACTGGGTGGGCTTTTTGTGTTGCAGATTGAGTGGCTCAGCCGTATCACCAAGGCCTCCGTTTCCTTCTCCCTGTCCTTTGCCAGCCTTGATAGGAGCTTCAGCCTCAAGCCAGGAGCAAATATGGGGGTTCCAGGCCTGAGCACCGTGTCCAGACTGGACAACATTCCCAGGGAAAAGAGAGACCATTTTTTTTCTCTGGCTGCCTTAGAAGGGCAGAAGACTTCCCAGGGATCTCTTGCTTCTCCAGCAGGGTTCCATTCATGTTTCAGTGGCCAATTTTGACTCACCTTCTGGACCCTGTCACTGACAAGGAAAATGAAGTTACCCGTAAGCCACATGGGTCTGCCACAGGGGCCCCAGTAATATCTGCCTCTCTGGCTGCGTAGGGGAGGCATCGAGAAAAAATGAACACACGTTGGATGCGGTAATTGACCAAGTAGATGATGGTAGGCCTCCAACAGTGTTTCCCACAAAAGGGAACATAAAAGGGTCTGGAAAATTGGAATGAAAAGGTTCATGTTGGAGATTGGCTTCAAAATAATATGGGAAAGGGGATATGAGTGGAGTATAGAAAAACAAAGCTATCCTTGAATTAATAGTCGTGGGAGTCGTGGGAGTTCATGGGAGTTCGTTAGACTTTGCTTCCTGCTTTTGTATCTATTTGAAATTATCTGTAATTAAAAAAAATACAACAAACTTGAAATAAATAATCCAAGGAAAGCAACAGAAGAAAAAGTAGCACGTGAAATTTGATCTGTTTTCATGTTAGCAATAATGTTACCCAACATTTGTTAACTGTTTGCTCTATTAATCAGTTCAGAATGGCTTAGGCCAACAGGAGAATTTATTTACTGGTGGGACTGGCACTTGCAGACGTAGCTTCAGGCCTCGGTGGATGCATCTTTGCTTGTACTCTCTTCCATATTTGTGGGCTCTCTTTGCGCTGTGGCCTGATGGCTCCCGGCTGGCTCCCATTTTGTCAGGATCCCTCCTCCCTTATCTGTGGGGGATGCTTTCCAAGACCCTCAGTGGGACAGTACCAAACCTTCTGGATGCTATGTTGTTGTTGTTTTAATACATACATACCTATGATAAAGTTTAATGTACAAATTGGGCATAGTGAGAAATTAACAGTAACAAGAATAAAATGGAACTATAAAAATACACTCTAAGGGCGCCTGGGTGGCTCAGGTGGTTGAGCGGCTGCCTTCGGCTCAGGACATGATCCTTGGGTTCCGGGATCAAGTCCCACATCGGGCTCCCAGCTCCACGGGGAGTCTGCTTCTTCCTCTAACCTTCTCTCCTCTCATGCTCTCTCTCACTTTCTCTGTCTTTCAAGTAAATAAATAAATAAAATCTTTAAAAAAAATACACTCTAAGAAAAGTTACGTGAATGTGGTCGCTGTCTCTCAACATATAGTATTTACTCACTCTTCCTGTGCTGATGTGAGATGATAAAACCCCTAAAACTGCTTGATGCAATGAAGTGAAGCGAATGAGGTAGGCGTCGTGACGCAGTCGGTTAGGCTGCTACTGACCAATATGTCACGAGGGCCATCTACCCGTGGACCAGGGCTGGCTGTAGGTAACAACCCAGAGCACCAATGCAGATGAGCAGGACTGCTGGAGTTGGCGGCAGTGAGTCCCACACTGGGATCTCATTGAGCCAGTGTGAATCCCATCCCCGTGTCCGAGCCAGTCATGGCTAGAAGAGGGGTGTGCTTTTAGACTCCAGTAGTATTCCCTCCCCCTCGAACTGAGAGTAGTGTCATTCTTGCTCAAGCACCACTGACGAGGACAGTCTAATTCTTGTAAAGAGCATCAAGGGACTGTGCAAAGGGAAGACAGCGTGTTTACTGTGTTCCCTTCCCTTTGCTTTCCTGTACAGGCAAAAAGAACAGATGGCCATTGTGCTTATATTGCTGCGTCTATTCCTACTAAAACCCCTGGGCATGTACTGTTATTACCCCATTTTACAGATGAAAAACCTGAGGTTTAAGAGGTCAAGTGACTTGCCCACTGTCACGTAACTGGTAAGTGGTAAAACTAGGATTCAAATGATGGAAGAGGACTTGGGGGACCACATGTCCTGCTGTCCGCAGTGAACGGCTGGCTGGGAATCTCCAAGGTCAGTTCCAAACACTGAGATCTCATTACGGAGGGGGTGCGCCATAGTGGTTACAACCATGGGTTTTGGAGTCGGACGGATCTGGGTCTGAACCACAGTACTCACCCGTCAGGTGCTGGCTCTCTTAATCAGTGCTCAAGGTAGTATTAGCCTCGTTCCAGGGCTGGGGAATTTGAAGTCAGAGAATCCAAGTGACTGGTCAGGACGCAAAGCCAAGGGGCGAGTCCCTGTCTCCCTGGCCCCAAAGCCTGAGTTCCTTCTGCCCCAGTAGCATGATCCAAGCTGCCTCCAGGAAGGCAGGGGAGGGGGATGGAAGCCACTAAGGCACGTTCTGGGTCTCTGCCTTTCACTTTGCCTGAGAAGTAGCAGCTTAAAAACCTCTTTTCGAGATGGGAATTTCCAATCAGGTTTTGTTTTTTAAAAGCGTTCTCTGCCTTTCTATTTATTTGTTTTAACTTTGAATTATGGAAAAGTCCAGCTACAATATATATTCACATCCATATACCAAAAAAAATCATATATGAAAGACAAAATGATAGTATGATCACCCCGTACTCATCATCGAGCTCCACTGATTTTAGCTCATGACCAGCTGTGCTGTATCAATATTCCCGTTCTCCCCTCCTTATCATCTTTTAAAAGATTTTATTTATTTATTTGAGAGAGCGTACACAGGGGGAGAGTTGGGGGGAGAAGCAATCTCCCCACTGAGCAGAGAGCCTAAAGCGGGGCTCGATCCTAGGGCCCTGGGATCAGGACCTGAGCCGAAGGCAGATGCTTAACGACTGAGCCATCCAGGCGCCCCTTAACAGTAATTTCTTAATGACATCATGCATCCCATCAGTGTTTACCTTTTCATTTGTCTCATGGATGATATATATGCAGATTGTTTGAATCCAGATCCAAGTAACATCAATCCATTGAAAACAGGTATGTCTTTTTGGCCTCCTTTAATCTGTCAGTTTCCCCTCCGTCTCTTTTGTTTTCCCCTTGCAACTTATATGTTGAAGAAACTGAGTTATTTGACGTACTTAGTTGCTCGCTGTCTGGATTTTGCTCATTTCATCACCATGGTTCAATTCACTGTGTTCTGTTTATTGATTCCTGGTATTTGGGTATAGGGGTTTGATCAGATTCTGGCTGGATTTTGTTTTTTCTTTTTTAAGATTTTTTAAAAAATCTCAGCGCTGAGATCAGGAGTCACCTGCTCCACTGACTGGGCCAGCCAGGCCCCCTGCAATTTTGTTTATTTTCAAGAGGAATCTGTGGCTGCTGCTCTCTTCTCTCAGGAACCCCCTGGTGTGGAGGGGGTCATTCTGTAATGTTGAAAGACAGCAGAATCATGGTTGCAGAGGGATGAGAAGAATGGATTGACTAGGAAAGGGCCTAAGGAAATTTCTGGGCTGATGGGCGTGTTCTAGATGTGGACGCTGGTATAGGTTACTTAGGTATTTGCATTTGTCAAAACTTACTGCAGGTAGTTAATGCTCAATTACAAAATAAAAGCTTAGGGGCTGACACCTTATTAGAGAGTGCAATCCCAGGGACCAGGGCTGAGGGCAAAAAGGGGTGAGGCAGGGAAGGAGATAGGCCAATACAAGGAAGTGTGTCATAAACCAGGAAGTCGGCCGTGGCTTTGGGACAGGCTGATTGCCTGATCTCACAGGGCTGTCCTTGGAGAAGGAATTACCAAGCCTCAGGATAGTACAGATGGGGGGAGAAAGAAGAGTTTGCCTGACAGTCCCCGGAGAGGCCGGGGGGGATCTACGAGCACCTCAGTTTGTGGCTGTGACAGGGGCAACAGCACCTGGGTCTACAGCTAAAGAAACTTAGCAAGCCATTGCGAAGGCCTCTCAGACCAGAAACAAGGCCACTGTGTCGATGCTGACTGATGCACAATCGACTCAGGGGTAGGCGCATAAAAGTCATTCACTGTGGTTAAGGGTAAAGTCTCCAGAGCCAGATTGTGTGGCTCAAGTCCTGTCTCCACCACCTACCAGTGAGGTGCCTTTGGGCAAGTGACTTAACTTCTCTAAGCATCAGTGTCTTGATAGCAGATGCCATTGGTGCTCCTGGGCCTACCCTGGGACCCTTCTCTGTGGACCTTCTGTGGACCCTTCTCACACACGCTGACAAAGCTCTTTGTGTCTTTCACCTGAGGGTATTCGTTCTCTAACCATAGGAGTGAGCTCCTTGAACTGTGGACAGACCAGACATACAGGATGGAGAATCAATATTTGCAGGAATGATCCTCAACCAACTAGGGATGGGAGCTGTGAAATAATATGGCAGCTTCTTTGTCCCACTGTGGGAAAATTCTGAGGTATGCTCACAAAACCTCTCAGAAGTTTCCCAGAGAGATTGAACCCTGGTTATTCACAATCATAACCAATTCCAAATGCTCTGTGTATTGGCTTCCTCCCATCGCTGCTCCCTCACTCCCCTCTCTATGCTTCTGGGAACATTTCCCCCAGATAACTACTTGTCCCCAAGTCCTTGTCTCAGGGTCTGCTTTTGCAAAAACCCAACCTAAGGACATCAGCCATCGGCAAAATACTGTAATGATCAATGGGGATAATATAGATAAGCCCTCAGAGCAGTGCCTGCTTCTTAGGAAGTATAAAATAAGTGGAACCGTTATTTTGACTGTTTTCTTTCAAGGTCACCACCAAGGATGACCATGCAATTTATCATCTGGTCTGGATATGTTTGAGAATGAAATGGGTGCTTCGTGAATTTAAGAGACAGCAGGTGAAAACTGGCAGTATTTCTAGAAAATCAGGATGTATTGTCAGGCAACAGTCATGATTTCGTTGGAAAAGGAATTCTCTAAACAGGAATTTATAATTATAAATTCTCTTTATCTGAACTGTTTCATAAATTCACATTTGTATGTATTATCCTTTCTTCAAGTGAAGGCTCGCCTGTGTTGTATCACTTTAGTGCCCAAACGGGATAATGTTAAATTTCTCATTTTCAAGTCAGTAATAAAATTGTCACTTACAAAGAACTGACAAGGGACATCATGCACAGAATGGAGTGCTTTTCAACACAATGGAAAGAACTGTTCAAACTTCTCCTGGAAGAGAATTGAATTTTGAGAGAGTAAAAACTCTGTATGTGGAAAGCTAATACCCACATGGGATACGTTTGAAGGAATATTAAAATTACTGTCTAAATAGTGTTGACTGAGAATAGTCAATTCTCACGGTGAAGAAAGGTAGAATCCCAGATCCCGGTAAGAGCTGGGAGGAGACTTGCAGCACCCAATATGGCGGTTCCTTATAGATCATCTGAGAGATCTTTGGCAAATATGCAGAGAATTGGTTCTTACCCTGTGGAGGCCACACATGGCCTTGAACAGGAGTCAGCAAACCATGGCCCCAGGCAAGCTGGTGACATCCAGCCATGCTCATTTACATATATATCATGTATAGCTGCTTGGACTCGACAGTGGGGGACCTGAGTGGAGGCAGTTGAAACAGAGGTCATACAGCCCACACAGGCTAAAATATTCGTTCCCTGACCCTTTATAGAGAAAGCTTGTTTGACTGCTGGCCTATTTTAGAAAACATTCCAGAAGATTCTGGCACACCACCAGGGTTGGGAATTACTGTTGACAATTCGTGTCCTTCATTTATAAAAACAGGAAGCTGAAAGGCCCAGAGAGGTGAAGTGACTAGCCCTGGGTTGCAAAGCCAAGATAAGACTGAGAAACTTCTCACCTCTCACTGCCTACCCTAACACCCTCTGTCTCTCAGGATGGGATCCCAGCTTCTGTTAAAAATCAGCCGCTTCCCTTGACCACCGTGGAGCTCAGCTGACAACGATCAGTTTCCTGGCTGACAACATTTGATGATGAATAATACAGTGAATTGGCCTGTCATCTGGCAGCATAACTTTCCTGCATGCCAGAACGCCTTCCCTTTGTCACCGGCACCATCTGGATGGAAAACTGTGTGCAATTGCCAACAAATGGCATTTGACAGACACATGCCGTAGAAATCTCTAAAGTGAAAGGCTTGTCGAGAGTGGTAGGGTCATGTGTCCCAGAAGAGAGTCATTTATTCATAAGTTCATTCATTCAGCAAGCATTTGCTGGGCTCAGTGCGGGGCACAGGGAATCTAGTGTTCATCTTCATGGATCCTATAATTTGAGGAAGGAGGCAAACAGACAATAATAGATAACTAATTAAATAGATTGGTAAGTAGATAGAAACTGATGACCACAGTTGCCATGAGTGTTATAGACAAGACTCAGTACAACAGTAGCAAAAAAAGAGGCAACAATTACGGAGTGCTAGTTTAGCCCCAGGCACTCCTCCTTGATTTGCATGTACTGACCCATTTCGTGTTCCCATATAGTATGGTAACTGCTATAATAACCCCCATTTTACAGATGGGGAAATGGAGGCACACATTGGTTATTTGGCTTTTCCACGGCCACAGGGCTAAGAAATGATAAAGCCGGGAGGTAAATATACACAGTCTAGCTTGAGTCCCTAACCACTGTGTTTTATGCCCCCCATAGAGGGATGCAGACCTAAGAAAGAGCCATGTAAGCTGACTGGTGCCTTTGGCGATGCTGGGACATAGATAGTAATTAATGGGGGTATTCATATATCTACATTCATATATATGTATATTCTTAAGAATGATGTCTGGCATAAAATGAATTGTCCTGAGGCCAGCATTACCCGTGCTCATTTCCTTCCCTTCCTGGGATTTGAGCTATTACCAGCTATTTCAGCCCAAACACTCCTCCACGCTCCTATGAAAGGTGAAATGCAATAATTAGATAGAGCTCATTAAATCAGTTAAATGATTCTGAAGTAGGAACCAGAGAACCATAATTTACTAAAATGTTTGAAGTATTAGTATGCAGTGAGAATAATAAAAATAAGAAGTCAAACTTACAAGATTGCTACAAGAAAAAAGGCAATCGATCGTGAACACAGAAGCCCCGAAGAGGTATTCATTGCGTTTTCTTAGCATACGAAGCGTTGTGCAAAAGTGCACGTGTTTGGGAGGAATCAGGCTGATTCAGATTTTCAGGGAGTGTGCGTGCCCTAGAGGTCTGGAAGGTTCTCAGATTCTCCGAGGCTGCTTTGGGGGACTCAGTGGGGGACTCAGTGGGCGAGCACTCTTGGTAAACCAATTTAAAGTGACATCTTTGGGAACCTGAAGCTATGGGTCTTTGAAACAAGTTAGAGTGCTTTTTGCCACCCAGTAGAAGAGTCACATTCTCCCAGGTTAACGAGAACAGAATTCACCAGGCACACTCTCTGACAGCAAGGATGTTCCTCGGGGGCATGTTTAAGTCTTTATAGCCAGCTTTGGTATTCTTGGTCATTTAGACCCTGAAGGTGTCCAAGCACCTGTTCAGTTCTGGGGATATCTAACTCATGTGAGATGAAAGGGGAGAATGTTTGCTGACCATGTATTTTTCGATATCTTCAAACCTTTAACATGCTTTGCCAGCCCATCACACCTCCACCTTCCTTGCTCTGTCTTCCCAAACAGAAGAAGTATCAAAGCCTTTTCCCTCTCTTCGTCTAACTGGCCCTTGGGGCCCTGTTTACATGTTGTCTTCTTAAAAACCTCATGCTGGGCACGCCTGGGTAGCTCAGTCAGTTAAGTGTCTGCTCTTGATTTCGGCTTGGGTCATGATCTCAGGGTTGTGAGATCGAGCCCCACACAGGGCTCTGTGCTGGGCAGGAGCCTGCTTGAGATTCTCTGTCCTTCTCCCTCTCCCCCTTCCATGCTCCCTCTCTCTCCCTCTCTAAAGAATACGGCAACCACCACCTCATGCTGAATCATTTCACACTGGGTTAGCGAAGGTCAGCAGAAAATGCCACCCCAAGATATACTCCTTTGGTATATAAATTATTTTGAGCTCTAGGTCCTTGAAAGGCAGCAGATTTAGGAAGAGGATTTCTCTGAACTACCTTTATCTGCCTTAAGATAGGTCCTCCTGAAAAAATTCGTTTGGCATAGATGGCCTCCCCAGGAGTATCACCAACCAGGGAACGTTGGGTCTTAACCATTGCAGAGGAGACTAGAAGTCAACACCACACCCAGATAGACTTTGTCACGAACTATCAAACCTCCTCATGACACCATCTCATACCTTGTAAGCGCCCATTCATCTCCTAAAAATTATTTTCTGTCCCTAGAGGGGCATCTATACCCCACCGCTTTCCCTATTAAGATGGTATCTAAGTCTGAATTCTAAGCCACTTCTTTGAGTGACTCATTTTTCCCTGAGTGTCTCCTGTGTATACATGAAGTATATACATTAATAAATTCTGCTTGTTTTTCTCCTGTTAGTCTTTTATTACAGGGGTGTCTGTTAAAAACTCAGAAAGAGGCGATTTACTTTTCCTCCCCAACATTAGTCTTTCCTGTATTTTCCTATACTTTCATAGTACAGTTTTCATGGTCACTGTTGAACATCTCGTGTCTTCCATGAGTATAGACTGTGTTTATCTAGTTCATTTTGCACACCCCAGCATGTGTGTGGCCCCATATAGCAGCCTGCTAAATAGATGTACAATGAAGGAATATATTCTAGAAATGGATGAATGCTATTTCATACCATCTTTGAGAGCTTTCTGGGGCTCTATGGTATAATTCTTTTTATTGGTTTGATAATTGCTGATGAGCTTTCTTAGTTAGAGTTCCTCGAAAGCAGAATCTGAAACAAGATTTTTGGAGCAGGAAGCTAATTTGAGAGGAGATTTCCAGGAAGCAAAAGAGACAGAAGTGGGGAGGAAGGGAAGGAGAAAAAGCCAAGAAAGATGGTCTCTTTGGGCAATTGGTTTTCATCTCGGCTAGAATCCTGAGGCCCAGAGACTGGGGTATCCACTGTGCCCTCACTGTTGAAGGTTGCCCCCAGGAGTGTTACTTTATGTTACCTGCTTCAGAGGCAGAAAAGCAGAGGGGTACACAGTTGATGCATGAAGTGAGAGCATTGCCAGAACTGTCCACCTTGGCTAAGACTAAAATCAATGTGACCACAGTGAGAGGTACTGTAGTGTCTGATTACTAAGCCAGGAAACATCTTGTCCAAACACATTTTGTAACCTAGATAGAAATGGTAAGTTATGCTTTGGAAAGAATTAAGTGGATTATTTTTTTAAAAAATTAATGTGAAGAGAAATCATCCAGGTCAGATTGGGGGCCATCATTAATACCTTTTGAAGAGAGGTGGCCCTGGGTACTACACTTTCCATCTTGGCCATGGTTTTATTTTACTGGAATTCAGTAATGACAGGCAATGTGTTGAAAGGGGTGCACCCTGTGACTCCACGGACATGTCCCCTTGTCTGTAGACTGGGTACTTTATTTTCACTGTCTTTCTTTTCAACATCATTTATTTTCTCTTTTTCTTATTATGAAAGCAAAGTATGTTTGTTCTGGAAAATTTAGAAAATACAACAAAGAGCAAGGTAGGAAATAAAAGCCATTATTATAGTTCCCTTGCCTTGATACAGCTAACCTAACTTTTTGCATATTTCCTTTCAGTGATTTATCCAGTCATTACAAAAATGTAACCAAACTTCATACCATATTTAAAATTTTCACTTATTGTGAACATTTTTCTGTATTGATAAAAATGGATAAGCAATTCCCTTCCTCCCTCCTTCCCTCCCTCTCCCATTCACGCTATCCCTCCTTCCATCCAGCTATCCTTCCTTTCTTTGGTAAAAATAATTCTACTTTTTGTTACAAAAATAATTCATGTTCAATGTAAAATGTATGTGTATATACATATGCATACACAGATACACAAACACACAGATACACACCTACATATAGAGGTGTTAGAAGAAGAAGGTAGAAAGAACTTCTACCATCTAGAGCAGGAGTCAGCAAACTTTATCTTTAAAGGGCCGATAATCAATATTTTCAACTTTTTAGGCCATGCAGTCTCCATTGCAACAACTCAACCCTGCCTTTTAGTGCAAAAGTAGCCATAGAAAATGTGTAAAAGAATGAGCCTATCTGTGTTCCAGTAAAACTTTATTTACAAAAACTGGCTGCCAGTCCGGGGACCATGGTTTGCTGAGGCTTAATCTAGGAAAAAGCACTAATAACATACTTGTAGAAAGGCATGTTTATTTTTTTTTTACAAAAATGTAATCATACTATGTACGCTATCTTGTATGTATTTAAATATTTATGAGTGCTATGTGCCGACTCATGAAAAATGGCGGGTACAGTTATGTGAACAAGACTGACCAGGGACCCTGCCGTCAGGGCATTCACTGCAGGGCATTTGCTGCACAGTGAACCTAGCAAGTGCTCTGGAAGTCATTGGGGGGCTGTGATAAACATTGTCATGTATCATAACTTTTGCAACCAATTCCATATTCACGGGTATTTAATTTCCTTAACTGCTTCTTTTTTTATTTTAAGATTTTATTTATTCATTTGAGAGAAAGAGAGAACACAAGCAGGGGGAGGGGCAGAGAGAGGGAGAAGCAGGGTCCCTGCTGGGGTCTGACGTGGGGCTCAGTCCCAGGACCTGGAGATCATGACCTGAGCTGAAGGCAGACTCCTAACCATCTGAGCCACCCAGGCGCCCCTTCTTAATTGGTTCTGTTGTAGATACACTATACCATCATAAGAATTCTTGGGATTAAATCTTTATGAAAATCTGGCATTTTTTACTTGGGCTGAATTCCTTAAAATGGAATCGCTGAGTCAAAAGGCATACAATTTATTTTCAGTCTTTTATTTACCAGACATTGCCAAACTGCTTTCTAGAAAACTTAACACTGACTTAGACTTTCACTTGGCCTGACTTTTTTTTTTTTTCCCTTCCTTTGTGCAACCAAATGGAGCTTTGTGAATTGACAAAGGTAAAATAGAAGTGGCATAAATCGGGCGCCTGGGTGGCTCAGTTGGTTGAGCAAGGGCCTTCGGCTCAGGTCATGATCCTTGAGTTCTGGGATCGAGTCCCACATCGGGCTCCCAGCTCCACAGGGAGTCTGCTTCTTCCTCTAACCTTCTCTCCTCTCATGCTCTCTCTCACTTTCTCTGTCTCTCAAGTAAATAAATAAAATATTTAAAAAAAAAAAAAAGAAGTGGCATAAATCTAAGCCATGAAACAGAAATGACCAGGTAGGGAACCATTTGTGGGAGAAGAGCCCTCTTTCAGATGTTTTGTCTCTGGGGACATCCTGTGATTTGATCCCTATATAATGGTTAGAAATAAATCTCAGAAGTTCTTTAGAGCTAGCTGACATCAGTTATTAACTGCCTTTACCATGTGCCAGAAACTCTGCTCAGCCCTTCATGGGCCTGATCTGAATTAAGCCTCCAAACAAAATGGAGCTGAGAAACTACAAACAGCCCGATGATGGAGCGGGACCATGACTTTGAACCAGAGGAGACATCTCAAGCTGGTAGCCCCACAGTCCGTTTTCTTCAGCTTACACAGTGTGGCCCAGTACAGTGTTAAAAATGTATTGACCTGGCTCTAACCATTTTAAAACTGGAAAATGTCCCTAAATGGGGCATTTAAAATACTGTAAATATTTAAAATACTGCAAAGTTTGCAAGATCTAGGCACCCGGGGGCCCCATTCCCATGTACTGACCATGGGGTGGATCAGAGGGTGGCTCCTTCTGCGCCGGGGACTTGTATTCTGATAAAGATATTATTGAGCTAAGCTGAGCAAAGGCTCTGAAATTCATCCTCTGTCAACCAATAGTAACTTTGTTGTTGGGACAGGGCAGGGAAGTGTAGGGAGAATGGGCATCCTGCCTCCTCGCCCAATTCACTTTTCTTATTTCGTTGCTTGCCTGAGTTTGTGGCCCTGCTATTAATCGACAGGACTTCGGAGAAGGGGGCAGATGTAGGTCCAGCCACCGCTGTGACCCATCATGGGCCCTGGTGGAGGGGATACTTCAAAGGATTCCTTAGTGCACCAGCGGTTGGGAGACAGCTGGCAAGATGACTCTTGGTTTCTGGGCTCCTGCCTCTCTCCTCAGACATACTCCTTTCTCCTTCGTGCTTTGTTCATCCTCCACATCCCGTTGGAGTACATGTCACCACACACTTCTTGGCCATGTGGAGTAGGTCTCTCTACTCCACCTCACCGTAGAGAACGGACTTGGCCGTGACGTGCACACAAAGGGTCAGACCATTGTCTCCTTCCCGTTCGTAGTCTCTCTGCCAAAAGATGCCAAGATAAAAAAACAAACAAAAAAAAAAACGTTTTTATTTTTTATTTAAAAAAAAGTTTTTAAATGGTTTATTTATTTGTGAGAAAGAGAGAGCGAGAGAGAGAGAGCACGAGTTGGGTGAGAGGTAGAGGGAGAGAGAGAATCTCAAGCAGACTCTCCATTAAGCGAGGAACCTGACTCTGGGCGCGATCCCATGACCTTGAGATCATGACCTGGTGTTGGAGTCAGTGACCTGAATTTAACAGCTGCCTCTTCTCAATTGGTTGTCTGACCCTAAACTGTTCATTTCACTTGTCCGGGCCTTGGTTTCCTTTTCTGTAAAATGTGATCGCTGGACTGAATGATCTTTATGATTCCTTCTAAGTTGGAAATAATGTACATTTATTTGGGTGGGGATTAGAGGTTGGATTTTAGGAGACACATTTGCTAGCTTTTTTTTTTTCCCTCCTACGAGGCGATGATTACTTAGGAGTCAGAAACTTTTTGGAAGGTCACATGGTGTAAAAAAATGCACAGTGATTCCTGTGTGAATGTTCTGGAAGAAAATAATCTCCTTTTCATTAGAAGCATGAGATCCGCTAAGGAAATGTGTTAGAGCACAACTTTGGTTGTCATCCTAAGAGTCTTCATGCACAGCTTGGCCTTTAAGTACCATCCTTTTCTGTCATCAATGTTTGTCGGGTCGTCTAAATTGAGGGGTTTTGTGGTGCTGAGATTATGCAGGTAATGTTAGAGTTAAAATACATGGTGTTTTATTAAGTTCGTTTCATTTATAGATCTTGAGAGGCCTTGGGGTGATAAAAATCTGAGTTATACATTGCATTAAGCAGAGTTATATAAAGCCTGTTGAATATTAATTTTGTAATGATTCACCTTACAGTTTTACGAGGCTAGATATAAAAAGATACTGTGAATAATTGAGCCTATGGTCCATAAAATGAAGTCTAGGAAAGAGAGAAATAATTGGAAGTGAAGAGAGCCAAGCCTTTTCATTCTTTTCTGAGATCAAGTTAATTCAATCTCAGCCCCTTTCTGCAAATTCAGGCCCCCTGGTTTCTTAGGGCATTAAGGGAACACGCAGTACAGAATACAGTGCTCATAAAATGTGGACCATATTATTGTTTTCATTATTTTTAGCATAGCCTCAATATATTTTATCTTTATAGTCTGCGTATTTTCTATATCCTTTTTTGGGTTACGTGTTTCAAAATTTCTTCTCAAATAAAGCAAAATCTTAAGCAGAAGAGATAAATTACTTGTGTTTCCTGTCTCTAAAATTGTACTTTGCATAAGTTATACAAATGGGCAATAAGCATGTAAGAGGGTGCTCCATATTGTTAACATCAAGGAAATGTAGATTCACACCACCATGAGATACCAGCAAATACCTACTAAAATGGCTAAAATTAAAAGCCTGACAATACCAAGTGTAGATAAGAACCTGGAGCAGCTGGAGTTCTCATACATGCTGGTGGGAATACCAAATGGTAAAACCATTTTAGAACACACTTTTCAGTTTTTGTAAAATTAAAAATACCTTTATTATAAGACCTAGCCATTCTCCTCCAAGGTATTTATAGAAAAGAATGGAAAAAATGTACAAATCCCTACAAAGATTTGTACTGGAGGGTTCATACCACTGCATTTATGCTAACTCCAAACAAGAAACAATCCAAATAACCACCAAGAGATGAATGGCTAAACCATTTGGGGGTATAGCCAAACAAAAGAATACTTCAAAATAAAACAATTTTGAAAAAACCAAACTACTAATATGTGCAACAGCATGGGTGTATCTCAAAGATATGCTGAGCACTGGGTGTGGTGCATGAACAATCAATCTTGTAACACTGAAAAAATAAACATATTTGGGGGAAAAAAAGATATGCTGAGCAGAAGGAGTCAGACACACAAAAAAGTTCAGACTGTATGATTCAATTCCTATGAAATTCTAGAAAAAGCGCACTAATATATAGTGACAGAAAGAAGAGCAGTGGTTGCCTGGGGCAGAGGGAGGAAGTAAGAGGGAGGATAAAGTACATAGGAACATGAAGGAATGTTTCAGGGGATAGAAATGTTCTATATCTTGATTGTGGTGATAGGTATCAAAGTGTATATGTCAGCTTCTGATGAACTGAACACAAAGTGGGAGTAGTTTATGTAAATTAAACCTCAACAAAGTTGATTTTTTAAATGCCTTTTGCAATATCTTTTGTTGGTTCATTAGTACCTCTAGAAACTGATCTCTCAAGATCTAGATTCCAAATCGGGGTTCAATATTTACTCATTGTTAGATTGTGAGTCTCATACACAGAATATAAAATAGGTACAATAACTACATTTAGCCAACCTTCGGAACTGCCTTAAGAAACAAAGAGAGGATGAATTTATAAAAATGATATACTGAAAATTGACTGTCACTACCATTACAGGGTTCACTCTGCAAGTCGGGATGAAGTTACCTTGACTTGGGCACATTTAAAATTAGTTGAGCCTCTTCTCTGGACCCAAAATGAACTCTCCCCCTGTTGAATGCCTGCCTAAGAGTACAGAATATCCTAGCAAATTTCCTCAGTGTTTTAAAAATATCTACCTGCCTCAGTCCATGTGACGTGCTGATCAACCCACTCAGACTGTAAGCCTTCACTGCCAGCAGTGACAACCTACACAATCGTTCCTCCAAGTCAAGTCACACCATACAAGTCATCTGAGCTTGTCAACGAGGTTTAAATTTCATTTGACATCTCCAAAGAATGCTTTGCTTTCAGAGCAATGAGCTCTATGAGAATCTCGCCTAGTTGTGGGGTAACAATCCATATATTCCTAGAGAGGCATATGTCTCTTCCGCAAATTAACAACTTGTATGCTGGGCAAGAAATTGAGTTTTGATTCTGAATGGACAGGGAGCGCTGAAAAGTTGGGTCCTGATTTAATCTAAAACAACACGTGCATTCATTTGACAAAAAGGCACTGAGTAGTATGTGCATTGTCCTGGGCTCTGGGGATTTAGCAGTGAACAGGACAAGGAAGGTCTTCCTCCTTAGGGACCTTATGTTCTAGTAGAGGGGTGAGTAGCAGCCAAGTAAACAATGTAATTTTGGGACAATATAGGAAATACATGGGGGGGTAGAGGTTAACACAAATGCGGGCTGGTACTATTTAGGGTATGGTGGTCAGGGAAGATCATGCATGTTGAGTTAGGATAATGAGATGGAACCAGCTATGTGACAATCTAGAGAAAGCGATCTGAGCAGTGGAGACAGTAAGTGCGAATGGGCTTGGCAAAGAAAGGAAGGAAAAGGAAGCCAGTGTGGGAAGAATCAAGAGTGAAAGGAAGGCCATCCTGAAATGAGGCTTCAGAAGTGAAGAGAGGATAGAGTTGCAGTATTATTCCATGAAAATGAGAAGACATTGAAGAATTTAAAGCAGGGGAAAGAAATTATCTGATATGTAAATATGGCCACTATGTGAAGGAGGGATTATCTCGGGCCAAGTGAGGAAAGTAATAAGATGGCTGTTGAAATAGGCTAAGGGAGAGATGATCGTGGCTTAGAGTAGACTGGTGGCATTTGAAATAAAGAGATATGAACAAATAGAGCGACGTGTCCCGGAGATAGTGCTGCCAGGGTCTGAGGAATGGAAGTGCAGGGGGGATGGGAAGAATATATTGTTTTATGGCCGGAGCAACCATGAGCTGATGGAAGTGTTTCTTAGGAGACCGCCTGCAGTGATAGGTTAGGGTGTCTGCATCCTTCGTCCACCAGTAAGACAGTGACCATATTACTCCCAAGGTTGGAGTTGCAGTTAAGTAAATATCGTGGGAAGGGAACTCCAGTTGTAAAGACCCCATCATCTCTCTTCTGTGATTGTCCAGGCATGCTAATACATGGGTGCTGGGAATGTCATGATTTTCCAATCACGACCTTTTTTTTTTTCCTAAAGCCATTTTCAGCAGACATTAGTTCAGGGCAATAGCTAAACTCTCTCTCGCTGCTGTCATTTACAGGTATGTTGCTGTTCCCAACACACTTGCTGCAGGGGAAATGCTTTGAGGAGCATACTTTTGCTCCAGAAGATGTTTTGGAAGCTTGCCTCTTTTTGTTAATTATGCTTGGGGATTACTTTGTCAGAAATTTTGAAGCTCCAAAGTGTGAAAAAAAAAATTACGGGGTAATAGTAAATATTTAGGTATTGCTCATTTCTCCATGTGGTATGAGATTTTGACTAAGACTGAATCTTTGAGCTGTTTAGTTCCCGTGTTTATCATGTTGTATAGAGTCACAGATTCAATTTTGCCTATTTAAGCAAATTTTAAATTTGTTTCAAACAAGCGAGGGTGCCATTAAATCGCCCTAACCTCAGTACGTTGAGATTTTTGTCGTTTCTTCATATTTATGGAGAGTCGTGAACATGAGCACCAAAACAGAAGCATCTCAGCTTGTGAAAATCCTGCTGGAGTAACAATGAGAAAAATCTTTTAAAATGTTTAGGATTCTTTTGCATTATAAAAATAATATAAGCCAGTCCTAGACAGTTTGGAAAGTACAGGGCAGAAGAAAATCAGCCGTAGCCCAATCATAAAGAAATCCATGAGATGCTGAAGTTTCCCATAACATGCTAGGGTGGGAAGGGGCTTGTTGAATGATCTGATCCAACTTCTCATTTTGCATGTGAAGAAACTGAGGTGCAGGGCAGTGTGGAATCGAGAGCTCTCGTTTCCTCGCTGCCAGTTTTGAGGTGTTAACGTGATGGTTTATGTGGCTTCATAAGCATTTAGATTCTTGGGGACCTGATGGAGACACAGAATCTGCTACACCCTCTTTTTGAGCAAAGGGGATGTGACATCTTAACACTAGGCGTACATGTGGTTCCCTCTGCCCCCTGGTGTTCAGGAGGAGACATGGTCTTAAATAAGGACGGTGTTACATTGCCTTGACCTCCATGAGCATTTCCCAGAGTGGTTTTTGGGCCACCTGCATCAGAGTCACTGAGGGTCCTTGTTAAAAATGAAGATTTCTGGGACCCCCTCTGGTTTGTGAAATCAACTCTAGAGGTGGGAGCAGGCACCTGCTTGCTTGCTTGCTTGCTTTTAATTTAAAGTTCAGTGAACATACAGTGCAATGTTAGTTTTTGGAATATAGCGTAATATGTTTCAGGAGAAGAATTTAGTGATTCATCACTTCCATACAATACCCAGTGCTCATCACAGGTGTTCTCCTTAATCCCCATCACCCATCTAGCCCACCCCCACCCACCTTCCTTCATCAACCCTCAGTTCGTTCTCTATTGTTAAGAGTGTCTTGTGGCTTGTTTTCCCCTCTCCTTTCTTTCTTCTCCCCCTTCCCACATGTTCATCTATTTTCTTTCTTAAATTTCACATATGAGTGAGATCATACGGTGTATGTCTTTCTCTGACTTATTTCACTTAATAATACACTCTAGTTCCATCCATGTCATTGCAAACGGCAAGATTTCATTCTTTTCCATGGCTGACTAATATTCCATTGCATATATAAACCACGTCTTCTTTATTCATTCATCAGTCGGTGGACATTTGAGCTCTCTTCATAGTTTGGCTATTGTTGATAATGCTGCTGATAATGCTAGACATCGAGGTGCATGTGTCCCACTGATTCTGTATTTTTGTATCCTTTGGGTAGATACCTAGTAGTGCAACTCCTGGATCAGAAGTTAGTTCTATTTTAAACTTTTTTTTTAAAATTTAAATTCTATTAGCCAAGATATAAGTACATCATCAGCTTTTGATATAACATTCAATGATTCATCAGTTTAGTATAGCTTTCTTAGTGAACTCACCCATCCATTGAAAAGTAATAGTTTGTCATTAAGAATAAAACTTCCCATATTGAATCATTCAGATTCTCTAACCTGTGATAAATAGATGATATAGATAGGTAGGGGGAGAGAGAGAGAGGGAGAGAGAGAGAAAGAGAGAGACTAAGTAAATGAGTGAAAAGTCGGTGACTCCACATAAATTGCCAGTGGGTTTCTCTGGGAGTAGAAATAGGGTGAATGAGAGAATGGGGCCTCCACTGTTCTATATGACTTAGAAACCTGGATTTGCACAGATCCTTTGGAATTCCTTTTTATAAGTATTCCTGCAGTCAAGCTATTTTTTTGAGAGACTAGAACTGCCTACTATTCATTTGCTTGAGTGACGTGTACGGCCAGTGGAAGAAAGGGAACACTCTTTGTTGCTGTAAGAGGACATAGAAGGATCAAGCAGCGGATGAGGTGAGATCCAGGTTAAGTCATTTATTCAACATATATTTGTTGAATACCTTGTGTGTGCCAGGCATGGTTGGAGGTGCTGAGGACCCAGGAGAGAACAAGACAGCATGGTCCCTGTTTGTGTAGAGCTTATGATCTATTATAGGGAAATGACAATAGAGTTTAACAAGTTAATTTCAGATGGTGACAAGTGCTTTGAAGAAATGAAGGCACCATGCCATTATGAATGATTGAAGGGCCAGTCTCCGGTGGGAAGGAACCATGGGAGAGATGGCATCTGACCCGAGACTTTAGTGGCAAGAAGAAACCAGCTGGGTACATATCTGGGGAACAAGTTTGCCCTGAAAGGAAGCTGCGAGGACATGGTCCTGAGGGGAAGTTAGCTTGGAATGTTTAGGGTGTGTAAAGAAAACCGGCATGGCTGAAGCTTAATGACTAACAGGAGATTCAAAATAAAGTTCAAGAGGAAGACCGGGCCAAGCCGCATACTATAATCATGCCACAGTGAGCAGTTGGGACTCTATTGTAAGTGTAATAGAAAGCCTCAGGAGACCTACATTCAGGGAGGGATAGTTGATATCTTCAGATTTGGGTTTTTAGAAAAAAATCACTTCAGCACTCAAAATTACATAGAAACTTAGAGTTTTAAAAAGATGTGCAACTCCTTCGGGAAAAAAAAAAGCCGTTGGAAACCACAAAGGGAGAACTAAAAAAATGGTCAGATCAACCATCTACATGGAAAGGGAAGATCAACATTATAAAACGCTGATTTTTATCAAGGATTTCTGAATTGCAGTTCTAAACAAAATCCCAACAACATTCCAAAATTGAATGGAAATGTAAAAATGTAAGAATTTAATAAGGGAGGTTTGCAAAAGAAGAAAAAGGAATGAGGACTTCTCCTAATTATCAAAATTTGTTATAAAGTCATAGTAATTAAGATACTTTGTTATTAGTGAAGGGGGATTAAGAAATAGATCGGTGGGACAGAATAGAGAGCCCAGTGATGGACTGAACAGACGGGCCCTTCTATATGACACAGGAGGTGTTGAAATTCAGGGTAGAAAACATAGATTATCAGAGGTAAAGGAGTATCAGAAGCTTCCTGGTTTACACTTTGTACAAAAATAAATTGAGATAAATTGAAAACCTAAATATAGAATGTAAAAATTCTAAACCTTTAGGGAGGGAAAAAATAAGGTATCTTTATATCCTTAGGATAAAGTAGATTTTGTAAACTAGAGACGCAAAAATCACACTCAAGAATAATGAGCTTGATGGATTTCACTATATCCAAATGTATAACTTCTGCACAAAATAACATCATAAAATGAAAAGGCAAGTGACAAGCCAATAGAAGATATTTGCAACCTGATAAAAGAAATGAAAGCTACATTTCTAGAATCTCTAGCAAACTCCTATGAATTGATAAGGAAAACTCAAACTATCTAGTAGAAAAATGGGCTACTTATTAACAGGCACTTTCCTGGGGGGGGGCGGGGAGACATGAATGAGCGATAAAACTGAGAAAAGACTTTCCTCATCCCTGATAAAAGCAAGAAATGCAAGCTTAAAACCACAGGGTAGCATCTTGTGCCTATTGAGTAGCAGAAATTCAAAACATTGAGTTAGGCGAGTCAAACTTGGCAAGGAATTAAGATAAACAATAAGTTATTCTCTAGTTAGACTTGAAAATGCACATACTTTACAACAGATTCTATTGTAGACCGTACGCAATCAACAGCGTTTCTCCAAGGAGGGGCTCTTGGCCTTGTGCGAGGGACAAGTCTTTGTTCACTCAGGACTTTCATGCACCTTAGAAAATTTAACATCCCAGTGGACTCTGAGCAACAAACTGAGGGTTTTGGAGGGGAGGGGGTGGGGTGAGTGGGCAAGCCTGGTGGTGGGTATTGAGAAGGGCACGTGTTGCATGGAGCACTGGGTGTGGTGCATGAACAATCAATCTTGTAACACTGAAAAATTAAACATATTTGGGGAGGAAAAAAAGAAAATTTAACATCCCAGCTCTACTCCACCCCCAACTCACAAAAGAACTCTCCCCCGTTTCCAAACATCCCCAAGAGAGTTGGTCTTAGCAAGAGAACGCCCTGCAGGTACACAGGGCTGCCGCAATATGAGTGTGCCGGGACAACCTCTGCCACTGAATGGAGAGATCCGGGCCCAGAAGGAGGACCGTGGAGGGTGTGCACTGGAGCATCCTTTGTTAGGACCAAAAACTGGACACCATCCAAATAGCCATCAGTCCAGAAAAGGAAAATGAAACTATGATGTGGTTGTATGATAGAACGCTATACAGGAATGAATGACTTAGATCTGCATGGAGCAAAGTGAAAATAGCTCAAAAACAATGTTGACTACAGTGTCATATACAGCATGATGTATTTTATAAAAAGTGCAAAGACCACAAGACGGTAGGATATATTGTTTTGGATAGAGGTAACATACCAGACACACACAGGTATATGCATGGGTGAGCTGGGGTTTTTTAATTCTGTGTGGTTCTATTTCATGAAAGAGTAAATGAATGTGAAGAACAACATTAGTTCATTTTGAGTGATGGGCACATGGACAGGAGTTTGCCGTGTTTTCCTTTGCATACTGCTGCATTTTCACCCTCACTCAGGCTGCTGGGTGGACAGTGGATGGGGTGAATGGAAAGATGAGCAGGGAGGTGGGCATGGGGGGCGGGGGCCGCGAGGCTGTGCTGGATGTGGAATTGGGCCCTGAAGTTGCTGAGTGAGGACCCCAGCATCCTTGCCAATATCACTTTGAACTCCAAGGGGATGTGACCGCTTTTCTACTTCCTTTCTCTATCGCCCAAAAGTTCTTCCTGGAATAACACTTCCCCTTGTTTCCTCTGTCTTCCAAGCTATGATATTGTCACTTAAGCAAGCCAAGGATTTGTCAGCTGCTTGCCTATATATATATATATATATATATATTTTAGCAGAATGGGACATTCTGTGTAAACAATTTAGGCACTCTCCATCCCCATCCCTGCAGTTATGTTCCTACACTTCATTTAATGTTTTTCTTGAGGCACCTGAATGGCTCAGTGGGTTAAAGTCTCTGCCTTCGGCTCAGGTCATGATCTCAGGGTCCTGGGATCGAGCCCCGCATGGGGCTCTGTGCTCAGCAGGGAGCCTGCTTCTCCCTCTCTCTCTGCCTGCCTCTCTGCCTCCTTGTGATTTCTCTCTCTGTGTCAAATAAATAAATAAAACCTAAAACAAAAACCAGCCAACTCTTTCATGTGGTGCTCAAAAACACTTTTATCTGTTGCAACTTTGGAGGAAAAACTGGCCATATTGATGATGACGTGCGATGGTAAACTCTATGGTGCGGCACTTTCCTTAAGGAATCCTCAGTGTTAATTGTGACCGTACACCATTTTCACTTTGAGCTAACTTTAGAAATCACTTCCCACGCAAGATGCAATTTTACTGTATGTCCCCCCCCTTGAAGTTTGAAATATATGTTTTCCAGACCCTGAAAAGTCCTACAATAAAGAGACCCGACCAACATAGTTTAAAGCAGGAGTTGGCGAACTATCTGTGAAAGACCAGATAGTAAATACTTTTGGTCTTGTGTCTCTGGCACAGCTATTCAACCTGGAAAACAACCATAGACAGTCTTTAAATGACTATATGTGGCTGTGTGCCAAAAAAATTTTTTTACTTACAGAAACAGGCAGCAGGCTGGATTTAATTCACAGGCAATAGTTTTCTGACCCCTGGTTTAGACCATCGTGACCGAAGTTTGTTGCGTCAGGACCTTTCCCTTCTTTGTTTTTTAAAATGTAAAACCTGTAGTAGACCCTTAGATTCCTGAGTTCAAATATTAGAGGGTTTTAAATCTTCTGAGTGACACTGAAAGTTGATGGCGTGTAGCAGCTTTGTCATTTTTCTAGTACCTGGGTTTGCATTGCTGTGGCACCAGAAGCAGTTACTTAGGGGGTGGTCTGGGCTAAATTGTGTTCTACCATTCATATAGTGAAGCTCTGACCCCCTCATATTTCAGAATGTCACTATATTTGGAGATAAAGCCTTTGAAGGGGTGATTAAGTTAAAATGAGGCTTTTAGAGCAATCTTGAAAAAAGAACAACAAAACAGGAGATATCACAGGCCCATACGTCAAGATATACTACAAAGCTCTAGTAATCAAAACAGTATGGTACTGGCACAAAAGTAGATACATAGATCAATGGAACAGAATAGAGGGCTTAGAAACAAACCCATGATTATACGGTCAATTAGTCTCGGACAGAGGAGGCAACAATCTTTTCAGTAGGAAAAAGACCATCTCTCCAACAAATGATGTTGGGAAAACTGGACAGCTACATGCAAAGGAATGAAACTAGGTCATTTTTGTACACCAGACACAACAATAAAATGGACTAAAGGCTAAATGTGAGACCTGAAACCATGAAATTCTTAGAAGAAAACATAAGCAGTAATCTCTTTGACATCAGCCGTAGAAGCATTTTTCTAGATGTCTCCTTTGACAAAGGAAACAAAAGCAAATTAAACTATTGGGAGTACCCCAAATTAAAGGCTTTTGCTCAGTGAAGGAAACCAGCAACAAAACAAAAAGACAACCTACTGAATGGGAGATGTTTGCAAATGAAATATCCAATAAGGAGTTAATATCCAAACTATATACAGAATTTATGCAACTCAACACCCCAAAACCAAATAATCCAATTTTAAAGTGGGCAGAAGACTATACATAAACATTTTCCCAAAGATAACATACAGATGGCCAACGAACACATGAGAAGATACTCAACATCACTAATCATCAGGAAAATGAAAAGCAAAGCTATGTTCTCAACTCTCAAGTTCTGAGCCATTTCCTATTTTTGCATAAAGAAATGCAACTGGTATTTTTATTGGAATCAGGATAAGTGTTTGAAACTATTTGGGAAGGACTGCCATGTTTACAGTGTCTTCATATTGATGACTATAGAATATATTACTCCATTTAATCATGTCTTTTATGTCAATAAAATTTTAAAGTTTTCTTCACATAAGAAAAATGCAAAGCAAAACCACAATGAGATATCACCTTACACATGTCAGAATGGCTAAAAACATGAGAAATGACAAGTGTTGGCGAGGATGTGCAGAAAAAGAAGTCCTTGTGCACTGTTGGGAATGCAAACTGGTGCAGCCACTGTGAAAAACAGTATAGATGTCCCACAAAAAAATTAAAAATTGGATTATCACATGATCCAATAATTCCACTAATGAATATATATCTAAAGAAAACAAAAACACTGATTCAAAAAGATACATGCACCCTTAGGGTTATTACAAGTTTATTTATAATAACCAAAATTTGGAAGCAACTCCAGTACCCATCGATAGATGAATGGATAAAGAAGATGTGGTATGTATATACAAATTCCTCAGCCACAAAAAAAGAATGAAATCTTGCCATGTGCAACGACATGGATGAATCGATGAGGTTAGAGTGCTAAGTGAAGTCAAATAGAGAGAGACGAGTACCATATAATTTCACTCATCTGTGGGATTTAAGAACCAAAACAAATGAGGGGAAAAAAAAGAGACGAACAACAACAACAAAAAAACCCAACTCTAAATTATAGAGAACAATCAGATGGTTTCCAGAGGGCAGTTGGGTGGGGGATGGGTGACAGAGGTGAAGGGGATGAAGAGTGTACTTATTGTGAGGAGCACTCAGCCACGTATAGAATTGTTGACACACTATTGTGCACATGAAACTCATGTGACACTGTATATTAATTATATGTGAATGTAAAGAAAAATAAAATGAGGCTTCAAGGCTGTTAGCGTAGCCCTAATCCAATCTGACTGGTTTCCTTACAAGAAGAGGACATTTGGACACAGTAAGAGACACCAAGGTTGTTCACACACGGAGAAAAGACCTGTGAAGAGGCAGCAAGAGGGCAGCCACCTGCAAATGAAGGAGAGAGGCCTCAGGAGAAGCCCCCTCTGCTGCCACCTTGATCTTGGGGTTCCAGCCTCCAGAACTGTGAAGGCTGTTCAGGGCACCCCGTGTATGGCATTTGTTATGACAGCCTAAGCAAACTGGTACAGAGGCTATCACATCTGCCCTAACTTGCTGAGACCTTGAACGACTTTGCTCACCCTCAGGTGCTTAATATCACAAGTATCCTCCACTAAATTTTATGGGGAAGTTTCAGGATATGCTCTAATTGCATTTGCATATTTGGTATAGTCAAAGATCTTAAAGACATATCCTTCATAAATGTTACCAGTTATTGTTGAATATATTCCCATGGTGCTTTTAGCTTATTTCTCCTTTTAAATGCGTTCTGCTTCTATTCCTGGGCTTTGGCGTTTTCAAATAGATGTGTATTTCCTGGGTTTATAGTTGCTGCTCATCACAGGCAGGAAGTCAGTGTGTATCAGGCCATGGAATCAAAGAACTTATTAGCTATTGTAGATAATGCTACTGTAAACATAGGGGTGCATGTATCCCTTTGAATTAGTGTTTTTGTATTTTTGGATACTCAGTCGTGTGGTTGCTGGATAGTAGTGTAGTTCCATTTTTAACTTTTGAAGAACCTCCATACTGATTTCCACCATGACTGTACCAGTTTGCATTCCAAGGGCCCATCAATAGATGAATGGATAAGATGTGATCTATAAACATTTTATATATATATATATATTTGTATAATGGAACATTGTTCAGCCACAAGAGAGAATGAAATCTTGCCACTTGCAAGGACACGTATGGAGCCATGGAGAGTATGATGCTAAGTGAAATAAGTCATTCAGAGTAAGACAAATACCGTACGATTTCACTCATATCTGGAATTTACGAAACAAGCGTGGAAAGGGGAAAAAAGTGAGGCAAACCAAGAAACAGACTCTTAACTCTAGAAAACAGAGTTGCCAGAGGAGAGGTGGGTGGGGGGATGGGGGAAATAGATGATGGGGATGAAGGTACACTTGCAATGAGCACCCCGTGATGTATGGAAGGGCTAGATCACAATATCGTACACCTGGAACTAATACAACACTGTATATGAAGCTTACGGGAATTAAAATTAAAAAAGGAAAAAAAACCACAAAGAACTCACTAACTGTGTATTACCTCAAAGTATCACATTTCCCCAACTCAGTTTCCTCATCTTCATAATATAATAATGCCTATATGATTTTCAGAGTTCCTAGAAGCATCAGCTGCAATGTGAGTGATGTGCCCCCCCCACGCTGTATGGCTTATGGTGGGCACTCAATAATTAGTTGCCTTTCCAGGGAATTGGGAAATACCTGTTTCTCTCTTTTCTTTTCTTTTCTTTTTTTTAGGATTTATTTCTTCCTTTTAGAGAGAGAGAGCAAGCTCAGGTTGAGGGGAGAGGAAGAGGGAAAGAATCTTCCAGCAGACTTCCCACTGAGTATGGAGCCCAGTGCAGGGCTTAATCTCATGTTCATAAGGTCATGACCTGAGCCGAAATCATGAGTCAGCCGCTTAACTGACTGAGCCACTCAGGCGCCCCTCTCTTTTCTGCCCTTGTGATCAGAACTGCCATCAACTGTGCAGTCTTTGTTAACACTAAAGAAGTAAGGGACTTCACTGGTTTCCTTATACCTGATGCCAGATGCTGCTTGGTCTATCATTATTTATAAGGCGTAGTGACCCCTCAAGAAACTTGTGTCACCTGGTGGACACATGAAACTCATAGATATTTTGATAAAGCAGAAAAGGTACCGAGTCACCGCAGTGCCAATTCCCCCATATCCTTCTGCACGTCACCTTCTCTCTCTCTGAGCCTCATTCATCTTATCTGTAAAATGGAGGCTTATTATACCTTTAGTATATTCTAAACCCGTATTTTACCTGGAAGCCATGGGGCCGGGGAGACATGAGAAGTCTTCGTTCTGATTCGGTACTACCCAAACCATTACCCTAGTCCCGTGGCTACACTCGATCAACCTGAGATCCTACTCTTTAAATTTAATTTGGTTAGCATTTTAATGTTTACTGTAAAATATTTTACATAAAATTAGCATCTTAAAAATAACAAAAAATTAGCATCTTATTAGCTTTAAGATTCAAAGATAGTCAACTGTTCTGTTTCCTAAAACAAATCTATTTTTGTCCTAAAAGATACTGAAAATATTGCCTGCAGGAAACTCCCAGCCTATCCCCTGCCATCATTGTGGTGGAGCTCCTGTTGGAAAAGACAGATGGGTCATAGGGCATCAGTAAGGAGACAGGGGCCAAGGTACTGATGAACAAATCCTACCGAGTTCTTTCTGCGTCCTGCCGCCATCTTTCCCTTCACCCATGTCCTTGCCCAGGGAGAGCTGAAGAGCAGGTGCCATGGGGCTGGTCCCACAGTTGGATTTTATTTACCCACATGGCAAAACAGGGAATGCCACCCCTGCTACTTCTGCCCTCTTGTCCAGTTTTTACACACTAGTGTGTGTGAAACAGTTCGGCCCATAGTTGACAGGGAGAAGCTTACTTCCCGACTCCAGGAGAGCTTCTGAGGAAGGGTTGTTGCCCTTTCTTTTACGGGGAAAATGACAAGTACGTATAAATGAGCATCTTATGGCACAACACACACATGAGGTTTCATCAGTATTCATGACATGCATTCGTCTCTCCACAACTGACAGCTGTTAAAAATGAGATTGGGAAGCACTATCCTGGTTCCAGTGACTCTGGAACATGGATTCTGAGGGGAGGTTTTATTGATTTATCCCACTTTCACAGCCCTGCTTTTACAACTGACCGTAGGTAATCTCCCCTCCAGAGAGAGCGACACCCTCTGGTTAATGGAATGCGTTATGTAAGGGGCCAAATCAGTGCCAGATCTCTAGTAGTTGAGAATTGCCTCCATTTCATTTGTAATTTGAGATAGCTCTCTTTTAAATCTCATTAGGGTAAATTTCTAAAACTGTGATTAAACTGTAGCCAGCCAAGGGAAAATTAGAAATAAATTAGAAGTGTCACCAATTTAAGATCTCTAGTTCTTTCCTCTGTGCATACAGAAATTAAGGAGCCTCTCTTTTCTGCGTTACAGGCTTTGATGAGAAATCCAGAAGGAAGAATGTGTGAAAGAAAAAGATGACATCTGTGCATGGCCAACCAAATCTGAAGATTATTACAGTGAAAACGAAAGGAAGGCAAGAGAATACTTACTAGGAAAGGTAAGTGGACATCTCTATAAATGCTGAACTCTGATGCCTTAGAACAGGCAATTGCATTTCTACATGTCCATGTGTGAGCATACATTGACTTATCAAATGGGGATAGGATAGGATAGGATACATGATATGATCTAATATCAAATATCAAAAAAATTTGTGTTCTAGCAATGAAGAAGAAAATTAGCACATGTGGTTAGCTCCCTATTGTCAAATGAAAGCAAACTGCCCGAAAGTTGAATAACAGACTTGCCTTTTATAAAGGGGTTCTCTTCTCAGACAGCAGAACAAAGACCTAAATAAGCCCTGGACTAATTATCCAGTGTCATTGACACATTTCCAATACGTTTCTAATATTTTGTACACTCAGTTGTAAAATTACTATCTTTTGTTCACAGTTGAGCACTTGACCAGCGAAGTCCAGTGTAAAAAAGTTGAGCAAGCTAGTGGTTGATTATTTCCATGCATCCAATGATTTTCATGCTTAGCTTTATTGTAATAAGTGTGTGCTTTGTACCTTTAGTATTCATATGTTGGGGTTGTTTGCCCCATTTTCCACTGCTTTTTATAATATAAAAGGGGAAATGAAATATTTCATTATAGCAGTGGTATGGAAACCAAACTGCCAGGCATGTAGGCAGCCCCACCATAAGATATCTCAGGATGTTTCTCCATTAGCCGATCTCAGAAGTCCCTATTTGACACGCAAAGGTGATTTGAAGGATATGGACGTATAATGTGCAGAAGTATGAGTTGTGCACAAGCAGAATGCACAACAGTTCGGGACAGCATTTACAGTCTCTCAAAAATGCTTCCTTGAGTGAAATAAACAGTTGGATTGCAATGTCCACATGCCTCCTAGAAGACGGTCACCTAGACGTCAAGGACACAGACTCAAGATTCTTGCTCTTCCGCTGACCACTTTTATGACTGTGACCAGAATGATTAATCTTCCTCTGCCTCATTTTTTTTGAGTCGATGAGGATGAGTAGATAAAAACGAGTTAACAGATACAAAGCACTTGGCAGAATGGCGGGCACATAAAAAGTGCTCGGTAGTTGGTAGCTGATTTTATCCTTGAGCAAACTAGAGTCTCCTTCAGGGATGGAAATTACTGTTGTTTGTTTTCTGTGGAGTAGGATGTGGAGGAGTCTAAAAGATGTAGGTGAAGCAGAGGGGACTGTGTCTAACCCGGGCTGTGGGCACTGTCTATCACGGGAACCCATGAGTTAAGGATAAAAGCGTATCTCAGTGCCTCTCTCGTAGTCATTTAGGTACTTTGAGAAGAATCGGAGAATATAACCTTAAGTGATGTAGGATCTTAAATTACAAATCAGATCATCTCAGACTCTTGGTGGTAATCTGTAAGGTATGATCTACCTTATCTCTTATCTCTCCCCTTTCCCTCCTAGTGTTCTGGGATCACTCATTCCTTCCTCCTGGCCCTCCAAATCACACCAGCTCTTTTGCACACACTATCTGCATGACACACTACCCATGAGCCTTTGCTCCCACTCCCTCCCTGCTTCTGACCCCCTTGCGTGTTCCTCCTCATCTGTCTCAGACCTATCTACTAAAGAGAACCCCTACCCCATGACATCATCTCCCCAAAATATCACCCCTACTGACATTCTGGTCAACAGTAACTATGAGAGCCTTTTTGTCCATATCCTTGCAACAAGGAACATCCAAAATTCTTTTCGTCCTTGCCAGTTTGACAAGTGATGAGCTCGGCTATTGAAAATAGGTAGAAGAGAGGGGCGCCTGGGTGGCTCAGTCGGTTAAGCATCTGCCTTCGGCTCAGGTCATGATCCCAGGATCCTGGGATTGGGTCCCACATCAGGCTCCCTGCTCAGTAGGGAGTCTACTTCTTTCTCTCACTCTGAGCCCCCCGCCATTTATGCTCTCTCTCTCTCAAATGAATAAACAAAATTAAAAAAAAAATAAAATAGGTAACAGAGATGATACACAGATCGGCAAAGAGGGCAGCGGTTAACCATTCATTCACTCACCTCATCAGAGCCTGTCTCCTTTTGGCACTCATTCTTACTGGGAATTATTTTCTTTATTTGGTTCTTCAGCTATTTTTCTTACCTTCCTTACTGGTGCGTAAGTTCTGCAAGGCCCAGGCGAGTGTTTTCACGGTAATAATCTGGGATCCTGGTCCAACAACTGCTGTATATGATGTACTTAGAAAGCATTCTGGGAGTGACAGAATGAAAGAAAATGACAAGGTCCCTGACCTTATTAGGAGCACAGGTCTTGTCATTGAGACAGATGATTGCTTTACAGGACTAGAAGTTCAGAATTAGACCAAGGAGATGATCAGTGGGCCTCACAAAAAAATTAGCTTCTTGGGAGCAGGAGCAAGATTCTAAAGGCTAACCGGTCAACACAAATAAGGACCAACTTGAATGGCTGCAGACCGGTAGTGCTGGGCAGGGTGTTTACCCTCCAGGTGCTGGATTGAGTAGAGGTGGGCGGAGTTTGGAGGTGGGGCTCAGGGCAGTGATCATTTGCTCACCGCTTTGGAGAAATTTTTAGTATTTTCATATCAAGTGCTGTTGCATATATGCATTGCTACTGAATATCAGCCCCTATTATAGTATGCCTTGTTTAATAACCAAGTGCACCTGTCTGACTAGGAAGGACAAAAAAAAAATTCTAAATGCCCCTTGTGGGAAAGATGTGGACAAAAAGGCTCTCATAGTCACTGTCGATGAGACTGTCAGTAAGAGTAATATTTTTGGAAGCTAACTTGGCCGTATTTATCAAGATGTTAAATGCACATTTCCGTTCACCAGATAATAGAACTTTATCTTCCAGACAAACTGGTATGAATCCAAAATGCCGTATGTACAAGTGCAATCACTCTAATATTTTAATAGCAAAAATGTGGGAGCAGTTTATATTATCTATTAATAGAAGAGTAGTAAATAAGTGATGGCATTTCCATCCAGTAGAACAATGTGGCCCATGAAATGTGTTGAGGATTTCCTGCCGAAATTTTTGTGTATCACGGTCCTTTTTGTTGAAAGCAAATGAACACAATCCACGTGTCCATCAGCTGATGAATGGACAGGCAAAATTTGGTTGTCAAAGGAATATTCTTCAGCCATAAAGAGGAATGAAGTTCTGATATATGTTACATCATGGACAAACCTTGAAAACATTATGCTAAGTGACACAAAAGGACCAATATTGCACAATTTAACTTACATGAATTATCTGAACAGGCAAATCCATAGAGCAAGTAGAAATTATCAGGAGCTGGAATGAGGGAGGAATGGGGGGTTAGCGAATCATGGCTACTGTTTGGGGTGCTCGAAAAGTTTTGGAGACAGACAGTGGTGATGGTCGCACAACATTGTGACTGTAATTAATGCTAGTGATTTGTACACCTAAAAATGATGAAAATGGCAGATTTATGTCCTATTTTATCAGAATTTTTTAAGACTTGAAAGAAAAAGCAAATGAACAAACCAAAAATAAAAGCAAGCACACACACACACACGCGCGCATGTGTCCATGGACACAGTATAGTCTGGAAAGATACCCGCAAATTGTCAATGGTGATTGTCTAACAGATGAAATGAGGGGCAGAGCAGGAGAGAAGAGAACTTTGCCCTATATACTTGTGAATTTTTTGCATTTTTCACAGGAAGCATATATTTTAACATTTTTTTGAATTGAAGGGTTTTCTTTAAATCATCCTGACCTGTGGTAAAACCCTAGAGTTGGTGTGCTTTTCTAGTCTGCAGCCAAAATAATCCTGAAAGGTCTGTTTACAATTGAACGTGTTCACATCTAATATCCCTGTGCAATGTTTAACCTGGAGTGTAAATTTAATTATAGTTTACAACGCGAAATCCTTTTCCTTTTCTAGATTAAGTGGCATCTTGTGGAAAACAGGTTATCGATACAGAAAGAATTTGGTCTTATCCCTCCTTCAATGAAGACAGACTTCTCTATGTAGTAACTTCCTGCAAAGCGAGATGCTTTGTATTTGTATACAAATTTGTATACTATTTGTAGTTTTATATCCCCTTTGCTGATAAAGCATTTAAGGTGTGTTGGCTATAAAAAAAAAAAAAAGAGAGCCTCAAAATCAGAACATCCAGAAATTTTTATGCATAACAAGAGATTTTTTTAAACCCTGGTAAAATTCCATAAAAATAGCATTTTAATGGGTTCCCCATTTTACAAAATGTTTAAACCCTATCACATGGTGATAGTATGTGATAGGTTTATATAAGTTTATATAAGTAGAGAGAATGTATGGAAGGATACATACCCCAAGCTATTCATGTTGGTGGCCTCAAGGAGGTGATCTCATGGAGGTGATCTCATGGATGGTGTCAGATGAGAAGCGATTCTTTATATACCTGGGCATTGTTTAATTGTTACAACTGAGGGCTTTCCTTAATAGCTTCCTAAAGGGATAACTGGCCAGCAATAAACTGCACATACTCAAAGTGTAAAATTTCAGGGGTGCTTGGTAGCTCAGTCAGTAGAGCGTGCAACTCTTGATCTCAGGATTGAGTTTGAGCCCCAGGTTGAGTGTAGAGTTTACTTTAAAAAATAAATAAATAAAGTGCAAAATTTGAGGGGGAAAAAATGTCATAACTATATGAGGAGAGGGATGTTAACTAAATTTATGGTGGTAATATTTTTACAATATGTTTATGTCAAATCATCATGCTGTATAGCTTGAACTTACACAGAGCTGTGTGTCACTTATGTCTCAAGAAAGCAAAAAAGGACACACACGCACACACACACACACACACACACACACACACACTGGAATATTACTCTGCCGTAAAAAAGAATGAAATCTTGCAATTTGCAATGACGTGGGTGGAGCTAGAGTATATTATGCTAAGCAAAATACACCAGCCAGAGAAAGACAAATACTGTATGATTTTACTCATATGTGGAATTTAAGAAACAAAACAGATGAACATAGGGGAAGAGGGGAAGAAAAGAGAGGCAAACCGTAGGAGACTTTTATCTATAGAGAACAAAAACTGAGGGTTGCTGGAGGGGAGCTGGGTGTGGGATGGGCTAGATGGGTGATGGGGATTAAGGAGGGCACTTGTGATGAGCCCTGGATATTGTATGGAAGTGATGAATCACTAAATTCTTCTCCTGAAACCGCTATTACACTACATGCTAACTATCTAGAAGTTAAATAAAAAATTTGAAACAAGCAAAAAGAAAAGAAAACCAAAAAAAAAAAAAAAGGCAAAGAGAGGGAAGGGAGAACAATGAAACTGAAAAAATATGTTTCAATATAATTAAGAAGTGGGATAAATCAGAGGGGAGATGAACCATGAGAGACTGTGGACTCTGAGAAACAAACTGAGGGGTTTGGAGGGGGGGGTGGGGGGTTGGGTGAGCCTGGGTATTGGGTATTGAGGTATTGAGGTATTGGGTATTGAGGAGGGCATGTATTGCATGGAGCACTGGGTGTGGTGCATGAACAATGAATCTTGGAACACTGAAAAATATATTTATAAAGAAAGAAAAAGGATCCTCTGAGAACCATCTCTTATTTTCTATTGCATGTTCAGCACTGTTTTGGCAATAAAATGAAGCAGCACCTTAGAGCTGAGAAGCCAAAAAAAATAAAAAAATAAACTGGAGAGTTTGATAAGTTTTGGCATATGTTTATACTCATGAAGCCATCACCATAATCAAGTTAATGAAAACATCCATCATTCCCAAAAGTCTCCTCATGGACTTTTGTAATCCCCCCTTCCTAGCATACCTAGCCCCTCTCCTGCCCCAGGGAGCCACTGATCTTGTTTCTATCACTGTATATTAGTTTGCATTTCCTACAGTTTTATGTAAATAAAATCCTACACTACGAATGGTTTTGTCTGGCATCTTTCACTCAGCATAATTATTTTGAGATTCATCCATGCTCTAGGATCATGGATGTTCCATTTCTTTTTATGGTTGAGTTGAATTCCATTATATGAATAATTTCCATTTGCTTATTCGTTCACCATTGGTGGACGTTTGAGTTATTTCTAGTTTTTCACTATTACAAATAATGCTACTATGAATATTCATGTATAAATCTTCATATGGATATGTGTTTTCACTTCTTTTGGGTAAATATCTAGTAGGAGTAGAATGGCTGGATCGTATGGTAGGTATATGTTTAACTTTTTGAGAAATCGCCAAACTGCTTTCTGAAGTGGTTGTACAATTTCACATCCCACCTGCACTGAAAGAGCATTCCAGTTCCTTCACATTCTTGTCAGTACTCGGTATGACCAGTCTTTTTCCATTTTATCCATTCTAATAGGTATGTACTACCAACTCATTGTGGTTTTAACTTGTGTTTCCTGAAAAACAACTGATGCTGAGTATCTTTTCATATTCTAACTAGCCATATATATATCTTCTCAGTGGACTGTCTGATTCAATCTTTTGTGCTTTTTTTTTTTAAAAAAAATTGGGTATTTTGTTTTCTTATTGAATTTTGAGAGTTCTTTATATATTCTGGATGCAAGTCCTTTCTCAGATGTATGCTTTGCAATTACTTTCTCCCATTGTCTAGCTGATTTTCTCTTTTTCTCAATATTGTCTTTTGAAAGGCAGAGGTTTTTATTAATATTATTATTACTATTATTATTAAAGATTTTATTTTATTTGAGAAAGAGAGCATGAGTGGAGGTTGGGGGGTCAGAGAGAGCCTCCACTGAGCAGGGAGCCTAATCAGACTCTATCCCACACCCTGAGATCATGAACCTGAGGCAAAGGCAGATGCTTAACCGACTGAGCCACCTAGGCACCTCGAAGGGCAGAGGTTTTTAATGTGTTTAATTTGTTTTAATTTGAGTTATTACAGTGAGGGACATTTAAAGATATTTATCGACCCTAATAATTTTTACATTTAGATACTCACCCTACACGATATCAAGCATATTAAAACACACATGTAGGGGCGCCTGGGTGGCTCAGTGGGTTAAAACCTCTGCCTTCGGCTCAGGTCGTGATCTCAGGGTCATGGGATCGAGCCCCACATCGGGCTCTCTGCTCAGCAGGGAGCCTGCTTCCCCCTCTCTCTGCCTGCCTCTCTGCCTACTTGTGATCTCTCTCTCTCTCTCTGTCAAATAAATAATAAAATCTTTAAAAAAAATAAAACACACATGTATGCCACATTAAAGAAAATATTTTGCTCTATTCCTTTTCTGAAGACTTTTTAATTGTGATTTTGAAATTATTTATTTCATGAAACTCATTTAGTTTATTATTGGCTATAATTCTTCAAGAATCATTCTATATCCTTGATGATTCATGCCAAGTAGAAAAGGTAATTTGAAATTATTCTAAACCATAACGTAATTTAATATAAACTACAATTAATTTATCAACTAACAAACTTTGACAATATGTTAATTTTTGTAGATATTAATTTAAATATTTGTTACTTTAGATTGGGTAGTCTTTGTTGTTTTTTTCATATTTAGAAGCCACTAAGTTTGCTTCTTTTTTAGCTCTAGAATAATCTTTCTAGGCCCCTAGAAAATGTGTAGCTTCTAGACTTTGGATAAAACAGACTGGTTAAATTACATTTAAGGGAAAATATAATAATTAATGAATTAAAATAAATAGAAAACAGACATGAGTTCTTTTTTTCCCTCCAAAGTAAGAAATAACTTTAAAATCATCAAAGATGTATATGACTATAGAAAAATCTAAATGTCAAATGAATAGTAGGGATCAAAATATGTGCCCTTCCTATAGAAGTCTGGTTCAAAACCACTTAAAAATGATAAATACTCAACATCACTGATTATTAGGAAAATGCAAATCAAATCCCACAGTAAGATACCACTTCATGTCCATTAGGATGGCTAGTGTGTGTGTGTGTGTGTGTGTGTTTATGTATATATATTTCTAATAAGTGTTGGTGAAGCTGGTCAGAAATTGGAATCCTATGCAGTGTTGGTGGGAGTATAAAATGGTGCAGCCCCTGTGGATAACAGTACAGTGAAATTCTATTCCTGAGTGTATACGTAAAAGTATTATAAACAGAGACTTCTTAAACAGATATTTATACACCAGTGTTGATAGCATTATTCATAATAACCACTGTTGGAAACAAACCAAGCATCCATTGACAGGTGAATTGATAAACAAAATCTGGTATATACATACAATGGAATATTAATCAGGAATCAGAAGGAATGAAATTCTGACACATGGTATAATACGGAAGAACCTTGAAGACTTCTGCTAAGTGAAATAAACCAGACACGATACGACAACTATAGTATGATTCTGTTTATATGAGATTGCTACTAGAGTTGTCAAATCCAGAGAGACAGAAGGCGGAATGATGGTTGCCAGGGGCTGGAGGGAAGGGGAAATGAGGAGTCACTGCTTAGTGGATACAGAGTGTCCTTTTGTGATGATGAAAATGTTCTCGAGTTAGATGGTGATGATTGCCCAACAGCATAAATGTACTTAATACCACAGAACCATACACTTAAAAATGGTTAGGAGGGTAAGCTTTGTCCTTTGTATGTTTTACCACAACTGTAAAAAAACACTAAGGAAAAATTTCCAAGTATTTCCAAATAAAGTAAGTTAATAGCTAAAATATTACCCTAATACATTTTAGTGATAGCCCAAATTTCTTAATGGTCTCTTGGCCCCAAATCAAAGAACAATATTTTTAAAGGGAAAAGAATTATTTTCCTTTTAAATCATGCTTCATACTTCTGACTTTAGTAGCACAAATTCAGAAACACAAATTGCTAACTGACTGCCAGGCATTCTTTTAAGACTTTACGTGTTATTACCTGATTTAATGTTCAAAAGACTAGGATAGACTATTATTTCCAGTTCAGAGATGAGGAAGGACATTGAGAACAGAGAGGTTATGCAACGTGCCCAGGGTTACCCAGCTGGTGAGAGGTAGCGACCCCAGAAATATGGCTCCAGAGCCCCCAGAGTGTTTTCCTACCTACTAACTATAAAGAGCGTACTATCAAGAGAGCCGTCTATAAACTGCACGATCATTTCTAGAATTTCTACTGAATAGTTGTACCTGAAAAATTTGAGTGTATTGACACTCTATTAGCTTTTCTTCAGCAAAAGCTTCTGACTTAAAATATGTAAATATTTTACCTCCAAGTGGAAATTACCCTTTACCATGTACCCAGCTTTTTACTGATGACAATGTTGAAGGAAATGCAAGTACATAAAAATGAAAGTTTTCTAGGCCTTATCAGGGGAAAGCTCTGGAAAGGAAATCTCCATGTTGGAAGAAAACATGACCTTATATTCTTTCCTTCCCCCTAAGATTCATGTCTCTCAAAATGTTAGGTTAATTTTAAAAATAATCACATCTATGTTCAAGTAAATTTAGGAAATGCTGAATTAAAAGGAGTTAGAATTTCTTTACTGCCGGACTTCTTAGGGACTTAAAATACTAACAAATATTGTAAATTGCCAAGAAAGGGAAATCATATATATAACATATTATATAATATATGAGTATATATTATATAATATATAGTTGTTTCCCAGAGTTCCTTTACCACTACTTCTCCTGTGGAAAATCATGAGCCGTGAGTGCTTCCTGGAACATTTTTGGGCATCTTGGACATACTAGGGATTTTCCAAATCTACCACCAGGGGGCAGTTCCCGCCCATTTATAGTCTGACAAACCTTGACCAAAATTTTATTTTCCCTCAGCACACATGAGACAAGCTGACATTCTCCAAGCAGACTTTGCTAAAGACTTTCAAGAGATGAAGAGAATAAATTAAAAAGAAAATAAGAAACCCAAGAAAATAGTAATTCCTGAAGAAATAGCAAATCTGCCAGACTCTCCTGGGCCAGTCTGGAATACAAATTCACAACCATATTGCTCACCTTCTTTCCCCTCCCGTTTCTCACCCAAGTGACCTTTCTTTCATCTTGACCCCAAGAGCACCTATGCATTTATCTTCTCACAACTGAGGATAAATGTCATAGACGCTTGGGTTTTTACAGCTCAAATTATTTTCTAATTTAAAAGTCCCAGGTCTGCACTGTGATCTTTCCTCTCAGTCCTGGTTGGCAGTTCTGAGGTACTTCCGTGGTGAGGAACAGATATGGCAGTCCCGTGAATGTTCTAGTCATGACTAAATGTGCAGTAAACGGACCTCCCTTACCAAGGCAGACATTGTTAATCAGCCAACCATGCTTTCTTTGTAGAACTCAGAACAAGTCTCACAGTCCTTGTTGACACTGGGCTCCAGGCAGGCATTATTTTTTTTTAAGATTTTATTTATTTATTTGACATAGAGAGCATGAGCAGGGGGAGTGGCAGGCTCAGAACTCTGGGATCATGACCTGAACTGAAGGCAGCTGCTCAACTGACTGAGCCACCCAGGCGTCCCTCCAGGTAGACATTACTACCATTGGAGTGCTGTTAATGTGAGTAGGAAAATTTTCTCATCCAAGCCTAGAATATAAATTCTATAAATATAAAAAAGGTTCCCCTCTGGAACCTTTTGTGGTGACTCTCTCAGATGAATGCAATCTCCAGGAATCTCTCTCTCTCTCTCTCTCTCTCACACACACACACAGGTTTTTTAAAAGTCTATTTTAGATCCCCAGTCATGAAAGTCTCTATTATAAGCCATCAGAGCCTAACCCATACCTTATGTATAAAGCCCTCCACAAATACACACCTTATTGGAAGAAGAGGGTGGTTCCATCCGAGTATGTTCCAGGGGCTCCAAACTTGGCCCATTCTGTTGTTTAACTTCTGACTGGTATTGATATCATGTGCTTATGCCCCATTTTGATTAGCATGTCCTTGGACTTGCCTTTGTATGAGCTGCTCAGGCAACAGCCTGTGCTTTCTGTGCAACTTCAACAACTGTCAGGCATGAAGAGGCCAAACCTGTTACCGTAAGTAGGCTTTGAAGCTAATTGTCATGCGACAGGTGGGATTTTTTCCTTTCCTTTTCTACTAACGCTGAAGGCTTACTTTAGCATTCAAGAATATGAGGAGCAATACAAGGGCGCCTGGGTGGCTCTGTCAGTTACGCGTCTGCCTTCCGCTCAGCTCGTGATCCCGGGGTTCTGGGATCAAGCCCTGCATTGGACTCCCTGCTCAGCGAGGAGTCTGCTGTCCCTTTTCCCTGTCCCTCCCCCAGCTCATGCTCTCTTACTCTCTCTCAAATAAATCTTAAAAGAAGGGGTGGGGGAGTAGTACAGTGTAGACAGTAAGCTTGAATTCTGAAGTTGGATGGGGTTCTACTCTTTCCTGCACACTTAATTTCTTTGGAGCCTTTGGTGAGTTACTACCTAACCCCTCCAAGCCTTCTGAAAAATAAGGTCAATAATAATTCCTATCTTGTTGTGGTTCATCTGTAAAATAAACGTTACTGTGTCTCTACTTTGTAGCAAGGACAGGCAGCATTGGGTGGATTTAATGGAATGAGACATGTTAACTAATTCACCTACCACCAAAACGATACTATTGTTACTCTTCTTTTAAAATACTGGTGTTTCAGCCGAAGCTGAAGAGGGCAAAAGGAGGCCATGACTCTTGAATTCAAAATCGATTAGACACGAAATTTAGGTGGTAGACCAGTGGGGTCAGGATTTCATTTTTTAAATTGCGCCCGCAGGGTGAACTTCCCCCAGCGGCCAGTGGGGTGTGCTGTGTGAACGGAGTTACTATGGGACTGTCACAGCGGGTTTGGGCAACCAGATCCTGCTTCCAGTCAGGGGAGTGGGGCTCTACAGGGTGAGCAGCAAGCTCACCTCTGTCTCGAATTCTCTGGCTTCTGTTTCCTGTTGAGTTTAACTCCATACACATTCTAAGGACAGCAGAATGAACTCACGTGTGCTAAATGTCCTTGCTGACCTATGGGCTTTTGCAATGAAAACAATGCACTTGAGGAAGCGTGAAGAGGCAGCAACACTGATGCATTGGGTAATTGTTAAGAAAGCATCATGGAATTACTATAAATGAAAAATTAACTGCTGAAGAGAGATGATAACACTGTGGAAAACAAGACAAGGGAATCTTCGGAAGCACTAGCCTGTTTGCCTACTTCCTGTTGTCTGAAGTTCCAGCTTGGCCACAGTGGCAGAGTTCTAATTACCAAATGGTGAAGTTCTATCGACAGCATCTATGATTTTTTTTTTATATTGCTTTGATTTGGTTTGTGATTCTGAATCTCGTGTTCATTCTTTTTAGCCTTGCCTCTTGCTACCAGCTTCAGAAATCAACCCAATCCTCCTGACCAAATTTCAGATTCATCTTTTGATGTTCGGAGGAGCTGGGTTTTATTCCAAATAGGGATTTCCGTGTTGGGATTTAAGGCAGTCAACGCATTCTTATAGCAATTCATTTGTCTTATGAAACAATTCTGCTTCTGACATTTCGATAAGAGAAATATTCTTATCTTGTTTAATATTTATTCTTGATTATCAGTGAAATCGAGGATTTTTTCCCTTCTATTTATTAGCCATTTATGTATCTGAGGAAAATTGCCTATTACCATCCTCCTATCAATTTTTTTATTAGCAATTCTATCAGTTTGGTTTTTTCTATCAATTTGTTTATTACATTAATAGATCAAGAAGGAAATCAGTGATTCGGGGGTGACAGACCAAAGTACAAGTAATGGGTGTTAATAATACAATCCGGATCACAAAAGCCGTTACAAACAATCTGAGAAGGTGAATTCTTAGCTCCCGCCTCATCTTTATAGTTAGGCATTGTGTCTTGACATCTCCCTCTTGGAGTCAGTCTGGAGCCCACAGATGGCTGGATCGTCTTTCGGAGGTGTGTATGGTCTCTGTGAGCCCTGGCAGGTTGCAGAGTGCTGGGAGAGAGAGGGAGTCTCTGCCGTCCATGCAGAGCCCACAGAAGGAGTGGGGGTTGCTGCATGACAGTCGTCCGTGGGGGAAGGCATTTGTTTGTGAAGGAGCCCGGCTCCCGAAGAAAGGGAGCTGCGTAATTCCTCCACCAGCCTGGTTATTGACTGAATCATATTCATTTCTCTATCTTGCATTCTGGGCAAATGTCAGTTGGGATGACGGTAGGACAAGTTACCAGTGACTCCATCTGCCAAAATATTCACGGGGTGCCTGGGTGGCTCAGTCCATTAAGCACCTGTCGTCGGCTCAGGTTGTGATCGCGGGGTCCTGGGATCGAACCCCAGGTCGGGCTCCCTGCTCAGTGGGGAGTTTCCTCCCTTTCCCTTTGCTGATCCCCGGCTTGTGCTCTCTCTCTCTCTCTAGCTCTCTCTGTCAAATAAATTAATAAAATCTTACCCAAAAAAATCAGTCAGGTAGTTGAGCCCTTTGACAAGAGAAAAGTTTGGTGATATAAAAAATTGTGATTTAATAACAAAGGTGCTTGTTAGTGCAATAAAGAGCAAGGTCTGGTGTACCATAATTTCAAACTTGCCAGGAGTGTGAACAGTATTTGGGGTTATAGGCAGTCACGGTAATGTGATAGAAAAATATCTGCAATTTCTGTGGAGACCGAGTGACCCGTTTTACTAATCTTTCTGTAGTTGGTTACTTATATTCATAACTGAAGGAATGCGAATTTTTACGTAGAAGTCAGTGAAAAAAAATTTAAAAGATGTAATTTTTTACATCTTTTTTGTTCGGAATTCTTGAATTCCGAACAAGGATCCCCTGGGAGTCAGGGAGCCCCGACCGAAATCCCTTGGTCTCTGGCCGGTGGAGGCAAAACACCTTACACAGGAACATGGAGGAATTTCTTGAGGTGATAGAACTGTTCAATCTTGACTGTGATGGTGGTTAAATTACTCAAAAATTAGGGAATTTCACATATAAAAATTAAAACTAAAGGAGAGGGAGGGAAAGAAGCGAAAAGAGAGAGGAAGATGAGTAATGAGTTGCACGTTGCCGCTAACTGAAGTAGCCCCTGTAAAAGTTGCTTGTGTATCGGAACTTGTGTTCCTGGGTTTCATCCACAGTCATCAGTGCTTTCTAGATAGTGTAGCGGCAGTGCGGAGGGGGAGAAAGGACTCTGGAACAAGATTTCCCAGGTTTAAATCCCGACTCTGCTGGTTATTTGCTGGAACCTGGGCAAGTCACATGACCTCCCTCTGTCTGTTTTATCATCTTTAAATGAAGAAGGCAATAACCGTGCCTACCCCATATGACTTTTTGGGGATTCAATGGGTTAATATATTTAAAGTTGACTATTAAAATAGTGCCTGGGATCTAGTAAGCTCCATAATGTCATCTAATATTATTTAGAAATGCTTGGGGAAGAAGCCAAGGTCATGACGAAGAGCTCAGTCGATGCCAGTGATGGCATCAGCAATCACAGAAAGACTGTTTGGTCAGGAGAAGTTCGTCATTAACAAAAAAAGAATATGTTTATGTGTCCCTAAAACACATCACCTTACTTGTTACTCTTCTTCTAAATGCATGCGAAACTTTTTTTTTTTCTTTTTTGGCTCTGCCTACACCTCACCTCTCAGTTGTATCAAATCCCAACATCCTCTTCCTTTTCCAAATCACTTCCCCTGCTGGACCACCTCACATGATGTGTTTCCAGAGGACAAAGCCAGTGCCTTTTATGCAACGTTTGCAAATGAAAATCACACCCATAATAAAGGTGCCAGGTCCCCTATAAAACCCTGGTTGACTTTACCATGAATACGGAGGTAGGGGTTCTTCATTACGACTGATATTTAATATCATTCAGATTGTCTACAAAAGTGTGTTGAATATTTACAGCATGGCAAAACGTTCACCTGCCAAGTTTCCAACAGACTCCTGCTGGGATTTTAGTCCTGGGGTGTTTTACTAGTGGGAGCACAGTTTGTGGGCTTTCAAATCATCTGCAAGTGAAGAATTTATTGAAAATAGGTTTCTCTGCCATCTACCAGGCAACAGCCCATTTATCTGGAGAACGAGAAACTGGGGAATCATGCAAACCTAAAATCAGGACATAATCCAAAAATTTCATTTAAGGTAACTTCAGCCTTTCTCAGTAAACCTTAAAGGCAATTCATAAGGCGAGAGGACATAGGGGATATCGCAGCAACTTCTTTTTAATGTCAATGAAAATATAGACAGTCCATTCTCATTTTTTTACAGTAGTTCTGTAGTATAACTGAATTAGCACCCTCAATCAGCAAATGCTGAACCAGCTCCTCAGGGAAATACAGAGTTAGGTTCTTGTGAATCTCTGATCACAACATTCTCATTAACAAATAAATATATAACCTTGACTTATGTGTGTTTCTGTTTCAAGGCACTTTATTGACTGTATACTGTGGATCCATTAACATTGAACTTATGGTCAACGGAACTGTAACTCAGGCCTAAATGAAACTTGTCCAACACACACATCTTCCCCATAAGGTGCATCGCAGTTTTCTTTGTAGGGACACTAACCACCATTTCAGGGCTATGCTTTGGGACCATTTTAAACAACAAAGTCACCAACAAAACGCACAAAAAGGCAAAATACAGTGTGCTAAAAAGACCATGGTGGGGACCCTTGTTTATGGCACGTGGACAGAAATAAGGAGGCAGGGTATCATCTTTGTTGACCGTGGCCACGGGGCCTTGCTCAAGGGGCGAATTCACATGTTATGCCCCCTGCACGTGTCTGAGAATGACCTAAATGCAGCACATGTTTGATTTTGGGCTTGCAAGTAAATTTTAGCAAGTAGGTGAATTTGCAAATATGGAATCCATTATAATGAGGATCGATTTATAAATAAGGAAAAGAACAGAAAAGAACCTATGTGGTCTATCCCTCCATTCCTGAACAGCATTAGCTAAGTATAGAACTTACACTGGATACATGCCCAGTGAATCATATACATGTGCCAGAGCCAGCCCTCCCTGGCTTGAAGCCCACCGATCTCTCCATCAGAGAGCTTGTAGAACTCGGTGAGGGGGTCAGCAAACTCCAGCTTGGGGACCAACTCCCTTGTGCTGCCTGTTTTGGTATGGTTCCAAGCTAAGAAAGGGGTTTTTTCTTTTCTTTTGTTTCCCCTCTCATTTAAATGGGTGTATGTGGGGGGAAATCAAAGGAAGACTATTTCACGACCCTTGAACATTTTATGAAATTTAGATGTTGGTGTCCAAAGGTGATGTTCTATTACAATACAGCCCATGCATATTTGTTTATGTACTGTCGATGACTGCTTTCGTGTAACGTGGCAGAGATGAGCCCTTGCAGCACGTCATCCACGAAGCTGAAAATGTTTACTATCGGGTCCTTTATAGGAAAATTTAATGACCTGTGATCGAAAACATTGCTAGTGGTCACAATGTAGGATCTTGCACAGGTGATTAAAAGCTCTGTGTGGCAGGAAAATTTTATCTAGCGGGGGAGGAGGTAAGTTTAGGCAACAGGAAAGAGGGCTTTTCCCTCCCTCCGCCCCATGTCCTCCTTTTCAGACAAGGTTAGATTTCAATTTGCTATTAATTATGTAACTCAAGAATTTACTTCACATGATGAAGCAGATTAGAAACTACCAGGTTGTTCCTGTGAACAAATCTGTTGAACCCAAGTTCAGTGCAACTGGAGGAAATTCAACAAGGAGAAGTAAAAATGATGACACCAAACTTTTTGTGTTAGACTTATGCAATGAAATTCCAGAAGCTTTGTTTCCTATCAGTTAAGAAAGTACAGGGGCACCTGGGTGGCTCGGTCAGTTGGGTGTCTGACTTTTGATTTCAGTTCGGGTCATGACCCCACATCTGGCTCCTTCCTCAATGGCGAGTATGCTTGTCCCTCTCCCTCCCCATCTGCTCCTCCCCTTTCCCCCCCCCATTCGCGCATGCAGGCATGCACGGTCTCTCTCTCTCTCAAAAAAAAGTACAGTTCATTTTATTTTGTCTGTATTTGGAGTTTTAACAGCTGAAAGTTGTCTTAGACATCATTTAGACCAGGACTATCCAAGAGAATTTTCTGCGTGGCTGGACAGGTCTTATATCCGCATTATCCAATATAGTAGCACTAATACATGTGGCTGTTGAGCATTTGAAATGTGGCCGGCAGAACTGAGGACCTGAATTTTTAATTTTTGTTCGGTTTCAATTAAGTCAAAATAGCCACATGCGGAACAGTCCTGTACTTTATGGAGCAGGTTGCATTTAGACTTAAGATGACACACTGGCCGGCAGGCTTTCTTAAGTTTACCTCGAATAGGGCTTTTTAAGAGTTTGGATTTGTTGCCAACATTTAAAGACTGGGGGATTTTATATAAAGGCCCAAATTCTGGCTTCTTATGGGAAATGGATGTATCTGGAGATACCAGGCATGCCCTTTCTGGACAATATATGGGATCTCCAGGCCCCACTGCTCCCTAGTGTCTCCTACTCAGCCTGCTGGATACTTTTCATTACCTGCTTGGTCTCTATTGGCATTTGAATGTGCAATTGCTGATCTAATTCAACTTCCAAATTTTCGTATGGGAAACTAAAACCCAGCGATAGTAAGTACCTTACCCAAAGTCTTCTGGTAATTGAGAGTAATTAATAGCCCAACTGGCTCAAACAAGAATCCAGGTCCCTGGCCAGTGCTCTTTCTATCCCAGAGCCCTGATGGAGATCTCTGGGTGTGCATGGGCGGTGGGAGAGGTGGTACCACCCGGTACCTGGGTGTGTCTGAGCTGCACTCACCAGCCCTATTCTCCTCTACTTCCAGGCCATGGAGAGGTTGGACACTGGGTGAGTGAGGTCTCTGCTTTCCTCCCATCTGGGCTGACTCAGTGAGAGTCACAATGGGCAGTGAGGGTGTGGAAGGGATATAGGCCTGAACTTTCCCTGGCCATTTCCCTCCCTGACTTCCTGTCTCATTGTTTACCGTTGACATTTCCAAAGTTGTCAATGAGGGCGCATCTGAGAACCCATTGTTGGCTGTTTATCCTACTTTGTATCTGTGCTGTTCCTCTACTTATTTGGGTCCACTTTTTTTTTCCAAAGGCCTTTTGACTTATCACTGAAGTCCTAGTCGATTAAATCTTGGGGCAAAAAACTTAAACACACAAAGAAAGCTTTTGAAATAGTCTTTCACAAGGATGAGAGTTAAATTTTATTGGGCATTTCTCTTCTCTTGTCCTGTTCAGGTCAAGGCTAATTCAGAAAGAGATATAGCTTAGGACTTTGGGAACATATTCACCTGGAGTTGAGTCCTTACTCTGCCACTTGCCAGATCAATGACCTTGGGGAAAAAAAAAAAATCCCTTAACCTCCTGGGCCTGAATTTCCTCAAATGTCAAAGCACCTACTTCATAGGGCTATGGGTGAGGAATAAATCTGATAGTGAATGTAAAGTAGAAGAAAGCATGGCACCCGTGACATAATCAGTGCTCCACAGATGGAAAGGATGGAGCGTTCATTTTTACCACGTCCCTTTCCATACAACTTACATTCTTTCTCTAGAGAGGGATCTGCCGTGTTAATCAGGCCACACCCCTTCTGAGATCCTTCCCTGGGGTTATCTTGTTTATAAACTCAGCAGATCAACTACCTCGACCCGTTTTAACCCCAAACATGTTTTCTTACAGTGCATTCTCCAAGTTCTGCTCTGTGTACTCTGCATGGAAACTTCCATTTACTCCTTGATTCTTGACTTAAAAAGCCCTCTTCCCTCCTTTTACCAAGTATGGAGCTGGAGTTGGCATTCATGTACTTCCGCCATCTTGCGTGTGGGGAATGGGCACCTCTGGTTCTTGCCTGACCAGGATCCAGTTCCTCTTCTCCTAAGAGAACCCCACAAAATTAACCTTTAGGCTTAGGTGAGGCTCCTCCCCCAGCCTTTTCTGGCATGAAGTCTGGACATGTGACCAAGGTCTGGCCAAAGCTGGGGAAGAAGAACTGAATAGCTCCTGTTGGGATTATTAGGAAACAGAATCTCTCTTTCCACATGAGTTGCTAAATTAGCTTGGCCTGGCTAGCGGCCACCTCAGGCTCCCCTGGGAAGCAAAAGGGAGATCAACACTGAGGAGAGAGAACTGAGAGACAGAGCGGGACAGATTCCAGAGCACCAGTGTCTGAAGGCAGGTACCCCTGGGCTTTACAGAGGTGCGCGCCCATAAACTCCCCCCATTCACCTTTATCAGCTGTATTTATCTATGTTTGCTTTGATTGGTTTGAGTTAAGAGTTCTATCTCTGAAACTAGAAGAGTTCTTTTTTTTTAAGATTTTATTTATTTATTTGACAGAGAGAGAAATCACAAGTAGGCAGAGAGGCAGGCAGAGAGAGACGGGAAAGCAGGCTCCCCACTGAGCAGAGAGCCCGATGTGGGGCTTGATCCCAGGACCCTGAGATCATGACCGGGGTCGAAGGCAGAGCCTTTAACCCACTGAGCCACCCAGGCGCCCCAAAACTAAAAGAGTTCTGCTTAACTCTGCCCTTTCTAAATTTCCCCCAAATCCATCTCCCAGTGTATTTCCAGTTACTATACATCCATTTGTTGGCTCTGAGACCTCATGTTTGCCACATGCCTTTTCCCCCCAAGTGTACTTCGCTCTCTGGGCATACCTGAAATCAAGCGTATTAGTTTTCTATGGCTACATGATGCATTACCACAAAGCTGGTGCCTTCAACAATACATCCATATTGCTCACGGTTCTTGTCAATCAGGATTCTGGGCACAACTTCAGTGGGTCCTCTGCTCGGGGTCTCCCTAGGCTGATGTTTAGGTGTTGGCTGGACTGTGATCTCATCTGAAATTCAGGACCCCTTCCACGATCACCGACTATTGGCAGAACTTGGCTTATTACAGTTGCAGGACTGAGATGAAGATCTCCTGGAGGGTGCCTTCAGTTCTGTGCCATATGCCCCCCACCAACATGCCAGTTTGTTCCATCAAAGACACCAGAAAACCATCTTTCTCTCCAATTTGCTAATATAGAATAACCATGGCCAGTGACAACCCATCACCTTTGGCACATGTGGTAATCTAATCAAGGGAGTGACAGCCCATCATCTTCTCCACATTCTCCCAGCTGAAAGCAAATGTATGGGTCCCAGCTACACTTAAGAGAAGGAGATTATATAGGGCGTAACACCAGGGTGTGGAAATCATGGGGGCCAAGTTAGAATTTTACCTACTACACCAACTCTACGTCCCACCAAATGATCTAAACCCAGTTCGGAGCAGTAAGATACATTGGTGAGTCAAGCTGTTCTGCATACATGTAAATTTCTAGTAAATATGGGTTATTAGTCATAATGTGTGTGTGTGTGCGCACACTTTAGGATTGAAGATAGCTGCAGGAGGCTGAAGAATGCCCCCCAAGCTATCAGACCCTAATCCCTAGAATCTGTAAATGTTGTTCCATATGGCAAAGACTTGACAGAGGTGATGAAGTTGGGGTTCTAGAGATGGGGGGATTATCCTAGATTCTCTGGGTGGGCCCTACATGCCATCACAGTTGTCTTTACAAGAGGGAGAGGAGAGAGACACATGGAGGAGAGAGCAATGTGGAGACCAAGCTGGAGGTTAGACCGAAGTGCCCACAAGAAAACCTGGCTGGCACCGGAAGCCTGAAGAAACAAGAGCAGAGTTTATCCTCGAGCCTCTGCAGGGAGTGTGGCCTGGTTCACACCTTGATTTGAGGTCAGACCAACTAAATTTGCACTTCTGCCTTCTGGAACTGTGAAAGAAGACATTTCTGCTGTATTAAGCTGCTCATTCTGTGGTCATTTGTTACCACGGCCACAGGAAATGAGTATAATGACCTACTGATGGATTAAAAATGAGATTTGCAGTTGAGGTTTCAAAGCCTAGACACAATTTGGCCAAATTTCAGCCTTTTATTTTTTACTTTTTTTTAAAGACTTCTTCCATTTGATAGAGAGAGAGATTGAGATCACAAGTAGGCAGAGAGGCAGGCAGAGAGAGAGGGGGAAGCAGGCTCCCCGCTGAGCAGAGAGCCCAATGTGGGTTTCGATCCCAGGACACTGAGATCATGACCTGAGCTGAAGGCAGAGGCTTTAACCCACTGAGCCACCCAGGCATCCCAGGCTAACTTTTAAAGGAATGCTTTTTCCCAGCAAGGTTCTTAGAGCACCTGCTTTGCATTTTCTGAGATGCTTATTTAGAAACGCATTACTTCGAAACACCTGCTCACCAGTGCTTTTATTAAGGGCAGACCACAAGTTTGGCCTCAAGCCGCTTGGGGCTACTTGTTGGCCAAAGCGAAAAGTGGTTCCCCCAATCTAAAACTTTTCATGCTTGATCTTTCTAACTTTCTCCTCTTTCTTGCTTTTTTCAGCACGGGGGTCGATTTTTCCCCCTGGGCAAGTGACTAATTTCATAGGCACTACCATCTTTTATCTGGCCTTTCATATGTCAGCCAGATACCTTGAATATTTCTTCATTCAGCAAATATTTCTCGAGTCCCTGCCATGTGCCATGAGGGATGGAGATATAATAATGACCAAAAACACACAGTGTTTCCTGTTCTCAAAAAAACACAGCTCCGTGAAAAGACACAAATTAAAGAGTCCCATGAATAAATGTATAATTGCAGACATCATAGGTAGGTCTGAAGAAAAGAAACCTGTTTTGAGAAGGTTATTCAGCATAAGAATGGTGCCTCGTCTGGGAGAATCATGGATGACTTTCTCCTGGATGTGACTTTTCAGTTGGGAGCTGAATGTGAGTAGGATTCAACCAGTAGATGGGGATGGGGTCAAAGTTCCATATGGGGGCAACGACCTACAACCGCTGTGTGACCAGAAGGCATGGTGCTTTTGAAGACTGAGAGGGAAGTGGGAAAGCTGGAGGTTGAGCAAGGTGGGACTGAAGAGGTGGGCAGGGTCTGACCATGGACACAGAAGACTCTTGAAGGACGGCGAAGCACACACAGCTAAAATGAAAACAATTGAGGACATAAATCTGCTCCCTAGCCTACCACGTCCAGTGACCCTGCTTCCTTTTGGAAGCCGTGGCCCAGCCTCAAGAAGCTATTATGGGGCTTTATCTCTGTTCGCTTGAGTGATTCCCTTGCATCATTGCCTGTTCACAAAATATGCACGTGTAATATTCTTTCTTCTCACTGGGCAGCGGTCAAGGCCTTAAAAGGCTGTGAGCTGTGGATTGCAGCCTCAGCAAGAGCAAAGATTAGAAAGAAGGGTCCCCATGTGCATCCTCAGAGGACAACACAGCTGCCTGCGGAAAGCGAGCGAACACCTATGACGGTGTTGAAATGCAACCCGGTGAAATGTGCTACACATCAAACCCAACTTAATGGCCGTGCTAACCCACAGCAACAAACAATGTCTATTGATTCATCCCTCTTGGAGATCTAAGATCACCATTGACTTTTTCCACCCATGGACCACTGGACTTGCATTGAGGTAACACCTTCTAATTAAAAAGGAAGTATATTTTTTTCCTCGCTGAAAGGCAGAGCCATTTGTCTTCTAAGATACATGGTTCTTGGCCACATGATATACATTCCTTAGAGGGGAGGGGGTGTACTTGAGGGGCAGAAGGGTTTCTGCTACTCATCTACTCCATGGGCATTACTATTCTAGAATTTAACTCTGTTGTTAAAGCAGTGCATTGTTTCCTCCCAGCTGAGGTCTTTTGAGGAGAGTACTGTGTATTTTCTACAAGAAGATCTCCTGGTTCTATTCAGATATGCATCTATTACCTAGAACCATCTTCCTCCTTTGGATTCCCTCTCTGTATGAATGAAATATTGCTGCGGGATAATTTCTTGTCTCCCTGTGGGTGGAGGAACAACCGTGTCACGAGAAACAGTTGAAATGATTCCCTGTGTATACCGCTCTCCCAGGCCAACACCAACCTCCTTAAAAAGAAAAAAATTCAGTGTAATGAAAATCCTAACTAAATAGGCAGAGTCAAGAAATTCCAGAAGGTTTCAAATCCCCAACGAAGGTGGATGGCATTGGTATAAACAGGTAGGAGAAATTAAGCAAACAGGAATTGTTCACTTTTTCTCTCCTTTTATCTCTGAGAAATAACTGAGAACAGTTAGTACAGTTTTCTTCCTGTTGTCCTTTCCCGTGCAGTTCAGAGCAGATGAGATGCGGGGTTTTACTGCCTTCACTCTGCTGCTTCTCAAAAGGTGGCCTGTCTTTGCGATGCATGGTGAAGTCCTCACGTTCCCTAGAGGGTACTGAGGCAATCAAGGCAAACTCTAAAGCTAGTGAAAAAGGGAAGAGGAGGAGAAATCTTGATATTCTGAGCATCTTGCCTACTTGTCTCTGTCTGAAAGCTGCCGTTAGGATTAGATGACATTTGGGGAAGCCTGGATATGACACGGGGGTTACAGTGATTTGTGACTGTGTGTGGGTGAGTTTTGAGCGGGGAGGATGGTAGGGAGGTATCCGAGAAGAATTGGTGAGAGAACACGAAACTGCCTTCAGGCAGAACAGGAGGTGAGGGGAGATACAAGGTGGGGCTAAGAGATCTGATCCTAACATCCATTTACCATGGGTCAAATCCAGGTACCTCCTGGCTGAGTCCAGGCTAGCTGAGAGATCTTGAGTATGTCGCTTCACTTCTCTGTGCCTGAGTTTCATTAACCATAAAATGGAAAGAGTCAAGTCTATAGTGGAGATTGTCAAGTCTATAGTAGAGATAGTCACAATAATGGAGATAGTCAATATCTCCATTACAGAACAGTTGGGAGATCAAATCAAATTATTTTACATGGAAGTACTTGGTTCCTTAGTGCCCAATAAACATTAGCTATTGTTTTCATTGATATTATTGACCAGTTTCATATGTTGATCTAGTCGGGTATTCTTAATTGAGGCACTCAACAGACATGACTCTTGTGCCCAGTCTCTATGTCAGGGACTGAGCTAGGTGTCAGGAATGTGATGAGCCATTATTGTAGACCACAGGAATTACCGTAATAGAGATGTGAGTAGGCTATCCAAGTGGATCCAGAGAAGAGAGATGATAATTCTGAGACACACTTGTACAAGGAAGGGTTTAGTTCCCAGAAAGTATAAAGTTTCCCACTGAACTTGGAGGGTCTGAGAAGAATAAGGAGTTTGTTGTTGGCATTCTTTCAAGTAGCCTCCAACAGCCCTCTATCTACTTCCCAGGGCACTCATCCCAGTCCCCGCTGCCTAAGGTCCCAACTTGAGCGTTTGACACAAATTAAAACTTCCCTGCAGTAAAACTTAGATGATTGGAAAGACTCATTTCAAGTTCTAAATCTCAGGCAACTTGAGTAATAAATTCATGGTTGGGAAGGCAGGGGATGTCTGATAAGCTCAATGATGGCTATTTGTGCTTTAGACTGAAACTTGGCCGCATGGATTTCCCATTCCACCTTCATCACTACCCCTCCCACGTCTACCTATGTTCATTCCCCTGTGCTCTCTAACTTTTGGGTTGTAGAAGGAAGTAAGGAAGGGAGGGAGGGGGGAGGAAGTAAGAGGTACCTGGGTGGCTTAGTCACTTATGCATCCGACTCTTGGTTTCTGCTCAGGTCATGATTGTGGGGTCCTGGGATCAGCCTCAGGCTCTACACTGAGCTGGGAGTCTGCTGGAAATTTTCTCTCCCTCTCCCCCTCCTCCTGTTCATGCTCTCTGTCTAACTCTCTGTCATATAAGTAAATCTAAAAAGAAAGAAAGGAAACGAGGGAGGGAGGGAGGGAGGGGGAAGAAAGAAAGGAGTCAAGATAAAATCAGCCTTCCAAAAGCTGGCCAATCAGCCATATAGTCTCACTCCAAAGACAAGCCCTTCTTTATTCCAGGTGTCCTTTTCCTGTGACTTTAATGGCCTCAGTTTATCTTCTCATTGTTATAAATTCAAAAGGTCTTTTGAAGCTGCATTTCAACCAGCGAGGCAGTTCAGCCTGGGTTTTGAAACCTGGCTCCACCACCCAATGGCTGGAAAACCTGGTGTAATTTCCTTAACCTTCCTCTTTCTCATCTGACAAAAATGGGGATAATAATAGTACCCACTTCACAGGGTTGGTTGGTTGAGCACATGAGTAAGTTCACAGATGAAAAGAGCCTAAAGGAGAGCTTGGTGCGTAGTAAGCACGCGATACATGTTAACTATTTTATTGCAGTGTAGAGAGAAATTAGATTTCTAGCTCGATCAGCAAGCGGGGGAATATTCTTGCTGTGTTTCTGAGCACTCAGCCCCTTGTTTCTGCAACTCGGCTTAAAGACAACTTTAAAAATCACTCAGTCAGGGATTTGTCTGGATTTGATCTAGATGATTGTTCCAAAGCGTGATCCTTGGAAATCTTGCACTTCAAGAAGTGTACGTTGAAACTGGGAATTGAAGCTGGTCTGTCATGAGCCGGAATTTCGGTGTGAATTGTATTAGAGACGCTTCCCCAGACGGTTGTCCGGGACCTTGTATGTTCCTCACTCCTGTAATTGGGATGGATTCCCTCAGAGTTGCCCTCGAAAGGGGTGGAAGCGCAGCTCTGAAACTGGAGGGTTTGTTCAGGCAAGTATTTGTACGAAGTCATTGGGACAGAACATCTTCTAATTCCTTGAGGTTGTGACAAAGAGATTTGCCCTGCTGGGGGACAGGGCCCTGCGTGATTCATATCCTGTGGGATGAAAAACAGAAGTCAGAAATCCAGGGGCCCCTCCCTCTCTGTCCTAGGCTTGAACGGCGCTGCTCAGGCGCGTGTCTAGTCACCCGAGCATACCTCACTTCAGACTGAGGCGGGGCGGCCCACCGTACTTTTTGTGAGTTGAGTCATATACGTGACAAGAATTTAAAGGGGTCCTAAGTTAAATCTTTTCAAGTCTAAAGAAGCCACTGAGAGCGCAAGCGTAGGTGGCACCCTGGGGACTCAGAGTAAATACCGTGTGGGTTAGTGGCCACCACACCAAAAATTGGGAAGGTCCGCAGAGGAACCCGGATAACGTGACAGGTGTGTTCCGCTTAACATTCAGAGTTTTGGCCCCGAGGGACCATTGTTACCTCTCGTCAACATTCAGGGCTAAGCGGCAGTGTCCCCCTTCCACTGGGCATACTGCCTCATTTGCCGCGGGAAAACATGGCCCTCGGGACTCATGTCACCAGGATGACCCTCTTGGGTTTGCAGACCCTGTTCCAGAGGCCAAGTATAGATTTTCAGACTTTAGACGATAGCGTTTTCTATTCCAGTAAAACTCTCCTGGCTTTCTTTCTTTCTCCCACAATAGTTTCCTTACTCTTATTAGAAGAGACTGCCGTGGCTTCTGGGTAAATCACGATGCTATTTTTCTTCCTCTCGGTGGCCAGTCCTAGGTCCTAACTGCTTCCTGTCATCAGAAGGCATCAGTTCGACAGTTTACCCTGAGGGGGAGTACTTAATCCAGAAACGCTTGTACTCCCCCCCCCCCGCCCCACATATGCTCCCACACGCTTGCGCTCACTCTCAGACACACGGACACACTCACTCACACACTCACACGCTCACTCCTTTGCACAGGAATGCCAGTAGAATGTACAGACTTAGGAGTGTGACAGAGCTGATGTCGGGTTTGAACTCTGAAGTTGGCCAGACTTGGCAGATGACGGATCATCCCAAAAGGAATGTCAAGAGAGAGGAACAGCCAGGAGCACGAGGTGGACTCAGAGGGGAAGGTGGGAAGCTCTCAAAGTTCAGCTTTAACCCTTTGTCCTTTTGCTACACAGCCTGAGGGCAGCAAGCCAGGGTCCGCTCTGTGTACTAGGAAACTGCATTTGTTGTCAGGAAATCTGGTACATTTGAGGAAAGGGTGGAGTTTTGTTATCACGGCTGGAAGGTCTGGGGATCCTGGAGGGAGAAGAACCCATATGATCAACAGAAACTCCAGTTTGAACTGTCTTACACAATAAGGGGTATTTATTGGCTCCTGTGACTGAGAAATCCAAAGAGTTTCTAATTTCAGGTGAGGTTTGATCAAGAGGCTCACACAGTTCCTGGAATGCTCTCTGTTCTGCCCTCCCCACAAAAGAGCTTCATTGTCACATTTTCTTCCTTTACTGGGGCAAGACTGGCTGTGGCAGGTTAGTCCTCACGGCTGTGCCTTCCGGGTACCGAGAAGAGAGGGTAACTTTAGCCTGGAATTCCAAGCAGTAGTCCCGAGACTCTCTCTGATGGCCTGGCTATGTCCCAAGTCCACTCCCATGCTCATCAGTGTGTGCCAATTAGGCTTGCCCCTGAGGGTGGACAGGGGTCAACACAGGGGTCATGTGAGGGTGGAAAATGAGTAAAATTGGGATTAGCACACCAAGGAGGAGGATGGGTGCTAGTGGCCACCGAGCCACCAGGCCAACCTCTTGGCAACAGCTCGTGATGTTCCTCATGCCTTATTGGGACTGATGGGTTACCCACTACTACCCCTCCCCTCCAGGCATCATTAACATCACTGCGATAGACCAGGGGAAATGGAGGCCTGCCTGAGACTCTCTCCCTGGCTTATTGGTTTCCTTTTTGATGAATTTTTATTTGAAATCTCTTCACAGCCCAGTTAGATTAGCCTCTCCACCTTAAGGAGAGAAGTGCAGACACCTAGCTCCAGGGTAATGACTGGGCCAGAATTTGCTAGTAACCTACTCCTTCCTTTTTTGGTGTCTGATTTACAAAGAAGTGCTGAACCAAGTGAAAGGCAGTGTCCTGCTAAGACAGCTTGAGTGGTCGAGAAACAGACACTGCTTTACTGAAAACTCACTAGGAGCCGGGGACTGTGGCTAGAGACGCTGGAGCTGTGTTCCTCATTAACATGGCAGTGGTTGGGGTGCTTGGGTGGCTCAGTGTTAAGCCTCTCCTACAGTTCAGGTCATGATCTCAGGGTCCTGGGATCGAACCCTGCATCGGGCTCTCTGCTCAGTGGGGAGTCTGCTTCCCCCCTCCTCTCTCTGCCTACTTGTGATCTCTCTCTCTCTCTCTCTGTCAAATAAATAAATAAAATCTTAAGAAAAATTAAAAATAAAAATAGCGGTGGTTTCTCTGTTTTACAGATGACAAAGCAGAGCTCTAGAGGGGTAACACAATTCCCCCAAGGGCTGAGAGCGGCTAGAGCAGAGCTGGGATTTTTACCCCGGGTTGGGCAGAAACTGACTTCAAACCCTGAAGCGTCCTTCTCAGGTTGAACTTGAGAGTGAACGCTCCAGTCTTCTTCTCCTCCCTGTTTGAAGTTCTCCCCAAGCCCAGCCACCCTCACTGTGAGAGTGGCCCTCTCATCCCTCTGCCAAAAATCCATCAGGATCTCTAAATGCTGGTGGCCTCTATCTCAGGAGAGCCTGTCTTGTTTACCACCCTGTCCAAACTTACCCTGTCCATCCAGTGCAGTGAGCCCTGATTCTTTCCTGATTTCATTTCCTTATTTTACAACGATTTCTATTCAAAATGTACCTGTCTCAAGTCTGCTTCCATCCAGCCCTGCTGTCTGTTAGCTAATATGTTCCCCAACGTTGGTGGGTTGTTTTATTAGTGTTCCATGGAGATGGGTTTGCTTGCCAAGGGCCTTCTGGAGAAAGTGTCTTGCTCACTGGGCAGAAACTTCAGATTACCAAAATGGTGTCTGTGTGAGCGTTTGGCTCTTAAACCGCAGTGGTAGGGACAGCGGTGTTTTGCTAGCAGGTGGGGGAGTCCGTGTTTGAAAGGAGAGTCTCAGAAATGCAGAGTTCTCCGTTGCTTCAAGGGGAACAGTTCAGGTCAGGTTTGCTCCTGAACTCCTTTTCAGACACAAACTTCTTCGCGCCTACACTCTCCCATTTCGTCTGTGCGGTATCTCCTATCCGTCGCCTTCATCAGGGGTCGGCAGGCCATGACCTGTTCTTGCAAATAAAGTTTTATTGGCACACAGCCATGCCCGTTTGTGTATGTGTTGTCTCTGGCACTGTTCCACTAAACGGCGGAGTTGCATCTTCATAACTGAGACCCATTGTCCCACAAAGGCTAAAATATTTACGATCTGACCCTTGACCCAAAAAAGTGCTGAGCCTGATCTAGGTCAGTAAGTTCCATACACATTCCTCCCAAACCCCCCAACCCCCTTCCCCCTCACATGGCCAAGAGTAAAACCTCACATGACCCAGGCTCCCTCAAGAAAAAAAAAAAAAAAAATTGAAAGTCTGATGTTATGGAAGTGAAAGATACAATTCCAGCCTAAGTTGAATTTCAAAAAAAACAAGTGAGTGACACTTCTGTAGCCACTTCCTATTTCTGGGCCCCCGGCAGACATTGCTAATCAACCATCCACTCTTTCCCACAGAGCCTCAGACTCCTTCTTCAAAGCAAAACAGACAGCCCCTACCAATCAACTGGAGTTGGCATTTGAGTGGAAAACTCTTTTCTATCTCTATTCCACTGGCTGCCATCAGGTCAGAGAATCACATAAGACAAAAATCATGTTAAATAAAATCTATTTTATTGAATCTCCTTTTGGTTGCCATGTCAGAGACAGACATAGCATCTCTTATTAAGTCCAGAGTTGGAAATTAATCCACTGTTTCTTTTTTTTGATGAAGGCCTTGGCTCATGATTAGGGCCGATGCCTCTGCCTCCTTGGATATTCAGGGCTCTGTGCAATGCTCAGTGAGAGGCACCCAGGAATGAACGTCCACTGAGAATATTCTAGAATCCTGTATCAATGTCATCCTCATTGAGTGGCTTCATAGATGGAACCACTCGGAGTGTTTGTGTTGTTTCTTTCTTACCCATAGCTAGCCTTACTCTCTCTCTCCTGTTGTTGAATTCATATACACTATTGCCAGGGGCTGGAGTGGAGGCATCTAGATTATTACCACAGCTTCCTTAAAACAAGCCACACTCATCCTGTGTTCTGGTTGATTCAGATTTCAGGAAGCCCCCACAGATGCTCTTTTCAAATGCTGGTGCAGTTACTTTCTCAAAAAAACTGATGTTAACGGTGATAGTAAAGAATTGACTAAAGATAGGTATCCATTGACAATTCGGGTGATCTGCCCCAAAGACCATATTCGCTGCCACAAAACAGACTGCTCTGAGGAGGAGGTGATGGACAAATTGCAAATGAGGAGGTGACATCGCTCTGCAGTTTATTCCTTCTTTTTGCCTCCAGAATTTGGAGAAGAGGACAGGAAGGAAAGGGAATATTTTACAAAGAAAATGAGGTAAGCCTATTTAAAGGGGCAGTTGGCAGGAGAAAGATCCTCCTTCCTGGCTGGGGAGCATCTGAGCGTGTAGAAATGATAACTATTGACTGGAAGGACCCAGATGCACTGGTACGCTTTGGTTCAAGCCTTGCACAGTTGGCATCGTGACAGCAAAGTTGTAGGCACCACTGTGGAGTGCTGGCTGGAATCCAGTGCAGGTTTTTCCTAGACCCATTGTTCGTTGAAACTGAACCTTTAAGTTTTAAGTGACTGGCGGAGTGAGCATGCCTTTGGCCATTTAAAAACCTTAAACCAACCTTGGCAAAAGGATTTAGCATTTGGCACCCTGTGCCTTTTATAGAAAGGGAATAAGAAGTGCCACAGATGGCAGTGGTGGTGAGGGCCTTTTTAATAACCTTTTAAGCTTTTAGATTTATGGGATCCCAATAAAATTAAGAATGTGGTGTTATTGATATTCTGTGGGTGAGAAAAATAAAAAGCAATGCATCCATCCTTGGAACAGATGTAAGATTTTAATATGTACTATACCTGAGGTGCCCTATAACCAAATCATTGAAAATGCAAACTATTATTATTTGAAATCACTTTAATATAAAGACTTTTAATGCTAATATTGGTGTATATCCTGGGGTACTGTTTCACTAGGAGGGACCAAGTTAAATTTAAAAATCAGTTCGATGCACTGCCATGGAACTAGAAGGCCTTTCTACAAACCAGGAAACACATCACCATGGATTGTTTAATTTCTGGCACAGAGAAAGGACTAGAAAATATGGTACCAGAGTAAGCCAAACACTGTGATGTATTTCAGGGCAAGGACATTATGGTTTAACAATGGGTTTACCTTAGCTTATATGTAGGCTTTTCTCAGAGGCGAGAGGCCTCATAGAGAACATCAGCTGTTTCTGCCGCCGAGCATCCCTTTATCTCCTTCTCTGGTAACAGGAGCTTCCTTCACTGGGGGAAATGTTCTTTCCACGCTCTGACCAAGTTGTTCGGTAGAGAGCTGCCAATCATGCTACCCCACCCTCCTGGACCCTGGCATGGTTCCTGCTTCTGGCTGAGCCGATCAGTACGCACACTACCATCCCCTCCACGATAACCACTGTGCTTATGATAGTTAATCAGCATGCTATCCCATGATTTATCCTGCTGGAGCTGGCAGGAAAGAACTGGCTCATTAGTCGGCTAGGAGGACACATACCCGGAGCTGCCTTTGGTTGTGGGGTTTTTTATACTCTGTTGAGATAGCACACCTGAGAGAACGAATGAACCGTGTGAAGGAAGTGTTGGCAAGGGCAAGAAGAAAGAAAGAGAAAGTTCTTGGCATCCTCAAGGCCGATTGGACCCTGCCTGTCCCCCCATTTGGGAAAGTTAAGAGAGTGACAGGTTAGATTCAGAGAGTGGAAGAGAGGTAGATGTTCCACCCCAGACACTCAGACAATACAGTTCCTGTTTTGCTTAAATGAGTTAGAATTATGTTCCTGTTGTTTGCAAGCAAAGAGCTCTGGCAAATAAAGACATTATAGACTCCGTGTAGCTGGCACTGGTGCCCCACATTTCTCTCCTAGCTGCTGGATCACATTTCTAACCCCTTCCATTCTTGCCTGCTTCAGCAAGCTTTCTTAGGGTGCCTGTTAATGTGCCAGCACTGGGCTAGCACTGCCCTTGGGGTAGACACCCATGGATATAACAAGACCTCTTGCACCCTTATTCCATTCTCATGGAATTTTGGGTTCTGATCCAACCAACTCACCTTTCTCCATGCCTTGTCCTCCTTTGTTGGCCTCCTCATTCTCACCTGCTCATATGAACTTGACTTCATCTTTCTTGGTCTACTTTGGTTGTGCCCAACTCCACCCAGTACCAAGTGCTAAGCCCATTGTTCTACCTTGTCTACTAGCGTCTGGGTACCCCACTGTCTGCCTCCAGTCTCTGAATTGAACCTGTCACTCCTTCACTGCTCTATGCCTCAGTTTCGCCGTCTGTAAAATTGAGGTATTAATAACAACTTTTCATAGACCGTGAATTAAAGGCTTAATGAATGCTTTATAACTGAAAGCAATAGACTATAACCAAAGCTCTATCTGATACTTCTAATTTGTGATAAACAAGTTTAAATGAAAAGTCACATTTTTTCATCTTTAGTATTAAAGAAAATGATATGATGAAAAAGATTAGATTAGAAAGCCTGTAAATTTTTAATTTTTTGGAATTCTATTATTGGACCAAAATCTCAGGGGAAGGAAATATATTTGCATGGATTTTCTTTTTCTTTTTTCTTTTTTTTTTGCATGTATTTGACTTTTCTTTAAGAGAACCCAGAAGAAAATATTCTTAGGAATAGACTTGTCTCTGATTTTAAATAGAATTAAATGTACAAAGAGAGACCAGTGCAGGGTGTGTGTGTGTGTGTGTGTGTGTGTATGTACACATGTGTGCATTTGCATATATACATACACGTGTGGAATAGTGAGAGAGAGAATACTACACTGTATTTCATAACTAGAGTACGTTGGACTTGTAAGATCTGACCATGTCCTTAAGCCTCCTTTATTTTTAAGCTGATTGCATTCAATACATATTTAAGGTTTCTATACTTCAAAACCTGTCCAGCCTGTTTCTCTTCCCTATGAAGGGTCCTGTGACTCTATTTGAATAGTGCCTGATATTTCATAGTCTCAGGGGTAAGCACTAATGGCAGGAATGGGGTCTGCTTCTTCACTTACCTGATGGGGAAGTTTCCCTCTTTCCTTGTTGAAATTTCCCCATCATTGAACCCTTTACTTTGCTAGAAAAGGTTCTCTTGGAGAATGCTAGATTACATGGCATTCTTTGTTGTATTTGTTCTTCCTTGGTGAGTGGAAGACACTGCCTAGGTAGGCCAGTTTTAAAAGGGGGATGGTGATAATACCTCAGAGTTTTTGAGAACATAGGATGGGTCCATATGTGTACAACTCCCTAAATCAAGCCTGACATTTAGCTTCTTTTCTATGGAATATCAGGAAAGAGTAGATCTTCCTTTTCCAAGGAATACCTGTGTGTCCATTTGAGGTTCCTCAATCCATATTAAACCTCAAAGTACCTCTACGATCCAGGCAGTTCATATTAACGAGGTAGTGGGGATTTTACCTAGCCTTCGTGTTTCCCCAGTGAAGATACACACACAGGGTATCATCAGTATCATCTGCACACCCAGCTACTACTGGTATTCATCCTGGATGTTTTACAAATACACAGGCACTGTTCCTCTCCTGCATTCCGTACATGAATGAATAGTACCATAATCCGGACATGCCAAGATGGAGATTTCTTCAAACAAAATAATCCCTCTGGATCTTTCTCACTACTTCCTTAGCCAGCATTCTTTATCCCTTTCAGTTGCTGTTTTTCATATATGTTATTAATGATATATTGAGGTCAAGTGTAGTACTATCTCCTGATGCCAGCAACCTCACCTCCCATCATGTCATAGTGTCTATAATCTGGATTGCTCATTTGGGTTAGTTAGAGGTCTAGGAGGCCTAGAGTTGGCGAGGAAGCCAACTTTGTACATCTTAAGGTTGGTAATTGGTTCAATTTCATCCTGCATATATTAGTTAGGCCCTTACTATCTGTAGGATACTGTGTTAGACTCTGGGATACAAAGATAATGAATCATACATCCTCCTGTGATGTAATATGCAGCTGATGAATCACTGAACTCTACTTCTGAAATTGATAATACACCAGATGTTAATTAACTGAATTTAAATAAAATTAAATTTTAAAAAAATAAGTCGCATATCCTGCCCTCGACAAAGTTCTAGTCTAATGTAAACTATATTGTTAAAGATCTCCTAAAGTAAAAGAGAGGTCACATACTAATTGGCTTAATTAATAAGGGAAGGATATTATCTCACAGAAGTGGGCATCCCACACAGTGCTTGAAGACTCCAGTTGCCCTTGTTGGCTTGCTTAAATGGAATCTCTGTCAGGCTACATCATCAGCTGGTGATAAGGTGGCTCTGCCAGTTCTAGAAAAAGTGTCCCAGAAGCCCCCTCAGGAGACTTCACCTTGGGCCTTGAGGACCAAGACTGTATCAGATGCCCTTCCTAAACCAATCACATGGGAAGGAGAATAGGATTACCATAATAAGTCTAAGCTATCTATTTTGGGTAGAGTGGATGTTGGGTAATTGGCCTGGGACCACAGCAGTTGCATAGGCATAAGAAATGACAAATTCACTCCAATGTAGTATATGCTATGATAGGAATCTCTGAGGCTCCAGAAAAATTGTCTATACAGAGATTACCATATTTGGGGTTTTTAAAATTTTATTAATTTATTTTACAGAGCAAGAAAGAGAGCATGGTAAGTAGGGGTAGAGGAGGAGGGAGAGAGAAACTCAAGAGGACTCCATGCTGAGCACAGAGCCCTAAGTGGAGCTCGATCTCATGACCCTGAGATCATGACCTGAGCCAAAATCAAGAGTTGGGCCCTTAACCAACCAGGCAACCCAGATCTTTGATTTGGGAAACCAAAAACAAACATTTTGCATCTTCCTGTATCAGCAGTTGTACTTAGTGTATTTTTAGAAAGAAAATCAAAGATATATAATGGAGAAGAATACAAAATCCACATGAATCTTTAAGATTAAAATTGGTGAATTCAATTTCTCATCGCTAAAATTGCTCTGGGACCCACCCTTGGCCCCAAAGGTACATATTGCCTTCCCTTTGCCATGTAGTTTACTTGACTGGAATAGTTGAAAAGAGCCAGTCTGCATACATTTTCACTGTTGTGGAAGAAAATTAAATTAGTCTGGACGCTCTCCTTTCCACACAACCATATTTCAGTGATTGTGGGCCTCGGAAAATTCTTCTCCAGCTTGAACATAATCCGACGTTTTTGGTAGTTGTGTTTTATCATGTAAATACAATGTTTGCATTTTATTTAATTCTATACTGAGTATCTCAAATTACTTATTTCAATTCTTTATCACCTCTGAAACTATATAGTGGCGTGTATGGAAAATGACATTCAAAAAGAATGCCAATAAGTGTTGACATTCTCAGCACTCTTGTAGTTAATCAGTTAACAGACTTAAGTATTCTGTTTTAGAAATAGAAACAGAGAACAAATCCACAAGGCAAATGAGTTCAAGTCTCCTTATCTTGCTCCTAGCATAACTTGAAGTAATAGGACCAGATCTAGTTTCTGAACGTCCCAAGCACTCTTGAAAGGGGCTTTAGAGAATAAGCCACTTAGGAGGACAAATATGTCTTGTTTAATCCCACTGCTACTGTCAAGACCTATTTGAATCAGGTCAAATTAAAATCAAGATCGTTCCACATGTCACCTTCTTAGCAGACAGTGTCCTCTGCTGTAGTAGAAATATCTCACACTGAAGTCATCTGATCACCTTCCTAGGTCCCAGCCATTTTCTCCCAGTCTTGTTTTTCATCTGAGAATTGCCCTAATCCAGCCTCATTTTCTCCCCACTTTTTCCTTGGAAGACGCTTCTACTCCTAAGGAGTAGTTTGCAAGCCTTACTATTCTCGGCTCTCCGTTAATTCTAAACTTTCTTTTAAATAGCACTCCATTTGGGGGCGCCTGGGTGGCTCAGTGGGTTAAAGCATCTGCCTTCGGCTCAGGGCATGATCTCAGGGTCCTGGGATCGAGCCCCACATCGGGCTCTCTGCTCAGTGGGGAGCCTGCTTCCCCCTCTCTCTCTGCCTGCCTCTCTGCCTACTTGTGATCTCTCTCTCTCTCTCTCTCAATCTGTCAAATAAATAAATAAAATCTTAAAAAATAAATAGATAGATAGATAGATAGATAGATAGATAGATAGATAGCACTCCATTTGTTTAAATGAGTGAGCCTCTCCTAGGATCATGGGTAGCTTTTGCTTGTCCATCAACTTGATGGTCGGGTTTATTGAGAACCTACTATGAGCCAGGTGCTAAGCAATGGCGGCACAATGGCGACAAGGCGGGCACTCGTGGAGTGTTTTGTCTGGGGGTGTGACCGAGCTGCTGGGATGGGGTGATGCCCCTGGTTCAATGGATCAACATTCAAGCTAAGACTGGAAAGATAGATAGGGGTTCGCCGGATGAAATTCGGGGATGAAGAAGAGTGTTCGGAACTGAAGGAACAACAGGTAAAAAGCCTGGGACAAAGGAGTTGGAACCCAAAAGAAGACCAGTGTTGCTTTCTGTGATGGGGAAGAACATGGAACAGGGGTCACAGGCAAGAAGCCGAAAAGGTGACTCATCCCAGGGTCCTGAGATCAAGCCCTGCTCAGCAGGGGGTCTGCTTCTCTCTCTCCCTCTGCCTGCTTGTGCACTATCTCTCTGTCAAGTAAATAAATTAAAAAAAAAAAAATCTTAAACAACATACGTAAATTGGAGACTGCTAAGGTGTAAGAAAATCCAACAATCCTTGCCCTGAGGATTCTTCCCTTAAGACTTGTTACAAAATAGGTTTTTTTTTTCCTTCCTCTTAATCCTCTTTTACCTTGAATGACTTCTCTAGAAGCATTTCAATTCTGATTATATTGTATTGCTTTCCTTGTATTTCTTTATTCTTCTTAAATTATCATTTCATCCATACAGCATGATGTATCTGTTTAGATAACATGGACTATGTCTGGAGGGACATACGAAAAACTAGAAATAGTGGTAGCCTTTGTGGAGGGGAGATGGGCAGGGCTGCCACTTCCTTACATAGCATTTTCATGCGGTTTAAATGAAAAGGATTGTTTCCTCAGAGACATGAGTTGTGGCTTATCCAGCAGAGCCCAGGCTCGATTATAACCTCTCCTCCCTCCCTCAGCCACATACCATTGTGCAGTAAACAACTTGAGCAATCTTACATGGCAGTCCTGGAAATCAGCTGGAGAACCCAGGATGGGAGAGAGAGGTAACATTTCATTCACTGGAGAATAACCTTTCGTATGATTTCATGTGCATTTCAGAATTAGAAATCAAAAAGTAATATGTGCTGATGTAGAAAAGAAGGAAAAGAAAGCCCTCCAAAAAAATAAAAAATAAAAAGTATCAAGTGAACCTAATTCAAAATCACTTATCATTAATTTGATGTATTTTCCTGTGGTTTTTTTACCTGCTGACATTCACTGAATTTCACAGTGGAGTTCATGTGCAGTACTGATTTCTTGCTTTTATTTTTACTTTGTTTTGTATAACAGAATTTTTTTTCCAATCAAGAAATTCAAACACCTTTTCCTGAGAAATAAGTGTTGCATGCTCATTGTAGAATATTCAGAAAATATAAATAAAGGGTTAAGATGTATTCTATTTGATTTATTTATTTGTTTATTTATTGGGAGCTTTATAGAGTTCACTTTATGTGTTTAAAGTGTTTAATTCAATGGCTTTAGTATATTGACAGAGTTGTGCACATCACCATAATTAAATTTGGGACATTTTCATGGTCTTAAAAAGAAACCCTGTACCATTAGCAGTCATTCCCCATTTCCCCTACCCTCCCTCCAGACCCCCCACCCTCAGCCCTAGGCAACCGCTCTCTGCTTTCCATCCCTATTGACTTGCCTAATTTGGTTATTTTATGTAAATGACATCATAAAATATGTGATCCTGTGCTGTCTTCTTTCACTTAGCATAGTTTTTTCAAGATTCATCCATGTTGTAGCATGTATCACTATTTCTTCTTTGGTTGTTACTTATTTTTTATGATTGCTTGATTATTTATTCTTGGTTCATTTAATTTAGTCACAACTCACAAAATTCACCCTTTCAAAGTGCACAACTCAGTGGTTTTTAGTGTATTTGCAAGGTTGTACAATGATCACCATAATCTAATTGCAATTCATTACTATAAAAAGAAACTCCATGGGCTCAGTCAGTTAAGTGCCTGACTCTTGATTTCAGCTCCGGTCATGATCTCAGGGTTGTGAGATCAAGCCCCACGTTGGGCTCTGTGCTGGGTGTGGAACATGCTTAAGATTCTCTCTCTCCCTTTGCCCTTCCCCCTTTCTCTTTCTCTCTCTCTCTAAATAATTTTTTAATAAAATAAATTACAAAAAAAATAAGAAATTCCATACCCATTGGTAGTCTCTTCCCATTCCATCCCCCCAAAACCCTGGCAACTACTAACCTATTTTTGGTCTCTCTGGATATGTGGCTTTTTTTTTTGTATGGTTTCTTTTACTTAGCATGATGTTTTCAAGATTCGTCTGTGTTGTAGCATTTGTTATCACTTCATCCCTTTCTGTCACTGAGTAATATTCCACTATATAGCTGTACCATCTGATATGTGTCCACTATCAAGTGACATTTGAGCTGTTTCCACTTTTTCTGACTCTTATCAATAATGCTACAATAAGGGCCCCTGGGTGGCGCAGTTGGTTGAGCGACTGCCTTCAGCTCAGGTCATGATCCCGGAGTCCCGGGATCGAGTCCCACATCGGGCTCCCAGCTTCATGGGGAGTCCGCTTCTCACTCTGACCTTCTCCCTTCTCATGCGCTCTCTCTCTCTCTTTCCTAATAAATAAATAAATAAATAAAATCTTTAAAAAAAAAAATAAATAATGCTACAATAAACATTTGTGTGCAACTTTTTGGGTGAACATATATCCTCCGTTCTCTTGGGACTATACCTCATTCCTTCTTATTGCTAAATCATATTATATTATGTGGATATACTGCTTTCTATTCAGTCTCTTCATCAGCTGATAAATGTATGGATTGCTTCCACCATTTGGTTATTAGGAACAGTGTTCCTATGAGCATTTGTGTACAAGTTGGTTTTTTTAAACATGTTTTCACTTCTTTAGGGTATATACCTAGGAATGGAATTGCTGGGCCATCGGGTAATTCTATGTTTAACCTTTGGATAGATCACTTTTTTCCATGGTGGCTATACTATTTTATGTTCATATCAGCAATGTATGAGGTTCGTTTCTCCACATCCTTGCTAACTCTTGTTATTACCCTTCTTTTTGATGATAACCATTCTAGTGGATGTGAAGTAGTATACCATTGTGGTGTTGATTCGCATTCCCAAAGGATTCATGATGTTGAGCATCTTTATATGTGCTTAGTAGACATTCATATATCTGTTTTAAAGAAATGGTTATGCAAATCCTTTGCCTACTTTTAAATTGGGTTATTTGTCCTTTTCTGATTCAGTTGTAGCTTTTTTATACTCTAGATAGAAGTTCCTTATCAGATAAAAGATTTGCAAATATTTTTTCCCAGTCAGTGGCTGGGATATTTTTCCCCCCACTTTATTTATTATATTCTTTGAAACACAAAATTTTTAGTTTTGATAAAAGCCAACTTACTTATTTTTTCTTTTTTTATTTTTCATGGCGCATCTAAGAAACCACTGTCACAAAGATACACAATTATGTTTTCCTCTAAGAGTTTTGAAGATTTCTTTGATCTATATTGAGTTAATTTTTTTATATGGTGTGAGGTAGGGATTTAAATTAATTCTTGTGATGTTAGTATCCAGCTGTCCTCCCACCATTTGCTGAAAAGACTATGTTTTCCCATTGAATGGTGTTGGCACTCAAAAATCAGTTGACCATAAATGAGGATTGATTTGTGCCCCTTTGATTCTTATTCCATTGAGCTATGTATCTATCCTATGTATCTATCCAGTACTAATCTGTCTTGATTACTGTGACTTTGTGGTAAGTTTTGAAATGTGAACTGTTGAATGTAACAAAACATCCAACTAAAACAGCTTCAACTATGTAAGGTCTTTTATTGTTTAAGTCTCATTGTGAGTTATCTGAAAAGTAGACTGATCCCAGATGATCTGACATCTGAACAAAGTCATCAAAGACCCAGATTTTTACCATCCTTTTTTCTCCTATCTTTGGTGTCAATGCATGTCTTCTTGGTCACAAGATAGCTGCTGTGGCTCAAAGCATTGTGTCTTCATCCAACAATGCCCCAAGCAGGAATCAAGGAATATGCTGACAAAATTCTTGTGTTCCATTTTTTCAGAGGGAAATCTTTTCCAGAACTCTTTAGTGGAGTTTAGCATCTGTTTAGCGTTTAGTGTCTTAGCCTTTTCTTAGCGTCTACCTTTGGCTCAGGTCATGATCCTAGGGTACTGGGATCAAGCCCCACATCAGATTTTCTGCTCAGCTGGGACGCTGCTTCTCCCTCTCCCTCCGCCCCTTCTCACACCACCGCCACCCCCATGTGCCCTCTCTCTCTCAAATAAATAAAATCTTAAAAAAAAAAAACTCTTTAAAAAGCTTCACTTTACATCTTATTGACAGATGGGGTGTCATGCCTTCCCCTAGATCAATCATAGTTCATTTCAGGATAAGGAAAATGAAGGCTCTGAAAAGGGGGGGGGAATGGTTGATGAACAGACAGCCAACACCATCTGCCAAAATATATAAACATACAGAGAATAAACCAAAACTATCTGCAAGCCCACCAGACTGAGATTATCATGGAATTTTTTAGAGCGAGGACATCTACCTTAAATTTCTTTGGTGCCAGCTTCTTCTGAAGTGAAACTCCTGTTTCTTTGTTATTGATTCAAGACCAGATCATGAAGTTCTTTTCCTCATTCTTCTCAAATACTGCCTAGAGCTCTCTGAACTCTTGATCTGAAGAATATACAACTGTTTTCTCAACTCTATGCAATCTCCATAAGCTTCAGGCCTGTAGCATGCTGCTTTCAGCTACTTTCTCATGTTGACAGTCCCTTTTGTAGTTGAGAATGCTGTGTCACTAATATCAACTTTAAGTTAATTTTAGGAAAACAAGATAAATACCTTATATCTTTTTTTTTTTTTTTTTTTACATGCATGTCAAACTGCTTATATTTTGTTCTTGCTGCCCAGGGCCAAATAGTCAAAATTCCTAGCAATAATCCTACCAAATCATTCTGTATTTTTTAGTAATAACAGGAAAATAATCTAGTTTTTATAACTTTTATAACAGAGTACACCTGGTTTTGAGAGTTCTTATTGCTTTGCAAGCCTTCAATCTTGGCTGATTACTCTTTTTCATTTTACTAGTTATTGACACATACACAGTATGATTGATCTTTGGAGAGTCAGGATTTTTTGTGGATCTTTTTGTTTTCCTTCTTTCACTTATCGTATAGAAGTGAAGGTCCATTGGGTTTCAAGTAACTGCTCTAAACTCCCATAAAAAAATTCTATTACTTTTCATTTTCTTTTTCATCTCATCACTGTTTTTATTCTTACTTAAACTGTGTAAGTCCAAAGGGTGGTCATTTTTTCACTTTCACTTCCTAGAGGGATAAATAAGTCCCAGAGCCATTAATAACCTATAAATTATAGTATGAGGCCAAAGAAAATAACATCAATACAAAAGAAATCGTCCTTTGTCTCTCAAATTAGAAAGATTGAAAAATTAGCGGGTATATTATTTAAGATGCTTTTAAATGCTTTTCCCTCTGATCGTCAGCAAATTACCCACCTTCTCTTTGCCTCAGTTTATTTATGCATGAAACGGGGCCAGCAAAGCCTTTCTCCATTTGACCTTGGCAGGATACTATGGAAATCAACTGATGCTACATGTGGTGCTGACTTTATTTATTTAGAAAAAAGGGTGCTATAGGGGTGCCTGGACATTGCCATTGGTTAAGCGACCAACTCTTGGTTTCGGTTCAGGTCTTGATCTCAGGGTCCTGAGATCGACCCCTGCATCAGGCTCCTCACTCAGTGGGGAGTCTGCCTGAGACTCTCTCCCTTTCCCTCTGCCCCTCCCCTCCTCTCTCTCTCTCTCAAATAAATAAATAAATAAATAAATAAATAAATCATTTTTTTATAAAAGGTGCTATATAGACCAATTTATTACTATTTTAATTTTGTCCTAGTTGGTATGCATGTAAATTAAGTATAAATAAAAGGTGACAAATTATGGGGGTGGGAGGTAAGTCACAGCATTGATACTATTTCTTCTTTCAAGAAGAAGGTCAGCTCTTTCCCACTCACCACTGTGGGCTTCTTTGGAACCAACATCCCCTCCAAGTGCTTCCTCATAGATGACTTCTAAAATTTCACTTGGCAGGAGCTTCCAATATCTGTTCAATGGATTAGCCAGTAAAAATGGAGACAATGTGGATCTAGCATGTTGCCCCCCTTTTCGTACCTCATACAATAAAGATAGCATCCCTCCTTTTTCCGTTGAGCAAGGAGAATTTGGTTTAATGAAATAATAAATGAGATTTTTGAGGAAGATGAGAAGGTTTTGTTTTGTTTTCTTTCTTCCTTTTTTTTTTTTTCCTCAAGGAGTGGAATCAGTTTGCCAAAGGAAAGAAGCTGGATAGATGCCTTTGTGCTGGATATTATTTAGTTTGTAGTGCTTTTAGATCTTTATGATGCCAAAAAGCCATTCAAAGTCGGGATGGCAGCTGCAGCCTACTGCTCAGCCTACTGGTCAGGCCTGAGCAATCATAACTGCTTCCTTCCCCTTTTGGAGTCTGCTACTTCTACATACTCCCTTCCATCTCCTCCTGCTTGAGTCCAAGACTGAAAGATCCTCCTCTCTCTCTCAGCCAAAGGGAAAGAGGAGTGAACGCAGGGATGGAGGGAAGAGCAAGGCCACCCAGCCTCTGGCTCAAGTGGGATGGAAGCAGAACTTCTCTCCCGGCCAAGCCCACCTCCCTCCTCCCTGGTTGGGGTGGGATGTTGAAGTGGGAGGGGCAAACAGATTCCCTGAATGAGAAGCGGGCCTCTGCACAGTTGCTTTGAAGGGAACGCCTTCACCCATCAAATCCTCACCCTGTTCTGCAGTTTAACACCCTGGGGTCCCTGGGGAGGGGTGGGGGATGAGAGACATGTTGACTCCTTTGGCTGAGTTGTGTAGACATTCCTACAAGCCTACCCTAAGCCTTTTCTTCTCACCCCTGCAGCTGCTGCCCAGAGGGGCTTACCTGCCCCCACCCACCACCATTCAAGCATCCCCTACTGCCAGTTTTCCTAAGTTCCATGAATCTGGGATGTGTCTTGCCACAGAGGCTTCATTCTGTTATTTGTGTGGAACGTTATTTGGAGCATTATTTGAGTGTGTCCTTCCCCGTCACCTCTCTCCCACTCACCCCTCTGTCTCAGTTGCAGTGTCAGGTGATGCATTCCCTGACCGCCCCCCCTCCCCACATCCTACATTACACATCTCCCTTATAACCCTTGGGGCAGTGCCTGCTTCCTCTTACTATTTGGTCAGTTGTCTGCCTTCCCCATTCTACTCTAAGAACTGCTGGGACAGAGATCGTCTCTGTTTTGTTACAGTGCATTCTAAGTACTTAGTCTCCTGCCTGACATGTAATGCAAACTCAATACATAATTTTTTTTAACGAACAAGAGTATGCATTTGGGGAATGGAAGCCCTTCTTTCTGTATTCACTGTTGAGACAAATAGTCATTCATTTGTGAGTTCAATAAGCGTTTACTGATTGCCTGCTATGTGCCAGCCACTGGGGAAACAAATATGAATGAGACCTTTTCCCTACTTCTGCCAGTGGTATCTGAATGGGGGTAGCTACCACCATACCTGGGGGCATTCAAAATGTGTGGAGGTGCTTTTGTCATTGATGTCATAACACTCGCGGTACCCCTGGCAGAGCCCAGGGTCACAAAACAATTTCCAATGCAAAGGGTACTTTTCAAAGGAGAGAGACCATCCAGCCACCCCCACCTCACCCACGCGGCTTCCTGATAGAGCTTATGGTCTAATAGAGAAAAGAGGAAGTAGAGGCAATATCCTGTCACATGAGAGATTTTGTAGCATTGCATGGCCCAAAGGAGACATCAGTCTTCCACCTTGGGGTCATTGTGGTGGGAATTTTCATAATGTGCCCAAGAAAGGCTTTTCCCCAACTAAAGAGTCTCTAATTTAAATGAAATGATAAAACCAGAAGTCACAGTACCAAAATATAAATACTTTATAAGGAAAATTATTCCTCATTTTTATGATAAATCACAAAAAGGTAGTTGAAGATAATAGAAAAGAGCATTCCAGTTCTTTCTCAAAAGATGTCAAGTTCATTATAGCTCATTGTACGTGCCCGAAAAGCATCATAGAATGATTGTTACATTCTTCCCTCCCCAGTCTGCTTTTGGGGAGAAAGTATCAAGAGGGAAGAATGTTTCCTCCCACAGAAGTCATGTGAGCGGAAGAGCAGCGTGTAGCATTGAACTAGACCAGAGTTCATCAATTTGCATGACTGACATTTTAGGCAGAAGAGTTCTCTTTTGTGAAGGCTGTCCTGGGGATCGGAGGTTGTTGAGGACCATCCCTGGCCTCTACCCACTAGACTCCAGCAGCACCCCTCCGCCAGTTGTGACAACCGAAAGTGTCTCCAGATATTGACCAATGCCCCCGAGGGAGGGACACAAAATTGCCCCTGATTGAGAGCCATTGAACTAGATCTTGTTTTCATCCCCCTCAAGCCTGAGTCATATATTCAAGATCTATCAGAATTTAGCCATACTGGCTTTTCAGGTGTGTAGACAGTACTGTTTAAAAATGTCCACTGGCACAGGGGCTGCTCCGTGGCTCAGTGGGTTAAACATCTGACTCGATTTCAGCTCAGGTCATGATCTCAGGGTTGTGAGAGCAAGCCCCTCTTTGGGCTCCA
>CM052799.1:31769747-31854455 GCA_028533885.1 Nasua narica | reverse complement strand
GCTCTTTTCTCCACAGCTGCACACCCCTCCCCCCCTTGGCCCCTGGTGAGGAGGAACTTGCCCTTCCTTCCTTGTCCTAGAGCTCTGCACTTCTCCTTCCAAAGGAGAGGAAAGCTGTTTGGGGAAGAAGCAGCATCAGTGTGGACTTTTGGTGTCTTTATTTGTCTTGCATCCAACTTTGAGCGTCCACGGCCTCTCCAGGTCCCCCCGGCAAAGGTTGGCTGTGCTGGGGAAGGTGGAGCTTCAAAAAGCTTTTTGGGAACTTGAATGAAAGTGACAGAATTGCCCCCTGCAAACAAACCACCAACCGTACCCTCCAACCCAGAAAAAGAAATAGGAAGATAGATGTAGATGATGAGTTGAAATTTAAAAAGAAAAGAAAAAACAAAACAAAACAAGAAACAACAACAATAAAAACACGCCTTCTGTTTCATTGCAAAAAAAAAAAATTGAAACAATTCATAATTTGAGTGCAGTGGTCGTGGTAGTTTGTTTTCTTTGGGTGCTTAACCTTTCCCAGCCACTACAGTAAACACTTTATATGGAATATTTTACTTCATTTTCCACAGAACCCTAGGTAGTAGATTCTGATATTATCCCTATTTTATAGATGTGGACAATAAGGCTCTGTGGGTTTTCGGAGCTTGTACAAGGTCTGAAGAAGCAGAGATTTAAGTCAGGTGTCTTTCACAACAGTGCTTTTCCCGATTTAGTGTGAATCCCCCAGAAGCAGCATGAGTACTGGGATTGCTGACTTCACCTCAGAGTTTCTGATTCTGGAGCAGGCTGAGAACTTGCCTCTCTCACCAGTTCCCCCAATGATGTTGATGCTGCTGGTTCAGGCACCGCACTTTGAGAACCCTGACACCACATCCCATTTTCCAGAATTTAGTATAAGTACCGACTTTGGAAATCTGGAATGAAAATGATTGAGGTCAGAATTGAGCTCTGACTTCAGACCTGTGCACAGAGAGATAAGAGCACCAGTTTCTGGAGCATCTCTTCTGAGAGCATGGTGTCATGAGACAGAGATAATTGACCTGTTGGAGGTTTTATTCTGGTATTCCCTTTGCTGCCCGACATTTCCGAGAATACAGTCACACTGCATCATTAAATAAATGTATCACCTCCATTCACTCATACTAAAACTCCATTTTTGAAATCTAGTAGTTTTCCATTACAAGGATGATATTTCATTTTCAAAGTATACGTAGTTCAGTTTCTTTTGATTCCGTAAGACCTAGTACACGCAGATTTTGTGTAAACACTGGGACCATTGTGTTGGAAAACATCGCCAGAATGCTAATACTCATGAGCCTAGACAGTAGACTTACCCCGAAAGAATTGTTTCCGAATCTTGGATCAGGTCGTGTGTCCAATGAACTAATTCAACAAAAACTCTTAGGTGATTTCATTGGTAATAAGAATAAGTAAAAATTAGTAGGAGAAATGTCATTTAAATTCCCTGATTATGGGTCCTTCCAAAACAATAGGCATTTTGAGAACACATTTTTGTGTTCTGACTGATTGAGTTTCACCTGAAGCAAGATTCCAAAGGCACATTTGAAACCTGAAATAAAGCTGATTTACTTGTCGATAATCTGTTCTGAAGCCTTCTGAGCTAGTTCAGGAGAAAGGGTTTGGCACCTTACCTCTCTGCCACTTAATAGCCAAGATAACAGCCCAGGTGTGAAACCACCAATAAAACAGACCATTGTCCTGCAGAAGGATTCAGGAAACAAACAACATCCTGAAATTGGCTGCAGTGCTTTTGCTATAAGAAACGTTACACTATTATATGGAACTGAATTCTACACATATTCTAAAGGGAAACAGACTGGTGGTATGTGGGCTCCTTGGGCTCCTTTTCCCAAATGCCTTAGGCAATAACAATTCCAGGGGGAGAACTTAAAAACAACGACTACAAAACATTAATTGTCTGGTGACTTCAGGAGTGGTCAGTTTCCTTCAGTTTTGAGGCAGGAATAAACTACCTGTGCTATTTTGTGCTAGCAGCTGTGGCTAGACATATCCAGAGGCTGAATTTTCCAGAATCCAAGCAAGGATTCTCTTGTGAGCTTCTATTTTCCACCAAATAGTAACTGGAAGCTATTTGCTAAAAACCAAGAACACTCTGTTTTTCTCATGAACAGACTGCTGCATGGGAATTAGGTGAGGGACCCTGCCCGCCGGCTGGCAACCACAGGCAGGTTGTCATTTTCTTAGAGACCCTCAAGTGAGGAGCAAAAGCCGGTTGTGCAGCCTCGGAGACACTTAGTTGCTCTGAGACTGGTGTCTTCATCTCCTGCCTCCAGCACAACCAAGGAAACGTTCAGGGCTGTTCCCCCAGGGAAGTGGGGTCCAAAGGGATGCTTTGGAGGATTTTTCCCTCCTGCCTCTGTGGCTGCCCAGAGGTATTTATCAGCGTGTGCAGAGCAAAGCCCCTGTAGTGTAAAGTAAGATGCTCCCCAAAGCGGTTTAGGAGACTGTGTGTGTGTGTGTGTGTGTGTGTGTGTGTGCGCGCGCGCTCGCGCGCGTGCATAGAACGTGCAAGCAAGAGCGCTGAAATGCAGCTCTCATCTTTGCCTGCTAAGAGTCGTTCCACGTCCCCCTCTGCCCAGCTCACTCGGGGAGCGCCAGGGGGAGTCCTCGCAGGCCAGGGCTTCCCGCGCCCCGGGAGCGCCGAGGGCTCGCCTGGTGGAGCTTAGCGCAGCTCGCTCGGCGCTGCCAGCCCAGCCGGCGGAGCGGGCGGGGGCGGACACTGGGCTTCTGTGTGCCAGCCGCAGCCGTTGGCTGGCGGGCGCCCAATCCCGGGGCATGCCGCCGGAGGCTGGCCAGGACGCACGGTGAAAGACGAGTTTGGTGGCAGACTTGACCCCCTGGGCTGCCCGCAGAAGCCGGCGGCCGGAGCCTCGGCGGCGGAGCTGGGCTGCACTGCAGCTGCGGGAGCCGGGCCGCGCCGGGGTCCCAGGGAAGGAGGCGGCATGGCTTCGGTCTTCATGTGCGGCGTGGAGGACCTGCTGTTCAGCGGCAGCCGCTTCGTGTGGAACTTGACCGTGTCCACGCTGCGGAGATGGTACACGGAGAGGCTGCGGGCTTGCCACCAGGTGCTGCGGACGTGGTGCGGGCTGCGGGACGTGTACCAGGTGAGCCAGGGCGCGCGGCGCCCAGGGGCCCTCGCAGGATGCCCGGCGCTCTTGGGAAGCCAATTCCACCTGTATGATTTGATTCTCTCTCTCCCTCCACCTCCCTTTTTTTCAACTCCTAGCGGGCTGCTTGACTCCTGGGTGCAATGTTCAGCATCCGTGGGTAACTGTTGCCTGACAAAGCTTGTGAATTTCCCCCCTGGGCACGGGGGCACTTGCGAGTTAGTACCAGCATTTGCAGACATCTGGTACAGAGCGATGGTGCACTGCCTGGCACTTAGCTCAGAAAGCTAGCTAGCTGTAGCTTTGCAGCAGAGGGTCTGCAGGAAGCGACTTACACATTGAGATGATTCCTCCTTTTTCGCTTTATTGGGGTGGATGGGGGTGAGCATTTCAGGACCAAGGATTTCACACGGATTTATGGTCAGAGGGGCCTTGCTAGATTTGCATTCTTTCCTTTGATTCTATTTCAGTTTTCCATCAGGCAGCCCCAACTTGCAAGGCAGAGCCAGGAAAAGCTGATTCTGTGTCTACTGGCTTTTGGAGGAAGGATAGCAAATTGTGAACACTTTGCAGGAGGATGATGGCTAGGGTAGGGAGGGGTGGCCTGGCGGATGGCTGGAATGCTTACATTTGGATTTACTCCCCTCACACAGCACAGCCTCTTTAATTCCCTGCTAGGTCCCATCCTACAGGCAAAAAATGCAGCAACTTTGTTCAACTAGGAGACCGTTCATCTTCTCCGGGACTGCAGTTTCCCTGGATTTTTTTTTTTTTTCTTTTTGATAGTCATTTGTGGATTTAAAAGTCCTTTGCTTGGGTTGGTTAATATCTTTGAGGCTTAAAAAAAAATCTACATTGCATTTAGGGAGATTATACCTGGTGTTTACTATGGGACTGTATCATCACGTTTTCTTCCCTGTAATGTGGAAATAGCTCTGGATTCCCCCTACCCCGACCCTATGCCCACTGTGGCCATCATTTATATCTCATCGTACTGAGTATGTGACCAAGCCTCTGGTTTTGGCAAGCTGTAGTCTTCCATCCATTAAGCAAAACGAAGAGAGCGGCCCCTGAGGTTAAACTGAGGGGATGTAAAGAATCAGCATCCCCTTGTCGTTGTGGATGTCTGTCCGTATCATCCCTGTTACAATTGAGCAGCATTTCCTTCGTGCGTTCAGGACTCCTGCTTTAGGGAACATGTCTGTGATGTCTTGCGTCTTGGGAGAATTCAGAAGCCAGGCTGAGATGCAGGACAGCCTGTGGGCGGGTTGAGAGTATTATGGAGCCGCGGGCATACCCCTTCTGGCCACAGTACACAGATTACCTGGTTCGGGGGAGCCAGAAGTGTCCGCCTCTCAGCCTTTTTGTCTTTGGGGAAATCACTGTTGCGTTGGTCTGTAGGAGAAGCGACCCTCCCAGAGTTTTGTTTTTGCTTTGTAATGTCAGAGAAACTTTCAAAAGGAGAACAGGAATATTGGAACCAAATAGACAGCCTCTCTGCACCCCTGCCTAAGGTTGAGGGGACGTATTGCTTATTTCTTTGCTGTTAGTGACTAATGAGTTTAGGTTCCTGAATCCTGAGATACCCCCCCAACCACCATAGGTTCTTTATAAATTTTATCAATCATTCTTTGTTAGCAAAACAGCAGCTTGAAGGACTATCCTACTAAATTGTAAGTTGTCTGTAACATGGGCAGTGACTGAGTCAATACCTTCTCATGATAATAAGAAAGAACATCCAAAATAATGGTGGCCATTTTTATGAGTGAAGTTATAAGTAAGGAATGATCTCTAACATTTCCTGTGCTTTGGGAGAGAATTCTTTTTTTTTTTTTAATAAAGGTTTTATTTATTTATTTGACACAGTGAGAGAGAGAGAGAGATCACAAGTAGGCAGAGAGGCAGGCAGAGAGAAGGGGGAAGCATGCTCCCTGCTGAGCAGAGACCCCCCGACTCAGGGCTTGATCCCAGGACCCCGAGATCATGACCTGAGCCAAAGGCAGAGGCTTTAACCCACTGAGCCACCCAGGGGTCCCTGAGAGAAGAATTCTTAAAATATTTTAAAACTTGGAAGAATCAGGTATTTCTTTCTTAATTGCACAACACAAGTTAATTGCTAGCAAAGAAACACCGTTTTCATTCACGTCTTTTAAATACTGAGCAGGAAAATAGTGACTTAAATTGTATAGAACTGAAAGGCAGTAAAATAAAATGGTTAATACCTTAGGCTCCAAGTTAGAGAGACATAGTAATAAATCCAACCTCTGCCTATGTTTGATCATACGTAAGTTATTTCATCTTACGCTGATTCAGTTTATCATTCATAAAATGGCAAATACAATAGTAATAGTACTAATCACAGAGGTTGATAAAAGAGTTAATTGATACATAAGATATTTAGCACAGTGCCTAGACTTTAGGAAGCATTCGGTAAATGTCATCTGCTCTGTCATTTGGGATTTATAATAATAGGAAACCCAATTCTAACTTACGAAAAAAAAAGAAGGGACTTTACGGACTTTTGACAAACCGAAAAGTTTAGCGGTTGAATGAACTTCAGGTATGGTTTGATCCAGGCATGATGTTTGTTGCCCATGATACTTTTAGCCTTGTCTTTTTCATGTATTGGCTTTTTCTTTAGCTGGTTTCTTTCCTTATGATAGCAGATAGCTACAGCAGTTCTAGGGCTTAGATCCACATATGAACCCATCCAGAAAGAAAAAACATTTCTCATCTCCACCCGCTATCAAAAAAAAAAAAAAATTCCAGCTTAACTCTGATAGTTAACTTAAGGTCTATGCCTGCCCCCAGCGCCATGCACTGAATGGTTTAGGAAACAGGATTATAATTTAGGCATTCTCAGTGGGAGTGATAGGACCCCCCAAAGGGCAACAATTATTTCTTGGGAGTGGGAAGGGGGCACGAAAAAAATCTTACTCTTTTTGTATATAAAGCACAGATGTACATTCAATACCTAAACAGAGATATAGTATACTTTCGGCACTAGAATTTGCAGGGGGAGGGGGTGACTGGCCAACAAAAAACTATCTACAAGATCACTTAAGATGGTGATAATGAATGTAACTGTTGAGAAACACTAATTACACTGATGGGCCTACGCCAGTGGGGGAGCAGACCCATTTCCGCAGCTGGGCCTGAGGTTGGTCCCAGGCAGATCACATGGCTGCCAAACAATGGGGGAGGGTCACTGCACAGTTGGGGCGCCGTCCACAATGTCCACTGCACCTGCCTTCTTAGAATCTCAAATCTAGAGCTCTTTAAATAAAACAGTTGTTTGCCTAGTTAAGTACAAAGATGCACGGCAAACACATTTCTAAGTATTTTGCTGCAGCAATTCAAGTTAACGGGGCAGGGACTCATCATCTGAACACCCTTATTGCTATCCAATAATTACAATTTCTCAATCAGCGTTCTGTGGTCCTGCCCAGTTGACTGGCACATGAGCTGGAAACCCCATAGGGTTACATATTTTATCGAACCCCATTTTTTATCATCTTGATAATAGAAAGGTGTCGTTTTTCTTGCTTCTAGGCTGAATCGTCTTTGTGGGAAATCCAGGGCTCAAGGACTCCAGGGAGAAAGAAGGGTGGTGTGGGAGGTGTTCGTTCCATGAAATACCTGAAAGTCCCCTCGGGGTGTTTTGTTTATTCATATACTATAAGTGAAATAAGATCGCCCACCTATTCATATGGAATTTGGCAACAACATCATTGCCTGGCTGGCACAGCTGGGAAGGCATAATTTCTTTGGAATTGAACACTTCCTCTGCGCCTAGATACTGGAGAGGCATGAGACTTAATTTGCAAAAAAAAAACCATGAATAATTAAGAGACTAGCTATAAGGCATTTCTGTAGTAACACGACTAAATAAAGAACAGGCAGGGGCTGTACTGGGGCTGCCTTTGAACAAAGACTTACTTTATGAGCGAAGGTTTGAATTTGGTTGGAGTCCCAGGCGGGGACATTCACCTTCGATGTGGGACGAAATCTTAAAAGCTGATTCATCAACCATATATCTATCCTGCTGATATCTTGCCTGGATGGGTTCCGTGATGGCAATTAATTAAGTTTAACAAACAACTGAGGTGGAAAATGATGGGAGAAAATGATGGGTGTGGAAAAAATCAACACCCTTTGCTTTTTATTCAATGTGACGTGGTCTCACAAGGCCCTCAGTTTGTTACTTGGGATTAAGTTTTGCCCTCATCCCCGACACCTAAGGTAGAATTTCTTGCTAACCCTGAATGGAGTCGTTGCCTCCATCAGGAGGTAACTTGGACAGAATCTGAGATATTTAAGTGGCCTTAAAAGTCTGGGTCCGCTCCCCTGGGGCAGGCAGTTAGCCCTGAGGGGTAGCAGACCGTGCAGACCAGGCAGAGGCTGTAGGCTCCAAGTTCAGCAAATATGACTTTGACCTTGACCAAATTGCTTTCCCTCTTTGAGCCTCCTGGGTAAAAGAGGAGAACTCAGTACCTGCATAATGGGCAGGATGAAAAATTCATGAGATAATATTTATAACACTGAACACCCTGCCTGGTACAAGCAAATGCTCAACTAATGTTAGCTCTTGGGTATGTATAGTACTTAACACCAGACCCAGAGAAGGTCCTTGATGAAGGGTAGCTAAGGGTGTTAACTCTTGTTCTTACACGTGATGCTAGTTCTCTGGAAACTAAATTCCCATCTTTGCAGGCAAGGATGTTAAGTAAGAGAGACTGTGGCTTCCCACATTGTGTATTGGGTGAGCCTTGGGATTTGCTCTTGGATTCACACAGTAGACCCGTATTTTTTTGGTTAAGATTTTATTTTTATTATTTATTTGACAGAGAGAGAGAGACAGTGAGAGAGGGTACACAAGCAGGGGGAGTGGGAGAGGGAGACCAGGCTTCACTCTGAGCAGGGAGCCCAGTGTGGGGCTTGATCCCAGGACCCTGGAATCATGACCTGAGCTGAAGGCAGATGAGTAAGGACTGAGACACCCAGGCACCCCAACGCACATTTTGTTTAAGCCAATACAAAAAAATCTAGGAGATCATAGGCAACTCCCATTAGGCTCTCTAAGGAAACGATCTCTCTATATCTAAGACTCTGATGATCCGTAAACTGGTAACACGTGAACTTTGCCCACCACGTTGTCTGGGAAAGACCAACTCCCCCAAAAGTCAAGTTCCCCATTGAGCACTCTGTGGCCTGGGTGCATCTCAAACCATGTAATTTTGCTTGTCCCCAGCCTTCACTCTCCACAGTCCTCTGAATTACACAGACTAGAAGAGGGCCAACAACTGCCAGCCACAGGAAAATACTGTCCTGTCTCTCCATTTTTGTAAATAAAGTTTTATTGGCACACAGCCCTGCTCATTCATTTACATGATGTCTGTGGCTGTTTTTGCACTACAGTGGCAGAATTGAGTCTACGTTGTGCCTTAACTACTTACAGCGGAGTAGTTGATACAAAGACGGTATTGGCCACAAAGTTGAAAATACTTACTATCAGGTCCTTTAGAGAAAGTTTGCCAGTTCCCGCACTAGAAAAAACAAGAAAAGCAACATATTGGGTAGAGAATGCTAGAGGAAGAAAAGTCCAAAATTCAATTGTAGAAAAAAATAGAACTTGAAGGAATATGAAAGAATTTTCTCATCAAATGCCTAGTCGTCAGGAAATTAGTGAACAAATTTTCAGGATGAGTGTTCAGGTTACTTTTACTAGGTCCTTTGTTGTGGAACATGATTGGAGTTAGAGATTGATTCATTCTGTCGTTGGTTTATGCGTACCTAAAATAATGATCCAAGTGCTTACCCCGACTCTGCTACTGTGCCAAGGCATTAGCAACGCAAAGCCAAAATGGGCATTTTTCCTGTCCTCAAGGAATCTATTAGCAAGGAGGGAGATAGTTAAGGAAATGAAACTCCAGGTGCACAGTGGAGGGCATCGACTGGATTAAAGCAAAAAGGGTGGGGAAGAAAGCCAAGGAAGCTTCGTGGAGGAGGTCATTCTCAAGCTGAGGTTTGAGGGACAAGTAGGAGTTGGATAGATGAAGGAAGGCAGAAGGGCATTTCGGGCATCAGAAAACATGGTTTTGGGAGGGGGGATTATAAACAGTTTTTCTAGGTTGATGGGGAGAGAGAGTGAGAAGAGATAAAGAGAGAGGGAGTTGGAGTCAGATGGATTTTGATTGAGAATAACATCTAAAGTTGAATGATCTTTTACTTTAGGATTTTGATTTTTTTTTTTTCAGAACTTTGGGGTCAGGGGAGAGGTTGATTTAGACCCATCCCTGGCAGCAGTAAGGCTGATAGATTTGGGAGAGGGTGGCAGAGTGGAGGCGGGATGGGAGGCTTTGCAGTGACACAGGTGGTAGTCAGGAGAGGATAGGTTTCGCTCTGGCAACAAACAGCCCCAGGATCCTAATGGCTTAAAGAAGCAAAGGTTTGTTTTGGGTTCATACCGTCTGTCCAATCACAGGTTGTCTATAAGCTCTGCTCATCAGTGTCACTGAGGCTCACAGAACGTTCCTGCATGTTGCCAGTTACCAGGATGGAGAGTGAAGAGCTCTTCGGGGCTTTACACTGGCAATTAAGTGCTCGGCCTCTTAGTAGCTCATGTGACTTCTCGCAGGTCATTGGTCGGAGCTGATTATGTAACCAGCTCAACCACAGGGGCTAGGAAAAGTCCTCCCACAGTACTGCAGGGATGCTGTTGCAGATTTGGTTCCTGAAATGCATTCACAAGCAGGATGCGTACTACAGAGCACACTGGGATCAACACCTGTAGAAGGGAATAGAAAGAAGCAGGAGGAGCAGAGGAGAAATTGGGCTATAATTCAGGCTCAAAAAGGGCTTCAGCTGCCCTCGTGGATAGCTCTGGAATGGGGAGAGTTTGGAACAAGAGGGCTGTCCTTCCCCGCCCCCAACCTACATCAACACATCCTTGCAGGTGGGCTGCCCTTGAGAATGTGGAGTGACCTTGACGTAGGCAGCTCTTTAAGGGAGGGCAATCCCCAGAGCGGGCTGAGAGCTCTCAGCTCAGAATGCTTCCGACAACCGAGGGAGTAAGTCTAGGCAGCACATCACAGCATCTTCTGTGGATGCCTACCCAACAGGTGCCAGGATCAAAGCCTGAACTGAGGAAGGGCCCATGGGAAGGAAGCGGGGAGTAAGGACTGCACTGTTGTGAAGGATGTAGAATCTGGCTTTGTTTTAGAACACCGCCTGCCTCTCAGGCTCCCTGTTGAAGGGATCGGGCAGCCATGGAGTCAGTTAATAGCAATAATACCTACAGAGAAAACCTGGCAGAGCAATAAAATGTGAGTCTCCTTATCATCACAGAGAAAATTCATCTGACATCTTTTTTGGTAATCGCAGCCCAGGGTTCAATGGTGAGGAACTGAGATGCCAAGATCCCCAGAACTAAGAAGGAAGACTACATTAATGTTCTAGCCCATCACTTTCACAATATGGGAAGACTATAGAAATCAACGAGATCGATCTCAATGTCTTTGAAAAGCATTTTGGAGCCTTTGTTGCAAGCTTGAAAAACACTCAGTTAAGAATAGACTCTCCTACCTTTTCCAAATCGGTGTTTGTTTTTCCTCCTACCAGCTTGTCTTGGTGGAGCCGAGACACAGAATAACTTCCTGTTGACTCCCCACTGTGTTTATCATGAATATTATATTTGAGATGTCCAATGTGGTGGTTGTGGAAAAGTGTGAATGATTCTAATGGGAAATAAGATAGGGAGTTCTAAATTTTGTAGATGAGGTAATATGACATAGCACGTGGGAAGGAAGCAGAAATGAAACTCTCACGAAAAAAATTAAAGTTGGATATCCATATGTAATTACATACATGGGTGCCTAAAGGTGCTCATACGTAGCAGATATAAATTCTGGCATCCTTGAAATAGCCTTAGCCTGAAAGAGTCTGATATGTATGATAAATTATATCGTGCCATTTTCCCCTAATGTCCTAATCGTTTTCAGTCTCTTAAATTTTGTGTTTGGGCAAAGCTTGCTGCTTAATTAACTATTTTTCTTTAACTGGTGTTTCTGTATAGTCTCACTGCCTTGACTTGGCTAAGAGCTACTAATTATCTCGTAGCTGCTGTGTGCTAGGCCTTGTGCTTGCCACTTTGCATGTGTTATCTGAAAACAAAACAAAAACCCCTTAGGGGAGTTTTTCAGTATAGAAAAATATAAAAGATAATATTAGTACAAGTCCATGCACCTACCTCTCCATGTTAAGGCATCTTAATATTTTGCCATGTTTGCTTTAGATACTTTTGTGAAATATAATAAAATTGAAAAAAAGAGAGAATGGGGCACCTGGGTGGCTCAGTCGTTAAGCGACTGCCTTTGGCTCAGGTCCTGGGTTCGAGCCCCACATCGGGCTCCCTGCTTGGCGGGAAGCCTGCTTCTCCCTCTCCTACTCCCCCTACTTGTGTTCCCGCTCTCGCTTTGTCTCTCTCTGTCAAATAAATAAAATCTTTTAAAAAGAGAGAGAGAAATATAATAAAATTGTATAGAATCCATTGAAACCACCCTTGTACTTCTCCTGTCTCCCTAGAATCCTACCAGGAATTTTGTGTTTCTCATTCCTGGGCATGTTTTTATAATTTTGCCATGTATGTTTGTATGTGTTAATATTATAAACAATCTATATTACTTCTGTGTCAAATTTATATAAGGGCATATCATTCTGCTACCTTATTATTCTCTCAACAAGCTTTGGGGATTTGTCTCTAAATCTATTTCAATCGCTATATTCCGTTGCATGAATATGACCGATCTTTTGTAGGTGGACACTTAGGTCATTTTCCATTCTTCAGGGTCTCAAAATACCACAGTGAAAATTTTTGCATTTGTCTCCTTGTGCTTACGAGCAAGAACTTCTCCAGGGTACATACAGAAGATCTTTAGCTTTAGGAGATGATGTGCCTTACCTTTGTCCTTGTAACAGCGCTCCAAGGTGCTATCGTGGACCCACTTTATTGGTTTTATATACTTACTAACTAGTAAGTCTCGGCATTGGAGTTTGAACAGTACTCTGGGGGACTCCAAGGCTCAGCCTCCTGCCACTGACTTGCCCCTTTATTTATTAAAAGGTAAACAACACATAAAGACAGAATCTTATCAGTTTATTCACTTATTCATTCACTCAGCAAACCCCGGGTGGAAACAGAGCCTGGCCTTCAAAAATGCTGTCTATACTACTCAGGCTGCCTGAATTCAGATCCTAACTCATCTTTTGTTCCCCGCGTGAGTTCTCGGAGACTGGTTTCTTTTTTCCTGCTGTAAAATATAGATTTAATTATAGTATCTCACTTAAATTATTTCTCTCCCAGGATCATTACTGAACTTCACCGCAGTGATAGTTTCAGTAAGCCGTGTTTAGATAGATGGGCGGGCAGATGGATGGCTGGGTGGGTGGGTAGATGGATTAGTGCGGGGCAAATCGTTATCTTAATATGTGCTGTGTGCTGAATATCTAATGTGTATGAGTAGCCTTTGAATCCCCTACAGTCTGCATAAGTCTTGACCCCTCCTTCCTCCTCTCCATCCCAGATGAAGAACTACAGGCTAGGGGAGCAAGCAGGACAGGGGTCCCCAAGGACTGCAGAGAGACCCTGTGTCCGCCACCCCCCCGCCCCCCGTGGTTGCATGGCACAACTTTTTTCCTGAGACCCTGACATCTTCTGACTCTGGCACGAGAGCAGAGATGCTCCCAGCTATTAAGTTATTTGCTTTCTTTCTCTGCAACCGAAGCTATTAAACTTTCTTCTTCGCAACCCTGACCCCTAGAGTCACATGCACGAAGGCTCTGCGACCCCACTGACGGCCCCCTCTCTCATCTGGGTAAGCTCTCCTCCAGTATGACCCTGAGAATGGCAAACCAGTTATTACAAGCATCGGGCTACCCTTGGGTAATGTAGCCAGCAAATATTTTTACAGAAATGAGTTTGTCTCATTAAAATGTGATTAGATGCTTATTATCTGAGAGAGAGAAGGGCCTCGATAAAATAGGGGAATGGATGGAGCTGTAGTCCGCTGAACCTGGTTTCAGATCAAGGCTTCATGACTTTCCAGCTGTGTGACCTTGAGCCAAGCTGCTTAATTGCCCTGGGCCTGTTTCCTTGCCAAGGCGAGAGAGAAAATAAGTAATACTTACATTTACATGGTATGAAGGGTAAAAATAACGCGGCTTGAGAAATGGTAGCTTTTTGGTTGGGAAGATTTGGACCCTTTGCCCAGACTGGATCCTAAGCCTAAAGTAATCATGCCGGAAGTTATATGAGTGCCAAGTCTGACCAGGATGTGACTCCAAACGTGATCGTTTCCAAGCTGTGTGACGTGGGCCAATTCCGTGACCTCTCGGTGCCTCATCTTCTTGTGCATGAGAGGAAGATGATAACAGGACCTACCTCCCAGGGATGTTGAGGGGACAACACAGATAGATAAAGATTTCTCTAGGGTGGCTGGCTCATAGTAAGCATTCGAAAAGTGTTAGCGATGGTTATTCCTACTTAGTGAACATTTTCTCCGTGTCAGACGTGGTGCTCGGCACTTCATAGTCACCGTTCCATGTAATTCTCCTAACAGCGACAGGGAACGAGACATGTAACATGACAAGGTATTACGGAACCCACCTGGCGGGTGTGGGAACTGCGTGGACCTGCCGAGTAACTTGTCCAGGAGCAGAGATGGGAGCTCAGCCCTTGTCCAACAACAGACCCCGTGCCCTCAGCCGTCACGTGCGAGGGGCTTGGTTTCAAACAGTTCGGCCCCTTCCTCTGCTCCCTTGGCCTGCCTGATGCCCCAGGACTTCCCCAGTCCCCGTCTCTCCCTCCACCAAACCTTGTAGCCCCAGCAGGAATCGGTGAACTGGTTGAGACGAGATGGTGTAGTTCGTCAGTCCAGCCTCCGGAAGCAATTCAGCCCTCGCCATGCTCGTAGTCGAATCCCTCCAGTGACAAACCAGAAAAAGCCAGCCTCGCACGGCCCCACGTGACCGGCACCCCTTCCTCTGGGTTCTCTTCACCCCCAGCTGCCAGCAAACACGCTCAGCCTCTGGTGGTAGCTCCTCACATTCGTCCCCTACCTCTTCTCCAGCGACACTGGCCTCCCCGCCGCCCAGTGGGTGCCAGCCTCAGAGCCTTTGCCCCTGGGGTGTGGTCTGCCTGGAACCCGGTCACCTCCACGTGCGTGCCCCCCCCCCCACTGCCTGCAGGTTTTTCTTCCGATGTCACTCCCCCCGCCAGGCCACCCCGACCCTTCTCTCATCCTGCTCCATTTTTCTTCCTAACCCTACGGCCACCTGACATTACACCTTTGTTCAGATGCTCTTGTGAGTCAGCCCAACCAGAATGTTAGCTGAAGACGTGCAGGGACTTGGCTTTGTTCGCTGTAGTAGCCTCAGTGCCTGGAGCCTAATAGATCCTTAGGAAATACTTGTTGACTAAATGAACAAAGGAATCTGCTTTACATTTTAAGAAGGTCATTCTAGCCGCCTTGCCCAGTATGGCTGGGGAGGGATAAGACAATTAGGACGCTGTTTCTTTTTTCTTTCTTTAAAGATTTTTATTTATTTGACACAGAGAGAGAGAGAGGAAAAAAAGGGAGCAGCAGAGGGAGAGAGAGAAGCAGGCTTCCCGCTGAGCAGGGAGCCCGATATGGGGCTCGATCCCAGGACCCCGGGATCATGACCTGAGCCCAAGGCAGGTGCTTAACCGACTGAGCCACCCAGGTGCCCCGGGGCCCGATTCTGATGCTGGGGACCTGGGTAGGAGCGATGGCAGCATGTGGTGTAGGGAGACGCTATGAATTTGGAGGAGGAAAAAGTAGCATGAGGGGACCTCTGTCCAAAGGGAAAAGTTATGGTCTATAAAGTTCTGGAAACTTCACACAGGGGGGAAAAGACATGCAGGTTGAAATGTGTTTGTATGTGGATGTTTATTGTTTTTCATTATTGGAAACAGCCCCAAGGCAACGTTAAGTATTGCTGATTGAGAATAAATCAGTTCGGTTTCTCCGATGTGTCTGTGTTCCCAGTTCATTCGAGAGGCAGTGTTTTGGACGGGAGAGTGGGTAATTTCCTGCAGGGTCCGTGAAAATGGCTCACCCGAGGAGCTCGGCTCTCATGGATAGCCAGTTGCGAGTCCCCATCGGTGCCCAGCCCAGGGTGGGGAAGTTGGCAACTTGTGTAGCTCTTGTCATCTCCGACCGTCAAGCGATCGCTGCTTCCTGTGCCCAGCCCTGTGGTTAGGTTCTGGAAGGTGCCCTGTTTTCCCTGACAAATGCTGACAGACACTTCAAACATTTGCTTTCTTTTTCTTTTTCTCTATTTTTTTTTTTTTTTTTTGCATTCTATGGACATTGCTTATCACTCTGGCCCTATCTCCTATCATTCCCATCCACTGGATTTAAGGATAGGAGGACCCTTTGGATTTGCCTGGATTCTTGGGAGAAGAGGAAAAAAAAAAAAACACAAACCTTTTTTTTTTTTTTTCTGAGCTTCATTAGTGTTTAATTAAAAGCTCGCTTCCCCTAGCTCTTTGGCTGTGTCCAGGCTTTTTCAACTTCTGCAAGCACAGACAATATAAAGAGAATTTGACCCTTTCAGTTACAAGAGCTGGTTATTGTGTCTAATTATCAACCTCAAATAATGACAAAATCATAATCCCCAGCACAAAAAGTAATACTAGGAATTTCCCAAATAATTCCTGAAGACAAAGTACACTCACTTTTAATAGTCTAATACCAGTTTTTAAATGCAATTATTGTTTAAGTTTGAAACAGTTTGGTCAGGATATAAAGAATCTTAACTCTCAACTCATATTTAAATTTATGGGGTTCTTTCTTCCTGAAGGTTTTTATATATTAATATTTCTACATCTCCATGCCAGATATAGTTCTAGCCAAGCTCATAAGATTTTGCTCTCAAATACCTTTTGGAAACGATATATATATATATTTTTTTAGTGAATGTGTTTTTCCTTTAATAAACTTCAGAAGCCAACTCCCAGTTTCCAAAAAAAAAAAATGTTTTTTTGAGATGCTAGTGCCAGAGTCTGAATAGTGCCCTTTATTCAAAACCAAGTTGGATCAGTTTGGTTTTTTTTCAGGTCCCTATGCTACGTTAGGTAACAAACACAGCAAAACTTTGCCACACCTTTATGCTGTATATTGTGTGTCTTAAGCGAATCAAATTTAATTATAGTCTTTCCATCCTTTTCTTTTTTCTCCTGACTTTTTTCTCTCTGTATATTTTCCCAGAGCTAACTAGGTCATGTTTAAGGATATGAATAATTTATTGTATATATATATGCATATGTAGGCGTGTTAGTACAAATATACAAATAAATGTATAAACACATATGCACATATATATGTATAAATATGACTATCTGAAATTTTTCCAGAAAGAAAAACCATGAATCAACATAATCATCAAATATAACTTTTACTTTTTCACCTCCAATCTTCAACATCACTTTTTTTTTTTTAAAGATTTTATTTATTGATTTGAGAGAGAGAGAGAGGGACAGCATAAGCAGGGGAAGAGGCAGAGAGGGGGGAGAAGCAGGGTCCCCGCTGAGCAAGGAGCCCAGTGTGGGGCTCGATCCCAGGACCCTGAGATCATGACCTGAGCCAAAGGCAGACGCCCAACCGACTGAGCCACTCAGGCTGCCCTCAACATCACTTTTAAAGTTATGTTATGACCCGAAAATAATTACTCAGTATCAATAGCATGGTTAAATTCCATAACTGATGGTATTTTTTAGGACGTTGCTATCAATTTTAAGTTTAAGGCATGGGAAGTTGTTACCCATTTTGATGAAGTTCTGCAAATGAAAATTAGTGAATGTCATTTGTTTCCATTGGCTTAAAGAGAAGAAACTAGTGAACCAGAGTGCTGCTTCTGTGCTGAAGCTTCCATGTCACCTCCCAGCCCGGCTCTCCTGCCTGTGAAATGGAGCCATGCCATGGCTGCCGCACTGGGGGTGGGGGAACTGAGCATATCAGTAAGGAGCCAGGAGAGCGAGTGACTCACGATGTGGCGCTTGCCCACTTTCCTTCTTCCCCACCCTGTGCAAGACCAAGTGGGTAGTCGCAGGCAGGAGAAAGGGCTGAAGAAAAGCACAGATGAAATCGACAGCAATGCCATGCCTTCCACGCCAAAGCAGCTTCATTCATTATTTATGGGTATTTAATGACATCTGTCTGTTTTAATAGAACTTGTAAAGAGACGAAAGGCTTTATCTATTTCCTTTGAGGGATAGACACATATCCTCTGGGAGCTGACGATGTTGGAGTCAGATGAATGTGAGACCTGATCCTGTGCCTTATCCCTGCCTGGCGGTGTGACCCAGGGCGTGATGCCTAACTCCTTTGAGCCTCAGTCTTGTCATCTATGAAATGGGGACATGATATCTCATAGTATTGTTGGCAGGTTTAAATGGGAGGATGCTGTGGGACTTCTCAGCCCCGCACCTGGGGTGTGACAAGAACTCAATAAATTATAGTTTAAGAAAAAGACCCTGACCACTAAAGTAGGCAGAAAAGACGAGAACAAATGTGCTAGAAATGGGATGCTCTCTTCCACTTTGTCTCGGCAAACTTATCTAAAATAAGGATAAGAGAGGAGATGGATATTTTGAGCAGGAGAATTAAATTTTAAGTGATCTGGTAAGTTGCTACAACCTTTCTAGTGGCAAGTTTAGTGATATCCAATCAAAATATGAGAGGTGTGCCCTCTCTGATCAAACATTTCACCTTACGAAGTCACCTTAAGAATATTCTCACATTGGGGCACCTGGGTGGCTCAGTGGGTTAAAGCCTCTGCCTTCGGCTCGGGTAATGATCTCAGGGTCCTGGGATCGAGCCCCACATTGGGCTCTCTGCTAAGCAGGGAGCCTGCTTCCCCCTCTCTCTCTGCCCACCTCTCTGCCTACTTGTGATCTCTCTCTCTGTCTGTCAAATAAATAAATAAATCTTAAAAAAAAAAAAAGAATAGTCTCACATAATGGTGTATGTGCAAGATTTTCATTGCACCATTATTTGAAACAGCAAACCACTGGGAGACGTGAGCAGGAGAAGGCATGTTACAATGGTAATACCTTTGTCCCTTGGCATTCCATGAGATGGGGAGGAAGAATGAAGTAGAGCTATAGATCACAGCTTCCCCAAACTGTCAGGGAGATGATTTCAAGTAAAAACAAAAGCACAAGATACGGGATGAGTGTGTGTGTGTGTGTGTGTGTGTGTGTGTGTGTGTGTGTGGAGAAAGAGAAACAGATACAGATATTACCCAGGAAATGTGTGTATATATTCCTTCCCATGGGAGAATGGGGCCGGAAAGACATACACCATACCATTAACAGTGCTTACCCCTGGGCAATGAAAGTGGTTGAAGGGAGAGCTTTCCACTTCTTTTACTTTCATAATTCTGAGTTTCAATTTTTTACAGCAAGGATTTTGTAATTTTTGTAATTTGTAAAATTTCCTACTTAAAACAGTTGATCCTGGCTATTGCAGAAAGTGTTTCTGGGAAACAGAATCTGTCCCAGTTAACCCTGTGTCACTGCTCCCAGCTTGTAGTATGTCCCCCTAAGTGTTTGTCTTGTATGTCCATTTAATGATTACTATTGAATAAAATGTAATATTTGTACTCATTTAAATGAGTACCATGGAGTTTTTCATCATTAAGATAACCGAAGTCCATAAGAAATACATGGCTTTTTTTTTTTTAAGATTTTATTTATTTAATTATTTATTTGAGAGAGAGAGCGTGAGCAGGGGGAGGATCAGAGTGGGAGGGACAGGGAAAGTCAGACCGACTCTGCACTGAGCACAGAGCCCAACATGGGGTCTGATGTCAGGACCCTGAGATCATGACCTGAGCCGAAACCAAGAGTTGGATGCTCAACTGACTGAGCCAGCCAGGTGCCCTGAAATGCATGGCTTAAAACGTGAAGGTACTGGGGTGCCTGGGTGGCTCAGTGGGTTAAAGCCTCTGCCTTCGGCTCAGGTCATGGTCTCAGGGTCCTGGGATCGAGCCCCACATCGGGCTCCCTGTTCAGCAGGGAGCCTGCTTCCCCCTCTCTCTCTGCCTGCCTCTCTGCCTACTTGTGATCTCTCTCTCTGTCAAATAAATAAATAAAATCTTTAAAAAAAAAGAAGTGAAGGTACTTTATCAGTGGTATATATTCATGAGATATTTTCTAAATGTATAGTGGCAAACATATTGATATAAGTTTTTTATAATTTATATTAATATAAATTTTTTACAAAAAATTCAAAAAATTTTACATCATATATACATCTTAACTTGTAATGTATTTATTTACGTACATATTTGGATACTGATCTCTCATTATTTTCCATAACTGTTAAATATTCAATGGTATGACTGTACCATAATTACTTTCATCAATCCCCTATTAATGGGCATTAGGTTATTTCCCATTTTCACTAAGACAGTACTATAGTGAACATCTTTGTATGAAAAACATTTGTGGGAGAATTTCTATAAGATAAATACCTTATGAGGAAGGAATTTGGATTTCCAAAAAGGTTGTACCAATTTATGCTACTGTTGAATAAATAAGAGTCCTTCTTTTCCATACCCTAACCAACAACCTTTGATTTACGCCATTCTCCTAGCCAAGAATTTATCTCTTACACCTTTTTAAATTTTTATTTCATTTATTAGTGGAGCTGTCCAATTTTCATAACATTCTTAAGGGCCATCACGCTCAGAACACTGGTATTGTTCTTACCTGAGAAGGTCAGAAGAAACACATTCTGCATTTTAACACAGAATCAAGTTGTTTGCATGTTTTCGAAGTCAGACTTGAGAGCAAATTTTTGAGTCTTAGAAAAGGTTTGTTGGGCGCCTGGATGGCTCAAACGGTTAAGCGTCTGCCTTCGGCTCAGATAATGATCCCAGGGTCTTGAGATCGAGCCCCATTTCGGGCTCCCTGCTTAGCGGGGAGCCTGCTTCTCCCTCTGCCCCTCCCCCTGCCTGTGCTGTTTCTCACTCTTTCTCAAATAAATAAATAAATTCTTTGAAAAAAAAAGAATATTAAAAAAAAGAAAAGATTTGTCATCTCAGAGTGGTATGGAATTTTCTGTAAAATTAAAATAAGTTTATGTAGAGCATTGCCAGTTAAAATCCAAGTGTCATAAAGATAAATTGTTGTTCGGCCTCTCCATCATGGCCTTGAGTCTGAGGATTTAGAAATAGTGGGGAGTACTTCTTTCTTTGTACGTTTGCTCTATTGTTTATGTCATAACTATGGTTTCCCCGTTCACTATTGAGTGAATTTTAGCAGTTTTGTTTTATCTCTTCTGTAAATGTTCTATACTTCATTTAGAAAAGCTGGAAAAGGGCTTACCAAGGCATTTATTTATTTATTTGTTTGTTTGTTTGTTTTTAAGGATTTTTATTTACTTATTTGACAGAGAGGAGAGAGATCACAAGTAGGCAGAGAGGCAGGCAGAGAGAGGGGGGGAAACAGGCTCTTACTGGACAGAGAGCCGGGTGCGGGGCTCCATCTCAGGACCCTGGGATCATGACCTGAGCCGAAGGCAGAGGCTTTAACCCACTGAGCCACCCAGGTGCCCCTATTTATTTATTTTGTAATAGGGGGTAAAGCTTGGGGCAGGAGAACAGAATGATGCACCTTCTATTTTCTTTTTCTCGTCTTAGGTGCTCAAGGCCTTGAAGCTTACCTGGCCTTCTAAATCCATATTTATTAATTTAAGCATAATTTTGCCCTAGTTGAATTGTCTCAGTGAGATTTCATAGCCACAATTGACCATGAAGGTGTCTTTTGTCCCATTATGGGAGCCACCAGAACTGATTACGTAGCTGATGGAAATTGCTGGTCCCGTTAATGTCGTGTTATTGGAGAGATAGCCCCCTGAGGGTGAGGGCGGATTGAGCTGCAGATTTGTTTCCGTATGGAGTTCCACCATGGTGGCCTAACCCAGAGGTAAATTGGAACTGCCCTAGGAAGCCCTTCAAAGAGGACTTTTGTCATGTTTTAACTGCACAGCTCTCACCTTGGCATTCTGCTAGCACACCGTCTCCCTTCTGGAAGCATCCACTGGGCAAATGGCAAAAAGGCAGGTCCCGGTGTGGATTTCCTCCCATGGTGGCCAAGGAAGCTAGATCTTTCTCTGTCTGCACTCCAGTTCAACTAGGGGACAGGCCCAGGGGCTCCAGCTGGCTCCCGGATACCTGCACGCCCTTGCACTCGGAGTGGAGAGTGCTGTGGAGAACTGGAGGAGGGAGGGAGCGGGGATGGCTGCAATGAGCCGGAGAAGGGAAGGTGTGAAAGTCAAAACCATCCAGGCAGCAGTGGGGGGCCACACAGACACAATGGGTGCATATCACGATCCTGGCTGTGTTTACCCCTGGTGGGTGCTCTTGTTTCCTATTCATTTTCTAAGCCTACTTCCAAGAGCCACTTTTTTCCTTCTTCTACTCTGAGAGGCCCGATTTGGTCAGGAATCAATATCACCCTCCATGTAACTTGGGAATATCCTGGTTGGTCCATCAGCCAGTGGTTCCCAACTTCCCTGCTGGTGATAAGAGTACACAGACGATGGGGGCGCCTGGGTGGCTCAGTGGGTTAAAGCCTCTGCCTTCAGCTCAGGTCATGATCTCAGGGTCCTGGGGTCGAGCCCCGCATCGGGCTCTCTGCTCAGCGGGGAGCCTGCTTCCCCCTCTCTCTGCCTGCCTCTGTGCCTACTTGTGATCTCTCTCCTCTCTGTCAAATAAATAAATAAAATCTTTAAAAAAAAAAAAAAAAGAGTACACAGACGATGATAGTGTTGGTGCGGCCCCAGGGTCAATGTTTATGAGGCTGCCCAAGGTCAGGTCACCAGTGTGGGGTCTCAGGCTGCCGTGAGGGCCTAGAGAACCAATAGCTTAGGGTAGCTCTTCCCTACCATATTTACAGTTTGGTTGTGAAGCTGTGGCCCAAGGGCACCATCATGACCTTTCCTCTTGCCACTGATCAGTTTAGCAGAAACATATGACCCAGGGTGGCGGTGGGGGGGGGGGGGGCAGTTTGCTGATGCATTTCCTGAAAAGCTCTCTTTACTCTTAGAAAGAGACATAGGAGAAAGAGATGGGCCTTCTTTGGAAGTAGGCATGTGATGCCTGCAAGAGTGACCATGAAATCACAACCAGGAGGGAACGTTAGCTTGAGGAGAACATGCTGAGTGGAAAAATAGAAGGAACCTGGGACTTTGATGGCATTGCTAATATGTAGTCCTCACCAACCTTGGAACAAACCTACCTTTAGATACTGAGATAATGGATGCGTGTCATTTTTTAAATTATTTATTTATTTATTTATTTATTTGAGAGAGAGAGAGAGATTGAGAGTACAACTGGGAGGAGAGGCAGAGAGAGAGGGAGAGAGAATCTCAAGCCGACACCTCGCTGATCTCGGAGCCCTAGGCGGGGCTCCATCTCATGACTCTGAGATCATGACTTGAGTCAAAACCAAGAGTCAGTGGCTCCATAAACTGAGCCACCCACGCGCTCCATGCATCCATATTATGAAAGTTATCTTCACTTTTTTTCATTACATACTGCAAAAAAATTTCTGATGTGATATCCTCTCGGGATTGAAGATTAGGACTTCCAGAAGAGTTGTCCAACCACAAAAAGTGCTTAAAATAAGAAAATTTTTGAGGAAAGAATGGGAAAAGACCTGCAGATATACTGGTGAAAGGAAAATGTTTAAGTTCAGAGTAAGATGGATAGAAGTAAAAGAAAACTCTTCTTAAAAAAGAATGTTCTTTAAAAAGAACATTTCTTTATTAATATGACAGTAGTCTTGACTGGATATACTTGCTAGCATTGCAGCAAAACATCGGAGAAAGGGAAGGGATTCTAATTAATAATTGCAAGATGCAAAAGAGCATACAAGTCAGAAGCCTGAACCCTGGAGCCAAGGTGTTTAAGTTCAGATTCTCCATCTGCTCCTTCCTAGCTGTGTGACTTCAAGTAAGTTGCTTAACCTCTCTCTGCTTCTGTTTTCTCATCTGTAAAATAATGTTGGTGATGATAATAGTCCCTACCTCAAATGTATTGTTCAGTATACACTACAAATATGGGAACAGGATCTGGTGTATATTAGGCATTATGTAAGTGTTTGGTATTATCATTTACAGTTGTTATCCAAACTTGTACTCAATGCAGATGCTTCTATTACTACCCAGTTACTAGAGTGGCTTAACTAAGAAGATCTGTAATACCAAGTGTTAGCAAAGACCTCCCATACATTACTGGTGGGAGTGGGAAATAGTATGGCCTTTTGGAAAATTGTTTGGCAGTTTCTTAAAAAATTAAACACATGTCCACCTGATGATCTGTTCTTTCCATTTGTATGTATTAGTCAAAAGACATGAAAACATGTACATTCACACATACACACACACACACCCCTTGTAAAAAAGTTTTCATAGGATATTTGTTTATAATATCCTTAAACTGAAAATAACTCGAGTCTCTAGGCATGAGAGAGGGGATAAATAAACTGCAGTATATTTGTGAAGTAGAATACTACTCAGCAATAAAAAATGAATGTACTGCAAATATAAGCAACCCCATGAATGAATCTCAAGAACATTTTGCTCAGCACAAGAAGCCAGACACACAAGACTATATACTGTACATTCAATACGCATATGTTTCTAGAACAGGAAAAACTAAATCTGAATGATGGTTGCTTATGGGGAATGGGGAAAGATTGGCAGAGGTAATTTTCTGTAGAAAATATTCTACATCTTAGTGGGACTGTGGAGACACAAGTGTATATATATTTGTCAAAATCGATCAAATTGTTAATACTGAAAATATGTATATTTTACTATATATAAATCATAACACCATTTTTAAAAATGAAATAAAAAGTAATAGCAGATGATTCACGGGTTGTGGGTAATGAATACACAATACCTTTTATCCCAGGTGGCAGGAAGATACCAGAGACTTCTAGGGTCATGTCCAAAGGACCCAGGAGCTGATTCAAGCTCCTTGTTGGCCGAGACTCAAAACTCAAGCATCAGTAAAGGCAATACTTTTAATGGTTTAAAAAATATACAGGGGCACTTGGACGGCACTTGAGCATCAGACTTTTGATTGTGGCTCAGGTCATGATCTCAGGGTCAGCATATCAAGCCTCACATCAGGTTCCACACTCAGCAGGAAGTCTGCTTGAGATTCTCTCTCCCGCTTTTGTCCCACCCCCCCACTCATGCTCGCTCGCTCACTCTCAAATAAATAAAAATTTTAAAATTAAATAAAATTAAACACATGTAATGTATTTAAATGCATGTGTTTATAAACACTTAAAAAATATATTTTGGCCACCATCAGAAGTGCCAAGTCATTATTTTGAAAACTAGTAAATAAAGAATCAGGCATTTGCTCTGTATCTCCTATTATGAATTGTATCACCTATTAGTAGACAAGGGGAAATGTCTCATGACAGAAATATTCTAGCTAATAAGTAAAGGGTGATAAAATTAGAAATTCACCATATTGCAACCCTTAATCCATTAAATGATCTAGCTGTTGAACTAGCATCACAAAAGAGAAGGCCTTCCTAATGAAAGAACACAGGTAGTCACCTGTGAGACAATCTTGTAAGAGAAGATCCAACTGGACTCTGGTTGAGCCCTCAGATTCAACCAACTTGTAGGAAATACAGTGGACAAAAGACCATGTTTAATGACACCATAGAGATGTAATCAGCAAAACTCGGATGGTGCAATGTACAGGATAAGCAGTCCAGTTTCCTCAGGAAATAAATTGCAATGATAGAGAAGAGAGAAAATGAGCAAGATGAGTAGAAGGAGAACGTATAGATTAATAGAGACACAAGAGAAAAATTGACAAACAGCATAGTGGGGATCTTTTCCACGTCAACATTCAAACTTGAAAAAAAAACCCACATTAATAAGACAGTTGGAAATTTGAGCGCTAACTGGAAATATGATAATATTAAGGAATATATATATATAGTAATTGGCATCATGCTTTTTAAAAGAGTCCTTATCTTTTATACTGAAATATTTACAGACAAAATTATTTGAAGGCTTGGATTTGCTTCAAAGCAAAAGGACAGAAGGACCGGAAGTGGGTGAGAGTATTAATGAAACAAGATTAGCCGTGTGTTCATACCTGTAGAACTGGGTGAGGGACACGTGCAGGTTCACTGAGGCAGTCTGTCACTTTTTGTAAGTGCTCGAAACTTTCCACCATAAAAAGTTTTGTTTTGTTCTGTTTTTTAAAGAAACGCAAAGGGAGAGGGAAAGGGGAAAACCCAACAAAACACCAGATTGTGTGCACCACAGGAAAGCTCACCCCTGCAAACATTCCTTTTTTTTTTTTTTTAAAGATTTTATTTATTTACTTGACAGAGAGAGATCACAAGTAGGCAGAGAGGCAGGGAGAGAGGGGGAAGCAGGCTCGCCGCTGAACAGAGAGCCCGATGCGGGGCTCGATCCCAGGACCCTGAGATCAGGACCTGAGCCAAAGGCGAAGCTTCAACCCACTGAGCCACCCAGGCGCCCCATCATTTCTCATGGTCTCTAGCAGCCAAGCAGAAAGGCTGTATTTAAGAACGTAAGCCCCGGGTTCAAATCCTGTTCTACACCCAACTCGGGGTAGGGGAGGAGGTGCCAGACTCCCTAGGGCTCAGTTTCTCATTCATAAGATGGAGATGAACTAGTCCCCACCTCGGACGGTTGCTGTCAGGATGAAAGGAGATAATCTGGGTCAAGCACGGGACCTAGTACCTGGTACCAATTAGCACTCAGTAAACCTGGGCTCTGAGCTATTATTTTATTGAATGTAGTTTTTAAAATGAGAATGTTAGACAGAAGTGAATACGTACATTTTTCAATGGCTGTTGGAACCTTTTGGATGACTTTTGAACTCCAAAGGCCTTTTTTGGCTCCTTTTCCCGAACACAGGGATGAGATCAGATTTCGCAGTATTTATGTCCATCGCCTGAAACATCGCATGTGTCTTATGCTGACACCGGGTCAGAAGTCACAAAAAGTGACACACGTTGCTTACCTTTCTCCCTACCTCTTTTTCACCTCTGTTTTTCCATTTATGGGTAAAGAAAGCAAGAGAATCTGGCTAGAACAAGAAACTTCCTTCTTTTTCTTCCTGGAGGAGAACTTGAGTAATGGACTTTTCCATCAGGGTTGTTTTTCCTGGACACGGTGTCCCCCCCGTCCAACGGCTACAACATGTGATCCCGAAGGAGACCTTAAATAAACTTCAAATGTTCCTTATCGGGCAGCGATGCCGTCCCAGCTTCTAATAAATTATGAAATCGTTTTCTGTATTCGGTGCTCTTCCTTTGAAAACAGAAGTTCTGTTCATTCACGGGATTAGGTGAGAGCTTGCTGTGTGTTACATAGCCTCGAACTACGTAGAGAGGGAATCCGATGGCTCCTTCGTCCCCTCCAGGCCTCCCCAGAAGCTCGCCCTCACCAGCACCCTCCATTTTTCTTTATCACGTCCTCCTGCTTTCTTCATGAGTCTTCCCCTCCATCTGAAACTACCTTACTCATGTATGTATTTTTTTATACTTCTGCTGCTCCATGGATGTCTCTCCTTTTCACCCCTGTACCCTCACCACCTAGCCCAGTACTCAGAGAACCTGCTGTGGGACCAGGCTATGATCTGTAAGTCCTAGTGCAAAAAAGAAATTGTGGGGGCCCCCTGTATTAAGAATTACAAGACAGCAGAGAATGACCTCAAGCCTGGGCCATTTCTGAGCGTGGGATCCTGGAGGACTACACTGGTCGTACGCTCGTTATTATTAAGCCTGGCACCTAATAGACACCCAAAAAATAGTTATTGGAGTGAATGCAAATCTAAGAAACACCAGGTATCCAAAGAGCTCCGATATACAAATTGATAAGAGATTAAGAACAGAAACCAGCACGTGTGTGAAAGGGATACGTAATGTTTCAACCGCAGGGTTGGCCGTGAGGTTAAAAATATAATGATCGTTCTGCTCTCCTTGTGAAACACCAATCTAGGCTGTAAATCCCTGGAGGGTCTGGACTCTTCACCCTGACTTCCTTCGCAGGGCCCTTCACATACACGGTGCTCAGGGAACATCTGAGCTGACCTGAATTAAGTTCTAGAGGAGGAAGGAATGCAGGATGAGGAGTCATGAAGAAAATAGATCTTTCTTGAGTGCAGGTCTCACTGAATTTAGGAGATGAGGTGGCGGTCAAGGTTGTCTTCTCGGTTTATGACAAATGGTTCAGAGCGAGGCCCAGTCATCAGAGTTTTAGAAAACCAGTACATTGCCCGTGATGGGAAGTTAGTGTGTGTCTGGCATTCATTAGGTATATAAAGTGTTCTGTGATCTCTCAGGGATAAATGCAAAGCTCTTCACAAAAATTGCTAAGACTCTATATACCTTGAAAAATCGAGACAACGCTACTGTATAGTTTCCCCTAAATTAGTCGACATATTTCCCTGGTCCCACTTCCAGCAGTGGTAGAAATCCCCACCATCACCAGTATGCTTGTCCAGCCTCACCAGTTAGTTAGTTGGTCATGTGATGGTGTCACAGTTTGCGTTTCATAGGCCATTTGGAAGACTTGTTGCAAGTTGGGTGTAGGGTGAGCTTTGCTGCTCTTCCTTTGGGCCTTGGAATTCCAGTTTTCTAGTTCCTAATTGATTCCCAGAACTTCTATCTGATACCTGAGTACTGCAGGAATTATCCCTTTCCCTAAGATGGAATCCCTGGCACCTCAACCGCCCAGGATTTGCACCCGGAACCCCCCAAGCTCCCCAGTTCTGGGTTGATAAGCAGTCCCATGGTTGCTTATCCCAGTGTTGGTGACCTTGCTAATGGTATCGGATATGGCTATCCATTCCCCCACAAATGGTTGTGTTTTGTTTGCTACTGAATTCGTTTTTAAAATTTTTTTATGTTATTTTAATTTAAATTCAATTAATTAACATATCATGTTTTACTGGTTTCAGAGGTAGAGGTCGGTGAATTCTTTAAAAACAAAATTTAAAACTAGCTTGAGCACACGTGGGAGTTACAGCGATTTAGACAATCTTAGGAGTCCGTCTTTCTCTCACTCTTCTGCCCGGCATGAGTCTGGTAGCCCCAGACTCATCGCAGCAGCCTTGTAATTCTAGAACAAAGCCAAACACACTTTTATGATCCTTATAACTGAGGAGTATGGGGTAGAGGGCTTTTTATTTTCATTATTTCTGAATCATATGTTCATCGCATGATGCGGCGAGGAGGCAGGGATGAGGTTAAAGCAGGGATCTGTGGTAAGGTAGAGATGAATCAGATTCTGAATGGCAAAACCAGCAGACGACTCTGATGGTCTTCTCATTTTAACCCTCCCGTGTGCTCTCATGGGCATAACCTGGCCTTGCCCCCCTCCCTGTATTTAGAACGACAGCCTTCACGTGGCCCTAGCCTCCGAGTTTCAGCCTATCCTTTTGCCTCTATTCTGAAACTGGTTATCAAAACTCTGTCCTTCAACGTGAGAAACTTCTTCCCATACAGTTGGCAATGTCCCATTAATTCTCTCAGGAGACTTTCCAACCCAGTGAGAAAAGTTGCCATTTATGGAGTTTTTACTGCCATATATATACAAGTAGAAGGTTCCCCAAAATATAAAGTAATTCTCCATTTTCCCAGTAAGAAGGTTCAATACACATGTTTGGGGCCAACTTGAATATATACAAATTTAGGAATGCAGATTACATAGTGGAATATCTCCTTCTAGGATTTCAGTTCATTTGTTCTATAGATTGAGAATCTGAGTGATTGTTGCCTGGTGCTCTCCCTCTTTCACCCCCCTCCCCTGCGTCTGTACGTTGGCCGCGAGACAGAAGCCCTTCTTTCAGTCTTCCTTGTAGCTCTCCCAACAACATCTTCACTCCGGCCTCAGACATTTGAGCAATGGCACTTTTTTGAATCTCCGTAGGTGATATTTCACTGGGAAAATGATTGCATGACATTTTTTTCCTTCTCCCATCCATCCTGTAGATACACATGCATGGTCTTCCAGCCTAACCACCTGCTGCGTGACCTTTTATTTATTTTTTAATGTTTATTTATTTATTTGCGAGAGAGAGAGAGAGAGAGAGCACGCACGTGAGTGGGGGGAGGAGCAGAGGGACAGGGAGAGAGAGAATCTCCAGCAGACTCCCCACTGAGTACAGAGCCCAGCATGGGGCTCATCCCATGACCCTGAGATCATGACCTGAGCCAAGAATGAAGAGTTGGATGCTGAACTCACTGAGCCACCCAGGCACCCCTGCATAGCCTTTTAAGGTAATGTGCAAGTAACTCGTTTATTCTAACACCCAGCCCCTCTGGCTGTGAGGTCACATGCCCACAAATAATTACTAAGTCTTTATTGACTTCTTTGCCACCTTTTCCACTGATTTTATCAAGTGACCCGAAAAAGCATCCTAACTTGGCATTGATCGAGGTTGTTTTAGGCTATTGTGTCTTCCCAAACTGTGTATTATGGTTCAAAGTAATCAGAGTCTTTGAAAGGACGTCAGGGTAAAGCCACTCCCTCACTATTCAGGGGTAAGATATTTTTTTGGTAGAGGGAAGCAGGGAAGAAGACTTCCTCATTAAATACATGTGCTATATGCCCATCTAGCAAGCAAATTCTTTGTGTTCTGTATATATCATCTCATTTAATTCCTCCAACATTCCTAATAAGATGGGGATTTTTATTTCTACCTTACTAAAGAGGATATAGATTTTCAGAAAGGTCAAGTAACTTTCCCAAGGACAAGCAGCAATAAAACCCCAGGGTTGGCTCTAGAATTCACATCCTTAACCATACCACAGACTTGCACAAAATTTCAGAAACTTCTTTTCATTTTTTTTTTTTAGATGGACCGTGGTACCATGTCACAAGCTCTTACTTAACCATTCTAAAAATAACAGAAATTTATTATTTTTCCTGGATTCTGTATATTTTCCTTTCTGCCCCACCTTGGAGTATAACACACTGCTCTTATTCCCTATCCATTGAGTAATTTCAATAGTAACGCTTCTGTTCAAGGCAAATGATGAAATAGATCCGTTTTAGAGACCACGGTCATCCTGCCAAGATTTTTTTGTTTGTGACTGGCGTCTCTGCTATTGATTGGTAGTACTGAGGTTGTCTCGTGGAATTCTGAGATTCTTTCCGAGTGTAAAAGCTAGTGGCACAAAATGGGTGTGGGGACATGGTTGAGTTCAGTATTCCTTCTGTGTGTATGCATTCGGTCGCCTGCCTTGTGCAGAATATACACATAACTGAAGAGCTGAAACTGACATGTGGAGTCTTCGATCACCTAGCCCATCGCTGAATAATGATCCATCCCATGTCGTGCATCATCAGCGAAGTTTAGAGAACAGTAAACATTTCATCATGTGTTTTAAAGATGTAATGAAGAAAATTTTAGGTAGCCAAAAGAAATAGCAGAAGTTTGCTTTTTTTTTTTTTTCTCCCATTGCTCTCCTGACTCATGTTGAAAGGCTTTTGTTTCTAATCAAAGCAACAAACAGTAAGGTCATTTCCTTGCGATTATATGGCAGCGGAAGGCGTCAGGGTTTTCAGATCCCTACTTCCACCAGCTTTTATTTGGAGAAAACACACACACACACACACTCACACACACACATCACAAGCGCGTAATACATGTGTCCTTTGTCCTGCACATTCTCTCCAGTCCCTTTAAATGAGCCGAGATCATGGTTTGGAGGTAAGAACAATTTCTCTTACAATGTTCTGACTATAGACGGTGTAACGGTGCTTCGTGAGCTCTCGCTGGCATTTCTTAGCAAAATCTTGAGCAGATTTTAATATTTTACTGGGGTGGAGTCCTCTTAAGTACTAATATTCCAGGATCTGACTTTCAGAAAAGGAAACTCCAAGGAAAGTTTATCTCTGTTCTTTTCAAAAAATTACCCTTTCCAAAAAAGAGTTGGCTATGGTCCAGTGTTTGACACCAAAATGAAGATGGTCCTTAACACCTATCTTTTGGAGCGTTTTCCTGTCATTGTTTTAAATGTGATCTCTGCTCCCTTAAAGGTCCTAAAAGGCTGATTTTTTGTTTTTACTGTGGAACTTATCATTTGTGGTTGAAGTGTGTCCTTACACCTTGCCGCTCCCTTCCCCCACACACCCTTGTTCTTTCCTTTCTTACTTTCTTTTATTGTGGTTGTTAATTTTAAAGGCTCCAGCTCCTTTATGGATATGGAAAGGACAGGGAGAGGGCAAGAACTGTGTCAGTAAGCGGCACAAAAATGCTTTTGGATTTCCAGTTGCTAATCATGTCCATGGTGTGTGTGGTAAGCACTTCTCTATCTTTGTGAGCACTTGGCAGCAAAGATTCTGTGGGGATGGATCTAGAACTCATTAGTAGCCTTTCTAAAAGGACTCAGTAATGTTCTTCCCTGTCTGGCCTGGAAAAAGAAGCAGGAAAAGTGAATTCTGTCCCCGAGTCTAGTTTCTGGCGAAGTCGCAATGTGATCAGAATTCAGCAGCTCAAGGCATTGACCTTGGCAATATCGTCTTGGGGGATGGCTGCTAATTAATTCATAAAACTTGTATGATTCGTCATAGGAAGTTCTCCATCCTAATTTAAGGGAAGCTTTTTTTTTTTCCTTTCCTCCCTTGTAATGTGGTGTTGGTAAACTCATCAAGTTTAAATCGAGTGTCTGTTTTTTGTTTTTTGTTTTTTTCTCTGATAGGTAGATGTTAGAGGAGGGGAGGAGGGGAGGAAAATCTGGGTTGGCTTTAGAAAACAAAGGAAATTGTCTCATCCAGGAGACTGCAAAACCCTTGAGTATAGAAGGAAGTCTGTGGAGGAAGTGGGTAGGATTGGGTACAGAAGAGAAACATCAAGGAAATAAATACATCACAATAGAGACTAGGATAATACACCCTTGCCATGATATAACACCACAGTGTGGCCTGAGAAATGAATCAGCACTCTCTAAATTAATTCTATGTAAAGATTTCTTATGATCTGAAGGAGTAGAAAGGAATATAATCTTAACCAAAATGTAGTCCTTTGACCTGATTCTCAGACCAGCATTATGGTGACCCAGGGCCTCATGTTCGATGTTCCTATTCTTTAGACTAAGGCTATAGAACCTCTCTAGAAGTGAGACGCTCTTGCAGTGCAGCCTCTTTGGAAATCAGGAACTATATTTCTTAAGCAGAAGACCTAAAATATTCCCTGACATTCAAATTCCAGGCCAGAGCATTTTCTGTATTTTCTAGGGAACCATTTAGTTGGCCCTCCCTTTAGAGCATACAGGAAAGTGGTGACCACTAGAATGGGGGTTCTTACCCCCTCACCCCCCATCATGGTGCAAGTGTTCAATAACTACAGGGTAGGAAGGGATCGGTGGTGGAAAGAGACCACTGGTTGAGTAGAATTGTAAAATAACTTCATGCCATGGAATATTTGATCCCGAAGAAACCTTATAAGTCACTCTCTCCAGTCCCTTCATTCTATTACAGACAGAATTAAAATCCAGAGTCGTGGAGGAATGTTTCTAAGATCTTAACTCCCATTAAGGGCAAGGCACAGCCTAGAAACTCCAGAGTCCTGATTCTATACTCTGTCCACCATTGTGTTGTTTTTAGGACCAGCTGATTGCTTTGTCTAATTCCCAGCATCTCTGAATTATATGCAACTAGGGTTATTTCTCATTTATTTCTAACCTGGACTAAAAATGCCCAAATGAAGTTTTGCACTGCTCACAACTGTCAGCAAAAACCAACAAGCAAGTGCATGAAGGACCCTAAGAAAAGGAAGCCCCTCCCTTGTCACTTTCACCACAAGCTGTGGTCCTATGTAAAAATACTCTCAAATACTTTCTCTTTGCTTTGAAAATATTGTAAGAACCAAAAAATATTAGTGAGCTCTTAATAAAGTCCTGTCTCAAGATCATAGTTCAAGTAGGAGAGTTTTGTTTGTCCCTGAGATAGATTTCATGAAATTCCAATTAAGACCATTTTATTTTTTTGCTTGATGTTGGAAAACTACAAAAATTTTCAAATGAAAGACATTTTTAAGCTACAAAAAGAAAGCTGAATATAGGCTAAAATATACATTAGCATATGTTAATCTGGCAAGGATAGGCAAACAGTTTATCATTCCAATAAAAGCAAGTAAAGAAAAGCAAGATATTGGGAACATTCTGTTTATTTTAGAGGCGTTCCCCGCCCCCCCAAGGAAGCCTTTGTAGATGAGGCTGTAAAGATATATTCACTTCTGTTCTCTTCTGTTGGTTTATTTTCTCTTTTGGTTTTGTTTTCTTCTGTCCTTGAGAGTTAGAATGAAAAAGTCAGCAGAACTTGTATTTACTTTCAAGATTTTACTGAGTCCCACCCTTTCAATTTGATGTGTTTAGATTCAGGTTTTCCAATCAGGAATGGGATTAGTCCAGAAACTGACTTTCCATAACAGAGCATCTTTATCCGGTGGAGCAGTGGGATGGGGCTGAACGGTATAGGGGACAGAGAGGGAATGGATGGCAAGTCTGACTCGAGCCTCTTACTGATAAGCTCTGTGGCCTGAGGGGAGCTCATTCTTCCCATCCGGGCCTCCAAGTCCACATCGTGGGTGTGAAGTAGTTAGACTCCTGCTGAGGCCCCTTTCCAGTTTGAAATGTTCCACCTCTAATTATTTGTAGTGACTTCCTTGTCACCCTGGGAAAATGGCAGCCCTCTCTGTCTCTCTTCTCTGCTTACCTCCATCTCCCTCGCTGTCATTCCTCTCCTTCTTCTCCATCTCTCTCTTCTTCCTTCCTCTCCACTGACATTTTCATTTTCACCTAGGAAGGAGTTTAGGGCCTGGGCTCCAATGACCCAGCTGCCGGTAGAGCCCATGGCAGGAGAGGGGGAGGAGCACATTAAGTCGGGCCAAGTGGGAAATGGCAGAACTACTGAACCTATAAACTGGAATGCTCTCTAGGAAGAAATCAGGGCCTTGTAAGGAGTGGGTGCAGCTCTTGTACTGAAATGGGACACTATATCTTGGGTTCCAAATTCTTCAGAAGTCGGTAGCTGTTTCCCCCATATGGGTGTGCGCTGCCTCGGTGATGGGCCAGGAGGGGGCTCGGGGGCTCACAAGGGTGAAGAAGATGCCTCCACTGCGCTCTTAGGAAGCCTGGGCCAGTAGGAAAGTGCAGTAGGAAAGAACTCTAGTGACTCTCTGAAGCTCTTACAAGCTTGACTTGTACTTCATTTGCCACTCACTCTTGGGGAATACAAAAGCTCTTGATGGGAAATGGCCATGAGTAGTGGAATTTAATTAACCTGATTTTGAAGTCAAAGGATTAAGCCAACATTTAGGTGCATTTAGGTAGAAAGCAGACAATGTCAACTACAACCAATGCTGACACCAACACATTGAGCGCCCCATTGGTAAAGGTTCTGTTTCTGATAGGCTCTGTCTCAATGAAACCAGAGCGAGAGGAAGTGGTGACAGTGCAGGGCTCAGCATCTTTGCCTGGAAACCCTGCTTGCCATTTAGGAACTGAGTGACCACCTCTGACCATCTGCTGGAGCTTGTTAAAATTGCCTGATAAGGTTGTTGAGGGGATTCGAGCTAGCCTCTGGCGCCAAAGCCATACCTAATAAAATACAGTTAGTATTGTTTAATGTTATTATTATTATTCATCTAGCCCAAGTGCAGGAAATGAAGTGTCAGGAAAATAGGCAGACATCACCAGCAGATGGAGTCTGCGCAGTAATGAGGGGTCATTTTCTTCAGGGCCCTTCATGTTCCCAATAGCATAAATATGAACCAGCTATTGGTCACCTCACATTTGGATCTCTGCACAGCTTGCCGCTGTGAAAAATGTACCAACCTTCCATGGTTTCGGACACATGGGCTTGCCCGAGCCCGTAGTCATTTGTCTGGATTTCACCGGATGTACATCCACAGATAAGCGATCACAAGATGTCCGTTGCAGCCTTCGACCTTGGACTTGAGGTCAAGGGTCCATCTTTTTAAGGACCTGGTTCTAAACCACTTTAAGGATATGGACCCAATACAAATCGGGTCCAAGTTATAGAAAGTCTTCCTGGCAAGAGTCTCACCAGCACATTGAGCTTATATTGGGGGAGGGAGCAATGTTTTCAAACCCCTCTCACCTCAGTAGACCTGTGAGAGGTCTGTGTGTCCCAGCTAAGGAACTGGAATAAACAGTGTCTTTCAAGACATGGTAAGAAACTAGTTGGCCTCTGTGTGATGCCTAAGAAATGAGTTTTTCTGGAACCTTCTTTTTGCCCTGGAAGTGTGGTATCCCGGAATTAACATGGGCTCCACAGAATGCATTCAGGATCTAAGAGCCAAGTCCTTCCATCTGCTCCTCTGCAGCCTATTTATACTGCTCCTCTGGGAGCAGGAGTCAGAACTTTAGCAACAAGCAGGGTGTGGAGGAGGCAGGCTCCCTCTTGGTACCTGGCCTTGTGTTGAGCTGAGTCAGGCCACTCTAGGGGGACCTGAAGGTAATTGCTCCACTCACCATTAGAACTGCCATCTGGCTTCAGGGATTCGTCTGAAAATCTGCAGAGATTTTGCAGTAACCACTACATTTGAGCTGGAGCCATAGGATGTTGTTTGTGGTAAGCGTGTACATCCAAGTGCCCCCAAGTACACCCAAGTGCCCCCCTCAAGGTGCAAGCACCCCTCTTTATTAGAGCAAGTACTGAGCTCCAACCCTTCTCCAAATCTTGCTTTGCATTAATTATCTTTTCTTCCTTCTTTTTAAAATAAACTGCTCATAACTAGTAATCCTTTTAAATATTTTACATACAGAAAGACTATGTGGCTTCTCAATTTTTAAAAAATGAATGAAGTAACTCCATTTTTTCATTCAACTGAAGTTTACTGAGCAGCTGGTTTTATAGGGTGCCTGCTGCAAACTGAAGAAGAGGGATTAAGAGACAGACAGGGTCCCTGGAGGAAGATACTGTAAACAAAGCACATCGTTATTTAATTACAATTGTGAAAAGTACTGCAAAGAGAAGTACAGAGAGCTAAAAGAAAAAGTAACACTCATAATAACAGTTACAGAGCCCAGAGCTATTTCAGACACTCTATGTACACCAATTTATTTAAAACTCAGAATAGAGCACCACTATTGTGTCCATTATACAGATCAGGAAACTGAGTAACAAAGGGATGAGGTCGTTCGCCCCTGGTGGTGCTGCTAGCAAATAGCTGAGTCAGGATTTGAGCCCCCAACGATGTGACTCTCAAGTCTTCAATCATAACAACTACACAGTTTGGGGCTTCGATGGTAAAATGACTTTTAATCCATATTTTTAAGGATAAATTGGGTTAGCCCAACTGGGTTAGAGTGCACTTTCCCTACTCTCTTGTGCTTTGAGGTGGGAAGGAGATCACACAGAGGAAAAAGTAGAAGAGGACCAGGTGCTTGGAGCCCAGAGAGGGAGGAGATGGCTGGGCAGGAAGCAGGGGGACAGGGCAAGGTGGGCGGCGTTAGGGATGGGCGGTTTAGGTCAGTTCTGAAGGCAAACCCCTCCATCAAGACCATCTCGGGGGCCTTCCATGCTTGTGATATAAAGACACTGAGTGGATGGAGTTCTCCTGAGCTGGAGTGATTCTTTCAGATCAACTTACTATTATGTATAGAAAACAACCTACTTGAGGATGTTTATGTGTATCGTCAACCTGACCCATTGACGTCTTTTCTAAGCCAAACGTGTTCTCCACCGCTCCTGGGGCGCCATGATGGTTCACGTAGCCACGTCGAACCTGTGGCAGGTCCAGGGATCAGCATCATCGTCATCATCATCACCACCATCATTGTCATTCTCATGGCTCACACGTTGTGGCAGGCACTGTGTGGGGTGCTTTCCACATATTCTGGTGTCTCAGCCTCAAATCCATGTGGTAGGTAGGTAGATGCTGGTACACTCTGTATTTTTCAGATAAAGTAACCAATTTACAGGGGTTCACTCACTGCCCAGCATCCCGCCAGCAGAATCGGGTCTTGCAGCCCAGGTTGCCCAGGGTCGAAGTCCAAGCGTGACCCGACACTCTGTTGCCTCCCTGCCTAGGGCACTTCCTATTAGACAGAAACCTGTCCAAAGTTAATGACAGAACTAATTCTAAAGCTTGGTTTTTACATTAAGTTTCCTTTTCTAGCCCAACAGTTAAATCTCATGGTAAAAAAGAGATTGAATAGAACACCATGGACTTTCAACGAGACCTGAAGCAGCCTTGCATATTATTGATTTACTAGCCCACAGAGATAGTTTACCAGCCCACCGGCAGCCGAATCGGTTAACATTGGCAAAAACAGAGGGATCTAAAGAGGGCAAGGGATCTGTATTTGTATACTAACCAGTGGGTGTTTGAAAGAGAGAAATAAGGGGCAATCCAGAATGGTTTTAGTAATTATTGAGCTCTTACTATGTGCCAAGCACTGTGCTAAGTTCTTTACTTGTATTCATTCATCTGATGCTCACGACAACCTTACGGAGTTGGTCTCAGTCATATCTCCATGTCACAGATAGGAATCAGACTTGTTTCTCTTTCTTCCATTTTTGCCTCTCCTTCCCCTTATCTCATAGTAACCAGATTTTTCTTTTATAGATGTCCCCAGGTCATGTCTCCCCCATACCTAAAAACCTCCGATAGCCTTCCCCTGCATTTAAAATAAAGCCCACTCTCCTTACTTTGGCCCGCAGTGAAGCAAATGACATAGCCCAGTGTTTTCCAGACTTCAGTAGTATCGGACTGACCCAGAGGGCTTACTAAAACAGATGGCTGAACACCATTCTGCATTTCTAGCAAGCTCTGGTTGATAGGGAATACACTTTGGGGACCACTCATGAGCCCTTTATTAGCTCTGTGACCTTGTCTCCTGTCCTTTTCCTTTTGGCCACCCAGCTCCAGCCGTACTTGCTGCCATTTTTTTTCTTAACCTGTTGATTCTCAGTGGTGAGACTTCACTCCCAAGGGAGTGAACCTTGGTTCTTGAGGGGCAAAACCCCCCCCCCTTAGATATTGTAATAGTTTGTGTCCTTCCAAAGCTTAACTCCACCCAATAGGAATACCATGTATCTGTGAAATTATAATTTCATAGAGGAGGAAGAGGACATGGGAGGGCGGAATGTCCAGAGAGGCTCCTCAAGAGTGCAATACTGAAAAAAAGTTGTGCAGCGTATCTTAAACAAAGCATACTCCTACCACAGGGCATTAGCACTTATTTGGTCCTCTGTCTAGAATGTTCTTTTCCCAAATATTCCCAAGGCTGACTCCTTACCATTCCCATCTTAGATTAAGTATCATTTGCTCAAATGCCCCTTTCTGACTACTCTAAAATAATAACTTTTGTGCATCACTTTGTTCTGTTTTCTTATTTTCTTTTTTTTTTTAATTTTATTTATTTATTTGACAGACAGAGAGAGGTCATAAGTAGGCAGTGAGAGAGGGGGACGTGGGCTCCCCGCTGAGCAGAGAGCCCACTGGGGGGCTCGATCCCGGAACCCTGAGATCATGACCTACGCCAAAGACAGAGGCTTTAACCCAGTGAGCCACCCAGGTGCCCTGTTTTCTTATTCTCATGGTACTCAGCATGATCTGAAATCATTCTGTGTACTGGTTTCCTTGTTTGTTGGCTGTCTCCTCTACTGGTGGGCCTTTAAGAAAGGAGCTCCTTGGCTGTGTCCCTGCTGAATATCTAGAGTCTGTGATAAGTTCTGGCACCTAACTAGAACTTGGTAAATATTTGTGAATGCAGAAATGGATGGTAATCCCACAGTTGATAAAGCAGTCGTGCCGAGATGTGATGCAGGTGTTCAGACTTCAGACCTCCTACGTAAGCACCCCTGAACCCCAAGGGTCGTTGAGTGATGGCACCTCGCAGGGATGGAGTTGTCACGGTTTCCTGGGTCCAGCAGATTGCCCCATTCCACCTGCGTCGTCTAACGGGAAGGGGGAAGAAGCAAATTTTTCCAAAGTTTTTTCCCAAATTGTTGAATCCCAATCCTAACACTTAATTTTCTCCCATGGTTACCACAAGCAGGAAAAAAGAGGGGAGGAAGACCCCATTAATTTCAGACGAGGAGATCAGTGCAAAGGATTATAGATAGTACTGTCCTCCCATTTTACAAATGAGAAAACGGTGGCTCAAAAACGTTTCACCAAATGCCCGAGACCCCAGAGTGAAGAACTAAAGAGGTTATAAAGCGCACCCTTTTCCTCCTGCTCTGGGGCCCCCCCTTGAGGCTGACAGCCCCGGCCATATATCCATCATCTTTAGAGTGTCAGCCATACCCAGCAGCCCCTTTGCCCCAGAGCATTTCCTGCATCCCAGGGAATTCTTCCAGACACTGATGCAAAAAGGTGTGCCCTTTTCCCCTCTGCCCTATCTTGACTTGGGAAAGCAGGAAGGTCACTTAAAATGACATATCCCATGATCTGTACATCAAAGAAAAATAATTTCTGGTCACTGCTATTATGGCATCGTATTCATCTGCCCGGCTCCCCGGCCACCAAACAAGAATGTGCAATGATTATTTTATCCCCAAGAGCCTGACACAGAGTAGGTGCTCAAAAAATATTCATTCCCTGTAAAGCAAACAACACCAGCCAATGAATGAAGCCAGCCAAATGGAGAGTGTTTAGAGTTTGGTGGAAATTTGGTAGTATATACTCAGAGGGAAGAAATGATAAAATAGAATACCATCCATTTGCAGGGGAAAAAAAAATAGCCCTGATTGGCTTCAATGAAGTTTTTAGACTTTTTTTTAAGATTTTATTTATTTATTTATGCAGAGAGAGAGAGAGAGAGAGAGAGAGAGAGTGAAAGAGCATGAGCGGAAAGAGGGGCAGAGGGAGAGGGAAAGAGAGAATCTCGGGCAGACTCCCCACTGATCGAGGAGCCCCACACAGGGCTCGATCTCAGGACCCTGGGATCACGACCTGAGCCAAAAAAATCAAGAGTCAGATGCTTAACTGACTGAGCCACCCATGCACCCCAATGTCATTTTTGTTAACAACTTCAACCACTGTGGTTGCAGAGGAAGGAGACTCGTATGAATTTGAGTAGGCTGTCAATTTAATGAATTTAAGCAGAACGTCAATAGGCTGTAACATAGAAGGAATGGCATTATAATGGCCATTTATATAACTTTATATAATTTTGTTCTACAAATACTCCTAATTCCCAGCCACAATATTCGTGGAAATCTGAGGATGACTTCTGCAGGTTCCCCACCTTCTGTCCCTGCCAGCCCCCACAGGATCCACTTTTCTTGTTTGAATAAATCACTTCTCTTTGATAAAACTCTTCCCTGCTCCAGTGCCTTAAACCCTCCAGGACTCAAAAGGTGTCAGTAGTTAGAATAATGGTTCCCGAGCCAGAAAACCCTGGACTTTGATCTCCAGGGCTGTTTTAAAATTCTCCAATTTTTTAAAAGTGCATTTTCTTTTTCATTGACTTCAGTCTAATAAAAGGCTTTGGGGACTGGCAGTGTGAGTCCTGGAGGCACTCCACTTGCTGGTGGAGCACTGCAGACCCCCCCCCCCCGCAAAGCACCCCTGGGTGGGGAGAGCTACAGTCTCCTTACAATTCTAATTTAATGTTAATGAAAACATTCCCACTATGAAATGCACAAGAGGAAGCATTGCAGGCAGGACCTGCCTTGTATTTTAGTGGAGTTTTTTCTAACTTTACTTCTGGATTAATCTTTTATAAGGGTCAGGAGATTGGGGCAGGAGAAAGCAGGAGCTCCAGTCTGGAGTCTCGGCTCTGTCTAGCTGTGCGACTGCAGAGAAGTCTTTGGGTCTCGGTGGCCCTTCTTTGGACCTCAGGGGCGTCATCTATAAAATGGGGGTATGACACTCTGGCATATTAAAATGTGTAAAGCTTAAAAGAATCAAATAGAAGTGAAGGCACTTTGAAAATCTAAAGCACTCTAGACAGGCAAGGTGATACTATTCCTAATTAGAACATTCAGACCAAGTCTAGGGTGGCCTGAGCTACCTGCTCCTTTCTCTGCAACAGAGTACAAGGGCTCGCACTGGAACAAGGCCTTCGAGGACATCTACTCTGAAGGAGTGAGTAGCAATTGCCTGGTGTTTATTAATGAAAGGAATAATAATACCCCTAAAAATTGCATGTACTCTGCAAAGCATTTTATGCATATTATCTCGTGTGACCCTCCCGGGCCTGGGAAGTGGGCGCTATTATTATTCCCATTTCCAGATGGGGAAAACAAGGCTCAAGAGAAGCAAGGTAACCCGAACAAAGCCAAATAGGAACTGAAGAGCAGAGCTGGGGCTTAAACACCAGTCTGTCTGACTCCAGAGCCTGTGCTCTTGACCTTCACACTTTGGGAATAATACGCAGTACTAGCTGCTTCTGATGGAATGTTTACCGTGCACAAGGCAAAAATATTCCCATTGCGCAGCAGCTGCTCGGAAAGTGTAAGAAGCTTGCGAGAAGTTTCCAGCTAGTTAGAGAGAGAGCCAGATTGAGACATCGTATCCATCTGACTTCCGAAGGGCTGATCCCAAACCACAGTCCGGCACCAGGTGTTATCACCCCCCCCCACCCCCCCAGCCCCCGACCAGATTGAAAAGGCACTAGGAATTCCGGAATTTAATGATTTCCCAATGAGTTTGCAGAAGCCACCCTCCAGGCCACTCTGACCAGAAGTGCCCATGCTTTTTTTAAATGACCCAGCCCCTCACCGCTTTCAGAAAGGTTATTCCAGAATAGCAAGTCCAAGAAGCAATGCTGAGGCAGGGCCACAGGGGAAAATATTTGGTTCCCTGGAGACAGCTGTGCGTTTTGGGTGAGATTTCCTCTCACAAGACTTGTCCCTTCTGCTGGAGGCAGAGCGGAACCGAGATTAAAGCAGAGGGGCTGTACAAGTGGGGAGAAACTTGCCGACAGAGCAAAATGACACGTGCTCGGTTCTGCTTGTGAATGAAAAAGCTGGAACCGTCTTTCACCTACGCTTTAAGGTCACAGCGACCTCCAGCAGCAGGGAGAAGAGGTCCAGTGCTTTGAGAGATTCCAGAAGGATAGCAGCACAGCCGGTTGGGATCTGGCAGTTAAGAGGCAAAGGAGTCGCTCATTGGCCAGTGAGACCTTGACAGAAAGAGGGAGAAAGCTCAGAAGCGGAGCAGCAGATGGAAATAAAGGGAAATTGATTCATTCCACACATCTTTAGTAAGCCCGGTGGTGGGCTGGGCACTGGTATAAGAGCCAGGAGAGCAGCAGTAAGTGAAACTTGCATTCCAGTGGTAAAAGAAGCAGGAAAAGCAAGTGACATTGAACGTGTTGACAGGCTCAGTGCTCTGTGGGCAGGTATCACGAGTCCCATTGTCGGGATGTGATAAGTAAGTCTTTAAAGTGGGCTGAGTTTGGATGTGACTCTGTCTGAATCCAAAGACTGCCTTTTGTCTTCATCACCTGGTGCCTTGGTGGCTTCACCACAAGGCACCACAGCATCCCGACATGGTGCTCTGAACCTCATCTTTTCTCCGAGTCCTCCCTCTCCCACTGACCTTCTAGAGGGGTGTGCTGGTGCGCCTTTCCCGAGCAGCTCTCTGGGGAAAAGGGTGCTGATGTGTAGCACTTGCCAGTTTCTAGGGTGTGAGACCCTCACCTTGGCCGATCTCCTGTTACCGCCGTAACCTCCTTGATTGGGAAGAGGTGGACGTTGCCGTCACACTGACTCAGTAGACATAAATAACCTCAAGAGCTTGGCGACAGGAAAACGTAGCCAAATAACTGGAAACAATGACTTTTGAGAATTTATTACCTATAATTTTTTTAAAGATTTTATTTATTTATTTGACAGAGAGAGACAGTGAAAGAGGGAACACAAGGAGGGGGAACAGCAGAGGGAGAGGGGAAAGCAGGGAGCCCAATGTGGGGCTTCATCCCAGGACGCTAAGATCATGACCTGAGCCAAAGGCAGACGCTTAATGACTGAGCTACTCAGGTGCCCCTGTAATTTTTTTTAAGTAAGCTCCAAGCGCATGTGGGGCTTGAACTCATGACCCCGAGATCAAGAGTCACACTTAGTCATACCAGTCGAGCCAGCCAGGAGCGCCTTATTACCTGTATCATAATGTCATTCTTTCATTACTAAATTATTTCTTCATTCTATTTCTTCATTCTATTCTTGTTACTTCATTATTTAATTCATAAGTTAATATACTATAATCTTTAATATTGGGTTGTGATTCACAACCGGCTTGAAAATGGGCAGTAGACTCTCGTGAGCTGTGGGGACTCACTATTCTTTCTCTCTCTAAGGATTCCTTTCCCCTTGTTGTGTTTTCTGGTTCTGGCCCAGAAATTGTTCTTGGCTCCTTTTTCGTATTTCCTTTGTATCCTTGACCTGTGGCCTTCCAGTTTTTTTGTTTTGTTTTGTTTTAATCTTTGACGCCTGTGTTAGCTTCAAAAAGAGACGTCATCCCATTTGATCAACATAACCTGCATTAAGTGACCAAAAAGTTTCTTCACTAAATATTAGAAACCTGTACGTTGAGAAGGGAGTGTTTCTTCTGTGACGACAAAATGAGTCCTGGACATTTACAATTAAAAAATTTTCTCTGTTATCTTCCATGTGCTTGACTTTTCCATTTTCACAGATTGGTAATGCTTTTCTAAATTCCCTATCCAAATGTGACATTTCTAGCAACCCAGTTAGCGCTCTGGACCTAATACAATCCGTTTGTATTATTTATAAACTCCCTAAGGACTGATTTCAGCCTCTACTTGTACTTGGACCACAAAGAACAAAGAGACTTTGAAAAGCATAAATCAGAGGCATTCCAACAGGCGTTGATGAAAAAAATGGAAACGTGAAAACTCTGACAATGAATGTGTACCCCGAAACAAATGTAAAGTTGATTTTGGTTTTCTAATTAATTTTCATTCAGTTTTACGTTTCTGGGGCAATATATGTGATTTATGTGCCCTGTGCACGGCTTACATTCAGCCCAGATTTCCAAATGTGCTGTACGAAGAATAAACAGTACCTAGAATATCTTTCAGTTACAAGGACGGCGGTTTATTTTTAAAATCCCTTCACCCGAGCGGTGCTTGTCTTAACTTTCAAGTTTTTGAAAGACGCAGTACTCTTGCTCATTCCTCCAGGCTGTTTTTCACGGGAGAAGAGAAAACTGACAGTTGGCAAAGCAAAAAGTTTCCAAACCACAGGGTGTCTGCTACTTGCATAATCACCAAAGCCAAAATTTCCATTTTCTACCAGTTGAGCAGAGAGCCTCATTTCTGGTCAGCCTGAGCTGCAGACAAGAGCTGAACTGCCCCACCGCCCACGGGCTGTGCTCTTGGCTTTTCTTGGTTACACTTGGTGACTTTTCCTGTTTACAGTATCTGTGTCCTCCCATTTTTTCTTTTTCTTTTTCGACTCGGTACTGTACCCTGACGTCTAAAAATACAGCCTAACAACTGGTTTTAAGCAAAGAGGATGTTTCTTTCTGGAAGGGAACGGCAGATATATCCTGCACGGTTTTTTTGAAAATAAACATTTGTCGAGGTCTCATCGGTGCGTCACCTGGGTTTCTAATTCGAAAAGCTCAGAGCATTTATCAAGACAATCCTGCTTCTTGCTGCAGCTTCTTCTCTGAAGATGCATCACCTGCTTCCCCCACTTGTCATTGCGTGAACTCCTCGTTGAGTTCGGTTCAGGCCTTTATTAGCTAGGAAACTTGGGTAAAGTTATTCTCAACTTCTTGGGCCTCAGCCTCTTCAATGTAAAACAGAGGGTCAAAAATATCTGCTTCACAGGGTGGTCGTGAGAATTCAGTGGATGGAGGGCCTGAGTGGCTCAGCCGGTTGGTTAAGCCTCTGCCTTCAGCTCAGGTCATGATCCCGGGGTCCTGGGCTCAAGTCCTGCATCAGGCTCCCTGCTCAGTGGAGAGCCTGCTTCTGCCTCTCCCTCTCCTTCTCCCCACTGCTCATGCGCATGCTCTCTCTGTGTCAAATAAATAAATAAAATCTTAAAAAGAATAAATTTTTTAAAAAAGTAGATAAAGTGGATAAGATGTATGTCAAAGCACATGACACAGAGAACTCAGCACGTTCAATTCCACTTCATGTTGATGAGAACCAAAGTAGCCAGCCCCAAGACCGAGGGGCTGAGTTCATAATAAATGTTTCCCCAGCTTGGCAAACCAGTGCAGTTAAAAATGGTGGTTTTGAGTTAGTCTGTTGATTATCACTGAGAAATCGGAATGGCATTCATCCCCATCTATTGGGTTGACCACTCTCTCCAGGGTTTAACAGGTAGATCGATTTTCAAGTCAAATGTGACAACTTGTCCTCTTAATAATCCAGGAGAACTTTTTCCTTGGGAAGAATAATCATTTAACCAACTTAAAAGCACCGCTGATCGTTAACATAATAGCACTCAGCAGATCACAGATCATTTCCACCAATCCTAGTGTTCAGTGCACGAAGGTAAGAGTAAAGCTAACAACGCACGCCAGGCACTGAGCACAGCCTCGAGCACCTGATCTATAAGGAGAGTGTTTTACTGACGATATGATTATCGTCTGTACTTTGGAGGTAGATTTTAGGTTCAATCCATGTTAATACAAGAGACGAACAAAGCTAAATAAGATTGATTCTGAGCGTTCTCATTTCACAGGGGCCGAAACTGAGATTTAGAGGGATACCGCAAAATCAATGCCATACTCTTGGTTAAACGGCAGAGCTGGGACACAACCCAAGCCTCCCAATTCTTTTTTTTTTTTTTTTTTTTTAGATTTTATTTATTCATTTTAGAGAGATAGGGGAAGTGAGTGTGAGCAGAGGAAGGGGCAGAGGAAGAAGGAGAAAGAGAATCTTCAAATGGACTGGGCTAAGCGTGGAGCCTGACTTGGGGCTCCATCTCATGACTCTGAGATCACTACCTGAGCCAAAAGCAAGAGTTGGACACTTAACCCACTGAGACACCCAGGTGCCCCCCAGGCCTCCTGATTCTAAATCTTGGCATACCTCGCAGACACCAGGTTGGTGTCTCCCAATGGCCTTCAGCTCCAGACTTAAATAGTAGTTTTGTTTCTTTTCTTCTTTTCTTTCTTCCTTTGAAACCTGCCCTTCCTTTTCACCCGCCTTAAGCGATCAGGCTATAACCTGATAAGCGATCATCTTTTATGGGATGCCCTCCCCAGGGAGTGTCTGCCAAAGCCCACCGAAATTCCTGGCCGGGTTGATGCCGGAGCTGCAGGAATGGCTGTCCGCCAGCGAGCCTTTCTTGTTTGCTTTTTTCCAGCTTCTGCCAGAAAGGAGTTCGCACTTGAATGCTAACAACCAGAAAACGCGGTTATCCCTCCACTCTGTACTGGGAGCCCCTTCTCAAGAGCAATGGCCCCAGAGAAGTTCTATCAGTCTCTTCATTTCTCACGCCTCCTGGGCAAGACATGAGTTTTGCAGGAGCTCAGAACACAAGTCCATTTGCCAGTAGAGCTTTTTCAGAGCCTCTATGATTGTCTGAGAATATTTCATTGTTAGTCATTTCTTTTCTTCTCCTTACCTCTAGAGCAGTTGTACCTCCAGGACAATTTTGTCCCAGAGACACTGGGCAGTGTGTGGACCTGTGTGGCTGTCACAAGCAGGGGGAAGCTGTTACTGGGATCTAGTGGGGGAGAGGCCAGGGAGGCTGCCATGCATCCTACGGTGAACAGCAAGAAGGCATCGGCCACAAATACTAGCGCCAAAGCCGAGATGCCCGGCTCAAGAGCAAGCCTTGCTGATGTATGTTTCTACCCAGAGCAGGGCTTGCGTTCAGCAAGTGCTCAGCAAATCCTGGTCGATCAAATGAGTGATAACGTGTTTCAGAGCTTTCCCACGCTGAGTTCATTGCCCTGTGTTCTAGATTGCATGTTAAGCTCACACTATTGTAGAGTCCGATCCGGGAGGCTGCATACCAGATAAATGTCATCCATCACCCCCTATTGTCCACGTAAGCATGACAGAGCCCGCAGCCCAAGAGGTGGGAATTAATTCCATCCTGATGTCCAGTGAAAATCAATAGCGAATGCTGCTTTTAGCTGCTACCCGTGTTTCTTCAGTGCAGAGCTGAGAGGAAGCCAAGGAATGGGGATTGCAAATACCCTGCTCCTCTCCCGACCTTGTTGCCACGCTGTGACCTGAACCCAGAAACTCTGGTCTGGTGAATCTGGTTGAGGCTTTTCCAGAACAGTGTCTTACCTGGTGGTCAGGCTTATAAGGGAAATGCCTAAGCTGGCTGTTTGACTCTATCAGACCTCGTAGATGGAAAATGCTTTGGAACAGAAGTAATACGATCCAGCAGTGAAAGGCACAGACTGAAGTCTCAGTGTCTGTGTTTCCACCCTTCTGCATCTCCGCCTCACTCTGTGACCTTGCGGGGTGGAGTCAGCCATTTACCTTCTCTGAGCCTCAACTTCTCATCCATAGAATGGAGCTAGTATTGGAATCTGCCTCATAGGCTTGTTATGAAAATGAATGTAGGGGCATCTGGCTGGTTCAGTCGGTGGAGCGTGCGACTCTTGATCTCTGGGTGATGAGTTCGAGCCCCATGTTGGGAGCAGAGATTACTGAAAGAATAAAAATAAAATAAAATAATAGAAAATGAATTTTAAACAACCCACATAGGGGCGCCTGGGTGGCTCAGTCGGTTAAGTGTCTGCCTTCAGCTCAGGTCATGATCCCAGGGTCCTGGGATTGAGTCCTGCATCGGGCCCCCTGCTCAGTGAGGAGTCTGTTTCTCCCTCTCTCCCTCCCCCTCCCCCCGCTCATGCTGTCTCTTGCTCACTCTCTCACTCTCTGGTAAATAAAATCTAAGTAAATAAAAGTAAATAACTTACTCTCTAAGTAAATAAAATCTTTAAAAAAAAATAAACAGCCCATGTAAATAAAAGAAAGGGCTTGGAGTAGGGCCAGGCACATCATCACTGGTCATTAATTATTGTTAACATTTTTTTCCTAAGTCAGATTACTCAAGTTACTCAATTTAGTCTATGGGAAACTGAATTCTCCCCTTCTTTCTCATTCTCCCCTTCCTTTCTTCCTGGGCTTCTTTTATGCCACCTGCGTCTCTCTTTCACTGTCTCTTCTTTGTCCCCAACTCCCAGTGAACCTGCGAGAGACACAGAAGAGGCCTACTTTTGTGCAGCTAATGGAACCTGAGAGCCCACCCCAGGTCATAGCAACCTGACCCACGACAAGTGACCTAACCCCTTGACACTTCAGTTTTGTCATCTACAAAATCTGAAGAGTAACACTTCTTACCTTGTAGGGATGTAAGCAGCAGGAGAAAAAGACACTGCCCTTGTGCTATGTGACATCCAGTGGTTATAGAAGCTAGGAGAGTCGTTCACTGATCCGAGAAAAAGAGGTTCCCAATGACTGCACATTGGGAGGGTAGGCACCATCTTGAAACAACTCAAGGGAAAACCACAGCTGACTCAGCGTGGAGACATCTGTGTCAGTCTAGGCCACCCTCTGAACGGGAGTATCAATAGCTCATATTCAGTCAACACCCAGAGATGATATAAAGGAGCCCTATTCAGCTGAGGTTGACATCATTTGGGCGAAATATAAAACCCGGTCCACTCAATAGATCCCAAAGTAAGAACGTCCTAGATACGCCCATCTACCTCTCTCCAGTTCCTCCAGAATCTCATCTGATGAGGAGTCTAATAGCACGCCTTGTTCTCAGAGTGGAAAGCTTGTTTGCTATGTATGAGCCTGTCTGGGCCAAGGCTTACGGGGTGCTTAGGAACATCCTCACTTTACCTTATGCAATGTACATGGAAATCATTTGTGAATGTATTTCATTGTTGACTGTTTCTAGGTTCGGCAGTTAAGACATTCCTTCCCTCAGCAGATTCTTACTTAGCGCATCTTATCTGTGCCAGGCGCTGTTCTAGGCCCTGCAGACACAGTGGTGATCAAATCAGTCAAGGTCTCTGTCATGAAATCTACATTCTGATGGTGAAAGGTAGAGACAGACATAAACAAAAACAAAACAAACAAAGAAATATTAGCTATGGAGAAAATAAAGCAACATGACAAGAGGGAGAGTATCCAGTCTCCACTGTATTTTGAGGAGAGGCCTCTTGGAAACAGTGACATTTGATTTAAGATCTGAAAGACGTAAAAGCACTCAATCATGCAATGACCTGGGGAAACAGCATTCCGGAGGGAATAGCATGTGCGAAATTTCAAAGGAGGAACAAGCTTTTATTTTGAGGAAGAAAAGGAGGTCCCGTGTGGCTGGTGAGTTAAGGCAAAGGCAGGTGGGTTGGAATTAAAATTAGAGAGGGTTACGTGGACACCGTTGGCAAGGGAAGGAGTTAGATTTTCCCAAGGTTTGCATGAGAAGCCACTTGGCAATTTTAAGCAGGAAAGCGAAGGGATTTCATCTGTATTTTGAAGATACTGCTTGCACAGCCGTGCAGAGATTGGATCCTCAGGGGACTCAAAAGCACGAAGCCGGGTTAGAGAGCTGGTTTTGCACACATCCCGGCAAGGGATGATGGGAATTAGACTCTGGATGGCTTACCCCACAAAAAATCCTAAGGCGTCATTTTGATGAGGCAGGCCCTCTCATGCTAGGCTTTCAGAAAAGGTCAAAAGGGAACAAGAGAGAAGAAAGAAAAGGGGGAAAAAAAAGCCACTTTCTGCTTCCTTTGCCAAGCTTTCATATTTCCTTTTTCCAAAGAACTACTAAAGCAAAACCAAAGAAGGCTGAGGTTCTGGTCTTTTTCTGCAATTATTTCCTGTTGCTTTTTCAGCTGACCCTGGTCATTATGAATGGTCCCACACTGCCCTATGTGGACTTGCCTTTGGGTTTCTTTTTTCTTTTTTTTAAAGGTTTTATTTATTTATTTGACAGAGAGAGACACGGCGAGAAAGAGTACACAAGTAGGGGAAGTGGGAGAGGGAGAAGCAGGCTTCCTGCCGAGCAGGGAGCCCCCAATGCGGGGCTCGAGCCTAGGACCCTGGGATCATGATCTGAGCTGAAGGCAGATGCTTAACGACCAAGCCACGCAGGTGCCCCGCCTTCGGGTTTCTTACCAAGTCTGCCTCGTCTCTCCTCTCCTAAATCGGGGAGTGGGATTGGGTGTCTGGAATAGGGTGTCTTCACACAGGCTTGAACCCCACTATGGGTTACACGTCAGGACGCTCCGCGAAGGCAGAGGTCTGGCCTGTGACCGATTCTCACTTCCTACGGCTCTTCCTCATTTGACCAGTGACCAGATGGACAAGGTCCTTCCACCAGCACCCAGTGCTTAGCGTCTGAGGACCCACTCTACCAGCTGGGAAGGAAGCGCAGGGCAGCCACAGACTGAGGTGGGAGTTTTAATCCAACCTGCACAGTTTTAACCTCTGTGTCCCTGGGGTTGAATGGAGGAGGAGGTGGCAGGAAAGGATTCAAGTTTGGTTGGGGTAAAGTGAGACTTTACAAAGAGACGGTTTTTAAAGTGTGTTTTCTGTCCCGCGTGGGCCATTGCTGCCCCTGGGGAAGGGTCACACTTGAGACTACCAGGATGGTCTCTGTGGGGTTCAAGTGGCTCTGTGTATCGTCATTTCACACAGACCAGAGAAAGGGTATGGACCATTATCCTGCGTTTGCTTATGAAAAGAAATGTGTATTTCCTTTGAGACTTCTTAAGTGAATTGTTGTAGCCTAACTTGGCAAATTAGTTTCTGTCTGGCATTAAGGGACCGAAGAGCTCATAGGAAAGTACAGACTCTTAAATCTTAAGGCAATTTGTTAATCAAAGGAGAGGAGAGAGAGAGAGAGAGAGAGAAGACACTTTGTAATGAGGTAGTGAAGAACACGGACTCAGGAGCTAGTCTGCCTAAGCTGGAATTCCAGCTCTACCTCTTACTAGCTGTGTGACCTTGGGCAAGTTACTTGGCCTCTCCGTGCTTTGGTTTCCTCAATGTAAAGGGAAGATGATAGAGCTGTTTACCTCGTGGCATTAAATGAGTTGCTACATATTCAATACATTGACCGTGCTTCAATAAAATTTGTTGTTTTTGTTATATTTTAAGGTGATTCTGTATTTATAAGTATAATCATTTTGATCTGTGAACAGTATCCTTCAAATATAACTCCTGTTGTTGAAATTAGAAGAGAAAGCATTAGTGGGAATTATGTTTTAAATTAAATTAAAAATGCCTGGGTTTTTTTTCCCTTTTGTTGTTACAGTATTTTTTTTTTTAAGATTTTATTTATTTATTTATTTGACAGAGAGAGAGAGAGATCACAAGTAGGCAGAGAGGCAGGCAGAGAGAGAGAGGGAAGCAGGCTCCCCACTGAGCTGAGAGCCCGAAGCGGGGCTCAATCCCAGGACCCTGAGCTCATGACCTGAGCTGAAGGCAAAGGCTTAACCCACTGAGCCACCCAGGCGCCCCTACAGTATTTTTTTTAGTTTTTTTTAAAAAATCAGGCTGTTGCAAACAACAGCATTTGAATAAGAGGGTATCTCCTAGTCAAGTGACCTTGTGCAAAGTACTTATGCTCCAGCTTGGAAGTCAGAACCCTGAGTTTTAATCCCAGGTCTCACCTTAACTAGCTGAATGGTGTTGGACACGTCTATCTCTTCATTGCCCCTTATCCCAAGGAAGCGGCGGTTATTAAATGCCTTCTGAGACTTTTTCTGTTTGCAAGTTCTAAATTCTAAGGACCCCGAGTCAGCTGACATGCTTTTTCATGCCTGCTTTCAAATGTTTTGTTTTCCATCTTGCTCCCCACTCATCCAGTCCTTTGAAAATGGGCTGCCTTCCCTTGCCCTCCCACAACTTGTCACTACAGGGCGTAGGGAATTGCAGGGGTAATTGCTAATTGCTAAGTGATTAAGAGCTTGGGCTCTATGTTTGAGTTCAGTTCTGTCATTTATAAATCTTGTTAGGTACAATCTCTCTAACCTGTAATATGGGGAGAGGAGACTGCCTACCTCATGCGGGTATCATGAGGGTTGGATATGTGAATACATGGAAAGTGCTGAGTGCAGTGCCTGGAATACAGAAGGGACCTATTAGGGGTGTTACTGGTGTTGTCATTGAAGTGCCAAACCGGGGCGCACCTAGGTGGCTCAGTCAGTTAAGCGTCTGCCTTCAGCTCAGGTCACGATTCCAGGGTCCTGGGATCGAGTCCCACATCGGGTTCCCTGCTCAGTGGGGACTCTGCTTCTCCCTCTGCCCACCCCCATCATGTTCACACATGTACATTCTCTCTCTCCGATAAATAAATAAAATCTTTAAAAAATGAAAATAAGAAGCCAAACCGGTTGCCAGGCTTACAGAAGATGTGCAGGAGCTCATGGTCCCCTCTCTCTTTTTATGTCTTCCCATCAGCTCTGGAGAATTTTTCTGCTATGTGCTTGTTAACTGTCTTGTTAACTCTACCTGTCATTTATCTTCTTCAAAATAGAGTAGCTATCTTCCTCCCATTAGGAATTTTTTTTTTTAATGGGAGGATAAATGGACTATAGGAAGGTTTATTAGCGGTTTGTTAAGCTTCAAGCAAATGAGTATAATAACTGTGCTTGTGGAAGTGGTTTATTTCACTCTCAGGGGTGTCAGATTAAAAGCTACCAGGACATTGCTTAGGAGGCTCAGAAAGGTTAAGTACCTTCTCCAAGGTAACCCAGCTATTAAGAGATAAAATATGATTTCGAGCCCAAGTCTGGCATAGAACTTGTGCAAGTGACATCATTTCCTAGGCCTTGGTGGTTTCCTGGTGCTTAAATTGAGGAAGGCCCCCCGAAACGAAACCAAACAAAATAAGGATGCCCCTTTCAGAGGCTTGCTTAGAGGTGGAAGTACTAGGTGTTAATGAAGATCAAGAGTCAAGCACTCAGCCTGGGGCACAGGAGGCCCCCCTTTGACGTGGGTTTTGTCTCTTCCCTGGTACTGTGTGAACTTAAATAGGGGTTTGCTTATTCTCATGATACAACATCCGGGAACCTGGCAGATAATAAATTTGGGGGAGGCAGGGATCACAAACCTCATCTAAGGAGGGAGCTGCTGTGGCCCACCCTGGCCCAATGTTGCCATGGAGGAAATCCAGCCCAGTGTTTCCAAATCCTTCCATCTCAATTTTTCTTAAGTGGCGTCTTCTGATTTCTGATATCACCAACAAAAATTTATTCATAACAAAATACATCCACCACCTTTCAACCTCTGATTTCAGTAAGTGACAAAGGCAGGCCTTTCTATCACTAGCAGTGATAAAATCAGTACTCTGGCCTCCCGGAGAAGCCATCCTCCCACAGGAGAAAGAACTCGGTGAACACAGAGCACGGATGTGCCAACGTGGGCTTAAAATTGTAACATTTTTTTTTCCCTCAAGTTCACCTGCACTGTGCTTCTCCAGCTTGTCCTGTCTGGTCTCTTATCACTTCACATCCTGAGATGTTTGTTCCGTTCTCCCCACCAAATGTCAGTCTCTTTCCTGGCTGTAGTATTTGTGAATGGTGCATCCGTGATTATGAGTCGATGACTTGACCATAGTAATGGTATCCTCTGGGGAGGCCCATCCTTTGTAACCTTTCTGATTTAGGTGTGGATACCTGTGGTATCTGCGATGCCGGGGTGGCTCAGTTGATTAAGCATCTGACTCCTGGTTTCAGCTCAGGTCATGATCTTGGGGTCCTGGGATCGAACCCTGCGGTGGGGGCGGAGGGGGGGGGGCTCCGCATTCAGTGGATGCTGTGCTTGGGATTCACTCTCTCCTTCTCTCTCTGCCCCTCCCCCCCAAAGATACCTGTGGTATCTTTTTTTTTTTTTTTTTAAGATTTTATTTATTTATTAGAGAGAGAGAGAGACTGAGAATGAGAGGGGAGAAGGTCAGAGGGAGAAGCAGACTTTCCGCAGAGCCCGGAGTCCGATATGGGACTCGATCCTGGGGCTCCAGGATCATGACCCCAGCCGAAGGCAGTCGCTTAACCAACTGAACCACCCAGGCGCCCAATACCTCTGGTATCTTAAAAAGACACTTTTTTTTTTTTTAAAGATTTTATTTATTTATTTATTAGGAAAGAGAGAGAGTGTGAGAGAGCAGGTCAAAGTGAGAAGTGGACTCCCCATGGAGCTGGGAGCCCGATGTGGGACTCGATCCCGGGACTCCGGGATCATGACCTGAGCCGAAGGCAGTCGCTCAACCAACTGCGCCACCCAGGGGCCCCAAAAGACACTTTTAGTTGCAAGAAGCAGAATCCAACCCAAGTTAGTTTCAGAAAGAAAAAAAAGTGGATTTATTAAAGGAGCACAAGGGTGTTTCATGGCATGAAAGAGCAAGAATACACCCAAACCAGTGGAAATGACTACAAGTGATTAGAAAGACATTAGGAACCCTGACAGCAACTCTCTCAAGCTTTCCCTTTCAGGTTGCATGATTTCTCTTGCATCTTTCCAACTACTTGTGTCCTTCATTCTCTCTGCAGATGGCTTTCCTTTTTGTCCACACTTAGCAGAGGAGAGCTGCCCCTACCCAACTCCTTTCTCATCCTCTCAGCCTCAATTCCGTATTCCCTGGACTGAGGAAATAATTGGCTCAGCTTGAGTCAGGTGTCTGTTCCCTCGTCCAATCAGCTGAAGCCTGAATCGGAAGGGGTAGGACCAGGTTGTATAAACATGGCCACCACTCATCGTGGGTGTCCTGAGATGAGCAGACCCACCAGGAAAATATTTACTATTTATTTCTCTAGGGTAGAATGAGGTTTTGACAGAAGGAAAATGGACGGGCCCGAGCACAGTACGATGGAAAGGAAAAAAGGTGCTTTTTAAAAATCAGAAAATGAATTCATTTGGATTATGCAACAACAGCGTAACTTGAAATATTTTATGAGTTTTGACATATTCCTTAATGGATTCGTGTTGTGTTGATTGGTCTTCTGAGTGTTATTTTATTTTCTCTTACCATAGTACATGTATTTGGGATTTGTTTGTGTGGGTTTTACAAGAGAAGGAAAGTGATTTGAACTGACACATTTCTTTTTTTCCGTAGAATAGAATAGTGAGAAAAAAAAGTCTTTAATTTAAATCTTGACTTGGCTTTTTTCTTGCTCAGATAACTCTGGATAAATTAGTGAATTCCGTACCTCGGTTTCGTTGTCTGTAAAATGGGGATGTTGTCATATAGATTTTCTGTGGAGCTTTATTTAATGAAATAATGTACATAAAGTGCCGAACTTAGTACCTGGAACAAACAAATATTTGTTCCTTTTCTCCTCACCACCAAAAGTGTGTACTTTGCAGAGTTAAGGACATAATCAGGGGCCATGGGACAAAGTTAAGCTTGCCCACTCACTTCTCCACACTACATCAGTGGTTTCTAGGCGCCACATCTCCATAATACCATGATCTAACCAACTGAACTAGTCTTCAGACTTTTAGAGCAGAGTTTAATCAAAAATGTAAATGCAATAATTAGTATTTTTTACATGGAAAACATTGTTTATCCCACTCTGAGCCTCAGTTTCCCCATCTGGTAGATTGAAGATGGTCACAGCAATCCACAGGGTGACCATGCAGCTCAGAGATGATACGTATAAAACACCTGGAACAATGGGAACTCTGTAGGTGGTGCTTCGTAATAGAGGGATTTTCTCTTTAAATTGGGTTTATATGTGATCTGAGTTTCCAGGTCTTATAGTTTGGTACAGCAGCTGAGAGAAAATGCTGCCTATCCTTTTTCAAAGTGACGCAGAAGTTCTCCATCCGTGGGCAAAGTTGGGTAGGCATTGTTCGTCATGATGTTGCTTCGAATAGCAAAGGACTGGACAACATCTAAGTGTGTCTCAGCAGGAGGCTCATTAAATTATTACATGTCCACACAATTACTTGTTACTATAGAAGCCTTAAAAAGAATACAGTTGGTCTCTATGTGTTGACATTGGAAAAATCACCAAAAAAGAGCCTAGTTCCACTTGGGTTGGGGGGGGAATATATATATATATATATATATATATATATATATATATATATAATATATGTGTGCTTGTATATACTTATAGAATCACGGTATACACACCCCATAAACAGAGTCATATATAAAATTTATGGTGGTTGTATAGACACAAACACACACAAATATTAACAATACTTGTTTCATTTGCAAAAAAGTATGTCCAATATAATACCATTGCAAAACAAACTATTTAACATGAAATTTTTGAAAATACATACACATGTATATCTGAACATACATGTTAAAACAGTCTGCGCTAATTCTCCTCAAACTGACAGGGTGGTGATTTCTGCAGATCAAATGATTTGGAACATGAGTTAATTAAGGGGGCTCTTTGTATTCTGTGCATTGTTTAAATATTTTACGAGGGGGCTGCTGGCTTGCTCTGTCCATAGAGCATGTGACTCATGATCTCGGGGTCATGAGTTCAAGCCCCACATTCGGCATGGAGCCCCCTTAAAAAATAAAATGAAATCAAATAAAAAATAAGTAAATAAAGAAGTATTTTACAGAGACTACTTCCCAGTATTGTAGTTCTAGTGGTAAAAACGTAAATATAATTGGAAATTTATACTGACATACGCTGTTCTTAACTATGGATCTTAACTCTTCTTAATTACAGTAGTGACATGCTGTAAAGAGGACAGAGATTTCATAGGGGGAAACTTTCCATTTTAACTCTAATGTCATAGGTTTTCCTTTATAATTGTGCATGTATTGTATTCATTAAAATACATCAATGAATATAGGCATTTTCGTTTGAAAAATTCAATATTGATTCAGTGAAAAATATAGTAGTTTCCTCTGGGAAGGAAACCAGCTTTTCATAGTATAATCTTGTGTGCACTGTTATGGGCATAATTTTTTCAACATAGTGAGTTGTCTTTGCTTTTCATTCTTTTTTTCTTTTAAATCCAAGAGCAAGTTAATTCATCGATTGATGAATTCAAGAGCTAATTCCAAATAGTAAGTCTGTTTAGGATCAAGGCTGTTGAGTAACTCAGCTGAAGCCATTTTTAGGTCGAGGATGTCGCATGTAAACTAAACTATAAATCAAGTTCAAGGGTCTGCTTGCCAGCACCAGCCCTGATGCCGCCCTTGCTGTCTTGTCCCCACAGATGACAGAAGGCAGGCACTGCCAGGTACACCTCCTGGATGACCGGAGACTGGAGCTGCTGGTTCAGGTAGGTGTTCCCCACGGGGAGACAGTCTCTACTGATTCCCTCTGTGAGCTTCGTGGCCTTTGGTAAGGCTACTCTGCCAATGACTTTTGATCATTTGAGGGGCAAAAGAACAGCTTCAAAGTCAGACAGCTTGGTCTATGTGTAAGAGTAGTTATGGTCTGGTGACAGGGATTTGAGACCCTTGGGTTCCAACTTCAGCTCTGATACTCAGTAGCTGTGTGACCCCCCAGGAGGTGACTTAACGTCTCTGAACCTCTTGTTGGTAAGCTGGACGCCATCATGTTTCCCTGAAAGAGTTATTGTGCGCTGCAAATCTGCATGCTGCCACCTTCTTGCTGCATGACATTGTCCAAGCTAAATACCCAGCATCATCAGCTGTGAACTGGGATGGAGAAGGCTTAGTTTTCCTCATAGAATTATGGCTAAAATCAAGCTAGATGATATAAGTGAATGAAATCCTTTTGTAAAATACATGGAGTATGTGAGTGGTGGTATTTTAATTGTTGATCCTTCTCTCTTTATTTACCCCACACTGTGGACCAAGGACCTTAAAAAATTGTGGAAATCCCCTCTGAGAGTCACAGCTGTAGCGACAGCTAGAGCTTTCTCCTTTGACCAAACCTAAATTCTTCTGAGGTTCCTTCCTCACCCACTATGCGTAGGCTTCAGTTAGAATGAAAATAGTACAGTCAACACTCTTTCACCAGAGTAGACCTCTTAATCTAGATTTCTGTTTCTTTCTTTCTTCTTCTTTTCTAAAATCATGACCATCTTTCTTCCCCAACAGCAAACATCCAACTCTCAAAGCACCATAATGAGCCCTAAATTGTTTGGCTCTAAGTTCATAAAGACCCCATGCAAGTGCCCTCCCCCTTTCCTTCCTGAGTCCCTCCAAATCAGGTGTCCACTATCGCTCTGGATGTTCCCCTGATTCTAAACCATGCTCCTGGCCACCACATCCGGTGTTTCTCAAAAGCTCATAGATAACATCCTCCTTCTAACTAAGTGCTTAGTAAAGACTGGTGACAGTCATCTATACCATGAGTAAAATCACTCCAGCTCTAGAGAGAAATGAAAGGCTCAGGCTTTGGAACCAGGAGGAACTTGGGTTCAATTCCCTGCCCTTATTGACTGGAACATCAAGCCAGGGGCTTAGTTTCTCTTGACTTTGGTCCCCTCATCTCTAAAATAGCAATAGGAACCCCTATCTTACAGGCTCCTTCTAAAGACAAAATGAGACAATGACTAGAAGGCGTTCAGCACAGTAAATGGCAATAGGAATAGCATAGGAGTTTTATCTGTGACCCCACAGCCTTGGGTCTTCAGCGTCTTCAGCTGGCCCTCACTAAACAAAGTTATTCTCACAATCCAGGCGGTGAGGTGTTTGATATTCTTCGTCTCTGTCCCTAGTACTATACTACATGTAAAAGAGCATTTTTCCAAAGTATCACTGAGTTAATAAATACCCTGTTCCCTAGAGGAGGAAGTAAGATGCTGGACTGAATTATAAAATACATGAAAATTTTGATCTCATTGAGGTTCCTGTTACAATTTCTTCCCCTTCTCAATCTCTTGGAAAATGTATAGTCGATTAACATAAACAGAGAAAGGCGGGGAAGGGGGGAGAGGGTTGTATTTAAAAACAAACCAACAGAGGCACCTGGGTCAGTTAAGCATTTGCCTTCAGCTCAAGTCATGATCTCAGGATCCTGGGATCAAGTCCCACATCGGGCTCCCTGCTCAGTAGGGAGACTGCTTCTCCCTCTGCCTGCTGTTCCCCCTGCTTATGCTCTCTCTCTCTGTCAAATGAATAAATAAAATCTTTAAAAAATTTTTAAAAACAAGGAGTCAAATGCTGCTCTAAACTATTTGGAGCAGAGAAGGGTTGTAGCTTCTGATCATCATTTTATTTTTGACAGCCCAAACTTTTGTCAAGAGAATTGCTGGACCTCGTGGCTTCACATTTCAACCTGAAAGAAAAGGAGTACTTCGGAATAACATTTACAGATGACACGTGAGTATTTTAATCATTTTCATTTTTTACCTTGCATGTGAACGCCCTGCTCACTATCATTCACGATCAGCAGAAAAGGGCAGAAATGCTCCAGGAATTAGAATATGTCCAGCTTAGATACAAGACTATCTCATATGAGATTTCTCTCCTGGGACTATTGCGAAGGGAGAAGAAAGGAGTACTGATCATTTTAAACACCAAAATATTGTCTTAACGTTTTAGAAATTTGTTCTAATGCAGTTGTTATTCTTGGGAGTCTGTCTGCACAGTTTTTATACTATAGTTATGTATCTGTGGTAGGAATACTCGGTCATTATTCATTCACACATTGAAACGAGAATTAACTGTTTCGGGTGTTGGTGGCAAGAAAGTTTAAAGGCAAATGTATGGCCCACCTGAAAAATATGTTTCTACTTTTAATACAGAATGGCCTTTTTCCTTCCCCCTAGGTCATTTTATGTTACCTCTTTACTATCTTCTTCTACTTACATTTTTTTATGCTTACTTGGACATGGCATCTATTTATCAATGATTTAAGTGCTTTCTGAGATGAAGCACATGTATAATAATCGAATTATAAGAAGTTAAATCTCCATGTAAAAAAATGTGTTTGGTCGTAACAGTTCTTTCCTCTGTGTGTGTGTATGTGTTCTGACAGTCCAATTTGCCTCAGTTATTTGCAACCTGATAGATTATCAGAGGAATTTTTCCTTTGTGGGGATAATATCCAAAGAATTCTCCAAATATTAAAATTCAAGCAAATGCATTCCAGACACAAAATATATTGGCCAACTACCCAGCATTCTTTCTGCAACTCGCCCAGTGTAAATGTTTTTTTCAGTTCTTCAGTTCGACCAGACAGAAAATAATCTTGAAAAGGGGCTAATTTTTTTTAGCACCTTGCTTGTGATTATTTTCGGCCTGGATGGACCACAACCCTAGACATCCCCACCCCCACCCCCATGGGCTGGGCAAAACCAGGCAACCACTTGTCGGGAGACAGAAAAACCTGAAAACTTTGATCCCAGACCCAGGATGCTTCCTGAACCAGAAGTACACTAGACAAAAAGCACACTTAGACATGGCCCACGTCACTCTGATTCACAAAATTATCAGATCACCCAACAAGTGTTTGAGACCCTGCATGATCAGTCCTCTGCTGGAGGAAATAGGAAATGCAGACATCCATTGGCCACTTGCCCTTAGCTGGAAAGACAAGGCTGGTTCATGGAAATTAGTGAGTAAACACACATGCGCGCACGCACGCAGGTTGAAAGTGATTGTACATGCAATAATTGCAAACAGTATATGAAGCCTAAAACATATAATGGCTAAGCTATCTGTTGTGACTAATTTAGAAAGGTCACGTAGAATAGAGGCGAAAAGCATGAATAGTCATTTATTCATTCAACAGATACTTCTTGAGTGCTCACCAAATGCCAGGCATTGCTCTAGGTCCTAGAGGTTTAGCTACGTGTGATTTAGACAAGCTTCTTGTTTTCATGGGGCTGACACTGCACTGGTACGGTCTAACAGAGCAAGTCAACTAATAGATAAATGAGAAATTACTTGAAACGATAAGTGCTTAGAAGAACATGACCCTGGCCATGATGAAGAAAAGTTGAGGGGGCAGTGTTAGATAGGGTGGACGAGGAAGGCTTCTAGGAGGAGACATTTAATAAAAAACAAGACCCAGTTCTGCATAAGTAGAGGGAGGCATTCCAGACAAAAGCCAGGGCGAAAGCTTTGAGGTGAGACGGAGCTTGACTTTCAGGATTTTTCTCTTTTGTATTTTTGAGAAAGAAAAAAAAAATCCAGTATGACTGGGACAAAGAGAGTAAGAAGGAAAGTGGTGCCAGTTAAGGGTTGAGAGGGAAGCAGATAGTGGCTATTATTGAATTATGGTAGCTATGAGATTTTAGGATACTTACTTAACATCTCCGATACTCTGGTGTGCTCTTTGATACATTGGGCATAATAATGGTACCTGTATATAATAAGGACTACATAAGACACATGTAATAGGATGCTGGGATTATGTACTGTTAAGTCAGGTAAGGTAGGCCCAGCTCATAGCTTAGGCACACATTGAAAGGAAGCTATCATGCTATTGTTGGTAGGGTAGTAAGTTCCGTGTCCAGAAGAGGGCTAAGGGATGACTGGAGTGGAATTCCCTCAAGGGAATAACTATATATGGACAGGGCAGGGCAGGTAGACCTTAGGTGGAGGGGAGAGGAATGGGCGATGACATTCCAGGGAAGACTCATTTCATGGTTCAATGCGTGAGCATGGAGATGAATATGGTGGTGAGGAGCCTTGCCTGATGGTGGGGCAAGAGGTAAGAGGCACAAGATCATAGGTGAGCCCTGTGTGTCATGTAGATGGGAGAGGCACCCTCCGGGCCGCTGTAGGATGTTTGCACAGGAATTACATGATTTATGACTGGTGTTGCAAGTTCCCCAGACTGCAGGGTTCATGATGGGCTGGCAAAGGGGGCCCTGGCCTCAATGGACGGCTTCTGGGAAGACTCCCAGTTCAGGTGAGCCTAACCAAACAGTGCGTAAATCAGTCGTTCAGCTGTAAGATCTCTTCAGAGAGAAAAGGAATAATACGAATGACTTCCTTTAATGCCTTGAGCCACCCTCCCCCCTCTTCTACTCTGGGATTTCTTTCTAAATCCTCTCGTGGGAGAAGAATGTCTCACTCAAGCGTCTCCTCCAGCTATCTCGTTTGGCGACAGTGGTTGATGGCTATAGTCTTTCCAAGAAGCCTGGCTCCACACTGTCCTCCGTCTAGTCCCCTGCAAGTGACAGCGGAGTCTATTTTTGAATTATGACCAGTTTGGAAGGTGTCTTCTGGCTACAGCTGTGTTTATTTTCAGAAGAAGTAGGAGCTGGGCTTTGGGAGGGGGGAGGGAGGATTTGGCCATTTCCACCTTTCTGGGGAACAGGTCTGGAAAATTGCTTCTGTCTAAGGGTGTCTCCTTGGAATGTCTTGGTCACAAGCCCCAGCTCTTTTTCTTTGTCCGGTAAGTATTTTTGGAAAGTATTTTCTTTCAGCGCTGTTTTTCCCCTGCCCCCCATAAAACCACTGAGTGGGATCCCTCCCAGGATGCTGTCTGAATAGAATTTCCAGCTTAGATGCCACATCAGCCGTCTGCCTTTGGTGAACTTTTCTCAACAGAGTAAGGCAAAGCTGAGGGGGACTTTTTGTCAACGAAACGAGCTACTGTCTATGCCCCCACGCACAGGCCAAGAAGAGAAATGGAAAAAATGAGTTACGTCATTACATAAGAAAAGTAGTGATGGTGACCAACAAAAATAAATCCATGGTCCTGTTGGAAGGTGCGGTAGATAGAGTTCCTTGAGCTTACACTTGGAAGTACCTCCTGGTGAGCTATGTGCAGAGGCAGTTTTTTACCTCTAGAGGGCAGTCTCGCCCTCCTGAGGCAGCAGCCCTGAGGTTCACCAAAATGGTTCCCATTCCTTTCAACCCACGTTTTTTTTAAATTCCCTTGTTTTGAAAGGCTTCGCTGAATACGCTTTGTTTATGAAGAAATATCAACTTCACAACATGATTGTGACTTTTGATCACCATCCCATTCGCTGGGTGTGAGCTGATGGGCTTTTTGACTGACACAATTCTAGACCAAAAAAAAAAAGCTTGCTTTAGGGTTGAGCTTCACAGCTTGATAGAGGTGACTGTGTAGAATCAACTGTCTTTTTGAGATAGTGATTAGATCTAGTATACTTGCTGATGGAAAAACTTGAGAAAAGCGGGTTAGAAGCAAAAGTGCTTTCAGATCTCATTTTAGTCTCAAAGACTATAAAACAACACATTAACCTTATGTGGTAGAGTTACGGATAAATTTCAATTTTTTGTTCTTCTAATTTTATCTTGTTGGTGAGATTATGGATGGGTTCTTTTTAAGTTTATTATTATTATTTTAGTATTTCTACACCTAATGTGGAGCTCAAGCTCATGACTACAAGCTCGAGAGTCACGTGTTCTTCCAACTGAGCCACCTAGGCACCCCTGGATGGATTTTTAAAATCTAATTTCTGGGGCGCCTGTGTGGCTCAGTGGGTTAAGGCCTCTGCCTTTGGCTCAGGTCATGATCTCAGGGTCCTGGGTTCGAGCCCTGCATTGGGCGCTCTGCTCAGCGGGGAGCCTGCTTCCCCCTCTCTCTCTGCCTGCCTCTCTGCCAACTTGTGATCTCTCTCTCTCTGTCAAATAAATAAATAAAATCTTTTTTAAAAAATCAGCGATTCTAATCTGGATGAAATACAGTAGAAGAGTCCCTTACCTTCTAGCCCCCTATATATATTATATATATATATATATAATATATATATATATATATATTTTAAACAAGCAGTATTTCTAAGAACGTCCCCTTATATGACTTATATCACTTATATCAGCTAATTTTTATCTTTATGATATTCCGCCTAGAAAGCTAGGGACAATTACCTTAAGCCTCATCTTATAACTGCAGAAACAAAGACACACTTTTCGCAGTGTTGAGAATAATGAGTGACAGATATCAGCCAAACATAAAAGCTGATTCAACTTTCTAGTCGCCTATATACCAAAGTCCTGTAGTGTAAGTCCTGAGCTCAAATCTTGGCTCTGCCACTCTTTTTGCAAGCTTATTGTAAAACACAGCCTTAATACAGAAAAACTTCCAGCTCGGTGGGCACAGAGTAGCTGTTATTATTATGAGTAGCAGGTACTATTATTGATTATTATTACTATTACCCTTGTTATTATGTCCACTTTTCCTATCTACTTATAATGAATACAGCTCAGAGTTTTCTGAGTTTTTAAAATAATTTATTCAAAGACCAAAAAAGGTTGGAAAGTATTTTCCGGCCCCTTGTAGGTTTTATTATAATTCGACACCCCACCACTATTTGCATGTTCTTAAGCTTTATATAAGCAAGCAAAATGGAGTCTATGCCTTCTGGGAATATACAATCCAAAACGGACCAACTGGTTGGACAGCCTTGGGAAAGTCCTGGAAACAAATCCCAAGCCACAGTATCAACCTTTGGATCCCTCAGAGGTCAAAATTTAGGGAGAACTATTTATATTCATGAATTTGCTGAGGCTCTTGAGTAAATAAACAAATAAATGCTCAGATATTAGGAAATCCATAATATAGAAACAGCAGTCAGAGAATATGTAACCCCATACTTTTTAGAAAGCTGTACTATTGTTCTTTGTGTCTATCTGATTTCATGAAACCAGGAGTTTTTCCCCTTCTTGACTATCTAAAATATTTCAGATGTCATGTTTAATAAGAAGTTAAAGATCAATATATTAAGTTTCACCTAGTTTTTTACCTCCAAAGGTACCAGGTAGTATCAGTTTCTTGTTTATCCTCTCAGAGATATTTTATTTATATGTATGTGTGTGAATTTTTAAATTTTAAAACAGCTATGTTCTGTACTCAGGTTACACACCTTGCCTTTCTATTTCACATCATGTCTTGGGAATTGTTCAAAATAAGTCTGTGAAGCTACTCTCCATCTTTTGTAGGGCTGTGTTGCGTGTCATTGCTCAGTTTAAATTCATTTTTTAAGCAACATCTTGCTGGACATCTAGAGGTTGTTTTGAACCTTTTTGCTGTTATGACCAATGCTCTGATAAGGAACTTTATACATGGGCCATTTTTTGCATGTGCAGGTTTACCTTGATAAATCCTTGGAAATCAGAAGTCTGATTCAGAGGCAGATGCTTGTATAACTTTGATAGTAATTGCTAAATTAGCCTCATTCCTAGTTGTAACAGGTTATACTAACACCTGCCGTCCATATGTGACAGTAACTGTTTCCCCACAGCTTTGCCAGCACTGTGTGTTACTGAACTTTTCTCTGACCTTGTGTTTAATCCTTTTTCTTTGCTTTGCCCTCACAGAGGTCAGCAGAACTGGCTACAGTTAGATCACCGAGTTCTTGACCATGATCTGCCCAAGAAACCAGGCGCCACCGTTTTGCATTTTGCTGTGAGGTATGTATCCATAGAAACATCCAGCGTTCCCACCTCCCTTTAAAAAAAAAAATTCTGGTGATCAGATAGAAAATAAAAAAAGAACAGACCTATCAAAACATTATTATGTGAGGAAGATTCTCTAGTCTTAGTCTGGAGACAAAGTTGCCATAGATACTGTGTAGAACTATTTTCTTTGAAGATGAAGGATAGGATCACCTTCCTTTACTCCTCAAAGTCCTTTGGATCAATTTAAAGCTGGAAAACCTAGGTATTTTGTTTTAATACATAAGGCTGTTTTCAACTCAGCTTGCTTTTAGGATTTTTATAATTTGAAATATGGCAGACATTTACGTTACATGTTATGTATGAATGTTTTCTAGAGACTGTGGCAAGAATTGGATTTTATACAATTTCACGCCTTAGTTTGCATAGAAGATAAAATGCAAACAAATGCTCATGGAAAGAATTATCTTAACAGGGCAGAAATCTGAATTCAGCTTGCAGGCAGAGAGATTGCAGGCTGAGAAGGTTGTCAGGAGTCCTTGACTTGTTCCCTGGCCTGTTAGGGTAGGTCACTTACCGGTTCCTAGGGGCCTCCGTACATACTTTCTCCAGAAATGGGTGTGTTCAACTCAATCAGTGATTTCTTAAAGCCAGCCCATGATGGGAATAGCTTTCCACATAAAATATTCACACTCTAAAATGAATAAAATATTATAAAAAGTAACATTTGTGTTCTTGAACCTAGCTTACGAAGTAAAACATTCCCAATTTTGCTGAAAGCCCCTTTCTGTGCCCTGGCAGCCATCCCCCACACCGTGCTACCTGAATTTGATGATAAATTTCACGATAAGTTGTTGTCCCTGTCTGAGGCCAAATATGATCAAATAAGCTAAGGCAGTCGATTTCCCAGGAATCCAAATAAGTTTTCATAAAGCGACATCAACCTCAAGAATGTTTCTGTATTCGGAGCTTGTGTTATTTTTCGGATATTGAAATATGCTTTGTTTGATGTGCCTGGCTGGCTCGGTAGAGCATGGAACTCTTGATCTCTGGGTTGTGAAATGTTTGACAGTTGGGCAGTTTCGTTCAGAGGCACATGCTTTTATAATTTTGATAGCTTACTTAAAAAGAGAAAGGAAGGAAAAGAAAAGAAAGGAAAGGAAGAGGAAGGAAAAGAAGGAAAAGGAAAGGAAAGAAAGGCAAGGCAGACAGGAAGGAAGGAAGAAAGAAAGCAAGGGAAAGGAAGAAAGATAATTTGTTTTATGACTTTATAGTGGAAGCTTCTTGTTTTTCTTTTTGGGAATTTTTATACTATGATTACCTGGCAAAATCATGTTGATTTAAACAATTTTTTTTTTAACTTCATTTCATTGACTTCAGTCTGGCCCATGAAACCCAAAGGTATGGTAATAAGATGTCCTACCTTTTTTTAAAGCATCTTTTTTTATATAAATGTTGATTGTCGATGGTAGCTGCTCCTAACTCAGGAAATAAAGTATTGGCAATCCCCGATTTGTTTGGGTTTTTTTTGTTTTTTTGTTTTTTGCTTTCTGTTTTGATATCTGGCTTGGAATTTCTTTCACCACCAGACATGTTTTCGAAACCCAGGAAGGAAGTAGCATAAATGGTGATTTGTCCAGGAGCATAGCTAGTGTGGAAAATTGCACAGAAATCCTAAAGAAAAACATAGGAGTTTCCTGGAAAGAATATGACATGAGTGCTTGTGTTCGTGGCAATGGGAGAAAAAGGCAAACACAACCTAACAAGCAATAGGAAAAAGTGCCTATTAGTCATTAAGCAGGAGTCAGAGCATAGAGAAATTTTAATCTTGTGTGTGAAAAATGACTCAACATAGGTCAATATATTTTTTCACAAAAGATTATATTTTCACTATAAACATTTCAAATTATTTGAACTTACTCTCCCCCAGCCTTCCTCCTTCCCCACCACTCCTGACATCCTTCCCTTCTCAGAGAAAAATAAGAAAAATAAGGAGTTGCTTGGGGACAGAATTGTTTTTACCTGGAGATTTCTCCTTGTGTCTGTGAAAATCCACTTTGTTTGCACTTTCATAATTGAGGATCCAATCTCCTAGGAAGCACTTAGGATGTTTCCAGTTATGTATATTTTAATGCAAGCTGTGGTTAAGATCCTTGCATTTTCATCTTTGCACACATGTGTGTTATTTATGTGGCATAAGTAGTCAGCAAAGTCCTGTCTTTGGAGAATTTAACAAGTCCCATTTATTTAGTCATCTTATTGTGAACTCCTCTGACAGCTGATATGTGGTCTAGTTTTGGTTTCAAAGTACCAGGGGAGAAAACTCTGTCTCCCTTCTATTCAGTCATTCCTTAAGGCAGCCCTATCTTCTGGAAGCAGGTTCCTGAGATGCCCGAGCAGCCTGCTACTTGTTTCCGTGAGTTTCAGCACTTCCTTGAGCGTTATCTCCAGTGCCCCTTAATCACACAGCGTGACTTTCCCTTAACTCCTTGCTTGCTCAAAACCCTTATCGGAGTTCTTAATTATTCACTTAATTTTTCCTCCCAACAGTATAGTGAGATCATAATAGTCTTTGTTATTATTCCAATTAAGTGCTTGTTGTTATTCCAACTTAATTAAAGAGATGATAAAGCAAAAGCTCACAAAGAATTAAGTGAACTGATGGAGGTCACACAGTGGAATGCCGTTCTTCTGAGGGCTTACAAAGGGGGTCATAGGCACCCCGGTGAAGTCTGGTGCCTCTCAGAGGACCTCTAGCCTCTTCTTTTGAGAGAACAGAACTGTTGGTGAGACTGACATCCCCATAGACACCACCTCCGACCCTCGGAAGTTGCCTGTGTTGGCTACACTTTTAGTCATTGAAGAATAGAACCCAAGACAGATTTTGACTCTAGATATTGGTCCCTACAGGAGCCTCCAGAAATACACCAGCCCTCTTCCCCCACCCCCCATGGAAGTGTAATTGACACACAATGTTACATTAGTTGCAAGTATACAACTTGTAATTGTATAGTAATTTGAGAAGCATATACTTTATCCTGGGCTCACTACAAATGTAGCCATCCTCCATCACCATACAGCACTACCCCAATACCATCCGCTGTGTGCCTATGCTGTACCTTTCATCCCTGTGACTTACTCATTCCGTAACTGGAAGCAGTCATGAAGTAGTGAATGCACAACGACCAAAGATTCCCAACAGTGGTGGCACGTTATAAGGATGTGCATCACGGTTATTCTCATTGCAAACAGTTAGAAATATTCAAAGGTCGAGGATGAAGATGAGGTTCAGTAAGTTATGGCCTTCTTACAGTGCATAATTGGTCACTTTAATAAAAGACGTTAGTTTGTTGTTGTTTTTTTTTTTTGTTGTTGTTAAGTACATTGCATTTCAGTGTTTCCCCACAGGGAGAGGGGTTGCATAGCTGAATCATCCTCGGAATTTGTCAGACTAGACAGTCATACCCTTCCAAGCCCCAAGTCCCCCACGTTCCTGGCCCAGATTCTGATGGGGCGCACTAGAAATAATAAATGCAGTCTTGTTCAAGTTAGTTGAGACAAATAAGAGACATCGAGATAGAAAATCAGTTTGCAAAATGCTGTAAAAATAGAGGAATATAATTTCTCAAAAAACTGTAGAGTACGAGAAAAGAAAAACATACACTTTTGCTCTCAAGAAGTTCTCTCTCTGTGGATATGTAGTATTAACCCGGGTGCAGGTGCTGGGCTAAATATTCGATGTGCCTTGTCTCCCTGAGTCCTGAGCTAAAGCACTGGGTTCCTGCAGATCTGGGATGGGGGAGCTACTTTCTCTTGCTAATTCCCCCCAGGGCACAGGGAGCAGCTCAGAAACACAGGCTGATTCTGTATGGAAGAAAGAAAACACTGAAGATGAAGGGCGCTTAGAGTCCCCTTTATGAACTTAAGGATTAAACCTTTGTCTTCCCTTCGGTTACAAAAGCTCAATGATATGTTCTAAATACACATTGACACCTGGGTGTATAGATGCCCCATATTTTATGTATGCACCATAATTCATTGAACCAATTCTCCTTTCCATGTGAGTCCAAACTCCCCCAGGTTGCTGGGGGACTTCTCCGGGCTAGGGGGTTGTTATTTGCTGCTGTAAATTATCTTCTACAAACACAGGGGCCTCTTTGGTAATGCAGCCCAGATGTGAGCATTGGAAAAGCTTGATAGTGAGCGAGAATGCAAGCATTTAAATTGGAGAGCAGGCCCTTGGCGTGACCTCACTGGAAAAGCTCCCATTCCCTCAGGGGAGGCAGGGGAGGGCAGGCGGAGGTGGCTCAGGCTGGTACCACCCAGCTCCAGGGAGAGCTGCATCTCAGCGTCTTTTACTCCCTTCTTCTTCTGACTCCTTGTTGCTTCCCCTCACCCCACCCCCCTCAACTCCCCTTCTGGTCTTCCTTCTCCTGTCCCTTTTCCTCCTCCTCAGGTCCCCCTTGGCTATGCCCTAGGGCTATAAGAGACCACTCCTATAAGAAGTACCCCTAAAGCATCGTCTATGACACTAAGGGCTGAGAACTCCCAGCATTATTTGGAGAGTTCTAGTAGAAATGTGGGGGATGGGAGGGGAAACCTCTACCTTTCTGCCAAAGTTGCAAACATGGAGCCTTGGAAAAACTTGGAAAGTGCTCTCAGCACCCCGTGGCCTGGTTCTGGAACACTCAGCCTTTAAAAAGAGTTAAACTGAAGGAACCATCATGACTATAACCTGTGGGTCCCCATCATTCCACATGACTTTTTTTTCTTTTTTTAAGAAAGCCAAACATACGGAATACAACACAACAGGTAAAAACAAACAAACAAAAACTTTGGTGAAAAAAAAGAGATTTGTTAATATGGGAAGATGCCCCCAATGTATTCAAGCAGACCACAAAACATGTGACACGATTACACTTAAGTGAAATACATGAGTAGGGTGAAAATTTAAAGTGTTTATAGTAGTTAGTCTTTGGGTAGAATGATTATGGGAATGATTTGTTTTTGTCTTTTTGCATGTCTCTCTCTCTATTTTTTCCTACAATGAACACATTACTTAAACATTTTTTTTTTAATGCAAGCGTTAGGATTGATAAAAGGAGGAGAAGTTAGAATATCTTTGAGTGGCTAGCTGTGAGTTATTTTAAAGCTCTCAAAGAGTAGGTAACTTACAATAGCAGAGGACAGGAAACTTCATCTCTTCAGGGAGGAATGTGATCAAAAGCCCAGAGGAATAACTGATTCCTCCTACTGTGGGCCCAGCAGAGGCTCTTGGAGGAGATATGTGAGGTCAGCTGGAACTCGGGGCCACCCACCGCACTCCCATCTGAGTGGGCAATATCCCAGAACCTAGAGAAGGTGACTGTTGGCTGCCTTACTATTGACCGTGACCTCCTAAGTGGCATAACCCATTCTTGACCTTCTAGGCACTTGGTCAGAGGCCTCCATCCGTGAGGAACCAACATCCTAATTCATATGAGAGATCCAGAAAGATACAGAACCCTTCAAAACTCGTGCCCAATCCTGATTCCAGTTTCTTACAGGATTATATTTCTCAGTGTGCTTTCTGATCAAATATCAAACATTGTTTGTGGGAATCGGCTCACTGTCCCCTGTAATCTGTCCTCGGGGTGACATCGAAAGGGCAGAAGGAAAGAATGAGTAATGCAATCAGTGCAAAAAGCTGTAGCATGCAGAAGTTAAAGCTTGGCCTTTAGCGCAGGGCTTCTTAATAGCAGCCTTTCTGACATTTAGAGCAGGTAATTCTTTGCTGGGATGTGGGATGGTCCCAGCATCCCGAACATCGGCCATCCAGATGCCAGTACACCCTCCAAGTCAGGGTGATCCAAAAATGTCTCCCATACTGCCCAGTGCGCCCCACTCTGCCCACCAAGAACTGGTGTTTTAGCTTCACCCCTGGGTTCGAATCCCAGCTCTGTCATTTACTCCCGCTGTGGCTTATTTTCCTCACATGTAAAATGGACCTTGTTTTGGAGGGATTAAACCTGTAAGAACATATAATATAGACCTCAGTCAAATGTTAACAATTATTAAGATATAAATGACAGAGACTACCTTAATCACATATGGAATGGGTAAAAAAAAGAAAAAAAAATTCTGTAACATGATATACGGTCTTCGAATATGGAAGGCTTAGGACTGTCTGGCTTAGGTCAGACCCATCCACGTTTGCCCTCGGGTGGAAGATCTCATCGTTTGTCTTTGTCATTCACAGTGCCTGGCCATCCCCCCTTCCCCCTCTCCTGCCTTCCTTCCTGCCTTCTTCTCAAAGCCTGCCCTCCTTTGCCCGTGGAGGATGGGAGCAGGCTGTTTTGCAGTTTAGAAGGGAAGAAGCAACATTTGGATACTTATGGGTTGCCTGGGGCAGAAGACTTCCTCAGAACCCTTTCGGACAGGTCACAGCTAGGCCCTTTCCCTCCTGGGCCTCCAGCCCATCCCAGGGGAGCTCAGAAGGAACCACACTGTGGCCGCCAAGCAACCAAGCAACCAGGCAGGTTCCTACAGGCTTATCTGGAGGGCCCTCGCTGGTTCTCCTAGCGATGCCTGGAAGTCCAGAAGTGAGGGAGCGTCTTTTGGCAGGGGAGCATACTGTGGAAGCAAATAGTGCTTTCCTTGGGGAATTCTCTCAGACGGCACCCCTCCCAGAGATAAAAGGAGCATCTGGGACTCCCACGAGCCCTGCATAATAGCTTGGAGAAAGTACAGTATTCTTCAATTACACTGCTGTCTTCGGCACACATTATAAAGTGAGACGATGGTGTTGCAGGGTCATTACAAGCAATAAGCAGAGATCACCCTGCTCAGAATGTGAACTGGGATGTGATAGTGATCTCCTTGGGCCCGGGGCGGTGCTGAGTGCCAGAAAATACCCGCAATGGCTGACCGAAACCCAGAAGGAGGCCCTCACTGGACGCCACTCACAAGCCCAGCATTGTTCAGAATGCGAAGCCATTGAGCAATTGTTGCCCGATTCGCCATCTTGAAGATATCACTGAGACATAGGAAAGGCCCTGGAAAACGAAATAGGCTCAGTTGCAGAGAACAAGTCGTAACTGGTCAGAAGGACTTTTGTTTCATAGCATTTCCCTGTTCTGGGTCAAAATGGACACGTGGGGAACATTTTGTGTCCTTGGGAGAAAGAGCGTAGGAAGGATAGCTGCGAAAGTTTTAAAAAGCTTCCCAACTCTGCTGAGCACGTTTAAAACATCTCATGTCTTGGGGCGCCTGGGTGGCTCAGTCATGAAGCGTCTGCCTCAGCTCAAGTCGTGATCCCGGGGTCTTGGAATCGAGCCCCACATTCCCACAGAGGGCTCCGTGCTCGATGTGGGGGCCTGCTTCTCCCTCTCCCACTCTCCCTGCTTGTGTTCCCTCTTTCACTGTCTCTCTCTGTCAAAGGGATGGAATCTAAAAATAAAACAAAAACTCGTGTCTCTGGGACGTGGGGGCAGATGAAGCAGGGAGCCCTGAGTAGCTGGACAGCCGACTCAGGGTCCCAGAACAGGGCTCCCTCCCCAACTGCATGGGGTTGACTTTTGGTCACCATGAATAAATTCCCCAAGAAGAAAACATTGGTCACCTACACATAAGCAACTGTTGAAGAATAGTCCATTCCGAACAACTCGCATGTTCTGCTACTGGACACACCGGTGTTGTCATCGGGCCAACCAGCCTGCCTCCTCCCCAAGCCATCTTTGTCACATCACTGAAGTGTGAGGTTCCGGTACCCTTGCTAAATGGTGAGGTGAACACCTGTCCGGTCAGGAAGGGAGAAAGCCGGCTAGTGGGGGGAGCACATAAACTAGAGACAAAACCTCTCCAAGCAAACTCTCTTCTCAAGAAATTGTACTTATGAACCTTTATGAGGTTTGTCTCTGAAACACATGCCTCGTCAAAAAGCCTGAGCTCATTTCAGGGCTGGAAATTGAAGCGGGGGGCTTCAACGTCACAAAATCTTGGTGAAATCACTCACAGTAAGCGTGCAGATAGGAAACAGTATCCTTTTGCCAAAAGGGGGCTGAAACAAAAGGTCTTTATTTTATGAGTCTGGGAGAGTTCGTTTTATTTCATTAAGAAGCCCTAGATTTTTTCACTTTATGATACATGTTGATAGGTGTGCCTGGGGAGCTATTCTCCCGAAGGACGATGCATACTTTTCATACACTCCATAAATATGAAGTCTTACAATGGTCCCCTTGAGGGAGAGATAGATTCTGGATCGAGAGAGCAGGTAATCAGATGCCGAAGAAGTAAGATAGAAGGCAACGGGACAGGTTGCCAGAAAGTGGTGGGAAACAGGATAGGGACCTATTTATAGTCAGGGACTTGGGCTTCGAAACAGGGTGAACCCAGTTTCTGGGACAAAGCTATCCGTTCAGAGTTGGGCAAGCCACAAGCAGATTTGGGGCTGAGCCACCCAGCCCCCTGCATGTGGTCTCTTAAATTCTTGAAGATTAGCAAGAGGATTGGTTGGGCTAATATGTCCTCCCTCTTGACTGGCTTTCCTCCTTTGGCTACCTGGTGAACTCATGCATTCTTTAAGACTCTGCTCAGTTACCCAAGAGGACATTTCGTGGCCTGTGACACTTAGTGCTACAGATTTCAGCTTGGCAACCTTCTCCCTCTTGATTTGTAAGCCAAGTTAATTGCATCCCTCCTTAGGGCCCCATGGTATTGCGTGCATGTTACGTTTCACTGTGATTGTTACTGTAGGAAAGCATTACATCACATGGATTTGGAACGTGGACTTTGAAGGCTGAGAGGCCTTGGTTCGAATCATGGCTCCACCACTTCCTACCTGTAGGGCTTGGAGAAGATGACTTGACATCTCCATCTCTCTGTTTCCTCATCTGTAAAATGGGTTCATAATTTGCTACCTGTGGCGTCTGGTCGTACCGAAGATTAAGTGAAATGATTGTTGAGAATGAAATGAGACAACGCATGGAAGGCGCTTAGCGCCTGGCTAGCCGGAAGCGGGAGCTCGGGAGATCGCAGCTGGCCCACTGTGCTACTGCCCCTTTCAGGAAGCTCCTCAGTTGACAGGGATAAGGTACTCACAGAAGCAAAGAGAGCCGGCAGCTGCCACCACCACCATCTAGTTGACCCGGAAGGTCCTTCAGGATGCAGCCATTGAGTTAACTAGAAAGAAGAGCACTCGACCTCAGAGCAAGAGGCTCCTTATATGGGATAAGCAGTGGACCAGCCAAGCACCTGTGATCCCTCAGAGGGAGTGAGAGAGAAACAGAGGGAGGCACTAACAGAAGCCACCAGTCAGAGAAAGAAGGACAAGTCAGCAGCTGGAGCTGAGGGCATGGAAGCAAGAGAGTCTCTGCACTGAGGGACACAAACCCAGGGGCACCCCTGAGGCCAGCTGCCAAGGCCGCTGGAGGCCTGGGATCTTACCCTCAAAGCCGGAGTCATCCCCCCAACCGCCCCCCCCCACCACACAGCTTTCAACTCCAGAGAATGGGTTTTTATTAACAAGTGTTAATATTTATTGAGTATTTTCCATATATTAACTTACTTGAATCCTTTCAAGACCCCCTCAAACCGTGACAGGGGTGCAACCCTAATACTCATTTTAGAAGAGACACAAAGAAGCCAATGAACTTGCCCAAGGCCACCCAGCTCACAAAGGATGGAGTAGGGAGTCCCTATCTTGATCTTTCCAATTCCAAAGCCTGCTTCCCCTCAGGCCTACATTCTCCTCCCTGTCTGAGTCCTTCACTTTCCTATCTCACAAACTAGCCCTCACCTTCAGTCAGTCTTCACTAATCTCACTTAGGAGATAAACCCTTCTAGGGAAAAATATAAAGGATTTATTCTCTTTCTGGAACTCCCCTTGATGATTCAACATTAGAGGTGGAATTTTCCAGTGATTTTGCCATCGCTGTGATTAAATCATTCACGGGCCTTTTCAGTTTCATTTATTTATCCAACTCCTGTCCTTGTTGGGGGGGAAGGAGGTGGAGAACAGACTCCAAACTACTGTCATGATGGTGCCTAGCTAAGGTCAGGCTCTCCAAGCCACTTTAGCCTGGGTTGATCTTAACTCTCACCAATCAGAGCGCAAGTTTCTCTTCCAGGAGCCAACCTGTGAGCTGTCTTGGGGTATTAGGTCTCTTCATGCATTATTCATCAAGCGAGGCTCCGGACTTGAGAAAAACTTCGGTGGTGCCTCGGCTGGCCCACTCACCCACCCAGAGCTTAGCGTTCACTGGCCGGCCTCATCATTAGATTTGGATAACAAACAAGAGTGGTGAAGGACGCCCCTCTCCTCCTTACAGGGGGCTGTCAGAGCTCTCCATAGAGCCAGGACCAAAGCCCAGGAAAGGGGGTGGGGCGAGGCCTAGAATACTCTAATTTGCATGAAAAAAAAGTCCAAGGTTAAGTGCTACTGAGGGCTTGGCTTCTAGCCAAGAGAAAAAACCCTGGCCTGGAAGGATGACAGGAAGAGAGCAGAGTGTGATTGAAATTTGCCTGGTGGATGCTGGCAAGGGCGGCCTTGGGCCCTCACACCTTAAGTCTGAAACCCAGGGCAGGTGTCAGCATTCCATTACATAGTTCTTACCTAGTCAACTTCTACTTTCAACCCTCAAAGCTCACCTGGGCTGTGTTTTGAAGCTGTCTGAGGTCCAAGAAGGATCAACACAGATAAAGCTGGGCTTGCAGTTGGGTGCCATTTTGGATTTCTCTTGAATTCACCGTCCAACACACAGAAACTTTCTGTTAAGAGATTTTAACTGCATATATGCCTACATTCATACGCACGTATATGGCCATACATGTAGACATCCATATGTGTTCCAGATTTCTTTTAGAAGATAAAAAAAGCACAACCGTTTCCTAGTTCCTCAAGATCCTTTCTGTTTTGGGGGAAGCTAAATGAGGACATGACATCATGCTGAGAGAGGGAAAGAAATGTGAAGAAACCAACTTCTGTACTATTTTTCAGGTTTTACATTGAGAGCATATCGTTTTTAAAGGATAAAACCACCGTGGAGCTGTTTTTCCTGAACGCCAAGTCCTGTGTGCACAAGGTAAGATGGCCCATTTGTTACATTCAGTGAATGACTCCAGACGGACTGGAGTCGGGGGGACATATGATTTTCCTGTTCAAACAGAGAAAAATGGCCATAATCTTTTCCACTGCTGTTAAAAAAATATACAAATTTTAAACAAAAGGCAGCTCTTCTCAAATTCTGGGTGAGAAGGACATCCATCTGCAAAAGACTCATGCTCACAAACAGTTACCACAGCCTTAACAGCAGCTGATACTCCACACAGAATATTCCAGAAACACACAAAGATGGAGCAGTCAGATTGTGATTGAAACCTCAAAAAAGACCTATTGGAAATCTTGTTTCACAGAGTTTCCCCTACATCTCTCATAATTCCAAACCCATCTTATTTAGGGGCCCCTGCTCAGAGCCACATGTTTTAAAGCAGCATCTCAGTTATCTGTGGTGAGGGACCAGGTTTTCGCTTTATTGTTTTTTATTTGTATCCAATCTTTGGAGGATATATTACTTTTGTAAAATACAGTGAACATGAATTGCTAGAGAAATGATCCCATGCCAGGATGTCAGATTGCTCTAAAGCTTTCTCAGTTTTGACCTCACCCCCTTGCAGGCTATCCTTGCAATCAAGGCCTCTACTCTGGCCCCCTCAAACCACACCCTTGGCCAAGGCAGGGAGCCTGGGAACCTAGAGATGTTCATCTGGGGCGAACTTCTCCATTCTAGGTTATAGTTGCATTGTTCAGGATCTCTGAGCCCATGCCCACTTGCAGGGCCTTCCAGGGCCCAGAAGGTGGGAGCCCCTTCTATCCAGATACATCACCCTAAATCTGAGGGGTGCCGAGGATGCCCAGCCTAGAAAGACAAGGGGGGCAGACTATATATGGGTTGGGGAGCCTACACTGGTACGTTTCCCGTAGGCCTTCAAAATGTTAAGGGTGGCTCACTGAACACACACACACATACAGAGCTTTAATTGGTTGAAGACTCAGACTGGGCACAGTTTTTGTTGGATTTTTTAAAAACAGCTGTATTGAGAAATATTTGACTGTACATGTTTAAAATATACAGTTTTATAAGTTTTAACATGTATAGTAGCCATGAAATGATCACCAAAATCAAAAAAGATTGTATATCCAGCGAATATATCCAGCAACGGCACATCTGCTTTTTCTCACAATGGAGCACTTTACATTTTCTAGAGTTGTATGTAGATGGAATCCTGCAAAAGATAATGTTTTTTGTTTTCTTTCTTCTTTTAAAAGATTTTATTTATTTATTAGAGAGAGAGAACAAGATCAGCGGGAAGAGGCAGAATGAGAGGGAGAAGCAGACTCCCTGCTGAGCAGGGAGCCCAATGTGGCACTCAATCCCAGGCCCCTGGGATCATGACCTGAGCCAAAGGCAGATACTTAACCAACTGAGCCACCCAGGTGCCCCATCTTTTTGTCTTCTTTCAATAAGCATTATTATTTTGAGATTCATCTGTGTTGCTGCGTGTATCAGTAGCCCATTCCTTTTTGCTGCTCAAGTATTCCATGGTATGGATGTACTTTAAATTGTTTTTCATTTCCCCTCTGGGTTTTTTTTTTTCCCATTTTTTTCCAGCTTTACTGAGGTATAATTAACACATAACACTCTGTAAATTTAAGGAGTACAGTAGAATGATTTGAGACACATATATGTTACGAAATGATCCATTCACCTGTTGTGGACATTTGGGTTGTACCAGTTTGGGGACTATTAGAAATAAAAATGCAATGAACATTCATGAACAAGTCATTGTATATACACATACTTTCTTTTTTCTTGGGTAAATACCTGGGAGCAAAATGGCTAGATCATATGGTAGATATGCTTAATTTTTTAAGGTACTGCCAAAATGTTTTCCAAAGTAGTTTTCAAAAGTCAGTTGTTCATATATGCATGAGTTTATTTCTGGACTCGGTGTTTTGTTTCATTGATCTATTGGTCAGCCTTTTTGCCAGTAACATACTGTTTTGATTATTATAGCTTTAGAATGTGTCTTGAAATCAGAACAAACTTTAGCATTGTTCTTTTTTCAATGTTGTTTTGTTTATTGTATTTTTTGCATTTCCATATAAATTTTAAAATCAATCTGTCAATTTCAAAAAGCAGAACAAAACAAAACAATAAAACAAAAAAACACCTGTTGAGACTTTCATTAGGCTTGCACTGAATCTATAGATATAGATGTAGAATTGTAGGAAGATTTGACAACCTAGCAGTATGGAGTCATCAGACCCAAGAAACAGCATATAATCTCCATTTATTTCAGTCATCTTCAGTTTTTCTCAGCAGGGTTTATAATTGTCAGCCTACAGGTCTTTTGTCAGAGTTGTCCCTAAATCTTCCATATTACTTGATACAATTGTGAATGGTATCTTTGTGAATGGCATCCTTTTATTTCAATTTCTGAGTGTTCATTACTAGCATGTAAAAATACAATTGATTTTTGCATATTGCTTTTGAATCCTGTAACCTTCCTAAACTCACTTATCATTTTTGGCAGCTTTTTTTGTAGATTCCATCAGATTTTCTTTATAGATATTCATGATATCTGCTAATAAAGATAATTTTACTTTATCCTTTCTAGTATGCTTGTTTTTTTATTAGTTGTCAAATTTGTAGACATAGTTGTTCAAAATATTACCTTATTGCCTTCTTAACATGTGGTCTAGGATGCTGTTACATCTTTTGATCCTGATATTAATAACTGGTGCCTTTCTCCTTTTTTTCTAATTAGTCTGGCTAAAAGTTGATTGCTCTTGAGCTTCTCAAAGAACCAGCTTTTGGTTTCAGTGATTTTCTCTGTTGTTTTTCTGGTTTCTATTTCATTGACTTGTGCTATGATCTTTATTATTGTTACCTTTTATCTTTATTATTTACTTTCTTCCTTTTTCTTTGGGCTTCATTTGTTGTTCTTATTGTTGTTCCTTAAGATAGAAACTGAGATCGCTGTTTAGAGATGTTCTTTTCTAATACAGGCATTTAGTAATTAAAATTTCCTGAATACTGATTTAGTAGTATCCCACAAATTCTCATATGTTGTGTTTTCATTTTTATGTACTTCAAAAGATTTCCAAATTCCTCTTTCGAATATCTTCAATACCCTCTTGTTATATAGAAGAATGTAGTTTGGTTTCCAAATATTTGGGGATTTTTTTAGAGTTCTTTCTGTTACTTATTTCTAATATAATACCACTGTGGTCAGAGAACACACGTTGTAGGAATTAAATCCTTTTAAATTTACTGAGGCTTGTTTTATGGCCCAGAATATGTTCCATCTTGGTAAATGATCCATGTATACTTGGGAAGAATGTGTATTCTGCTGTCACTGTGTGGAATGTTCTGTGAATTTTAACACTGCTTTTGATTACAAGGCGCATTGATATAACTTTCTTTATGGTTCTTATGATTGGTGTTTATTGAGCATCTCGGACTTGTGGTTTATAGTTTTCATCAATTTTGGAAATATCTTAGCCATTTTTTAAAATATTTTGTTTATTTTTTAGAGAGAGAGAGCATAAACGGGAGAGGGAGAGGGAGAAGCAGACTCCCTGCTGAGCAGGGACCCTCACTGGACACAGGGCTCTATCCCAGGACTGTAAGATCATAACCTGAGCCAAAGTCAGACACTTAACTGACTGAGCTACACAGGAGCTCCTATCTTAGCCATTTTTTAATTTATTTCTAATTTAATCCCACTATAGTCAGAGAACGCACTTTGTATGAATTAAATCCTATTTAATTTATTGAGGCTTGTTTCATGACCCAGAATATACCATAGTTTTAATTAGATAGACTTGGTTGGTAGTAACGTTCATGTATCCTGCTGATTGTCAGTCTACTTCTTATATCAGGTATCAACAGAGTGATATTGAAATCTCTAGCTATTACTGTGGATGTTTCTATTTCTTTTTGCAAGTTGACCTAATTAAAATATTAGTTAGTTTTGTTCCATGCACTTCAAAGCTCTGTTAGTAAGGCATAAATGTTTAGTGTATGTGCTGCTGAAGCGAGCACAGGGCATAAATGTTTAGAATTGCTGTGTCCTCTTGATTATCATTGTAAAATGATCCTCTTTATCCTGGTAATATTCTTTTTTCTGAAGTCTGTTTTGTTTGATAGTAATATAATCACTTCAAGTTTCTTCTATTAGTGTTATTATGGTAAATCTTTTCTCATCCTTCAGAACTATTTCTATCTGTTTATTTGAAATGCAATTTTTTGTAGACAATGTAATTGCATCTTGATTTTTTTAATGCATTTTGACGATCACTGTATTTTAACTGGTTATATATATACTATTTACATGTAGTGTGATTTTTGACATGGTTAAGTTTAAGTCTGTCATCTTCCTGTTTGTTTTCTGTTTGTCTCATCTGTTTTTTTTCCCTCTCTGCCTTCTTTTAGATTTATTGTGTATTATATGATTCCATTTTACCTCTTGTGTTGGATTCTTAGCTATAACTCTTTGTTTTGTCATTTCCACATTTGCTTTGGGGTTTATAGTATACATTTTTAAGATTTATTTATTTTATTTATTATTTGAGAGACATTGAGAGAGATTGGGTGCGGAGGGAGAGGCAGAGGCCGAGGGAAAGAGAATCTCAAGCAGACTCCCCGTTGAGGGCAGAGCTTGAAATGGGGCTCAATCCCACGACCCTGAGATCATGACCTAAGCTGAAATCAGGAGTCTGAAGCTTAACTGACTGAGCCACCCAGGTGCCTCTAGAGTATACATTTTGAACTTACTATGTCTACCTTCAAGTGTCATAATACCATTTCATGTGTAGCACAGGAAGCTTATGATAGTGTTTTTCTCTCTCCCCCCATCAGCCTTAACACTGTCAGTGCTGTACATTTTACTTTTTGATATGTTATAGATGCACCCAACATTGTTGTTTTTGTATAAACATTTGATATTTCTGCCTACTTTTAAGATTTTCTTTTTATCAGTGCTTTTGATTATGAGGTGCTACAGTATAGTTTTCTTCATGTTTCTTGTTTTTGGTATTTATTGAGCATCTTGGCCTTGTGAGTTTGTAATTTTCATCAGTTTTTGAAATATCTCTGCCATTTTATCTTCAAATATCTTTTCCTATTCCCACCCATGCCTCCTTTGCAAACTCTAATTACATATATACTGAGCAATCTGAAGTTATCCCACAGCCCAGTGATGTTCTCTTCTTTTTATTTAGTTACTTTCGTACGCATGCTTTATTTTGGATAGTTTCTATTGTTCAGTCTTCAATTTCTATCTTTTATTTTGCAATCTAATCTGCCATTGGTCTCATCCAGTATATTAAGTTTTTATCTTTAGAAGTTTGAGATCATTATATCTTCCATGTGGCTACTTAATTTTTTGAACATATGAGATATGGTTATAATTGTTTCAAAGCCTTTCTCTACTTTATTATCTGTGTCAGTTCTGGTAGGTTTTGACAGATTGATTTTTCTCCTCATTATGGGTCATGTTTTCCTGCCTACTTTTTGCATGCCTAATAATATTTGAATGGATGCTGGACATTGTTTAATTTAACTTTTTGGGCACTGCATATTTTTATATTCCTATAAATATTCTTGACATTGGTTTTGCTATAAACTTTAATTACTTAGATGAATTTTGACTTTCTTTAAGTCTTAGTTTTATGATTTGTTAGGCTGGCTTAGAGCTGTGCTCGCTCTAGAACTAATTATTCCCCATTACTGAGGCAAGACCTCCCTAAGTAGTCTACTCAATGCCCCATGAATTATGAGTTTTTTCTGTGGGAGCCAACTTTGTGTAAGGACCAGGTACTCTTCCTTTTCATCTTCTTGGATGGTTCTTTCCCCAGCCTTGGGCAGTCTCTTTCTATGCATGCAGTAAACAGTACTCTGTAAATCTTCAGGATGCTCTTGTGAAGCTCTCCTTTCTCTGGCACTCTATTCTGCAAATATCCATTTTGGTCTCCCCAGTCTCTCAGCTCTGTTTCCTCAACTCAGGAGTCCACCTTGCTCCATCTGTGTAAGACCTTCACAGCCTAGAAACATTCTCACAGCAGTAAGTGAGGGCAGTCATGGGGTTCACCTCATTCAAGGTTCACTGTCCTTTGTTGCCTTTTATTCAGTATTTTGAAAACTTTCATTTCATATTCATTGGCTGGTTTTCTTTTTTTTTTTTTTTAATATTTTATTTATTTATTTAACAGAGAGAGAACACAAGCAGGCAGAGAGGCAGGCAGAGGCAGAGAGAGAGGAGCAGGCTCCCTGCAGAGCAAGGAGCCCGATGCGGGACTTGATCCCAAGACGCTGGGATCATGACCTGAGCCAAAGGCAGCTGCTTAACCAACTGAGCCACCCAGGCGTCCCTCATTGGCTGGTTTTCTTAGTTTTGTTTTTTGTTGTTGTTTTGGTTTTGTTTGTTTACTTTTTTGTATTTGATGTAATCCAATCCCTGTTAATCCATCTTGGCTAGAAATAGAAGTATTCAAATCAGAGTTTTTGGTTAGTTCTATGGAGAAAGTAAAATGTCTTCAGCACCAAAGACTTGATGAAAGCCTCTTTGTTGAGACTTGAGCTTCCTTAAGAACTCCAAGAGTTGACTGAGAAGTAGATACGTATATAGCAAATACAGTATTTACTGAGTCAGGAGAAAACATTTCGTAAACCACGGTTGGTCATCATCTCCTATGTGGAGAAGTACAATTACCCCTTGTTATATTTTTCACTACCTAGCTGGCCATGGTCCAATGAAACAGTTTCCTTGATTGCTTCTTTGCTCTGTTGCTATGTAAAGAAAGATATAGGGGCAAATTTTAACTCATGATATTCCTCTCGTAGCTTTGTATGCCAAATTCTGTTGGTCTTGAGGAAGTACTGAAAAGTAGAGTTCTTTTAACTTCTGCTCTTATGGTTGTCTGTTCTTGAGATATCCTTTCTAAATGGGAGTGTTTTGTGACTTGTCAAAGAATTTAGAACTTTATAAAATATAGTATTGTTAGGCACTATGACCTATGAATATTTTTGTGATTATTTTTTAAATTCAGTTGTAAGAATTTAGAGTTGAATATTTTCTAAGTAATGTGCAGATGGCTAGTAACAAACAGTTTCAAGAGATGTTAAAGGATATGGTAAGTGATAATAGGATCACATAGATGTGTGGTAAAGCAGCTTGCAAGTAATTTCTAAGATATATGATAATTTAAGAACATCACACATAGGTGATAGCATCTGAATCATGGACACAGGAGTAAATAAGTTTTATGAGAACATAGTCTCGGCTATAGAACACACATGAGTGGATTGCTGATTGGTGAAAATCAGTCATCGATACGATAGCTGCTGTTAATTTAGGGCTCAGTGCTGGATATGAGAGTAAATGGGGCTTCCTTCCACACTGTGCTGAGGACATACTTCCCACCAGTGATGTGTTCAGCAACTTTAGTCACCCACTACCCACACCTCTTTCTCCCTGCCAGATAGCTGTCCTCGTCTGCCAGCTCCTTCCTTCCACTCAAAATAAACATACAGGGAGGAAAAGAGAGCTCTTATTTGCAAATACTGACAAAGCCACAATATCTCTTTGCATGCTTGGTTAGTAAGAAATATGACTTGTGATAAAGTTTCATACAGTGACTAAAGCCCTGCATAGCTACGTAAAAGTGGATTTGTTTTAAAAATTCACCCCTGTGAGTATGTCATTTGAAACACTGGGTGGTTCCTTTAAAAAACGTAAAAGCCTATTGGATTGTTCTCTAGTTATTGTAGATATCAATTAAATGTTAATAGTAATCTTACAGAAAACTAGTTATGGTCGATGTCAGTTACAAAGTCATTGGTATATAGGCCAAAGTCAACCATGGCTAGAACTGAGTACATAAGAGAGTATTTATTTAGCAATTCTTTCCTTTTTGTGCCTGCTACCTGCCAGCACTGTTTGAGGCTACTTATAACTGGAAATGCTCTGAGGATTTCTTGATTTTTCTCCTTGCCTTGCTGAGCCATTTTTTCCCATGTCAAATGATCTGGTGAGATTGGAGCAGCGTTTCTCACCTTTGACTACTTTTATCAGCTTTGCAACAAATGCTCATTTTTAATGAGCAAGCTCTTGCCTTCTTGCCCCTCTCCATGGAATCAGAATTGAGGAGAGAGATGTAAATCAGCCTTTCCAACAAGATTCTTTGGTGATTTTCCTGAGCACTTCAGTTGAAGAACCACTGGGTTTTCTGTGTGTTAAAC
>CM052799.1:31570727-31769247 GCA_028533885.1 Nasua narica | reverse complement strand
ATTCACTTTTCCTTTCCTTCTTCTAATGTCCTCCATTATGCCCCACAAGTAAGTGAAACCATATGATAATTGACTCTCTTTGCTTGACTTATTTCACTCCGCATAATCTCCTCCAGTCCCATCCATGTTGATACAAAAGTTGGGTATTCATCCTTTCTGATGGCTGCAAATTATTCCATTGTATATATGGACGACGTGTTCTTTATCCATTCGTCTGTTAAAGGGCATCTTGTAGAGCTAGCATTTCTTTCTTTCTTTTTTTTTTTAGAGCTAGCATTTCTGATGAGTGCTGCGTTATCAGTATTCTAGCACTAGAATGGCCTGTCCTAAGTCTTAAGGATTCTTTCATTTGTACATTTGTGTGTAGATGTGTGTTGTGTTTACTTTAAAGGCAATACATGTGATACTTTCTAGCACATAATATTTCTGAACGACGCCAGGGACCATGGAAAGACTGAGCATACCCAGAATTCATTGATGCATCTCGTTACTCCTTCATAATACTATAAAAAGCAGTATGAGACATTTTCCTAGCTCTGCAATACAAGAAATCTCACAAACAGAATTAGGAGTTTATAATCATGCACACACAAACACTATACTTTAAATCTACAGCTCAGGGTGCCTGGGTGTTGGTTAAACATCGGACTCTTGGTTTTGGCTCAGGTCGTGATCTCAGGGTCTTGAGATTGAGTCCTGCGTAGGGCTCTGCGATCAGCATGGAGTGTGCTTGAGATTCTCTGCCCCTTTGCCCCCTTGCCCCCCCTCCCCCACACAAACTCTTTCCCTCAAATAAATGAGTCTTTAAAAAAAAATCTGCAGCTCAAGAATCTATCTCATGATCTTGAGCTATTTTCTTACCAAAAAGAGTTTAAGAAACTTTTGAGTATTAGACCACTTTCTTGGAAATTCACCACATGCTTTGAACATGTTCAAGGCTTCAAGAAATTCTTCCATATGCAAACATGTGATTTTGTTTAACCCAATATTGTCCAAACTTCCTTGCATATGAAAATTTTCTTTCAAGCAATACTTACTAACGGACTGCTGACCACACTCGTGAAAATGCTATTGTGGATCTACGCTATACCATTAAATAATAAAGCAGAAAGTGACAACTCTAAACTTCCTGGGTATTAGCCTATGTTAGATCTAACCATAGGATAAAACCTAGGTCTATTCTGATTCTTTCAATAAAACGTCTCTGGAGTCAATCAAGGGATGTTGACGGGGGTGCTAAGCCAGTTAGGACTTCCTCTGCTCCAGGCTGAGCAGGAAGATACACCATACCAAAAAGGACCAGACATTAGCTCAGGCATGCCCTAACAGATTTCACTGTGCTCCCTTTGCTTTTCTCAAAAGCTCTCATCTCTTTGTCCCTCGAATAAATGTAGAAACACAAAAGAACCGGACATTAGTAATCCTATAGAAATTAGTTATTGCAAGACTATACAATTATATTAATACTTATCCCCCCTCCAGCCCCCTTTCCTGACTAAGACCTTATTTGATGTGCCCTTTCATTAGGAGACTCGGCGAGAGCCTCAGCCCACCCTAAAACATGCTCTTACCCCACTCAGAGGGATAGAGCATATTGCATAATGGTCTTAGAATCTGAAAGCTGTTTGCATTTAAGTGTGTGAAGCTGGAGGTGCCATAGCCCATTTCAAAGCCCATGTGGCTTTCGAGGGCAGTCTGGCCATGTCCATTAAAAGTAAGAATGTATCTTTTCATCCAGCTGTTCACCAGCTTTGGGAATTATCCCATGGAAGATGTTACTGAAATATGAAAAGATAAATATAAAAAGATCTTAAATAATCGTTTCTAATAATAGGAACCTGGAAACTGCCTAAATACACTACAACAGGGATTAGTTAAATAAAGGACAAATCATTTGTGTGATACAGGTACTATGTGGTTATCAAAGAGTAGAACAGTGTCATTTCCAACTAACATGGAAACGTGTCCAAACTACCTTGTCACCTTTAAAAAGAATCAAGTTACAGACCATGAATATACAGTGATTGTTGTTAATTTTATTATCTACTTTTATGTATATAAAATGGAGTTTACACATAGGGAAAAACAGAAAAAAGTATGGCATAGCCTAAATTTCTGTTATCTCTGGGAGTGAGGTTATGGAACTTTTGCTCCCTAAGTCATGCTTTTATAATTTTTTTGAGCTAGAAGCTTGAATTATTTTAAATCAGAAAAATAAAAACAAAAGCAATCAGTGTTGTCACTGAACTTTACCTCTTTAAAGCTGTGTGAAGAGAATAAAAACATTTTGCTTATCACTTTCCCTCCATCAGAAAAACACTCAGTCACCTTTCTCCCTGGGCAAAGCTAATGGAAGTTGAAGATTCCTCATTGGTTTATCTAGAAAAGCAAAAAGTCTACTCTTTTTTTATTTTAAAGATTTTATTTATTTGACAGAGAGATCACAAGTAGGCAGCAAGGCAGGCAGAGAGAGAGGGGGAACCAGGCTCCCTGCTGAACAGAGAGCTCCGATGTAGGGCTCCATTCCAGGACCCCGAGATCATGACCTGAGCCGAAGGCAGAGGCTTTAACCCACTGAGCTACCCAGGTGCCCCAAAAGGTCTATTCTTAAAAACAACAGGCAGAATGGCTTTTTTTTCCCAATTGTAAAAGTAATAATTGTCTATTGTAGAAAATGCAAAAAAATACCAAAAAATTGATTCATATGCCTAATACTGGGGTATTAATTGTATTATTGTGCCATATTTCTTTCTTTTGAGCATAGATTTTTCTTGGTTGAGATCACTTGCTGCCTACATTTTACATTTTGTTAGACTTTCAACTTTTTATATAAGCTTAGGCTGCTTTAACCTTACCTGGTCCACTTTGCTTCCTGTATTCTCTTTGGTCTTATGTTTGGAGAGTAAGTGTGCTGCCTGGGGAAGGAGTAGAGGGATACTTTGCTGTTACGCATTTTTATTTCATTAAATATAAACTGACACATGGAGGATAGGGGCCAGGTTTTCTGTATGTCAGAATCTCCAGGACCTCTGTCTTAAATAACAGGTTGTTAAGTGGACCAGTAAGTAAAGGAGTGAATGATTAAAGAATGAACAATTGGATAGCACGGTTGAGGCATTTTAGGAGGTGAAATCGACAAGACTCCACACCTCCCCAGTCTTCGCTGGCCCCTGCTGCCTCCCGGGGCTGTGGAATGCGGGGACTCTGCAACCAGGCACCCTTGGCTCAAAAACATGGCCTTGGCTCTCACCTGGGCGTGGTACTTAACGTTTTTAAGCCTCAGTTTAACTGTTCAAGCAGGGACAGGAATAGTACCTGCCTCAGTGGATAGGTTAATGTATGCAAAGCATATAGTACCATGTCTGGCATGCTGTTTTGCCGTTCATATTCTTGCTCTTTTTACTATTGCCCTTCCCTATCGGCCCGTTAGGAGGATGCACAAGTCCTGGATTATTGCTGGAGCCTCTTCCCACATTCGCCCTGTGGTCAAACTGAAATACCTCCTCGTTCCCTGAGGATCCCAGCCTTTGCCAAACTTCTGTGCCTTTTTTATATACTTAGCCTGCTGAATGTCTTTTTCTCTTTTATGTTCTTATTTCCCGGCTGACTGCCTTCCTCCCTCCCTTCGTTTCCCTATGGCAAATATTTCGCTTATCCTCCAGAAATCAGCTCCAGCCCAGGCCCCTGAAGCAATGCTCTCCTCCCCTTAAGCACCATTACCAGTGTCTTACAGGAGCTCAGGTCTTCCAGCCTCCGAAATATCCTTTACATACTTCTCCTAACTCTCCTCCCATTGTGTCGAATTGTTTGTTTGTATGTCTGCCGCCCATGACCAGACTAAGTCCCTGGGTCCAGGTTAGCCCTTAGTCATGATCATGGCCCAACCACTGGCACAGAGCCTGGCCTATGCTAGAGGCCCTCAGTAAGTAATGGTCAAGTGAGCAAAGTAAATGGAGTTTACACTAGCAAGTGCATTGATCAGTCTTTCAAAATGGGCTTGTGAAAAGATCATATTAAATTAAAAATCAGTTCTGAGTAACAACCATAAAATTAGACTTTTTCAGCTTTCAATCCTATTTTGTTTTCATTAGTTGAGATGGAGTTACTGCTCCTAAATTCAATTTTCTGCCGTTGGTGCCGCACTTGTAACCTTGAAATTTAATATACTGAGTTTATTGGACTACAATTTGGACATCACATGATGGGATTTGGAAAGCACAGGCATCTCAGCATACGTACTATAACCTTTGTTGCTATACTCAACTCTTAAGTACCTTGTGGAGACGTTCAGGAGAATCACTGTAAAATCAGCTACAAGGATAGGTGGACACACTTCTTTGCTCTTTGATTCAAACATTTTCTCTTGGAATTCCAAGGAAATAAGTCATCAACTTTTGATCGCCTCTGGGACAGAGGAGCATTGAGAGTATATGTAGAGGGAATCCAGTTAATCCTAAAGCCCTCATGTTAGCTGAGTCTTCTGGCATTTTCTCCCATCCATCCCATTCCGCCATACTGTCCTCCCTATCATTAACTTTTCTTCTTCCTTCTTACTAGAGCCCAAGTTACCAGAGAAGCAACAAAAAAGCAGGGATAGGAGAAATATTGGAGAAATAAATCCTCCCCAAAGTTAATACACAAGCTCCTGAATAATCAAAACATGATTTTTTTTTTTTTTTTGGAGAGGGAAATATTCCCTACAACCTGGAAAGATTTTTTAGAAAAGATTTTATGTATTTATTTGATAGAGAGGCAGTGATCTCTCGATCACAATAGGCAGAGAGGCAGGCAGAGAGAGAGGAGGAAGCAGGCTCCCTGCTAGGCAGAGAGCCTGATGCAGGGCTCCATCCCAGGACCGTGAGACTGTGACCTGAGCCGAAGGCAGAAGCTTTAACCCACTGAGCCACCCAGGGGCCCCGAAGAGATATTTTTTAAGTACACATTCATGGAAAAACCTCTTACTATCCCTATTCGTAATGGCTTAAAAAAAAAGACTTTATTTACTTATTTGAGAGATAGAGAGAGCATGAGCAAGGGGAGGGGCAAAGAGAAAAGCAGACCTCCTCACTGAGCAGGGAGCCTGACCCGGGACTTGATCCCAATACCCTGGGATCAGGGGTCAGGACAGACGCTTAACCGACTGAGCCACCCAGGTGCCCCCCTATTTATAATGTCTTAAGAGAGACACATGGCCTCAGGTCCATTTAACCTAACAGTATGTAAAGCATACTCCTCTCTAACCAATCCAATACTTCGGCATCACATTCATTTTTCTTGTCACAGAATTACTGCATGTAGTTCATCAGACAACAATTTGAGCAGTCCCTGAGAACTGAAATATATTCAGTAGATCTACTGACCAGGCAGTTTTACAATTTGCAGTTTGAAGAGTGAATATGTGTGTGTGTGTGTGTGTGTGTGTGTGTGTGTGTAAGCACATGCCTGCCCATGTGCATGCGCGCACTCGTGTGTGTGTGTGTGTGTGTGTGTGTTTTAATCCTCAAGTTCTTTTCAAGATGCTGAAATAATTTAAAGAATCAGCAACAGAAATTGAATTTTGTAGGCTATAAGTTCTGTCTACACAGAGGCGCGCGTGCCTCCTCATAATAACCGGCCATCAGTATTTACCAAGTGAAGTCACTAAACTAAACATCAGAGTCGGTTTGACGGCTACCAGTCTACAAAGAACAAAGAAATCTAATATCAGATTTTAAAGGGCTATGGCAAGTTTTATAATAAGTATTTCACCTTTTTCTATTTCATGTGGTTTTTCCCTCTGTTTTCCTGACATTGAAGTTATGTGCATCTTAAACCATGAGCATTCAGATATATGGTGCCTTGGACATTTGTGAGAATCAAAGTTTTCATAATAATAGCTTATAACACAGGCTGGTTTGAATCCTCAGGGACTTGCCGTATGTGCCCTGCCATTTGCCTTTATCACCTTCCTAAGATGGTGGAGAGGGAGATGTTTGGTCCTCAGTGGAAAAAACTGGGGTCCGCAGACATAAAAGAACCTCATCACAGAGTAAATAACAAGGAAAATGCCTTCCACGTGGCACTGGCCAGGGGAAATTTGCAAAGAATGGATTTTTTTGTTCACTGGTATATCGCCAGCACAAGTAGGCACTCAGATATTTGTTGACTACATTGAGAAGAGCTACTAAAAATGCAGTTGAAAAGCCTGCATTTCCTAGCAGCGCCATTTAGCATGAATTATCTTAAAACAGTTAAACTCAGCATTCATACTTTTGGTAAAACATCATCTCAGGAATGAGTTATAAGAAGAGCTCTACAGCTAAATTTGACTCAACAAAGTCATAAAAATAGTACGATCAATGTTTGGACAGAAGCAGGGGGAAGTAGATGGTCCATTCAGCTGAAAATATAATATCTTAAATGTAGGAATGAATGAAAAGACTCTATAAGATGTTTTCTCAATTTATTCTAGAAATCAAATTTCTTTACATTTCCTGCTTTTGAAAATGCTTAGTTTGACATCCTTGAAGACACATATCTTGGATTTCAAAAGGAATATGGCAAAGAAACTTCCCAAAACAAATTTACCAATACCAGATCTCTCTCTCTCTCTCTATCCATCTTTGCCCGTCTTTCTTTCTTTTTTTTGTTTTTAAGATTTTATTTATTTATTTGACAGAGAAGGAGATCACAAGGAGGCAGAGAGGCAGGCAGAGAGAGAGGAGGAAGCAGGCTCCCTACTGAGCAGAGAGCTCAATGTGGAGTTCGATCCCAGGACCCCGAGATCATGACCTGAGCCAAAGGCAGAGGCTTTAACCCACTAAGCCACCCAGGCGCCCCTTCCCTGTCTTTCTATCAGCTATCTGTCATCTCTTTGTTCAACCCATACTAGACGCAGATATATGTTGCCTTTCTTTTCTACGGAGTTATACGTGTTCAGGAAGCCTTAGGAGGAAATCTGAAGGGCTATCTTAATATTTTTCAAACAGAAGAAATTGACGGAAGATTCCCATTTCATAATTAAGAGGGTCTAATAGTGATGTTTTGCAATGTGGATTCATTAGGAAATAGGCTAGGATATCCACTTCAGTTAAACCTGTTGAATTGGCCACAAATAGTTTACTCATGTGATATATACTGTAAGAGTGTGATTGACTTCTCAGCTAGAGGCAGTGGTTCATGAGTGCTTGCCACCAACCAAGATTGTTTGCTTGCTCATGGAGAGACTGTCCGAAGTATGGCCCAGTGGCTGCCATGGGGAAGTTGAGGGGGTGGGGAGGTTGGGCACTGAGGACAGGGAGTCCCACCTGCCTCGCTGTGAATCCTGGTTCCACCACTCATGATTGGGTGGCCTTGGGAAGCCATCTTGTTGTCTTCTTAAGCTTCTGTCTCCCCATATTCCCTCCTCACAGGGCCGTCCTGAGGATTCAGGGAATTAATATTTGTCAGCCTCTTGGAAGAGATAATTAGCACTTCAGTGTTTCTTGTTTTTGTTGTTATTATTGACAGTATTATTCCAAAATTCTGTTACAAGATGTTTTCATTTATAAGAAGTGCTTGAGCGTTAAAAAACCACAATTACAGCATAAAAGGAGAATGTTGATGAAAATATTTTTTAAGTGTGGTATGATCTATTGGAAAAATAATAATAATAAATAAAAAATAATCACTAACCCAATCAGATGGATACACAATAGTCCTGAAAACAAAAGTATCATGGCATATTTACGCAAGCACAAAAAAACCAAAAATGTCTAGATAGGATACTGACTTTAGCAGAACTTCATTATTCGAAGGCTTAATTTTAACATCGTGACCATAACTTTCTCCTGATTCATCCTTTTCTCTCTCTAATCATCCTTGATTACCTTGTAAGCTGCTTTGCACTGTTTTTAAAAAATATGACTAGTTTCTCAGCTGAACACCCCACTACTACAAATTCAAACTGTAACCATAAACTGGTGCCAGAGTGCATTTAAGCAATTAGAATGCTGTAATTAAAGTCTGCTGCGTATGTCATCTTATAATGCACAAGGATAAGTACAGAAGTTGAGAGCTTGGTTCTAAATATTTACTTAATGACGGTTATTCATCTGTTCTGCAGTTGTCTCCCCTCATATTTATCAGATGTGGGTGCCTTGGAACCTCCATGCTTATTAGCAGAACATGACCTATTTAGGCTCCCTGCCTTTCTTGCATCGCCTAACAATTTGGCTGTAGATCACCACACCTAATTTTCAGGGCAGTCTCATAAACATTCACTCCCTTGCTTTGAAATTCTGTTGGTGCAAGAGTTTATAAAAAGGATTCAGATACTGCAGAATGGTGGAGTCAGTCTCTCTCCTATTTACCATGTGACCATCTCATTCTTCCTGGACTAATGGAGAATAAAGCAGAGCCTCAAAATCTCAAAATGGCGGTGGGGGGTGGGGAGGGCGTTGTGGATAAAAATGAGATTTGGGAGCAGAAAACTTATAGTCCTGATATTTTTTTGTAGCATTATCTCATAGAACATTGTCCTCAAAATGTTTCGTGTTTTTTTCTTAATTATAGATTAATTCATTAAAAATATTTTTTGGGTTATCCACGATGTGGTAGGGACTATGTAGATGCTGGGTATATAGCTAAGCAAACAGATCTCTGCCTGTGTAGACTTTGGAGTTTTATGTGATGAATACCCTATTTCACAAGTTGCATGTGTCTAAAATCCAGTTCCTATTCAGTTTTTCTAATTGTCTCATTAATGTTCTTTAAAGCTTTTGGGTTTTTTTTCCTGTTCTGATCCAGAGTCCAATCCCGGCTCACACATTGTTAGTCAGTCATCATGCCTCTGAAGTCTCCATAATTGGAAACAGGTGGCCAGTCTTTCTTCAGTTTTTCCTCCACTGGTACTTTTGAAGGGTATAGGCCAATTGCTTTGCAGAATGTCTCTCCATTTCTGATGTATGGATTTGTCTAACTCAGTGGTTTGAAACATGTATCATGTTGCACATATCTCAGAATCATCTAAGAACTTGGTGAAAATGCTGAGACCCACACCCTGTCCTATTTCATCCTGTCTTACTTCAGTCAGCCTGGGCCTCTTGTCCCAGCAATTCTGCTACACATCAAAGTTTGCGAGCCACTAGCCTAACATAATTTTGTTGTGGCAGGAATATCGTGAAAGTGATGGGTGTTCTCATTGTATCTTGCAAGGAGGCTGGCAATGTCAGTAGAGCTCCGGGTTTTGTTGTTGTTGTTGTTTGTATTTAAAAGATTTATTGGGGCGCCTGGGTGGCTCAGTGGGTTAAAGCCTCTGCCTTTGGCTCAGGTCATGATCTCAAGGTCCTGGGATCAAGCCCTGCATCGGGTTCTCTGCTCAACACGGATCCTGCTTCCGCGTCTCTCTCTCTGCCTGCCTCTCTGCCTACTTGTGATCTCTCTCTGTCAAATAAATAAATAAAATCTTTTAAAAAAAAGATTTTATTTATTTATTTATTTATTTATTTGAGAGTGAGAGTAAGGGAGCACGTGTGCATATGCATGAGAGAGAGAGAGAGAGAGAGAGAAAACACAAGCAGCACAAGCAGGGGGAGAGGGAGAAGCAGACTCCCCACTGAGCAGGAAACCTGATGTGGGGCTCCATCCCAGGACCCTGAGATTAGGACCTGAGCCAAAGGCAGAGCCTTAACCGACTGAGCCACCCGGGCGCCCCATCAATGTGTTATCTTCCATTCTGCCATTCATTTTGATGATCAAGATGCTTGTATTGCTGTAGCCTCAGAATCAGCCATTTTTCCTTTCCGTGGAGAACGGTGTTAGAAATCAAGATCTGGTTTCTATTTAAACTAGTTGGAACTTCATCCCAAAGGGGGAAAAAAAGGGTATCACCTGTCCACCTAAAAATAAAATGCATTGCATGAACTGTACCTGGGCTGATCCTCGGGAAAGTGCGGTCTGCCTAGTTTCCCTTCTTTCTCATTTCCATATCCGTGTATTCCTTTGTTTATCCTCCCACAAATGAACACTAATCCACATGCTGCAAAACTTTCTCTTTCTCTTTGCTCCTATCTTCGTTGTGATCAGGTTTCTGAGAAGCGGTCTGCCCAGATACTTTGGACATAATGCTTGTGTGTTTGAAACTGTGAGACACACCCACAGAAACACCTGTACTTCTTGGCTTTCCTTGTAATGCTTTTTCCTTTTTCAAAGCGTTTTTACATCTTGTTTTTCTTTTTGTCCTCAAACTCCATGAAGCATGTGAGACAGGTATTATTTTCCTTTCATGTTTTTAGAAAGTGAAGCTGGAAGAGCAAAGGACTTTCTGACATCTAACACCAACTTGTGTTGGGTGTTTTAAGTTTGCATATCTAGTCCTTATCACCTAGTACTTAGCTTACAGTGTCCATGGCTGGTTAAGCCTGGGCTATGTGCTCATGCTTCAGAAATTCATTCTGAGTTGAAAATCAAGGCAAATCAACTGAATAGTGAATCAAGAAACACAAGAAGCATTCCCTTTTTTAAAAGGAAATATAAAAATGCCTCCATCAACTTTTTACTTCATTACTCTTTTAGTTGATCTTCTACAAATACTATTGAACAGGTGCCCTGTGCTAGGCGGTGTTCCAGGTCCTGGAGATAGAGCTAGGGCCAAATAGATAAAAACCCGTACACTTGAGAATCTTACCTATGAGACAGGGGTGATAGTGGGTGGGAAGAAAAACAATAAAGAAAATAGATAAGGTGTGTAATGCATTCGAACATGCAAATAGGATCACCAAATACAGTTGTCCAAGGTGCTCACTGCTCAACTCCATGCCCGAAGGTGCCATGAGATCTTGGACCTAAACAACTGAAGACGGAAATTCCACTAAGTAAGATGAGAAAAACTTTAGGGAAGATGAGGAGTTCTGTTTGCTTCCTAGCTGTATGTTATAGAATAACAGACATAGAGAAAAGTGCATATAACGTAAGTGTGCAGCTCAACAAACTTTCACAAACTGAACCCATCTGTGCAAACAGCATCAATATCAAGTAAACAGAATATTACCACCCAAGAAGCCCCTCACCTGTTCTCTTCCAGTCATTAATCCCTCCCCCCACTTCCGTGACTTTTAATAACATTTATTACTTTTGGCTGGCTTTATAGTTCATATAATTGGAGTCATACAAAACATCTACTCTTTGATGTTTGACCTATTTTTGTTCAAATTATGTTTTTGAGATTCATCTGTATTGTATGTAGTTTAGGCTAGCTTGTTCACTTTCATTGCTGAATAGTAGTCTGTAGTCTATAAATTTACCACAGTTCGTTTGCTCACCAGTGGGCATTGGGTAGTTTGCAGTCCTTAGTTATTTTTTTAAATTTATTTTTATTTATTTGACAGAGAGAGAGAGATCACAAGTAGGCCGAGAGGCAGGCAGAGAGAGAGGGAGAAGCAGGCTCCGTGTTGAGCAGAGAACCCGATGCAGGGCTTGATCCCAGGACCCTGAGATCATGACCTGAGCCGAAGGCAAAGGCTTTAACCCTCTGAGCCACCCAGGCGCCCCAGTACTTAGTTATTACAAATAGCACTAGTGTCCATCATTTAGGGGACACATGTGAACATGTCTCTTAGGAGTTTACCTAAGAGCAGAATTGCTGGGCTGTCATGTGTATGTTAAGATTAGGTAGACCTTGCCAAAAAGTTGGTCCAGAACTAAGTTATAGTCCGCCAGCAGTGTATGAGAAGAATGTAGTTTTGATGTGTTAAGTAAAATGTCTGCTTCATGCAGTGCCATGAGATGGACCAAGTACATTGCAAAAAAGTACACCAAAATGTTATTCGAAGACGATTTTACTATATGGCTACAAAATACAAATAAATAAGCTAAAACTTATTGGCAATATAAGCTTTGGTGAAGAAATTTAATACTAGTCAAATACGCTAAAAATAATAATCCTACATAATGATAACCAGGAATTATAAATGAAAAAGGTGGCCTCTTTATAAAGGAAAATATAAAATACTGAGTATTAACCCTAACATTAGATGTGTATGATCTTTATAGTATATTGTAAAACTTTATGGTCACTACAAAACCATTTCTTTTTTTTTCTTAATAAAGCTATTTCAGTAGAGACATACATGGTTCCAAAGAGGAAGGCAAATTATTATATATATGTACTTTTTTAAACTTAACAAGATTATTTTTTTTTAAAGAGTTTACTGATTTATTTGACAGAGATCACAAGTAGGCGGAGAGAGAATGGGAAGCAGGCTCCCCACTGAGCAGAGAGCCTGATGCAGGGCTTGATCGCAGGACCCTGAGATCACGACCCGAGCCCCCGAGCCGAAGGCAGAGGCCCAACCCACAGAGCCACCGAGGCGCCCGACAAGATTATTTTAAATTAAAAAAATATGTGAAAGAGAATGTTAAAGATTATTATGCAAAAGTAAAGCACTTCGATATTGAGATCTATTATAAGGGAACATTGATGAAATGTTACAAAACAACACAAAAAATTAAACAGTGTCCCAGACCAAAGTAGATTACTATAGATATAATAATATGGAATAATGTAAGAAGCAACATGGTGCATAAAGCAGAGAAAATAACACGGAGAGAATATTTGAGCCTAGGCTTTATGGTAAATACTTTATATTTGTCCCTCATTATTGCTCTAAGCAAGCCACTAAATTCAGTATTATCATTCCCCTTTTTGTAGATGAGGAACTGAGTTTCAGAAAAATAGCTTGCTCAAACCCCAAAGATTTTTCCAATGAGGAGATGGACCCCAGTCTCATCTGACTTCATAGGCCAGGAGAAATAGAACAGATTGAAGGATACAGTTTGTGCCCAGTAGACAGCACAAAGGGTTAACACTGGTAGCTCAAACAAAATGTAAGATCTCAAATAGGAAAGTGAACAATGGCTCGTTTCACACATGGGCAATAGCAAATAATATGAAATTGCAAGGGAGAGGCTCAAATTGATTAGTAATCGAAGAATTGCAAATCCCAACAATTTTGCAGTATTGATACTTTTCTAATTAGCAAGAATAATTTCGTTTCATGTGGCGTATAAAAATACGTACACTTCCCTAAGATGGAAAAATCAGTGAGAATGTTTGATATCTTTATCTAGGTGATGATCGCATGAGTGTATACACGTGCCAAAATTCACCACACTGTGCACTAAGATCTGTGTTCATTACCTTATGTACCTCAATAAAAAGAAGAAAAAAGAGCACTTTAAAATACGGTCAGTGACGAAATCAGAGTTACTTGTGAGAAAATAAAGTAGAAATAATTAGATACTGCCAAGGTTAAGGTTGGTATAAAAAGTTTTGCATGGTTAGTTTTAATAAAGCATTGAATTTGAAATCCAACTCCTCCTAAGAACCACAGCAAAGAGGGAGTTGTGATCACTTGCACAACTCGCAGTGGTCATTAAGGCAAAAACAAAGCAACTGCTCAGAGGAGCATAGTCACTATGGGTCTTAAAAATCAGAAACTTCTCTCAGGGGTCCTTATGAAAGACTATTACATGATGTAATTAACTATATCCTCCACAACACATATGAAGTTATTAAGATAATGAGGTTCTGAGGGTTGCTTCCCATATAGTTTCTCAGTAGAAGCCGAACACAAAAGCAGTTTTACCTTGGGACAAGCCGTATGGTTCAGTTTTGTAAGTTTCTGATGCTTCTAGCTTAATCCAGGAATACAACTGAAAGAATCTAAGTCAGTGGTTCTCAACTGGGGAACCTTTGCCACCCAGAAGACATTTGGAAATGTTTAGAGACATTTTTGGTGGTCACAGCCTTGGGGGGAGAGGCTGCTCCTGGAATCTAGTCGATAGAGGATAGGGGTGCTGCTTAGCACCCTACAATGCACAGGGTAGCCCCCCAAATTATCTAACTGAAAATGTCAATTATGCCAAGGTTGCAAAACTCTAGTCTAGAGAAACAAATGGATAATATATATCATTGAGACCATCCTCCAGAAACATTACCTCTCACCACTAGCTTGGACAAAAAAGTACAAAACATTGGTCCATTTACACAATGGGAATGGGGGCGTGCAGATGTCGTAGTTATTGCCTGGTCCCCTAGGACACTGTAACCCCTAGAAGACAGGAACTAGCACAGGGAAGGATGCTTCTCTGGGCCAGTAAGAACTGCCTTGTAAGATAGTGGGTAACTCTTGAGTGTTGATGTGCCCCCCACCCCCTGCCCACACCAGACTAATTGTATGAAACCAGTGAGTCCATATCTCTGGAATTCTCTGATCTGGCAGATTCCTCCTCCGCGTAGATGTGTCCACAGAAGGAATTAAAAAGTCTCCTGGGAGCTACATCCATTCACTCATTTGTGTGCTTATCACATCTGTTCTTTACACTCTTTGTTTGCTGGCTTAGAGGTAAACCAAAGCGAGAGCATCTGAGCAACATCCAAGTCACTGTTCTTGCCAATTTTCGAGTTTTAACCAGACTCTGAAGTCTGGCCTGGCTGAATAGTGGATACAGTTGACTACCAATGTCGGGAAGTCCCTTTCTCTCCGTCTGTGGGCAGTGATTCTCTCTGGTTCACATCTGCCTGGCTTTGCCCTGACACACAGCGGGAGAGAGCTTTCTTGCATCAGCTCTAATTTGGAAAATCCCTGGGAGTGTCTTTAGACCAGCTTCTGTCACTTGTCTGCAGAACGATGATTGTGTTTGCACACAAGCCAGTAGGGAAAGAAGCAGCTCTGAGAAGAGTGGCATCTTCTGCCCAGAAAAGGGGACAGGTATTAGGCACATTAGATATCCTGCATTCTGGGAAAATAGGTCAGCTTTTTACAAACTTTTTATTTTGAAATTATTTCGAACTTACGGAAGAGTTTTAAGAATGGCACAAAAAGGACACCTGGGTGGCTCAGTCTGTTAAGCATCTGCCTTCAGCTCAGGTCATGATCCCAGGGTCCTGGGATCCAGCCCCACATCGGGCTTCCTGCTCATCGGGGAGTCTGCTTCTCCCTCTCCTGCTCCCCCTGCTTATGTTCCCTCTCTCTCTCTGTGTCTCTGTCAAATAAAGACAACCCTAAAAAAAAAAAAAAAAAAAGAATGGCACAAAAAATGGGGTATGTCCCTCAAATCAAAGTCAGAGTCACCAGTCATTAACATTTTGCCACATTTGCACTCCCCCTCTGCTGCCCATGGCTGTGTAATTTTTTTCTGAATCATTTAAGAGTAAGTTACACTGTTGATCCTTAATTCATTGTATAGCGCCTAAGATCAAAGACATCCCTTATTTAACCATGTTACGATGATCACATTTAGAACATTTAACATGGAACCTATACTGTTGCATAATGTACCCTCCAATTGTCCCAATAATGCCCTTGTAACAACCTGTCCTCTTGATACAAGATGACACACTGGGTTTAGTTGTGACTACTTAGTCTCCTTTCCTTCGAAACAGTTCTTCAGCCTTTCTTTGGCATTCATCCTGTCGACATTTTCGAAGAGTATGGGCCAGATATTTTATAGAATGACCCTCCATTTGGCTTTGTCTCATGCGTCCTCACGATTAGATCTAGTGATGTGGTTTTGGCCGAGATGCTACCCAGTGGTGTACTGGAACCAGCTGCTACCAGCAGGGAGAGCCGGTTCTCACACGGCTTCCAGCAGCGTGTTCTGTGAGGTCACGTTGGTAGTTTGAAATCAGCCATGGTGGGAGGATTTGCACCCCGGATACCAACAGGCCTACAAATGAGGGATCATCCCCCCTCCTCCAAGCTTTGGTCGTGAAACATTTCCATTTACCAACACAGCCATGTATATAAGTGAAGCTGTGTCCTTCTCGATGAATACTATCTGGAGGCACGTGATGCTGGTCTGTCCAGTTATTGGTGATATCTTATCACTTGATTAAGACTGTATCCGTCTGGAGCACCTGGGTGGGGCAGTCGATTGGGTGACCGACTCTTGGTTTTGGCTCAGGTCGTGATCTCACAGTTGTGGAAAAGAGCCCTGCATTAGGCTTGGCACAGAGTCTGCTTGGGTTTCGTTCTCCCTCTGCCCCTCTCCCCTGCACGTGTCTCCCTCTCTCTAAAATAAATAAATAAATCTTAAAACAAAAATATTGTACTGTCAGATTTCTCTACTGAAAAGTTGGCATTTTCCCCCTTATCATTAAATTTCCCCATAGAGAGATACTTTGTGATTATATACCCTGTCCTGTTTCTCACCAAACTTTTATGCAATAGTTTTTATTTATTGAAAACTATTGCCTGCATAATTAGTACTATGATGACTGTAAATGATAATTTTCTTTTCCTTTCATTTATTACACATTTATTTGTTGGTGTTCTACAAGTTACCTTTTTTAATAGACTTAACCCTAGAATGGCTAGGTAATTAGTGATACACTTGGAAACAAGCTGACTTCCCCCAGCCCTTTGTCAAGTTTCACATCTTAAGTACTTGTGAGCAAGTGATTTGTGTCCATTGTTGTGCAGAATAAGTTTCCAAGAAGTACTACAACAGTACAGAAAAAGGAGATGGGTCTTCGGAAATAATTTTCCCATTCTAACTTTGTGTTTGATGGTAACTTACCATCCCATCAACAGGAAAGGTGGCATTTGGAGTCATTTTTCAGTCTTATCTGATTCCAGTTTTTATCAAAAGCATGCCTTTGGTTGATTCCTGATGAGAGATTTACACTGGAATCAGAAAATGGCGGAATGGAAAGAGCACTGGACAAGAAGCCCAGAGTCATGGTCGGTTCTGGGGTTGGGGAGTACACATCATGTCCCCGATGCTCAGTGCCATCATCTCTAAAATAATAAGTCATATTTTCACTAAATTCCCTTTTAGATTATAAACCTTATTCTCTTCTACTTGTGAATCAAAACCTAGAGTTTATCTCATTAGCAACATGTTTTAGTCAACTGAGCTAACAAGCCAAGGACAAAAATAAGATGTCTGACACAGAGCCCGAACCTAGTGACCCAGGGGCTGGATCCGTAAAGCATCGCAATTAGCCGTGAGGGTAGAGCACCAAGACTTGGTACTGTTTCATATTACCCTTGTGCATTCAGCCACATCGTCTGACTCACTTCTCCGCTCCTCTTTGTTCATCCCTGACAGTCTTGGGAACCTAAGAAGGATCCCATTACCTCTCTCTCTAAGGAGATCCCTCTCTCAAGTGTTAGCTTGCCCAGTCCCTATAAGGTTACCTCCGTTGCCATGGTTGTAAGTAAAAGAAATCTTCCATCCTAGGACAGACAGCAGTTTCTAAAGAACTTTTGCACTTCAGGCATGAAATTCCGGAGTTCTGTATATGTCTTAATTGAATTTCACCATACCAAATTGCTGAGGACCAGGCAAATAGTATTATTTTTGCTTGATCCACTGTTTGGTGAGCTCCCTGCACAAGTCAGGTAACCTTGGCAGTCAGTATTAGAATTCAAAATATGTTGTCTTGGGTTTCCAGAACAGTAGTTAGGAGGAAGGTGAGGTAGGGGCTGAGGGATATAAAAGAATGTAAGGCTTGTCCAAACCGTGGGTTCTCCTGTCTCCCCGGAACCAGAGTTCGGTAGGCCCCACCGCTCCAGCCCACCATCACCCTCCTCCACCAGAATTGCTTTGGGGAAACTTGCATAGGTGAAGAAAAAAAAAAAAAAAAGCCCACAGGTGAGTTGCATATTTGCCTCCCCACTCTTCTGGAGCTGTCTGAGCCTGGTACTTTTCATGCTCCAACTCCTCATTTCAGCATTTTTAATATTTAATGACCCTTCTAAGGTAGAGAATTATTTGGCCACATTCTTAAGAGTTTCTGTCTGAGGCCTTTTTATCTGCTGAACTTCCATTTACTAAATTGAAAAGTTGGTGCCTCAAATATTGTTTGGATGACTCACCTAAGGTTCTGATGAGGCAAAGAGGGCCATGGGGGGGGGGGCGGGGTCAGAAGAGCTGGTAGTCATTTTCAATATATTTTCTTTAGCTTTCGTTCTTCTAATATCTGAAAAAAACCCTTTTTTTCTCTCTCTTCTGTAAGATTTTAAGACAAACTGGAATTTAAGTTTGGGTGCAATTTCAAACTCAAAGATGTTTTTGAGTGTTCCTCCCCCTGATACCCCATCCTTATGCCTGAGGTTTTTTTTTTTTTTCCTGTGAGCATAAGGAGTTTAACCTTTGTAAAAATCTGTCTTAATCAACACCCATCTTACCTGTTGGATTAAATGCTTCATCATCTTTCACCAGATTAGAAAACCACTGTCTTGTCTGAAAGACAGAGGGCAATTGATTCTTACAATCAACCTGGCTTCTCTTTGATTTTATAATCTGTTTCTAAAGATTAGAAGCAAGCTTTGAATTCCAAGGCTTTGGGCCTGTCAGCTTTTAAAGCAAAAAACTTTGGAGCAGATCCCTTGCCTCAGGTTTCAGAAGGGAAACTTAGATGTCACAGGATGGAATTCATTTGTTTTCATTTTGTGATATAAGGGAAACATAGATAATTATCACAGCTGGCATTGTAATGCCCTGGGCTTTTGGTTTATTTTATTTTATGGCTTTTAGAAGAATTATTGTTACCAGTTTGTTTTGTTTTTGAGAACCCCCATCAAATCACTTGGAAATGTGAGAGAAAAGCATAATCCTTTCAGAAATCCTCAGTGAGCCAACTGCTCCTCTGAACCTACCCAGTTCGCCTTTACTTTAAAACTACTTACTCACCATTGATGCCTTCGGTATAACTAGAAAAACTCCTCAGCCCGAATTCAACAGGTAGAAAGGAGAAGTAAAGAATTCAGGACAATAGTCTCAAAGACTCTGCACTTTCAAGTACTAATCATACAAAACTTAAGCAAGGTTATATGGAATTGTTTTGGTGTGGGTTAATGCTTACAGCAAAGTTTTTTTTTTTACAAGTTTTTAAAAATAAAGATCCCTCTCTACCATTCATTGTGGTAATATATTATATGGTGCAGTTACGGTATTAACATATATGATCATATTTAACAAAATAAATGAAAGCATATGTGAATATTATTGCTAGAGGCAATATTATCTCCACACACACTGACTCATCCCTACCAAGGCGGTGAAAACGCATTCCTGTTTTCCAAAGCCCAGAATTCCTATTTTGGGGGTGGAGGGGATCTTAAAGGATGAAAAAAATAAAATAAAATAATGGGTAAAATGATAGAGTTCATCAAACTTCAGTAAAATAGAACAGAATTTTGGTCTTCTCTAAGTTTTTGCTGTAGCTGGTTCTTAAGGCTTTACATTTTATGTCTAGATGTATAAATATTAACTCAACAGTGTGTCACTGATGCAGAAGTGAATTTATATTTTTAATAATAGTTGCATTGGGTGTATACCAAAAAAAAAAAGGAATGTGGTGACACAGAAAAAAAAAATCTCGGGAAAACAAGAATAGACAAATCTAAGAAAAATCTCCATAGCTTAAAAATGAACCTGTAGGAATAAAACTTATTCATTAAGAAGTTGTCTGAATTTTCAGCCTCCAAGTCATTTGTGTTTCTTCCAGAATACTGCTCTCTAAACAAAATTCCCCACAGCTAATTAAAGTGCGTGTGTACACACACACACACACACACACACACATTGCGGCTTCCCCTGAACCCTGGATGCGCCCCTCCAAGCCCCCCTCCCTTTCCCCTGTAATGGTATGATCTGTGTTTGATTGTAAACTGGAGGTGCCAAGCTGTGACAGCTTCCCCAACTCCACAGCCATTTGCTACAACCCAGGGCAGCCTGTGTTCAGTGATGCTTGTCTTCTCCCCCGACAGGGGCAAATCGAAGCCGACAGCGAAACCATCTTCAAGTTAGCGGCGCTTGTGTTACAGGTAAGAATCCGACCGACCGCCTCTTGTCTGCGTCTTTCTGTTTATTCGTTTTTGCGAACTGCCCACAACTCTGAAACTTTTGCATGGCCCAGCGGCTGCTGATAGATTTTTAAGCCAGCTGGTTGTTTGCCAGTGAAAAACGTGAGCCGCCGTTTTCTGTTTTAGCCTAATTTGCATGAGCTCTGGTGTGACATTGTATGTCGCAAAGGAAGATGAAATTTAGACTGGGGGAAAAGAATTTAGACCGTACTTCTGCAAAGGCGCTCTGGAATATTTAATTTGGGAAGCAGCGATTGTTACAACAGCTGTAATTTTCATTTAAATGAGGTAACTTTTGTATACATTTTCTTGAGGTCGAGTGCCAGAGCCCCTTAGTGCCTAAAGACGCTAGTAGCTGACACACGGAGCGTGTTCCCTGCTTGTTTAAAAAGAGAAAACAAGTAGCGTGCGTTGATTTACCTATCTCCGATTTAAAAGGTCTGCGTCCAGACTAAAAAGTGTGTTGCTCGAATAGACAAGCATTTATCACGTGATCTTAGAGACCTAACAGAAGACATAATCATCTGTGCTTTTTCAGATGTATTTGTCTTTTCTCTTATGAATAAGAAGTACTTCATGGCTACTAATGTGTTCTCACCAATGCCACATTCTTCTCCGTGGCCCTAGAGAAAGCGTTTCTCGTGGACACTCTTCAAAACAAAACTCAGTCACTTTAAGAGGGAAACGTGATCGCAAGTGAAATTCATTTGCTTAATTAACATAAATACATATTGATCATCTATTTTTTTTTTTTATTTCAGGAAGCCAAAGGGGATTATGCCAGGTAATGGTTCCTTTTCTGATATTACTATGCAAAATAACCCTAGCCGAACCCTAGCTGAATGCCGTTACTTTAAATAACAATGGGTGCAAACTCAAAAGAAAGTAGATCTTAAGGCGGGAGACTGAGATCTCTTCCCTCTTCAAATAGGGACCCATTCTTTTTGTGAATGAATCCAGCAAGGAAGCTTTCTTAGACTTTTTCAAGCCGGAGTGACAGTGAATTGTAAACAGAAGCCCTCCAGAGTTCTATTTTCTGTTATCGGTTAGCAAGATGGAGAAATCCCTAAAAAGCTTTGGTAGCCATGCTGACTTTTTAAAAATTTATAAATAATCCTGTGTTGGAAGAGTTGTAACATATGCACAAAAAGATAAACTCCATCAGCTGCTTAGTCAAGGGATTAATAGGGGATTTCTTTTTGCAGCTGCCCTGAAGGGGCCTCCCCCTTCAGACACTTGACCTAACAGTGGTATTGTTGCCACTGGGACACTTACTGGTTCTAACTGCCTAACTGGCCACCTCATCAGAGTGTTTATGCTTGAATTCATGCTCTGCCTGCTCCTTTCTGCCCTTTTAATGCAATAGTTGGGAGTCGGAGAGATCAAAACAGTTAAAGGTGAAGGCAAGGCCGCCAATTAGAATCAGCCCACAGACCAATGACCCATTGAAAGACTCACCTCCACCATGTTAATGTTCCACTCCTGGTAAACTTTACCCGTAGATTATTTACAGATGACCTAGTACTCATTCCCAGCTGAGGTTTTGAATGGTACGCTCCTTAACAGACTGATAACCGAATAATGCCTTCCGTGCCTGAAAACCTCCAGTCAGGGCGAACTGCTTCACCTCAGAAACTCCAGATCCTCTCACCTGCCCGCTCAGTTTGGTAAAATGGCTGAGGAGTCCACCTAACACCACGACCCACTCACCGTATTCACTAGCTTTGTTTTGTGCCGTGCTCTTTTTTAAATTTTGTGTTTACGTTAAGGAAGTATGCTTTGAAGGAATCAGGAAAATCTATAAACACCATTTTTTTTAATTAAAAGAAAATGTTGGGATAAGAGGATAATAAATGAGTTTCTAGATCCTTGACATCAAGCTGCCATGTCCTCTGCTCTCGGCTTTCTTGGAGGAGCCCTATTTCCTAGGAAGATCAGATATGTGAGGAAGGTCATCATGTTAGGCGGTGAGTCTGAAGTTGATTTATAAATGAGGGTTTTAGGGCCAAAAGCTCACCCTCTGCAGCCTGCAAACTGCTAACCCTTTCTTCCCTATTTCCTCCCCGCCAACTATGTGATGGACACTCTCCAAGCCTCTTTATCCTCATCTGGATACCGGCACCTAGCCCTTAGATTATCCGTGTAGAGTGGGAGATCAAGTGTATGTAAACATTGCCCAGGGCAGTTTCTGGCCCGTAGCAAGTTCTCCATACACTACGATTAATATTATCGATTATTCTAGTATCATTATGGCCCTCCTCAGTATCATCACCCTGTCCTGTCTCTTGGCAACCTCTGAAGAGACTTTTGGGACTAAGGTGGGTCTGAAGAAGCTGAATAGTGTATTAAGAGAAAGAACAGAAGAGAAAGGTTGATATCCCAAACCTTCTTTAGGGTAGATCTCTTGCCTATGACTGAAGGCTCAGAAGAGACAGTCCTCCTGTAGTCCAGACCTTTTAGCCCTAGACTTCAAGGTCGTTGAGTTAGTCTGGCCAAGCCAAGTCCTCTTCTTTGCCTTGAGCCTGCTGGTTTCCTGAGTGATTCCTAGGCTGATTAGATGGAGGACGCTTTTTGAAATTGTCTAAACTTCACTGAGGAGTAGAAGGAACATGAGCCTGGGCGTCAAGAGACTAGCAATGTGACCCCTAAGTGAGCCATTTGTCCTTTCTGGGCCTCAGCCTCCTCGTCTACAAATTGGGATTCATGAAAATAGCGACTCGCCAGGGTGGTTTTGAGGAGATGAATGATGTGGAATGACTTTGTGAGGGCTCAGTTGTTTTGCTAGCAAGCACTAGTTGTTGGAGAAGGAAAGAATAAGGAACTGTGAACTCTTGTCATTGGGTTTATAATGAAGCAAAATTTTGATTCCTTGCTACCACCTACCCCCTCCCTGTGATGTGATCACTTCCTTTTGTAAACAGGAGAATATATTTTCCTCCAAACTTCTGTTACAAAACTAGTTTAAGAAAAATAAGATACTGTGAGGCAACGTTGTATATTGGTTAGAGCAAAGACACTGGAACCAGACAGCTTTGCTCAGATCCCAGATCAGCTGCTTATTACCTGTATAATCTTGAGCAGGTTGTTTAAACTGCCTACACCCTCAACTTCCTCATCTGTAGAATGGAACTTACCTTAATAGGAAACGCCCCATAGCATTGCTATGGACATTAAATGAATTAATATTTGCCAAAGTGCTTAGAACAGTTTCTACAGTCCCCACATTATTATTTCATCATATTAGTGGAATGACCTACCACCTGCCTGATGTTTCAAATATGAATTGTTTTCCACTTTTTGCTGATAGGTAAATAACGCTGTTAGGGACATCTCAGTGTATTTGGGATTGTGGTGATCCGTGATTATTTTGTTATGTGACATTTCTCAGGTGGCAACAAGCGGAGGGAAGTTCCTTAAAGAGGCAAAATACAAAGTGCTGAAGTGGAGTTTCCATATTCTTGATACCACTACATTAAAATTATACAACGTTCACAGCTTTATTCAGTAGCTCCCAGCAAGTGCCTAACATGTGTCAGCCCCAGTCGAGGCCCTGAGGAACCAGAGAAACCTAGGCTAGGGCTTCCTTCTGGGGAACTTGACTTCTATCAAGAATTACCTCAGTGGCCGTTCTGAATCCCACTCTTCTGTTGGCTTATATGCCGGTGGCTGCAGCCGTTGGCTTTTAAAACTTCACTGAGTTGACTCACCGAGGTTTAAGCCTCAAAAAAACTGTCCCCGAATACCTTCCAAGACCAGGGCAACCCGGCTTTCTCAATTCAAACAATGATTAACACCTACTTGGTAAGGCTGCTCTGGGCCCCCCACTCCTTGTGAATAGCTCCCTCTTTCTCAAATGTACCATTTCCAAAGCTGAACCGAGCCCCCAGAGCAACTCCTCTTCCCTGACTCCCCTTGGATGACATCACCTTTTCTTCTTGAACCACCTCCGAGGATTTCCCCTTCTCCCTCCCACCCATCTCCTCCCATCTGTCAGCTCCTTTCTTTCCTTCTCTTGAGCAGAAGACTTGCTTTCTCAGCCCTCATTCCCGTCCACACGCCCCGACCGTAGCGCTGTGTGTGTATGGTTTGTGGGAGTGCTTTCGACAACATTATTTTCAAAGTCCATGCAGGATCCCATTCAGTCTCCACCACAAATGTTATCACTGCCATTGAACAAATTAACAGATGGAAAATCAGGCCCAAAGGAACAATGTTCCACGGTCAGTGAGCTTCCAGATCTTTTCTGGTGCCTTCGCTCACAGGCACCTACACAGAACCCCAGTTATCTTCCCAAGACATTAAATGTGATCGGTGTTGTTCGCTTCCAAGAATCTCTTTACAGTTTCTCATTGCACAGACGCCCACTCTCCAACACCCTAACCTGGCATCAAGGCTCTACTTAATCTGTATTATGTATTTTAGTTTCCCTTACTCTGCTGTTTATACTCCTTAATATCTGTTCATGCCCCTCTTCTGGATTCTCCAGCTACTCTGTAGTATTTTCCCTTCATGGCTTTGCTCAAACTCTTCTTCCTGGAATGCCTTGAAAAACAGCAATCCTCCCCCTCCTTCCTTAGCTTCCTGCCATGTTTCCTTAAGAGTATTTCAAGTGAACATTATCATAACCAGTAGGAAACCTTGCTCTCTGGAAGTTAATTAAAATAGTAGAGTGGGGACTTTCATTCTCTTTAAATAGTTGACAGTCTGAATTTCCAAGTCAGCCTTAAGCTGCAAAGATAACAAGCTGCTTGGGTTACATGACACAGACAACACAGAGAATTCCTGAACGCTGACCCGGGGAGGAGGGAAGGCTTTATCACTGAGCTAGCCAGCAAATGAGTTTGTAAAAGCAGGGCTGGGTTTGTTTGGTGTTTTTTTTTTCTTTTTCTTTTCTTTTCCTTTTCATTTTTCTTAAGATCCCGAAAGTTACCGAATAACCATGTGCTTAGGACACTTCCTAAGCTTATACAAAAAAGTGAATGACGACAATTTACAATTCAGTGCTGGGTCAGAATGAGCATACATTGTCACCCCACTTCAAATGGGAAGGAATAATTCACAACTTACAGCTGTGCTACAAAATGCAGCTATTTCCCATGGGAAAGGACCTGGTGTGGCTGCCCTTAGAGTAGTTAATGAAGGGGGCGGGGGAGGAAGCAAAGACTTTAAAGAACTTTCCTGCCTCGTTCCTACCTCTCTAGAGCACTTGAAACTCTAAAATGTCCTTCCATTTCCAGAGCCTGTAAAATCAGTTACATTAATAAAAATAGCAGCTCCCATAGGCTTGGTGCAATGCCGGGTCCTTACTCACATCAGTGGGGAGGCAGTAGTGAAGACAGGAGCGTTAGAATTTAACTGGGTTAAATCCAGATTTTAGGGACGCCTGGGTGGCGCAGTTGGTTGGGCAACTGCCTTTGGCTCAGGTCATGATCCCGGCGTCTTGGGATCGAGTCCCGCATCAGGCTCCTTGCTCCGCGGGGAGCCTGCTCCTCTCTCTGCTTCTGTCTGCCTCTCTGCCTGCTTGTGTTCTCTCTCTGTTAAATGAATAAATAAAATCTTTAAAAAAATAAAAATAAAAAAAAAATAAATCCAGATTTTAGAATTTATAATTCAACTTGGGTTCAAATCCAGGCCCAGACGCTTGCTGCTTAACTCTGGCCAGCTAACGACTCTGGAACCCACTTTCTGGGTCTCAGTAAGTATTACATGGCATTGTTATTGTTCCTAAAATGCATCACTTTCGCATCAACCCTGTGATGGTAGGCGCTATTAGTATCTCCGTTTTACAAGATAGGGAAACTGAGTTGCGGGGTGAGCAAGTAGCATACTGTCTAAGTCACATAGCTAGAGAGTGGCAGGACTGCAAGCCTCATGCTCCTTACCGCTATGAGGAATCTCCCGTTTTGTATTCCAACACAAATCCTTGCTAGCAGAATGAAGACTGATTGGACAGAAGTAGAACCTTTCTGTCCCATTTCAAGCAAGGGCTTTAATGTATCAGCCAAAGGCTTTTGTGCAGAAAAGCTTGAGAAGTGGCTTTTCTCTCTCCCTGTGAAATGATTATTTTAAGGTTTGACCTAAAGATGGAAACAAATTCTTTTGCCTATCAGTTCAGTGCATCAGCACTTTATATTTATTTTTAATAGTTTGTAAATACAGCCAAGAGTTAGGCGGTTTTACATGTTTTACAGACATTAATTCATTAATCATCATCTTCACCCTGTGAACTTGGTATAATATCCCTGCACTACAAGCGAGATTAAGAAACTCTGTGTGGCATTATATTGATATTACCATATTATGGCTTGTTTCTAATGACTTGGCCAAATATCAAGAGTTATGTTGAATAAGCAAACAAGCTAACAACATAGGAGGAGCCATGGACAATTGAGTGTGGGGAAATACCTGGTTAAGTGTTCAACAAAATTCAAGTTCTTTTTGCTAAGTTTCAGATCTGCTCGCGTACATAGCGAATCTCCTAGAAGAAAACATGTCAACAGTATTTCCTCTGCTGGGTCGTCCCTGACGTGTGAACCTCTTGCCTGACAAGAGGCTCTTCTCTGGTCTTCAGTTTGTAAAGTATGGGTTTATTTGTTTGCTGAAAACTCAGCATTAAAATGCCTTTAAAAGATAGACAGGGAAATCTGTTTTTTGTACCCCCCATCAGATTCATTACTCCCCTGGATTTTAATTCCATTAACTCGTAGGCAGTGTAAACATTCATCAAGTCTGTACTCTGAAGAGCTCTAAATTTGCAAAAAAAATCATCCATCCCATACAATGGACACTTTTTCATCTGTTCTAAGCATCGAGTGTTCGGGCTGGCCGATACCGTGCATTTGAACCCTGATTTTATAGCTGATGAACTAAGGAGTGACATATCCGTGACAGTTCCAGCAGACCAGACCTGCAGTCTATGTGCCGCGTCCATCCCAGATTCGTGATTGTAACTTGGGTGCAGGCCTGTGCGGATCCCCGCTGTCCCTGCTGGAAGGCAGTGAGGGACAGCAGGCAGTGGACCCTACCCCGGTAAGTGGTGTTATCGGTGCAGTGGCCCCAAGTCTAATATTAGTCACTTGAGGAGATAGTTTAAGAGTGAGAAGGCAGGAAATGAACTCTCGATCATCAGTGCTCTTGGATGCCTTGCCTTTTTCTCATTGTTCAACCCTGTTCCTTTGCATAGATGAAATACCTAGAGCGTGCAGGGCGCTAGACCCAGCAAGGGCTGTGATGGAGGCCGGCTGTGTTTCCAGTCTCCTTTGTTGGGAGACACCAGGGGAAGGCATGGGATCTGGATTCAGCCAGGCAGGTGGGAGTTTGAGACAATCTGCTCAAAAGGTGGCATGACCTTCAGCTTGTTTTAAGATATCTGCGTCTAAGGTCCCTTTTCTTTAAAAGATTTGAGGTTTCCTTAGTGTCACCCCTAACCTTAACCCTTTCGGGTGCCTGGTACGGAGTGGAGACGTCAGAGTACTTGGAGGTCAGCTTCCCCTACAACTATCTGTTGTAGTGAGATGTGGGTTTTGTTGCCTCTTCTTTTTCCTGACCGTCTCAGCAATTATTAAGTGTGCAGTTTAGTTGCGGTCAACGCATTCACCTTGTGGTACAGCTGTCACCACCATCCACCAACAAAACTTTCATCTTGCAAAGCTGCAAGTCCGTACCCATTAAACACTCTCACATCTCCACCCCTCCCCCAGTCTCTGGCAACCACCACTTCGCTTTCTGTCTCTGTGAATTTGCCTATTCCGGGCACCTCATGTAAGTGAAATCACGCGATATTTGTCTTCTTGTGACTGGTGTATTTTATTTAGCGTAATGTCCTTGCGGTTCATCTATGCTGCATCATGTGTCAGAAGTTCTTTTACTTCAAGGCAGAATAATATTCCTTTGTATGTATAGACTACGTTTTGCTCATCTGTTCATCCGTGGAAGGATGCTTGGGTTACTTATACTTTTGCGTTCTTATGAACAATGCTGCTATGAATATGGGTATGCAAATATCTCCTTGACACCCTGATTTCAATTATTCTGGGGAAAGAGGTACATTTTTTAAAAAGAGTCCCTGGCTTCTAGGTACTTAACTATATTCCACCATTCACTGGGATAAGGTGGGGTAAGGGCATAGGAATATAGGACAGACCTTAGATTCTTGTTCTAAATCATCAGATCTTACCTATCATAATTAATGCTTAAAGAGTCTAGTATTTAGGGTTTTTTAAAAGATTTTATTTATTTTTTTGACAGAGAGAGAGATCACAAGTAGACAGAGAGGCAGGCAGAGAGAGAGGAGGAAGCAGGCTTCCTGCAGAGCAGAGAGCCCAATGTGGGGCTGGATCCCAGGACCCTGAGGTCATGACCTGAGCCCAAGGCAAAGGCTTTAAACCCACTGAGCCACCCAGGTGCCCCAAGAGTCTAGTTATTTGTATTTAAAATATTGTCACAGATGAATTTTTATTGACAGGGAAAAATGATTACAATATACGAAGTGGAAAGAACGAAAGTGTATTTTTTTAAAAAAATATATCAGTATATTCAAACACATGATAAAGGCATAAAACCAATAAGTTATAACATAGTGCATTGTCTTATGAATTTTTTGTTCATGCAGAACATTCATTTCTAACATATGTGCAGATGTATATGCTTTTTACTTATTTATTTGTAACAGTTATGCCTATGTAGAACCATACAGCATCCTGTTCAGAAAAAAATATTTACAGGGCGCCTGGGTGGCTCAGATGGTTCAGCATCTGACTTGATTTTGGCTCAGTCACGATCTCAGGGTCATGGAATCAAGCCCTGCATCAGGCTCCGGGCTCAGCACAGAGTCTGCTTGAGATTCTCTCCTTCCCTCTGACCGCCCCCCCCCCCACACACACACCTGCAAATGCGTGCTTGCACTCTCTCTCTCTCTCAAATAAATAAGTAAATCAAATATTTTTTTAAAAATGAATAAAATTTTTACAAAAGAATAACATGTGGAAAGGAATGAGAGTAACGTGTTCAAAGAAATGGATACAGATAAATATCTTTGGAATTTCTGATATTTTCTTTCTGTTCGCCTGCATACCTTTCCACCCTAGAAAACGTAAGCAAGTAGATTCTGAAGTTCAGCAGAGCTGAGCTTAGTTCCAGATTCCACTTCTCACGGGTGAACAACCTTAGCTAAGTTACTGAGCCTCTCTAAGACTGTTTCCTTATCTGAATAGGGATAATTTCAGTTCTTTTGAAGCATTTTTTGAGATGTGATTGGCATGTAATATTAGTTTCCAATGCAGCGATCAACATGATGTTTCATTCGATAATTGTATATGCTGCACAGGGATCACCACAATAAGTCTAGTAACACCCGTCACCGTAGATAGTTATGAACTTTTTTCTCTCTTGCAATGAAGACATCTAAGATCTCTCTTCACAACTTTCCAATATGCAGTAGAGTATTACAGTGTTTGACATGCTGCCTGGTTAAAGGTAGGGGCAGGAAAAAATTAAGCTATTATTATGGTTGTCGTGACTTAAAATTGTCTCAGGATGGTGGGCGGAGAAATGTTTAGTTTTCCTTCTTTGCATGCCACTGTGTTTTTGTTTATCAACACCAAAAACGTCTTGCTTTTGTCAGATTTAGAGGTTATTTTGTATTTTTTTAAAAAAACTCCAAGCTTAACACAGTGACTTACACATCTCCCGCCCTGCATCCTCATTCAAAATGAATGTACGACTTGTGGAATACTACCCACTCGGCCTAACGGAAACTTCCCAAACCAAGGCTTAAAGAGTTTCCCTGCCACCCAGAGGGAGCCCATGACTCCCCAAGGCATGTGGGAGGGCCTGGCCAGGACCTGCTGGCGCCCAGGGCCTGTGTGCCTCTGTCAACAGGCTCATTCAGTGTTGGGCACAGGCGCCCGAGGCTGGGCAGGCAGAAAGGAAGCAATTAAGACAATGGAAACCTACCGGGGAAAGAGCTGCCAGCAGGGCGGTCTTCCTGGGTGTGTGACCTCGTGCAGTCACACGGGGCCTCCTGCTCAGAAGGCTTGTTTGGTGCTCTTCGGTCACCATTTTGAAATTGTTACGGTTTTTTGACAAGGGGCTCCACACTTTCATTTGTCACTGGGCCTTGCAAATTGTGTGGCTGGTTCTGGCTGTTGAAAATTGTAAGGCCTGAATGTTGAATGGATTCTTAAGTGTCTAAGCAGGTGCTCCATGGAGAAGGCTGAAACCACACAGAATTCCACAAGCCACCTTTTTCGCATATATCTGGAACGTCTTAGCTCGTTCTGATTCCACTTTGCGCCATCTCCCAGGTCTGAGGCACGAGGAGTAACATTTACGAGGAGTAACTACCACAATAGGGCACCGTGAAAATGTACAAAAATAATGCCCATGAAGGGGTTCGCCTAGTGCCTGGCACCTGGAATACTCATTTCTAAAAGCTTCCCAAATATTCACTACCTTATTCCTAGTATCAATTCCAAGAGCTAGGTATGATTATCCTCATTTTACAGCTGGGGAAACTGAGGCCCAGAGAAGTGGAGTAGGTTGCCTAAGTCACACAGCTGGTAAGATGTGGAGCTGGGGTTTGAACCCGGGCCCTCTGACGGCAGAGCTCGTGCTCTCACTTCACCGCGATGCACACGCCACTTTTAGCATTATCTGCTAGGTGCCGGGCACCCTTATCTTCTTTCTATCATTTTTGTCCTCGAATTGAGATGCTCATTCTACAGATGCGGGGCGTGAGGCTGGCTACCAAGGTCCCTTATCTTCCACAAACAGAATTGGAATCTGAAACCTCCTTCTCCAAATTTCCGCTCTGCCTTTCCTTTGGATAATTCCTCAAAAGTGAAGCCAAAGGATGTTTAATGGTATCTGCTGGACGGGGCTGATGATGATACGCAGTCAGACCCCGGGAACTCCTGGACCCACGGGCCACATGGCTGTATGGCTTGTTTCTGGCGACACGTCCACCGCAGAGCTCAGGCCCCGGCGTCATGCTGGGTCCCCAAGTCAGCTCCATCCTGAGGGGCTGTGTGCGTTTCTACAAGCCCCACCTCTTCATTGCTCAGTTTCCCCACCTATAAAGTGGAGGTGGTGATCCTATTTGTGAAAGAGGATTCTTGGGGGGGATTGTGTTCACGTGCTCAGTTAAGGGCCTAGTACACTGTTAGTATTTCGAGCCGTAAAAGCTGTTTTGCCCCAGCTTTCAGAAAAGAAAGGTATTGCCTGTGTTTGAATAGAAGCAAATGGTTTTATTTCTTTTCATAGTTCTTAGCAGTTCACAGAGCTCATTCTCAGAGTCTTATCTTGTTTGGACTTTATTTGTTTTTAATTTTTTTCAAAATGCCAGTGTAGTCTTGTATGGACCTTAAAATGACCCGGTGAGGAAAGGGGCTTCGTGGGTCGTTTTACAGAAAAGGCAGGCCTGGATCCACCGGTGAAGGGCAAAATCAGGCTAGGAATCCAGGCCTCTGCATTTCCAAGCATTTTGCATTTCAGAACACTGCATTTCACAGCTTTAAAGACTTGATGCAAGTAAACAAAAATAAAAGGCCCCAAGTTCCACCCTGATAGACCCTAGACCACGAGAAGCCCACAGTGAGGATCAGTCCCGTGCCAGGAGTGAGCAGGGCCGCTGTGCCATTGCTGCTCCTTGGTACAAAAATGAAACTCAGCCTCGATGGGCTTTTCAGATAGCGGCTGGCTAAGACATCTGCGTATTTGGTGTTCAGTAGGAAGAGGAAGTGGCGTGACACGAACTTCTCTCCCCAAAGTGCAAGCCATTCAGAGTCTCCCCGAGCTAAGGGATGGCATTTTAAGGGATGAGCTCTACATTCCCTCTGATACACAGTCCAGTGCCTTTTGGTTTGCTTGAAGAAGGACTGAGTAGACAACATAACACATATTCAGTCTTATTATCTGTGTTCAAACGGCTGATGTGTTTAATACAGTTTTTGCGTGACCAGGAAGGATATTCTGAGTCATATGTGCAAGAAGAAGGAATACAGCTTTGGGGCTTCAAGTCGACTGTACATAATTTTCACTTGTCTCGTAGGCAGTGTCCCAGGAGGGCAACAAATTTCTTTGACTTTATATTCTTTTATAGGAAAACACGCTCTATATTCTTTTTCTTTCATGTGCCCTTTTTTTTTCGAACTTGAGGTTTGTATGACAGATCATTTTTTAAAATTATAGTAAAAGAGACATGACATAAAATTTACCATCTTAACCATCTTTAAGTGTGTATGTAGTTCAGAAGTGTTAAATATATTCTCATTGTTACACAGCCAATCTCCAGAACTCTTCGTTTTACAAAACCGAAATGCTCTGCCCATTAAACACTCTCTCTCACCCCCCCCACCCCAGCCCCCCTGCAACCATCATTCTTTCTGTCCCTATGAATTTCTAAAATATTTTTTATTTCACTATGTTCGCGGCATTGCACATTAACCTGCTTCTCAGCCTGTCATTCTTAGGAATTTTTCTTCTTCTGATAGAGTTGAAGTTTCCAAGTAGACATGATCAGAATCCTCGGCAAGCTGGCTAATGTTGAGAAAAACCTCTCATCGCATTTTCATTATTATTAGAAATTCTTTAGACTTAAAAAAAATAGTGTGACGGTTGATCGTTATCAGGCCTGCAGATGGACAGAGTAATTTGTCCTCTGTTACAGGTTAGGCCCCAGACACAAACAATGGCCAAAGAATTCCAGCTGAGAGGACACAGTGTTTCCCCACCAAGAACACAAGCAGATTCCTTGCTTCTTTGGTGCAGTGCTGAGATAAGGAGGGCCTCACACAAATTCCATGGACTGGTCATGATGGTGGAAGAGCAGGGTTCAAGGCTGAACTTGAATCAGTTACGGTGGATTCTGTTGAACCAGTCCTAAAACTGCTTACAACGTGGGACTTGGCAAGATGTTTTCAGAGTTCGTTCCCTGTGCCGTTTATTACCAACCCTTGAGGGCTGGCACATTTAGCAAATAAAAATACAGGTTGCCTGCTTAAATTTGAATTTCAGATAGATAATGAATATGTTTTTTGTGGGGTTTTTTTAAATATTTTATTTATTTGACAGAGAGGAGATCACAAGTAGGCAGAGAGGCAGGCGGCGGGGGGGGGGGGGGGGTGGGGGAAGCAGGCTCCCCGCTACGCAGAGAGCCCCATGTGGGGCTCTATCCCAGGACTCTGAGATCAGGACCTGAGCCGAAGGTAGAGGCTTTAACCCACTGAGCCACCCTGGCGCCCCATGAATATGTTTTTTAATTCCTATATTTAACATACAGTGTTGTATTAGTTTCAGGTGCACAATATAGTGAGTCAACAATGAATTTTTTTTTTTTTTTTACCAGAAATGTGTCCTAAGTATTTAATTTGGCCGCTAACCTAGATCACCCACTGGGGATTCTTTTTGGCGGTAATCATGCGTCCGTAGCCTGGTCTGAGAGTAGGGGCAGTAAAGGGTTTGGAAAGCTCTTTGATTTCACATGCTGCTGTCAGAAAGGAAAGAACACATTTATTGAACTATTGAATGTAGGCAAGTGTCTTTCCGGTATCCGATTGCCGTCTTCCCAAGAACCCTGTAAGACAGGCCACTACCCCTAGTTTTATGAGGAAACCGAGGCTCACAAAGGTGAGTTTATCTAAGGCCACAAAATTCCTACCGACCCAGAAACTTGGGACTGGGTTCAGTTCTCAGTGCAAACCCTATTCCTGCACACCACAGGTGCAAAGCCAGCTGGTTGGTTGGTCTGTCGATTTGTTTCTAAGTGGAAGCTTTGCAGTAGCCTGCATCCAGGTCCCGGCTGCCCACGCGCACGATCTGATGGGGCCAGCTAGGGGACGCCTCTAAACCTCAGTTCCCTTATCTGTACATTGGAAATAGTGTGTCCGCCCAGGTTCACTATGAGGATTAAGTGAGTTCCTATAAGCAAAATGCCCAGCATGTGTCCGCCACACAGCACACACCCGGGACAGCCGCCTTTAAAGCCAGTTTCTTTTATTGTTCTACTAAGGAGCTGAGGGATCGGAGGGAGCTGGAGATCAGAGGCAGCCTGGAAATGCATGTTCACACCTTGAACCCCAGTGAAAGAGCTTCGTTTTCTCAAAATGGGGGGGCACGTCCTTCCTGGAAGCAGTGGGGGCTTCGGGGCTTCCGTGGGAGGCCAGGAGGCTGGCTTATGTAATCCTTCCAGGGATTTGGCCGGAGGTGTGACCGAGAAATGTTTAAATGGGGCGGGGAGGAAACTCCAAGAATGGAAAGACCTTGTGACTTGGGAGGGGAATGTGGGAGGTCTGGCTTTGCCGGCTCCTCCCCGATTCCACTCCTGCCTTCCAGTTCCCTCCAGCTCCTCCTCCCCTTCTCCCGGCTGCTCCAACCTGGAGTCCCGGGAACCAGCCAACCAGCGGCTGCTGTTCTAGACCTAAGGCCACCTCACTGCGGCGCCTTTGGTAAGTCTTCAAACCTCAGTGGCAGCCACGTTTCCCCTCCCGGGACCGAGGGTTTGGACCAAAGGAATTCAGCTCTCCCAGCCCGCCGCCGTTCAGTCTGCAGGGCTGGAAGGCAAGGAAGGTACCTCATTTTAGCTACTAGGATATTGCCTCAGGTCTGTAGGCACTTTTTCTGGACTAATTATTTGCCATTATCAGTAGTGGCATTGGACACTGAGTGAATGGGAGCCCTAGCTTTCTGCCTTTGCACACAATTGACAACGTAAGTGACAAGATGTGTCCTGCTTCCTCCCTCTCCTCCCAGGACTTGGGCTCCAGCAACAGAGATAACTCATCAGGAGTGGAGAGCTTAATATGAAATATTGAGTCAGTATTAAAAAATGGGGCATGAGGGATACTTTGTGTGGTTTAAGGAGCCTTGTGGGGCTGTCGGGCTTCTCACCTGAAGTGAGGATCAGGTGAGTTTGGATGCCCTATTTTAAAATTCTTCTGAAAATGGCTGGGGGCTGATTTCGTAGCTCTTTAAAAAAATCTTTTTAATTAAGTTTGATAGCTTTGCTATTATGAGACAGCCGCAGACTAGTTGTTTTGGTTGGTTTAAGAAGCACTGAGTGGTAACACATTCAGTTTTGTTATCTGTGTTCAGATCTCTTATGCAGTTTAATTCAGGTTTTGGCTTATCCAGATTAATCTAGTTTTAAAAAGCTCCCTGTCTTCACCCAAGAAACTACCCCTGGCCTAGAACCAGTCAGTGGCTACCATATTTATAAATTCTGAAGCCCCAGGTTAAGCTGACAAGCCCTCCCTTTCTTCCCCAGCCACCCCTCCCGTCTTGTCGGAATCTGGAGGAGTTAGGCAAAGTAGGTAAAGCACAGGTTTGGAGTCCCATCTACTACTTTCTTAACTGTGTGAGTTTAAATTAATCGCTCTTACATTTCAGTTTTCACATTCTGCGAATTGGGGGCGCTGGTGATGATAGCATAATACACCTACAGAGAGAGGCTTTCTCCCAAACTCTGCCACCTAATAATGCCAGTGAGGGGGAGAAATTCAAAGCATTTCTTTTGAGGGACTCAGTAACGTGCTCACTTGACATCACTGCTGGGTCAAGGCCCCTTGGGTCTCCTGAAACTAAGCTCTTAAACTGTCCTCAGCCTCCGGGACCTTCTTTTCTATTTTAAATGGTTGATTACTGTCTCTTTTTTGAAAATCTCCTTGTGTTTAATGATGTGGATATTCCGTCATTCTGTGGCAGAGCTTCTCAAGTCATTTGTGAGACAGATTGCTGGGTCCCCCTTTGAGCCTTTCTGATGCAATAGGTCTGGGGTAGGCCCCACCAATTTGCATTTCTAACAGGTTCTGAGATAACACCAAATCTGCTGGTAAGGGGACTGTGATGTGATAACTTTACGCTTGTCACCTTTAATATCCCCTTACCTAGGAATAAGTAGAAGGAAATCTACTGTTACAACTCCCTAGTTATTAAGGCAAGGAGCTAATAGACTAGACTTGAAAAGTCTAGACATGGAAAGCCAAGTTCCCAAATAACTGAGAGAAATGTAATTTTTTTTAAAAATTGAAGACAGTCTGGCCAGCGAAAAACCACTCTGAGTAAACTGGTAACATACCTTAAACTGCTAATCACTGAGTGTTAATCAGTCCAGTAGCTTGGTCAGAGAAATCCGTGTTTATACACAGTGACCAAGATCCTTTTAATATGACATGGTTAAGCAAGCTGTCATCCTTAAATACTAGATCCAACTTGAATGTTTTAGGAGTGAGTTGGCACCCACCGTCCCATTTAACAGACATGAAATGCACTTTCTGTTACTGGTATGATCATTGCCATGTCCTGGCCCTTCAGTGAAGTGCATGGGTCTCTAGCAAGCTTAGATAAGGAAGGGGCTTATCACCAGGGTCTCCACAGCGCAATTCCAGGAGACCCAGCAAATGTTTCTAATTAGAGCAATTCCTAATGACTGCAAATGTTTAGTTTGCACGGAGCGCAGCATTAGGTAGAGGGCCCGTCTGTGACAAGTTGCCCAAGTCCCCGGATGTCCCTTTTCATACCTTTTTATTTAATTCCTTTTTTCTCCGCTTTACTTAATTTCTGATGATACTTAGGCTATGGTAGACTTTATCTTGAGTGTTCAAACAGGCATTAACTCTAGCATTTTTACATTTGCATATACATTTTTAAGCAATATATTGTATCTACAGATAAGTTTGTTTATTATTGTTAAGTAATTTCTATGCCCAGTATGAGGCTCGAACTCATGACCCCAAGATCAAGAGTCACATGCTGTGCCGACTAACCCAGTCAGGCACCCCTGCATATACATTTTTATGAAGTACAGGTTTTGAGTTCTATATGGGTAAAAAGACTCCAGTCTTAAATTACTTTTTAAATAGCTTGGTTTATTTCTTTGTGTAGTCAAGTTGCTACAAACATTTCCGTTGGGTCATTATATTCAACATGTGCTTTTTAGGCACTTTTGCTTTGGATTTCTGGTAAGAAAGAACTTTAGCCTCAAAAGGAAAAGGGGGCGCCTGGGTGGCTCAGTTGTTGGGCGACTGCCTTCGACTCAGGTCATGATTCTGGAGTCCCTGGATCGAGTCCCGCATCCATCGGGCTCCCTCCTCAGCAGGGAGTCTGCTTCTCCATCTGACCTCTTCCCCTCTCTCATTCTCTCTCTCTCTCTCTCTCAAATAAATAAATAAAATCTTTAAAAAAAAAAAAAAGGAAAAGGGAAGTTTGGGGGTTGGGCTTTTTTTTTTTTCCAAAGTGTCCTAGAAACCTAGGGATGCCTCCACACCAGGCATACACAGCTACCCTCTTCAAGGTACCTCGGTGATTGGTCTGTCCTGGGAAACACTGGCAACCGCCTTTAGCTAATTCCCTGCGCCCCAGCCTCAGAATGGCAGGTGGCCGGTTGTCGCCATGAGCATGTTCCCAATTAGCCGCAAACAGGTGCACACATTTGCCGGGGGTGGCTGTTTCCACACAAGTGCTCCCGCACACACAAAGAGTGGCCTTGGTTTTGCCAACCATGTGGCTTTCTCAAAAAGGAGTGAGGTTGGCACATTCCTCCAGGGCTTTTGAGGTCAGTGAAGAAAAACAACGACCCAAGAAAGGGGGCTTGAGAATGCCAAAGGGAATCATCGCCTGCAAGATAGTTGCCGGGGCGAAATGGTGGGTCATCGCCTGCTTCCTTCTAGAAAGCCGTCAGAGTAGGAATCTGGAATACCTGACGGGGGTGTTCTGCCTAGATCATCAGATGTCACACGAGCACGTTCTTCAGTGTGGCAGCGAATTCCTGCTGAGACGATGAAGGAAAGTAGTTCCTTGTTTAGTTACTGAGAAGTAACAAGTCTTGTAGATTTATGTGTATTCTCTCCGGCCAAGACCTGGAGAAATCAGTCCCTCTTGGCAATTCTGATCAAGTGCATCTTTAAACTAACACTTCCGTTGCCATTGAGGTCAAGAATGCCCAGTCAGGGTGAGTGCATTTAGTGCCGGGGAAAGGCGGAGACATCTCCATCCAGGGCTGCTCACCTCCCAGCTGCTTAGGGGCACTTCCTCTGGATTCTGAGGTTGACCCTGATTCATATAAACCAAGCCTCCTGCCCTGTGCGGTCTGCCACCCAGCCTGCTGGGAGGGGCCTTCTCCACTGAAGCCAGACCTGGCTGTCCAGCTGCCTGGGGAAGCTCAGTGCACTCCCCTGGCCTCTGGCTTCCGGGCACATTCCTCCAGCTGGGTTCTTCCGAGGGTGAACCAATCAGCACTCAGCCACTGCCAGTCCACTCAGACGTGAAATCCTTGGTCCCGAACTCTGAAAATGATCAGGATTAACCTTAGAATAATGCGCCAGTGTTTCTAACATCCTCGTAGATCCACTTTTTGGTTGGTCAGTTACCACCTCTTGTTTTAGGTAGCGCCGCAGCTCTTCCCCTCCAAAGGGCAGTGAGTGGCCACAGTGGATGTAGTTTCTGAAGTAGATTATATCATGCAGAAGAATGCACAAAACATGTATGTTTGGTTTAAAGAACAAATCAGAGAATGCACAGCTACATAACCACCACACCCAGGGAGGAATGTTGCCAGGGCCCCACCCCACCCCCCATTGGGTACCGTGCCCCTCCCCCCCTTCAATAAAATCCTCTTTCCCCAGAAGTATTCTGACTCTGTGGTACATATTTTCTTGTTTTGCTTTCTACTTTTATCACCTAAATATGAATCTCTAGTTTCATTTTGCTTATTTCATTTTTTAAAAGATTTTATTTGTTTATTTGAGAGAGAGAGAGAGAGCACAAGTTGGGGGGAGTCTAAGCAGGGAGCCCAACATGGGGCTCAGTCCCAGGACCTCAAGATCATGACCCCAGCCAAAGACAGCCACTAAACCGAGGGACCCAGCCATGTACCCCTGTTTTGCTTATTTTAGAACATGGGATTGTGAAGTGTTTATTATTTGGGGTCTTGCTTCTTTGCTTACTATTTGTGAATTTCATCATGGTGTGTGAAGTTGTAGTGTATTTTCTTTGCTGTATGATATTCCATTGTTTGAATATACTACAATTCTACCATTCCTGTTGAGATATTTGGGTTGTTTCCTTATTTGTTTTCTTGGGTTTTGGTTGTTTGTTACAAGTTTTTATTGAAATTCTACTTAGTTAACATATACTGCAATGTTGGTTTTAGGAGGAGAATTTAGTGATTCATCACTTACATGCAATACTCGGTACTCATCACAAGTGCCCTCCTTAATGCCCATCAACCATTTAGCTCTCCCCCCCCCCCCGACATTATTTGTCTTTTTGTGAATAATGCTGCTCTAAAGCTTATTCTTTTGCATAAGTTTCTCGGGATATACCTGAGAAAGGATCTCTATGTAGAGGATATGCAAATTTCCAAAAGTAATCATACTGATTAACATTCCCACTAGCAATGGATGGGAGTTTCTACTGCCCTACACCTTCATATAGACTAGGTATTATGAGAGTTTTAAGCGTGGCGGTCTACTACAGAGTGGTGATTCATTGAGGGTCAATTTGTGTTTCTCTGAGTACTTATGAAACTGAACACTTGATTCTGTCTGTTGGTCACATAGGATTTCTACCTCTGCGCACTGTTTGTTGAATGGTTTAAGCCATTTTTCTGCTAGGCTACCTGTCTCACCCATATTTGGGTCCTTCTGGGACTCTCTTTTAATGTTGGTAGCTAATGTCCATAGCTCCATTATCTCAATATCTGTGGTGGCTTGTTAGAAATGGGCTATTAAATGGGTTCTTAGAGGAAAGTGATGGTATATATTCCAGGGAAAGGATGTTTCTGCCATAGTACAAATGACTAAATGTGGAGGGACAATAGGAACCTTTTCTAATACAAAAAAATAAGATTTTGTCCTTTCCTGAGAATGTAATCATTTGGGATGTGGTCCAGATTCCACATTTGTCAAAATCACTTATGTAACTCTTTCATTTTTGCACTACTGACAATTTGCGCTGTTAATAAATTTTTAAAAATGGAAGCCAAATTGAGGAGATGAGAACATACCTCCGTATCCACACTATACTAATAGCTTATGTCACAAATTGCAAAGCAATAGTGATGGTTCACAGTATGTTTTATATACCCTGCATAGTGTTTTGGGTTTTTTGTTGTTGTTTTGGGGGGGGGGGTTGTTTTTTGGTTTTTGCTTCTTGGTGGAGGCAGTATTTTAAAATTTAGGTATCTTACATAAAACTCTTTGAGATTTTTGCCTTAATTGTTGGGAAAAAATGTAATCATTAGGCAATAGTGGTTCCACATTCCCACATGGCAGAAATTACCTGGATCTAAGTGGTGGCTCCCTATCAGCACTGGAGTCAGATTATGTTTTCCCCTGTATCCAAGCTCTCTTGCTTCCGTATCATTAGAATTTGTAGCTAGACATGTGGCTGTCCCAAATAAAGACTCCATATTGCAGTGTCCTTTGAATTAGGCATTGCCGTATGATTGTTCTGGCCCATAGACTTAGGGAAAGCGAGCAGATTTCATGTTCTCCTAAATAATGGGTTTGTCCTCCCTCATTGCTGTTCCCCGACCTAATGGCTGAAATGTCAACACGGTGACACAGTGATGGGCTGTCTTGGACCCTATGAAGGCAGATGCCTAATGACAACATCCCAGGGATGATGAAGCTACAAGAGAAAGAGTTTGGGCCCCTGAATATTTCATGTCCTTCTAGGTCTGAATTTTAGGTAAAGCGAAATTAAGTAAAATGTTGCTCTCTGTCACATATGGTCAAGTCAAATCTATATCCTAAGTAATACTGCAAACGGCAACGTTTTCTTTTCTTCATAGTCCCCACCGTTTCTCATTGTGTTTGTTTCTTTTTTTTTTTTTTTTTTAAGATTTTACTTATTCGCTTGAGAGAGAAAGAGAGAGAGAGAGAGTAACACTCGCACAAGACAGGGGTGAGGAGGTGGGCAGAGGGAGAGGGAGAAGCAGACTCCCTGCCAAGCAGGGAGCGTGACGTGGGGCTCGACCTTACGACACCGAGATCATGACCCGAGCTGAAGGCAGATGTTTAACCCACTGGGCCTCCTGGGCGCCTGGTGTTCTTGTCTCTAATACTGACTCTGACTTGCCTTTTTTTTTTTTTTTTTAAGATTTCATTTATTTATTTGACAGAAAGAGAAATAGTGAGAGAGGAAATACAGGCAGGGGAAGTGGGAGAGGGAGAAGCAGGCTTCCTGCTGAGCAGGGAGCCTGATGTGGGGCTCGATCCCCGGACCCTTGGATCATGACCTGAGCCAAAGGCAGACGCTTAATGACTAAACCACCCAAGTGCCCCCTGACTTGCTTGTTTTTAGCTAGCTTAGATAGTGGAATGTCTAATGCCTCTCTCACTTGGCTTTTGATAGGCATTTGTATCTAAGGGATATTTGTATTGGGATATCTATAGTCTAAGAGTGACGCGAGAGAAATTCGTTAGGTCTAAAAGATACAATTAGAAGTTTTAGGGTTGGATTATAAAAAATTTTATAATAATTCGAGTCAGGGTTTCTCAAACTCAACATTGCTAACATTTCGGGCAGGATAATTCTTTGTTGTTGGGGCTCTATCCTGTGTACTATAGGATGAACAGCAGCCATCCCGGCCTCGGCTCAGCAGATGCCAGTAACGCCTCCCCTCAACTCTGACTGAAAAATGTCTTAGGGGCAGGCAGCTGGCTCAGTCAGTAGAGCACGCAACTCTTGATCTCAGGGTTGTAAGTTTGAGCCCCACACTGGCTGTAGAGATTACTTAAAAAAATAAAATCTCTTTTTAAAAAATGTCTTAATGGAGTACCTGGGTGGTTTAGTCAGTTAAATGTCTGCCTTCGGCTCAAGTCATGATCCCTGGGTCCTGGGATCGAGTCCTGCATCAGGCTCTCTGCTCAGCAGGGGGTCTGCTTCTCCCTGTCCTTCTGTCCCTTCTGCTGCTCATGATCTCTCTCGCTATCTCTTTCTCTCTCAAATAAATAAATAAATAAATAAAATCTTAAAGAAAAACTGTCTTAAGACATTGCCAAGGGCCCCCTGAGGAGCAAAGCTGTGGGTTAAAAGCCACTAATCCAAGGTGTATTTCTTTCTTTTTCTATCGTTCTTCTCTGAATTAATATACTTTATTATTTTAGAGCAGTTTTAGGTTTGCAGAAAATTTGAGCAGAAAGTACAGAGTTCCCATCTACCCTCTCTTTCTTTCCCCTTCATGGTCCACCCCCAACAGTTTTCCCTACTATTAACATCTTGCATTAGTGGAGTACATTTGTTACAATTGAAGCAAGAGTATTACATCATTATTAACTCAAGTCCCCAGTTAAGTTAGGATTCAGTCCGTGTTGTATGAGTTTATAAATTTTGACGAATGTGTAATGTCATGTATGTCATTACAGTATTATTCAGAATAGATGAACTGCCCCCACATCCCTTGGGCTCTACCTGTTTAGGCATACTCCTTTTAAAGTAGCCTATACTCTGCTTAAAATGATCCCAAAGCTACATCCCTCTTAATGCACATTTTAGTTGCTTCCTGGCAATTGCTCAGTACCCGGGAAAAGTCTTCGTGAGTGAATACTCATTGTTATTTAGGATACTGGCCCATGATTGATCTTTGGTACTATATTGCTTTACTCAACCCCCACATCCAGATGAAGCACATCTTACCACATCTTATAACTAGGGTGGTTCTAATTGTAGTCCCCCCCCACCTGTGGGTTCACTTTCCATGGTTTCAACTACCCGTGGTCTCAGAGAGATGATCATCCTCCTCCTGACAAATCGTCAGAAGGTCCATAGTAGCCTAACACTAGGTCACAATGCCTCTGTCATTCTCCTCACTGCATCTCCTCGTCTCACATCATCATTTGAAGAACGGTGAGTATAGGACAATAAGGTATTTTTAGAGAAAGACAACGTCCACACAAGTTTTATTACAGTACATTGTTAAGTTGCCTATTTATTATTGTTTTTAATCTCTTACTAAGCCTAATTTACAAATTAAACTTTATCATGGGTATGTATATATAGGAAAGAAGACAGTATATAGTGCTTGGTACTATCTACGGTTTCAGACATCCACTAGGAGTCTGGGAGTGTATCTCCTGTGGATAAGGGGGGACTATTGTATAGTTAAAATTACTCTTGACAGTTCCTTGAAGGGTGCTTGGGTGGCTCAGTGGGCAGGTGGTTGACTCTTGATCTCAGCTCAGACCCTGATCTCAGGGTCCTAGGATCTGGCCCCATGTCAGGCTCCGCCCTCAGCAGGAAGTCTGCTTGAGATTCTCTCTCCCTCTGTCTCTGCCCCTCTCCCTTCTCTAAAATAAATTAACAAATCTTAAAAAAGAAAAGAAATTCCATGAAAAGATGATATGTCAAAGACCAGAGTTTATCTTTTAATAAATTCAGCATAGGGAGTAGTTTTCTTCTGTTGAAACACATAGCTATTTCTTTAGTTAGGCACTAACATGTAAGTGGCTGGTGTTTACCAAGCATGTATTAAATGCTTAAATGCTAGAAAAATCTCAGTGTTGTGAGATACTGGTGTTTTGAGGACACATGAACTAAAACCTTTTTAAAGAGCCTCAACTTCAATCCTCCCAATTACTCTCAACCTTGAGCTTGTTGAATAAAATGATGGATAAAATCTCTCCCTTACTTCTGTCCCCTCTCCTCTCTCTTTTGCTTCTGCATAAGTGTACAATAGATATGTATGTATTGTACTCAATATTGAGTACATATTTAGGATATACATATTGAGTATATACTCAATACATACTTGCTAAAAGAATAAATGAAGTTATAGTGAATAGCAGCTTCTACTCTAGTGAGGTCTTGATTGCCACAAAATTACCTATAACTCAAAGAGGTAACTGAGTGCTAGGCTGAGTTCTTGGAACATAGCATATAGTTCACATGGACCCAGAAGATAATAATACATACGTAGTTGGTGGTGATGATGAATAACAAAAAGTGTTGTCCTTAGCCTATCATTTTAGAAAATATACATGTATTTGCCTTTCATAAAAAACTCGCAAGCCAACTTCTTTGAAAAAGGAAATGGGATTTGAAGGACAGAGCATAAAAGAAATTAGTAAGAAAAATAAATATCATTACTGAGAGTTGACAGGTGACCTTTAATATGAATAAATTGGATTGTGGTATATTTTGGTTTTCAGGAAGCCCAAACCTGTTTTCCAAGATTGTCAATGTGGTTAAGCCATACTGCTTAGATTTCAAATGAATAGAGAGATTTATCTTTATATAATAACAGGAGCCAAGTGACTTTTTATTTCCTGTAGTAATTTTTAAAACTGGATCTTTCACCTTTAGGAAGGGCCATAACCTTCATTTTGAAATGTAATGTTGACAGGTGCAAGTCATAGTGTCTCCCAACTAGGTGACACAACTCTCCGTTCTTACTGAAAGACAGTAAGCATATGTACAGTTTGCTTAGTGGGTTCACTTGATTGCCCCGTAGCACATCAGGAAATGCAATGGTAAAGCCAAAAGACAAAATTTCTCTGGCCGGTGAAGGAGAACCACTTACATCAAGCCTGCTCTGGTGACAGGAGTGAGCAGTTTCTAATACAACACAGTACAATGCAGGTCAAATAAAACCTGTCTGCAGGCCATGCCTGGTTCCCCAGATTAATCTGTAACAATTGATCTGGGAGTGTTGAATGAATGCTTTGGGAGGAGATTCCCCCCGGTTGGGTTTGGTCCTCCAGGTGGGGGTTCATCTCCTTCAGTGCGAATCACTGGAGCAAACCCCGGGGAAGCTAATGTGAAAATTGCATGAATGATGGCTCTTGAAACTAATTGGTTCAGTGTTTTCATTTGTAACTAGCAGGTGATCCTGGGATCATGACCTGAGCCAAAGGCAAACGCTTAACCAACTGAGCCACCCAGGCACCCCATATAAACTTTTTTATTGACTTGATATCTATTATGAAAAATTGTGATACTACATGAATGATTTTATGATAACCAATATTCCAACCATATTATGTGTTCACTGAAGATCATTATGAGGGTGCTATAGGAACATAGAAACAGTACGTGAAGAAATTTGAAGAATGCTTTGTGAAAATGGAATATCCACCATTATAATAATAATTATGCAATAGATTAGATACACATAGGAAATATACAATGAAAATGGCTGCAAGTTTGTCAGGAGAGTAAGGAAATTAGGATTATGGCACCTGAATACTGTAATTTTTGTTTGTTTGTTTGTTTTTGTCTTTTTAAAAACTTCAAAATATCAAATGGCTCGGGGGGTTCATTTGGTGGCTATCTCTAATTGAATCCATAGCCTTTTGTGCGTACTGATGGTATTTCGCTACAGCCCGGTATACTGTAGTTATTTATCACATTTCCTCTGGGGACTAGTTTGGATGATATTTTAAGTAACGGTGGCTGACATTACTGTATTCCTCTTCTTTTCAGTGATGAAAATGCCAGGAAAGATTTAAAGACCCTACCAGCCTTTCCCACCAAAACTCTTCAGGAGCATCCCTCCCTTGCTTACTGGTAAGCCAAAGCAAGACAGCAGGTGACCCTGCTACTATCATAGTATCACATGCATCTGAGGCACTATAATCAGACCTTGATCCTTTCCCTGAAAGGAGCTTATTAAAGCTTACTGGAGATCATCGTACCAAAACTGTAGTCATTTGTGAAGTGCGGCTACGTGCCTTCTCATTTACATGTGTCCAAGGTCTGTAGAGGGGGCTTTTAAGTGAACATAATACTCAGTACATGTGCAACCACTGTATAATGTGGCCTTAATCTAGCAGAGTGCGATATACATGTTGAAAAATACAGATTTCCGTCAATAGAGGTTTTCTTAATGGCCAGAAATGACCTCACTGATCAGTTTATTCTGTGGCCAAAAATTGTTGTATATTTTAAGTAGTTCTATTTATATTTTAATGAATCCATGGTATCCATTTTCCATACAGTATTTTTCCTTGAAAAGTACTTCCTCCCTACCCCACCCCCTTTGAATTATCCCCTTTAAATATAGTTTCCTTGGTTTATGGTTCAGAATCTTGAAGACAGTTTTCCTTCCCACTGAAAAACTGATTACAAAATAAATATTCATCATGAATAGCTTTAATAGGAAAGATGAAATGCAGTTCCCACAGAAAGAGCGAAAGTGAGTCCTGAGACTGTGTTACTTCCTGGATCTTCCAAACAGATTATTGTTAAGTGATAGTTTCTTAAGAAAAAAAAAAACAAAGACCGGTTACCACTGATTACTGGTTGTGTAGAGATAAAAACATTTACCCTTCTAGGTTATACTTGAGATATGATGGGTATCTGTAAGCAGGGTACAGTAGTTGAATGATATCAAAGGTGACAGACTTCAACTTAATTCTTGCCTTTCCAATCAACAAGTTTTTTTGTTTTGGTTTTTTTTCAAGTCTTGGGGGTTTTTTTACTAAGTAATCTCTACCCCCAGTATGGGGCTTGAACTCACAACCCCAAGATCAAGAGTCACATGTTCTACCCACTGAGCCAGCCAGGTGCCCCTCTAGTCAACAAGTGTTATACTGGGACGATAACAAAGGGTTTTCTCCAAAAGCAGCGTTCCCCAAGTAGTAAGTGACAGAGTATTTTGGGTTGCACACAAGACTCAGAACAGCTTTAATCCTTTCTAAATCTTTGTAGATAATTTAAGGAAAATACCTTTAATACCTAAAATTTGTTGATCTCTTTTTTTAAGCCTTTTAATTTCCCCAGCAAGGCTCACTAATTAGCATTTAATAACATTTTGTATTTATTATATCTCATTTAGTTATGGCAAAAAATACCAGTTTTTCATTTGATAAATTGATATTACCTTTCCTTTTCAATAAATTAAGTTCTAAAAAGTATTGATATACTTTTTTATCATATAAAATGTAAATAAAAAGTCATGATGAGATAGGCAAATATCTGAGATTCAGGAGTGCATGTCCTACAGAAACTAAAGTCCGCCAGCTTCTATCTCCCAAACAAGTTGGTGAAGGTCTTTTTTCTCAAGTTTCTCAACAAACCACCTGAGAATCTTGAAATTGAGTCTGTACCTCATATAATCATACGTTACCATATTTCTCATTCCTTGTTTTACAGTGAGGACAGAGTAATTGAGCATTATTTGAAAATCAAAGGTCTGACTCGAGGTCAAGCTGTGGTTCAGTAAGTATCTATCTTTCCTTTGCTTAGATAGAATTTTAATGTCTTCTGTTTGAAAAAAATCATCTGAAATTATTTCTGTTGTGTGGTTTGTGTGTATATCATCCCCATCTGGTTAGAAAAGGCTTGCTATGAATTATAAAATTCCTTGAGTCATTCCACTGTTGCTGTCATCGATTCAGATATCTTCCAGTGTCAGGCAGGTGGCAAAACTGAGAAGTGCAGGCCAGGTATAGGGCAATAGGGAATGGTGGGGACTGAGGTAAACTGGAGAGTTGTTACCCTGAGTAGAGGCAAGGTAATTCAGTCTCAGAAATCAGGCCTAAAGCTGTTAGACATGATAGTTTCCAAGAAAAGCTGGAAATTCTGATTTTTAACGTTGCAAAGTAATTTTAAGAAAATTTTGTTACAATGCAAGCCAAACAAAACCTGTCTGGAGGCCATATTTGGTTGCCTGGTTTGTGACTTTACTTTGGGTGGAGCATACAGTTGTTGGTGTTGGATCATCTATGTCTGCATGCTAACAAGAACAGACCATAGTGATATATTTCTGTATTTTAGACTTACAGAGTTGCTGTCCATTTATTTTTTCTAAAAAACATTTATTAAAATCAGCAGGGAGACCTGATGCTGGGCTCAGTTCCAGGACTCCAAGACCATGATCTGAACTAAAACCAAGAGTCGGAGACTTAACCAACTGAGCCATCCAGGCGCCCCACCATCCATTTATTAACAGTAGTTCAGAAGCTACATTAAAGTTTTAAAATCATAAGAACTGGGGTGCCTGGGTGGCTCAGGAGGTTAAGCCTCTGCCTTGGGCTCAGGTCATGATCTCGGGGTCCTGGGATTGAGCCCCGCATCGGGGTCTCTGCTCAGCGGCGAGCCTGCTTCCCCCTCTCCCTCTGCCTGCCTCTCTGCCTACTTGTGATCTCTTTCTCTTCTGTCAAATAAAGTCTTTAAAATAAAATTATAAGAACTAAATTTATAATTTTAAAATTATAAAAATGAATATAGCATTATTGCTGCAGTAATTGCAGAATAACGTTTATGGCCATAGAAGTTCTTTTAAAAACCCACTGTATAAGCTCAGAGCATGTGAGAACTGAAATACGAACTTAGAGTCTGCCTTTCCCCTGGTCAGTGTACGGCTTTCCCTCACAACTTCTACCTCTTGCACTAATCTCTTTTTTATCACAGCCCACCATCCATGGTCTTCAGGGCGGAAATCAAAATTGAGCAGTCCTGAAGTTGAATCCTTGGCATTTTAACTCATTGTGCCTGTCTTCAAGGGGAAAGAGGAGTAACAATCTCCCTGAAGGATTTTAGGTTAGGCTAATGAGCGTGTTATGAAGTGTCCTTGTTTAAAGGCAGAGTCCTTTTACTTCCCTTGATCATTATCGTCGTGGCTCCAGATAAGAGACTAACTTGGTGGTTAATGCTCCAGACTGTGGAATCCAGCTCATTTTGTTAGAATCTTGGCTGTGCAGTGTATTTGCTGCACGTCGTTCGCCCATTTACCTAACCTCTTATGTTCGCCTACATACAGTCCATTTATTTTTTTAAAAAAGTATCAAGTTATTGATTACAAAACCCAGAGCATTTAATATTCAAAATGCCATTAAAAAGTCCACTTGTACTAAACAAGAACCTCAGTTCTTTATGAGCAGAGAGGAAGTCTAGAACAATTTATTTCACTCCGTAAAACTTTAGAAGTACACAGTCAATACTTGTTGAATTAGAAATAGTAAATGGAGTAAATGGAGAAATCATTGTTTTAATTTTTATTTTGGGGGGCATATTTTTAAAAGTCGGATTGATATACAATAAAATTTATCCTTTGTAGGTACATATTTCTTAGAGTTTAGACCTAAAAGTTAAGTGTGTATTTCTGAGTTCACCACAATCAGTAAATGGGATCACTTTATTTTTTTTTAACTATTTACGTAAGTACGTATGTATGGAGTTTCTAGGCCCAACATGGCACTCCCAACTCACAGCCCCAAGGTCAGGAGCCATATGCTCTACTGGCTGAGCCAGCTACGTGCCCCATAACTGCTTTATTTTTTACTTGTTATGAGCATGATCCAAAAGTTGATTATCATTGCTTTGCATCAGTAAGTGCTTAGTTTAAAAAATACGTGTAATTTGGGTTTATGATACCAATCCAATATGTTTCTAAACCATAGAAATTTTAATATGCACAAAATAACATTGCTTATAGCTTTTGGAAATTAAAGTTTTGTTAGCAACTTCCTAACATTTGGGAAAGATAGAATATATTATTCCCTAGAATGGCTTATTCTATTTCTACTCTAGTCAGAGGCATTAGCCATGGTTGTAATAAGGAAAGTAGATACAAATTGTGTTTCTTTACTTTTCTTTTTCTTTTTAAGATTTATTTATTTAGATTTATTTGTTTATTCGAGAGAGAGTGTGTGCGAGCAGGGGGAGGGAGGGAGAACCTCAAGCAGACTCCCTGCTGAGCGCAGAGCCCTGTGCAGGCTGGATCTCAGGATCTGAGATCATGAACTGAGTCGAAATCAAGAATGAGACACATGACTGACTGAGCCACCCAGGCGCCCCACACATCATATTTCTGTACATCGCTTTTCCCAAAACAATCCTCTAATTTATTAAAAGATTATAAAATATATTCATTTTTCGTAGGTATATGAAAATAGTAGAAGCTCTACCCACTTACGGAGTCCATTATTATGCAGTAAAGGTAAATACTTTTGCATAACAAAACTTTCATAATGCCCGGGTTAGTTTGTGAGTTAATGAACAGCACCAGCTTCTAAAATCACATAAATTAATGTGCATATGCATGCAAATTATCTCTATAAATTTCAACATGTAAAATATAATTGATTTTCTTAAAAAATAAAAGCCTGATTATATTTTATCATTTGTGGCAAATTGTAAAGCTCGTTATCTTTGTAAAATACTTGCTACATTCGATATTCTCCCAAAACATCTATTAATCCTAACATACTCAAATTTTTCGCTTTTAGCCCATCCATTCCTTTTACCTATTTTGCTGCTATTTCTCTTCCCAAGTTGTTCGACCGTCTAATGCTACCATAATACTCACTTGATAGAGCCTTTATATGAGAATCATAAACTTATCATTGTCATTGCAACAGATTCATAAAATTCTCAAATTTTTGCAGGATTTGCAATACCGGTTTTCAGTTGGTATATTTCATATTTATGTAGTATTTTCAGGTGCTTTCAAGCATGGAGAGATTGATTCAGAAATATTTTGAGATGTAAGGGATAAAGCACCATTAAGAAGGGGGTCTTGTTTGAAAGGAGTTTTATCATAAATCAATCTTGAGTGACTTTTCAAGTTACAACAGTATTTGCAAATCAAAACGGGAGGTTAAATAGTAAGTACTTACATAATGAGGATACTTTGTACTAAAAATATGTAGCAATTCAACTTTGGTTTCTCCTGATTCTTAATTTGTTTGCATATGGGTATATGGTTAAGCCTACATTTTTCTTTCCCTATGTCAATACAGCCTTCACTTTGGCAGGACCTAAAAGACAAATTTATAAAAAAAAAAAAAAATTTTTTTTTTAAACTCTCCTCCCCATATGTGCCTCAAAGTGAAAATTCAAACATCCTGCCATTGAATCATACAGCTCTCTCCAAAAGAGCTTTTCAGTATTCCCAGGTTCATTGTTAGGTGGGGATTATAAACATCAGGTTTGGAGCCACCTTTCTCATCTTTGTAATTCTTGGAAACTTCCCTGACCATTATGGCTGGTTACTAATCAAGAGAACAGAGAGGTTTTTTTTTTTCTTTTTGGTTTCATTTCTTTTCTTTTTTTAATGGATAACCAGCTTTACACTTGGGATTAATTTTACATTTTCTTTCTTTTCTCCAACTGTTTAATCAAGATGGTAATGGTTTGTTCTTTTTGATGGCATTAATAGTATTGGTCTGTTTTTAGCTTATAGATCTTTTTTGAAGGCATTTTAATAGCAAGTTAGGTTTTTAAGGAATGTTTTGTTCACCAAGACAGCTTTATTTTGACTTGCTGATATTTGTTAAAGGATGACATTGGTAAATCTTCACCTCTAGAAGACTGAACAGTTAGGGCTTGGTTCTCATGCTTTTCCATCTTCCAGGATAAACAAGGACTTCCTTGGTGGCTTGGAATCAGCTATAAAGGAATTGGCCAGTACGATTTGCAAGATAAAGTGAAACCTCGGAAAGTAAGTATGAATCATTTTAGACACATAGGAGAGCTTGAGCTAGTCTGGATTTGGCGATGTTACTTTAATGGGCACCGAACAGTCTTGGACAAATAACTTTGGTTAGTGAATCCATGGATTCAGAGAAGGCTCAGGTTAAGTGAAAAATATTTTTTATAACTAATTTATGTACCCTTCACCCAACAATTCCACGTCTGATCATTTATTCTAAGACTTATTTAAGTCTTTATTCTAAAGACTTACCTATAAGGATGTTGATCCCAATTTCATTTATAAATACATACAATTAGATTTCTATTTTAAGGTCATATGAGGAGGAGGATGACATTTGTTTTCCAAATTTTATATACCTGCTATATAGGCATAAAATACTTATTTATATACATAATTATATATACCGCTAACATATTTTTATATAAATTCTCTATCTATTATATGTATGTATGTACATACGCTTACTGACATTGGCTGGATCCCCAGGTGGATGAATTGTGAAGACGTAAGCGAGAGTCTTCGGTGCTGGCTCCCTCTCAGTAATCCGTTTCTGATTGATCTTTTTACTACTGCTGCTATTTTCACTTATCTTTGGTTCACAATTTTCCACACTAAACACGTCTGTTCTTCTTTAAAAGAAAAAAGAGCTGTTTATTAAAGGTCACACTCTCTCAGGTTTGGGTGCTCCAGACCTAATAAATGACCTTATTTTTAATTTGAACTGTGACCGTGACGCTCCTTCTCTTGATCCAAGATGGATGGCGTACAATCCATTTCTCTGCCTGTATGAGAACGGGTGTGTCCGCCTAGACAGCCCCCCGCCTGCCCCAGCCTACCATGGATTATAATGTCACGAAGGCTTACTCACACCGCCCTGGTTGGTTTTGCCGCCCTCCCTGGGCTCTGCTGGCATCACCCGGCGTCATGGCAGTGAAACAGTGACCTATAATAGCAGACCATGGGTTATCACACCCCAACATCACAGCCTTGAATAACCCCTATCATTTCCATCTGTCTCGTGCTCTAATGTCTATTAGAAAAACAGCCATATTCGTCATGAAGCAGCCTTTGTCATCCTACTGCCGTGTTCTTCACCTTCTATGTGGTTTTTCAGCTTTTGTCAATGCTCACAACCTTTCACTGAATTAAAATAATTAAGCTCCTCTTTTCTCCCCATTTTATGGTTGGGAAGTTGATGCAGACAACACAGAGGTGGCCCAGGGCTCACCCCCTTCTAATGCCAGTCCTGCCCTCCCCCCACCCCCCAGAGCAGACCAACTGGGCATTGAGGCTTCTTACTGGAAATTCTTGATAAAAATAATAAAATATCATTTTGCAACCAATATCCATCTATGTGGGGGACAGGAAGACTTCATGTATGTAATCATATAAAAAAATGATGTCTCTATAAGCCCTGTGACCAAGATCAATTGAAGTAAGGTATACTTACTTATTTCCAGGAGGATTATGAATAATGTTGTCTATACTCAAAAATTGCCTCCTCGATCAAATTTCAAAGAAATAATGTTAGAAATGACGGGCATGCGAATTTTTTCAAAACAATTTTCAAAATCATTTTTATTTATAGTTTTTTTTTAACCAAAAGTTATACAAAGCCATTGTAAAAATAAAACAAAACACAAACGACAGAAACATGTCGGTTAGGGCAGGAAGTCCTTGTGCAGCGCCCATCCCTTCCCCACGGTAACCACGGTCAAAAGAACAACAGTGGTTCACTGAGACTTTGTCAGTGTATATCCTAAGCTTTCCAGAGAGAGAAATCTTTCTAGGCACACTATTTTAGTCCATGTCCTATTTCTCCAGGTTACTTTATAAACACATCTCTCTTCACTCATTCGAAAGCTACCCAGTATCCGTTACGTGGAAATACAGAATTCATTTAACTTATTGGCTTTTGATGGACATTGTGGTCATTAACTGGGCAGGGGCCGGTGGGGAGGGGGCCGTGACGGGGAGAAGGAGCATAATGAATCCCAGTCAAGGCATATAACTAAGCCCTAGTTTATCTATTTTATAAAACCAAATTATTGCTTATCGTGTTCTCTGGAGGTAGACCTGACTATATCAACATTTTTCGGTAATTTATTTCTCCCCTGAATTTTACTTTAAGAAATAACATTCAGTAGTCTTACACGTTTTTGCTGAATCTTGCATGTCATATATAACTTAAATCGATGCACCGGTCATCGCTTAGCAAATGCAGCTTCATAAAATTGAGAATCCAGCAGAATATAAATACATCCACTAAAGACAAACAGGCTTTCTCCCAAAATTATGGTGAATCAGAGTCTACGCAGTAACTACTGCAGCGAATTTCCTCTCAGTTGCTTATAACTCACACCCCTTTCTTTACATTCACAGTTTCACAGGAATTGGTCACTATTGTTAGACACTGATCACAATTAGACTTGTTCATCCCAAAGTTTAGACAAGGGTTAGAAGACACTTTCTTTTTTCTAATGGCAGAGTTTTTACGTTCATTTTTAAGATGTGCCATTCAACTCAAAAAGGACCCAACCGGGCCATCTTGTGTTACAACTGCCTCATTTCTTCTTTCTTGGCGATTGTTGCTGCTGTCCATGCTGTACTACCGTTTACGTCCTCCTTCTTGTGTTAAAATGTGACGGTGGATTTTGCTTCCATCTGTTTATTTTTCCATGGCCAAACAACCTATGGGTTTAATTGGAGGGAGGATGTTTTACAAGTCACTGTCCTGGCACAGTTGATCCAAATGAAAGAAGCCATCGTTTAAAGGGCCGTGAGCACTGACTTGTAAAAAGGAGGATCAGGCTTCAGCCGTTTGCATGACCCGGGCACAGCAAGTTACCAGTGGCCGAGCACGAGTGAAGGTTAAGACTGGCAAACCCTGAAAGAAGGGCTGGAATGGGAGGCCTTGGAGATGCTCAGCCTCTTGAGGTGCTTGTTCCACACGCCTGCTGGGTAATAATTACGTAGCTTGAAAACAGGCCAGAAGGGGGAAGATTTGAAAACGTTCGTCCAAGACCCACAAGCTGAAGCTTTCTGTCCTTTGCGTATGAGGTCTTTAGCTGTAGCCCAGGAATGTTGGGGACGATGTTTCTCGTACCTGCCAGATCACTGAGCGGGTGCTCTTCGTGTATTTTGGCTCTAAACCTTTTGCCAGTCATGGGGGCCAGTTGCTTTCGGTCTGTGTAGAATAATGGCGCAGAGCAAGAATTTGGGAGCGATCCATTGCCTGTCTTTGGTGTCCAGTGTCCGTTTGCGGTGTGACCTTGGTCATGTTGTTTAATCCGTCTTTAAACTCCGTCCTTTCATCTGCACCACGGTAATGCCACTGACGGCCTATGGTGTTCGTAAGAATTACGGGAGATTATAATGAGCACTGTGCCTGACGGTCATCACTATGTAGCTGTTTGTTGTTTGCCCATAGTGACAAAGGCAACTTAAAAAGGTATGAGAAATATTCTTGATTGGAGAAGGACCGCACATTGCTACAGACTCGTAGCCTTGGTGTTCAAAGAGTCCCTGCTCAGATTTTCTGTTTTCAGAGGCTCTTAAGCGCTCCGCGCCAGTTTATTAACTGTAATGCCCTAAAGCATGAGGCAAATTAAGAGAAATTTAAAAGTCTGAGTAACAAACCACAAAAATTCAGAATATTAAAAATTCAGATCACAAGCACTTTTTAATTCTCCCTTGATGCATGAAATGTGTCATTGCAAACTCTTATGGAATGTGAAAACATACCAGAACTCAGCTTAATTTCAAACCATAGGACATTTGAACTTAAAAACCGTGAAGTTTTACATTAAAAAAAAAAAAAATGCAAGCTTGTGTTCCTACTACGTTTTTGTTGCTCATTCGAAATTTCAAGGAAAAATGTCACTTCTTCACCCAGAGGTAGAGAGGGTCATTGGCTAAGTGAAGTATTGGTGTATGTCGTGACTGATTTGTAGCCCTCCAGCAAGTTATTTGACCTGGGAAAACCAGACACTGTCCAAGATGGGAGAAATAAAAAAGGCACGCCAGCCAAGATGTCACCGGCAGATCTGAGTGGGATAAATGCCTTTCAAGATTTGTATCTTTGTGCATTAAAACTGCTAACCAAGTCTTGTGATGTACGTTGTCACCCTGGGGCACTTCAGCGTGGGGAAAGGGTTCTTAGCCTTCTGTTAACTGATTTTTTTTTTAACTATTGGAATTCCCAAATGCCTGGAGCCAGATAAATTAAGTCACAAGCACAGGAGTCTTCCTGTTTCCTTGTCATGAAAGTACAGGGTTTGTTTCATTTAAACTCAGAGACTTACTTACCCTTCTAAGCGCGGCCATCTTGATATTGCTCACCACGTCTGGTTTTTCCACCACCTGCTGCCCCTCACCATGGAGTTCTGTGGGGCTGCTCCTTCTAACACTGCTTAAATTCTGGATGAGCATAGCTGCAGAAGAAGAAGGCACATGGGCTGTCCAGTCACACTTTCTGTGTCGGTACATAATAAAGCATGGTGTGGAAGAAAAGAATGGAATTAGAGAATGTCAACTGGAGACCGGTCCATCCTGTTTATAAAGTGTCTAATTAAGCTCCAGCCACACCAATAATCAATCTGATTGTTAAAGCCTTCTGCAGAGTCTGTGGGAGGAGAGCTCAAATCCTACCTGAGTTTGAAATAAGAAACCAGTCCTGCACTCCTGCTTACCGGTTGGCTGACCTGGAGCTATCACTCAACCCTTCTGGGTCTTTATTTCCTCAGCTTTCAAATTCGAATAATTCTAGCTACTCTGTCTACCTCAGAGATCATTGTGAGGACCCAATGGGTTAGTGAATTCTTTTACCAAGCAGATTTTGTTTTCCTTCCTACCATATTCTGATTTATGGAACACCATAGATATTTTTCTTCCCTTCCTGTAAGCTCATCACAGGATTTTAAGCAGTTCTTCTAAGACAAGGAACTCTCAGAGAATCGGCTGGGCATTGGTGAGTCTCTATTTCCATTTCACAATTGGCGAACAGATGGAAAGAATTCAAGGCAAGCAGCCTGTTTAGTCATAAAGTCTAATTGTAAGGGAGGCTGGAAAGGGTAGTCTTTAGGTGGGTGGCCATGGGCAAAGCCATAACTCATGATGTTTTGTTACTAGAAGGAAGGAAGGAGAAAAGATCCTGTGGGTGATAAGTAGTTTCTGTCACTCTGTGTTTGTTTTCTCTGAAGTCTTTTAGGGGGATGGTCAGTGAGAAACTAATGAGTGAGCAAGGAAATAAAACATGATAAATTTTGGATAGTTTCTTGTGGAAACAAAATGGAGGGACAATAATGAGATGGGTGTGGAACACTCAGTGGGTTCAGGGAAGGCCATTGAGACAGGGGACATTTAAGCTGGATCCTGAAGGGTGAGAAGGAGTCAGGCGATGAAGAATGTGTTGGCACGTTCTAGTCAGAAAAGAATGTATGCTGAGGGGAAGGAGGTGGGCACATCGTAAAACTAAGAGGAGACCGCTATAGCTAGAGCTTAAAGGCTGAGAATTTTCTCTGTAGAAACAGAAGATGATGTCTGAAGAAGAGGAAGTGGCTGCTGGACAGGCAAAACTGTTCAATTTCATTATTTAATCTATTAGTGTGTATTTCTAGGCATTTACCAAGTGGCTGAATCATTGGCACATATGGGGAAATGAAATATAGCACTTTAATAGGACTGACTTGTCCAAATGCCAATTTGGACATTTATCTACGATGAGTAGAAGAAGCATTGTGAAGAAAAATGTTCTAGGAAGGGGCATAAACACTAAATTCTTCTTCACTTTGTACTTAATGACTCAAGATTGGTTTGGTTTTAATTCATTCATCCTTAGGGAACAAATTTCTAACAAGAGAGTACAGTTTTCCCCAGTTTTACAGTTTAACAACAACAACAAAAACGTGTGGAGCCCATGCCTTATTGAGCTCATTTACAAGGAGGCTGAGCTAGTACTTTATAATCTTTATTCCATTTAAGGAAAAAGCCAAGTCTCTGTCATTAAGGACCTGACAGTCCATCTGGAAAGACAGAATTATATTCAAAGTTAGGGATTTTACTGAATTTTCAGTAACTGGGCTGGACACCAAGCTGTGAGAAGGGATGCCAGTTGGAAACACCCGGATGAGCTGTGCAGCTGCCCCCCAGCCGCAGGTCGGCCCTGGTCATACCGTATGCATGGGGGGAGCACTCTACTGCAAGAATTAACAGGAAGTCATTGCGTCGGCCCCAGGGAAGGTTCAAGATTCGGCCACAGTGGCAATCTGGGGAGATCACATCTGCTTGGACGGTCAGGGTTTTATATTATGCATTTCCTGATGACCAGAACTTCATCCGAACTTTTTCTATAACACGCCAAGGGTTATACTCCTTGCATTTAAGATGCGACGTTTCCTGTATGGAAGGTTATGGTATCATGTCTCAAAAGGTATTTTCGCTACCCAAGTGCATCCCATTTGGGTTTCACGTTGTTGTTCAGCACACCTGACTGCCTTAGCATGGCCTCTTTTAGTCTGATGGGTGTTCAATCCCTCTGGTGGGTAACATTGGCATTTAGAAAATCAGAACAACCATTTGTTCCTATGGGGGTTACCTAACTGAGATTAATAGCACCCCAGCGTTCATTATTTTGGAGCAAACATTTTATTTTCTACATCAACACATTCTACCTACCAAAGCACGGGTATATCATCAAAAATATCACTTGAATCAGGTTTTCTCAGTCTGTGCACTGTTGACGTTTGGGGCCAGATAATTTTGTCCTGAGCATGGCGTGATAGTCAATAGCATCCCTGGCTTCTACCCACCCGCTGCCCATAGCACCTGTCCCCCCAGTGTGACGACCAGAAATGTCTTATTACGGCCAAATGACCAAATGATACGGCCAAATGATCCGAGGGTTGTGGATGAGTAGGGAGTGACATAAATCATCGCTGGTTGAGAACCACCAGTGCAAGTACGACTTGAAGGTCCCAGAGTTCTTTTCTGCAAATGATTATTATAACTGCTAGGTTGTTGGGGTTTTTTTCCTTGTGAGGTCAATCTGAGAATTACTCCATGTAATGTTTATTAAAAATAACAAATCTCCATGAGTCCTCTTCCCGGAAGAGTGAGGCAGGATGGTGTGCTTTGGTTCGGCCCTGGGGTTTGGGGAGCCTGGTTGTGGCATGAATACCAGATCTGCTCCCATTTAGCTTTGTGACCTTGGACAATGTATGTAAACCTCTCTGAGCCTCGGTGGTCTTTGTTACAAAATGAAGCTCTAAGTAGTAGCCCCCAGTAGGGTTGTTGGGCAGACTCATCTGAGGCACATAAACATTTGATGGATACAACAGTGGCTGGATAGAAGGCGGTCAATCCAGCTTTTTAAAGCCCATGATCCTGCAAAATTCTGTCGTCGTGGGACTCCAGAAGGCAAAACACACCCACTAGCTTGATCATAAGTACAAACAGTACATGCATCGAGTATAACTTTTTTTTTTTTTTAAGATTTTATCCATCCATGTGAGAAAGAGACAGTGAGAAAGAGCATGAGCAGGGAGAAGGTCAGAGGGAGAAGCAGACTCCGCATGGAGCTGGGAGCCCAATGCGGAACTCGATCCCGGGACTCCGGGACCATGACCTGAGCTGAAGGCAGTTGCCTAACCAACTGAGCCACCCAGGCACCCGAGTATAACTTTTTTTAAAATGAAAAAAGTATAAATCAATAATACAGTGACTTGGTTTTGCTTCCAGTTATAGCAGGGGATCACCCGACATGAGTCACTGATGTACAGTCATACAGTACAGCTGTGACTATCCCAAATTTAGTCATTTCCAGGTGAACTTGCAGCTAAATGATTAACCTATATTATAAGTGCTATTAAAAAAAAAAAAAAGCCTCTGATGATGCCTTTCCCATCCTGGACTGTGTTATACCTTTGGGTGACCTCTCATTTTGATTTGTTAAGATGCAAAAAGACAGTTCGATCCTTTCTGTCCGAGGCTTTCCCTCAGTGTTTGATTACCGCGGGAGATGCCCCCAATCCCCGCCCCCCTCCCCCCCCCCGCGCCAGCCTGTGGCAGGTGCACACTCCTCAGTGTGTTGCACATGCCAGGGCGCGTTCCTTTTCTGGGTACCCCAGACAGGAGGGAGCTGCTGCCTTGCGTCTCTCTGTGGGCGTGCCCTTGACCCGCCCCTCCCTCCTCCTGTCTGACCTCCATGATACAGGAACAGTGAACAGATTTCCTACCCAGAGGGTGTATCAGGAAACCACCGATGAACTCAACAGAAATACAGCAGTTTTCGCAGGGGCTGAAACTCGCAGAATTAGAAACCTGATGTTTCAACAGAATAACTTGACTCGTTCTCATCAGCGGAAAGACAGAGGTGGGATCCAGGCAGCTCTTTCTGCTTCTGTTTCTGCTATTAAGTGGCTGTCCTCGATCCTCACAAAGATATGATAACATTAGGGACTTGGAGGGAGCATCCTTCGTAACGTTACAGCCAGCCTTATCACTTACTGAATTTTTATTCTGAACCACACACTGGGTTAAGTGCTTCAGAAACATAATCTCACTGACCCCTTGCAACAACCCTCTGAAGCAGGTGTTGCTCCCATTTTATGGATGAGAATGCCGAGACTCCGAAAAGCTAAGCAGGGGGGCTTAGCTCCCACCTCCCCCTCAAAGACAGGTGAGGGAACCAGAATGCAAACCCCTGGTACAGTCCACGATCCACACCCTAGCGGCATCGGCCATCCCGAATTAAGTCTGTGTCATTCCAGTTCAATTAGGCTATTACGGGCACATCTGTGAAATCACATTTTCCATAAACTTCTAAGATTTCAGGTGGAGAAACGGCTTTTTTAGACTTGAAGACTCAATCTCGTACCATTAACTTCTTTTGCAGACCCGGTTGTCATTGAATGATTTCAAATTCCTTAAATAAACCAGAGCCCTTCACCTTGTAAGTAGGGCCTTTGCTTGCAGAGAGGGAGTTTGCTCTCAATGCCGGGACTTGATGAATGGAGGCAAAAGAGCTAGTATTTCGCATTTCTAAGTGATAAGAGGGGGAGGTGGCGGCTTTCAGAGATCATGTTTCAAGTCCGGCCCTGGTTTTTATGTGTGTGGGAATGGACGCAAAGAAAAACACAGCTGAGCTGCATTGTGGTTCTTCCTGTAGAACCTGTTCATGCCCAGGGTGAGTAAACCCGGGGTAGAAATGTCTCCCGGAGACAGCCCCCAGTGAAATTTGTGCCTGGATTCAGAGCAACACATTTCCCAGGAAGTTATCATCATCGGGATCCTCGCTCCGGCCCATTTAAAAGAATGTGTCTCCCTTCTGGGGAGCTCTGCCAGGGAGAACTTTGCCCTCTCTCTTCCTGATCGGAGGAAGGAGCGCGACTGGGGAGGTGTCACTAGAGTTGCTGATGTCAGTAGCGTGTCAGCCGTGGGAGGCTCTGTTTGTGAAATTGAGTTACACCTAGGTGTCTTATGAAACTTCGTTCAGAGCTCACCGGAGCTGCTGTCTGGGAGAGGGGAGGTGGGACGAACCTCAGGGTTTTCCTTGACACTTCTGTCCCATTTTTGGAATCTCTGGATGAAAAGAAATGAAAGCGTCCGGACTTCGGACATTTTAGGAAACGGGTATGTAGCTTTAAACTTTCACTAATTAAACTCTTTCCACCTGGGTGATAGTTGTAGTTACGCTGACTGCTTGTTTGGACCACAAAGGGCTGTGTCCTTAGTGTGTGCGGGTTTCTCTGTGTTTGGGGTTGAAGGTCCAGTTTGAACACTCTTGTCTCCCAGTCACACGTGCATAGGAACTTTGAGTTCATGCTGTTCCTTTACATGAAGTTCACATGTTCGCGAAAAGTTTTGGCTCCTGTACTTCGGGACATGGTTGTGCTTTGCAATTAGACAATTCAGATGCTCCACTATGATTCTCTGAACATAATTTCGAACTCCGGCCAAAGTCTACTAATCGTTGATAGTGGGACAAGTTCCAAGTTAAGAAGAAAAGCTGAGGCTCAGGCTGGTACAGGGGGGTTGGGAACGAACACAGGAAATACAGCAGGGCACTCCGTCTCGTGAATGGGCTGCGCTTTACAAATTATTTAATTTTCAAATGCACATTGCTAGCTAGCTGCTGTTTCTCCCGACCAGCTGGAGAATGACACTGAGTACAGCATCAGAATGTCAGCGGTGGGGATAGAGGAGTGGGTTCTATCCTAAGAAGGCAGCCCCACATTGACCCCCGCCCCAGCTCCGCTCCAATTCCCGGCTCTGGGTTTCTGTCTCATTTAGGGGAACTCTTGTGGGCGGGAAACTGCTGTCACAGAGAAGCACCCCTGCTTGGGGGTTCCGTTTTACTTTCACTTTGCATTCTTTTGACGTTTCATCCGTGGTTCTACTGAAACATCCCTTTGAATATCTTTCCATTTAAAATATGAAATCAACATCTTTTATCAGAAGGCATGTGCTTACTGGAACCTGTGAGGATTTCCTAACGATTTTTTATTTGATTGAGTCAGAGGAAAAACAGTATGCATGTTCCCCACATTTGCCTGGGTTTTATCGTTCAAGGAAGATTGGCTCCTGAGGTGAAGATTACCATCAGAGAAAGGAATAAAATGGCTTCAGGTTGTTGATTTGTAAAAGACTGCATCATATTTTCGCACTTTGCCTTAGTGTACCTTCTTGATTGTTTAGTGATTAAGCTGAGTTCTAGATTTAGTAAAAATCAGTATTAGTTAAAGCTTTGCATCTTTTCTCTGTTCTCAATTTCTTAGTTATTCCAATGGAAACAGCTGGAGAATTTGTATTTCCGTGAGAAAAAATTCGCCGTTGAAGTTCACGATCCACGGAGGTGAGGATGACAGCCTTTTCTTTGTATGGTCCCAGTGACTAGCCCAATAACATTGCTGCTGGGAACATTCATGCTCAAGGTTTTGTGCAGACATGTTTTCATTTCTCCTGGATAGACCTGGGAGGGGAATTGCTGGGTCAAATGGAAACTCTTTCTTTTTCTTTCTTTCTTTCTTTTCTTTTCTTTCTTTTAAAGATTTTATTTATTTATTTGACAGAGAGAGAGAGATCACAAGTAGGCAGAGAGGCAGGCAGAGAGAGAGGGGGAAGCAGGCTCCCCTCTGAGCAGAGAGCCCGATGCAGGACTCGATCCCAGGACCCTGAGATCATGACCTGATCCGAAGGCAGAGGCTTTAACCCACTGAGCCACCCAGGCGTCCCTGGAAACTCTTTCTGTAACCTTTGAAGGAACTGCTATGGTTTTTCCACAGAAGCCCCCCCATTTTGCATTCCCACCAACAATGTATATGGTTCCCTTTTCTCCACATCCTCCCTAACACTTTTTAGTTGTGTTTTTGTTGTGTTTTGTTGTTTGTGTTGTTTTTTTTAGTTGTGTTTTTGTTGTTTTTTTGATAGTCATCCTGGTGGCATCCAGTGACAGCCCGTGTTGGTTTGGATTTGCATTTCCCTCATGACTAATGATGGCTAAGCGTCTTTTCATGTGCTCTTTGGCCTCTTGTGTATCTTCCCTAGAGAAATACCTGTTCCAATTCTGTGATCATTTTTTAATTTGATATTCTTGGTCACTTTTAAAACAACCGTTGCCAGGTTATAACCACATTTGAAGTCAGGATTGTAGAGCTTGTCAGAGGAATTCATTATCAGTCCCCAGTGTTTGCCTTTCAGATATGTTTATTGGATGCTTGGAGGTCAGAGGGATGGGGGGAAACAGCTGTGACAAAAAGAGGACCAAGAGATAAGCCAAATTCCTACAAAGAACATCGGTACCCTTCTCCCTCCTTCCCCACAGCATCTGCCTGCCCCCCCTTCCTTCTCCTTTCACCCTCTCCTCCTCTGACCCTCTCTCCTTCTCTTACCTGGTGCGTAAGCAGTACACTGGACCAGTTTCACACTTGTACATCTGCTCGCCATATTTTCTTTTTTCATCCTCTGATGATGTCAGAGCTGCCCAAGTCTACCTAGATCTACAATGCTCTTTTACCTTGAGGAAGGTGTTTGCCCTGCCCTCTCAGTTGTGCTATCTTTGAAATATGGTCACCTTGATTCCTGACCTCTTGTGATGCCCACAAATCCTGTGGTTTTTAAGTAAATGTTTTTAGTACAGCCCCTAATTTGAATACTTCTTATACTTTGGAGTATGTGCGCATGCATTTCTGAGCATGCAGGTTTTACCGAAAAAGAGATTATCCAGGTGCAATGGGTTTCTTCGTAAAAGGAGAAAAATAAAAGCTTGGCTCCCGTCGGCTTCAGAGTGTGGCAGCCAGAAAACAATTAAGAAGATACTTCGTGGTCACATTCCTCAGTGGGTACGTTTTGTGGTGTGCCGGGCCAGAGGTAAAGAAATCGAATGCTTTCCTTAATCTTTCAGGATTTCTGTGTCAAGAAGAACCTTTGGGCAAAGTGGCCTCTTTGTGCAAACGTGGTATGCAAACCCTTCTCTCATCAAGTCCATCTGGGTAATGGCAATTAGTCAGCATCAGTTTTACTTGGACCGGAAGCAAAGCAAAGTAAGTCACTCAAGTGTTTCTATAGGAACAGACTTTCCTCCCTCATTTGCTTTCTGTTCAGAAGATAAGCCTTCTCAGAAAAGATGCAAGCACATGGGTTTCCATTCTTTCAGTTTTTGCTTTCTAAACTTTCCGGCCACTGTTTTAATTTTTCTTACATTTAAAACGGGTGGTATGTAGCCTGATCTAGAAGTTGTAAGACACGCCAACTTTTCAACACGTGTACGTGGACACAGGTGACGTTTTAAAGTTAATGATTGAACTGTACCGTGAGAGAGATTCATGCATGTTTAAACTTTTCGATGTAAAGCTTAAGTCTTGTATTTTTTTCCTTCTGAAGTGTCACTTGGGCATGTAAAAATTCTAAATTGTCCTCTGTGTTGGCATACTTATTCCATTCCAATCATTCTATTAATTTGAAATAGGTTCAGTTGAGTGAATTCTGTTTCCATGTTGTATACCTCGTAGGCAAAAATTCCTTCTGCCAGGAGTTTAGACGATATCGCAATGGACTTGACTGAGACAGGAACACCCAGGGTCTCCAAAATGGTGACACTAGAGGCAAAAAGTCAGTTCATCATGGCGAGCAACGGCAGTTTGATCTCTTCAGGTAACGTTTTCGGAAAGTACGAGTGATCTTTACTTTTCACTTTGTTTGGTCATATGCTACTTTTGGGGGTAAGACATCATTTTTAAATGAATTGTAGACCCATTATTTGAAGAATAAATAAGCCTATCAAAACCTGCAACAGATAGCATAAACCAGAGTTTTAAAAAGTGGAAGGAAAGTTAAATTATAAATAGTCAGCTTGTATAAACAACACTAGTTACAAAGATAGTGAACTCCTCAGGATAACTTGAAAGGACATTTTCATCTCATCTATTCTATTGGCTTCTTCTTCTCCCAATAATTAGTTTTTGATTGAGACAGTTGTCTAATGTTCTACTTAATATATAGTCAAAGGTGACTGCAAGCTTCAAACCTCACCCCAACCCCACCTTCCAGGGTGATTGCTGCCCCGAAGCCCTTCCTCTGTAGAAATTCTGGAATCTCCTATCACCGAATATACATAACTTAACTCAAATGAATTTTCCCCCATCTAAATCCTATTGCCAACTCTTAATCTGAAGCACAGAACATTCCTTTGCCTTGCTTGCTTGCTCTCTACAAGGACATTCTAAACAACTATCTCCAGGAACATCTTACCTTCTCTCCTGCTCAGAAAAATGAAATTCTTCTTTGGGTGTGTCTGAAACATTAAGCATTTTATCATGGCTTCTAAAATGACTGAGCCAAAATACAGAGGGTATATATAATTACCAGGCTCTGTTGGATGCCCAGAAGCATGAGAAAATGTTCTCCAGTTTCCTTTTATTATGTTCGGAAACAAGGAGAAAAGAAATAAATTATTATTTAATAGCAGGTCAGGCTTAAAATCCTTTGTCCTTAAAAAAGGAAGGAAACATGCCTTGTATAAGCCTTCCCTGCCCTCCCTTCCAATCCCTCCAGGTTCTCAAGACTCAGAAGTTAGCGAGGAGCAAAAGAGAGAGAAAATCCTGGAGCTCAAGAAGAAGGAAAAGCTCTTGCAGGAAAAACTCCTGAAAAAAGTCGAGGAGCTGAAGAAGATCTGTTTGCGGGAGGCTGTGAGTGTCTTCTGCCTTTTGGGGACTCATCACCTTGTGTTTGACAATTCGGCCAATGTCAGTTACCCACCCCCCTCTCGATTCTGTCCTGTTTTATAGGAGCTCACCGGCAAAATGCCAAAGGAATATCCGCTGAATGTAGGTGAGAAACCACCTCAGGTCAGAAGACGTGTAGGCACCGCGTTCAAATTGGATGGCAGCCTGCTGCCAAGTGAAGAGGTATGAGCACCAACGTTGAGCATTTCTATTAATAACAGGACGGAAAAGCAGCCAGCTGAATGCGGCTGACTTGTTCCTTTGGGTTTTGAGTCCCCGCTGTACCTTCTATCTCGCCACTTGAGAGCGATGTGGTAGACCAAACTGAATTCTTCCTTGCAGGCCCAGTCCGATTACAGTTGAGTTATTTCTCACTATTTTACTTCTCCCAAGCATAGAGAGCATTAAATAAGCCCCAAATGTTTATAAACTGCGAACCACGACCATAAGAATGAAGAACTCCAGCATTAGACGCTTCCACGGAAAACTGAGAAGCCCTTGACAAATACGTTTGCCCTTTCTGATATGTCATTTCTCGGATCTCAGTTCCTCATCCATAAAATGGGGGTCGTCCTCGTTCTTCCTGCTAACAGATACAGGGTGTCGTAAATGACATAATATATGGGCAGCATTCAGGTGTAATAAACTTCTAGTATGGGGTGTACTTTTTCACTTGCATGTCATCAGATCGTAGGGCCCTACTCCTGGCTCTTGCCCAGATTTAGCCGTCTTGGCTATAGAAAATGATAGCAGTTTTCACCCATCATACAGTGAGCTTTGCAAATTTTAAAAGGTGTTATTTATTTATTCTAGAGAGCGCACCTCAGTGAGCAAGAGGAGGGGCAGAGGGACAGGGAGAGAATCTCATGCAGACTACCCACTGAGCACAGAGCCCGACACAGGGCTCCATCCCATGACCCTAAGACTGTGACCTGAGCCAAGATCAAGAGTCAGACTCTCAACTGACTGAGCCACACAGGCACCTCTGAGCTCTGCAATTTATTGAGTATACCCAGTCCTGAGCTAAGCAATACACACATATTATCTCATTTAATCTTTGCCGTATCTTTACAAGGTAGATATTCTCTCCATTTGAAATGGAGATGCAGAATGAAAAAAACCTGCAGCATTAAAAAATTAAGCATGTTTCCAGGGTCACGCTAGCAGAAACCACCAGAAATCAAAAGAGAAATCAAAGAGAAATCAAACCCAAACATATCTGTCTCAAAGCTACATATGTGAATATAACCTTCTGTGTCTGTGAATCTTGGCTTAAGAATCTCTCCTTGAAAAATATAATTTTCACCCAACCAACTGCATGAATGAGAGGCCCTTCCCTTCCTTAAAAGGGAAAAAGTCAGATTAGTGAGACATGTAAGTGATGAGGGAGGTCTTGTCTTCTAGAAAAGTGTTTGAAGATTGCAATGCAGTCTACTTAGGAAGGTTTTATCCCCAAAGAGCATCAGATCTGAGAATGTACAAAAACCAGTATCGTTGTCTACATGCAGGATCCTGCTTTGCAAGACCTGGAGAGCAATTTCCTAATACAGCAAAAGCTGGTCGAAGCTGCGAAGAAACTTGCCAATGAGCCAGACCTTTGTAAAACCGTGAAGAAAAAACGAAAGCAAGATTACACAGAGGCAGTGAAAAAGCTTCAGGAGATTGAAAACGCGATAAATGAATACCGAATCAGATGTGGAAAGAAACCCAGCCAGAAAGCCACCGTTATTTTACCAGGTTCGTAATAAGTAAGATTTTTCCAGTCACATAATCAGTGTTTGTGATGCTATGTAGTGTTTCCAAGTTGGTTCATTGGGTGAGAGATACAAGAAAGAACAGGTTCAAAAGTAAGTTTTTTAGGGTGAAAATGGTTTGGGATGTCAGTCTTGCAAGTGTGTAAACATGGTTTTCACTGACATACTCACTATGGTAATACTACACTATTGCACTGCTTTCATTTTCAGGATGAAGGAGCATTCATAGCAATATTGGTTCATAATCACCTTTTACAGGCCTGACGTTGTTGCAGGAAGTAGAGTTGGCCGCACAGAGTTGTAAAGAGAGCAGGGTCAACCCAGCCGTTTCTCAAAGGTTTTTAACGCACGGACGTACGTTTGTTGAAGGGCCTATCTAACATTTGTGAAAAGAGCTCTTACAGTTCCTGTCATTTGCGGAGGCTATTTGAAGCTCGGAACAAATGTTTGTGAAAGAACATGAAATGCAGAAAGCAGCGTATTAAATCCTAACCACAGCATAATCCGGGCATCGTATAAATATGCACCTACAACAACTGGTTGGGGAATATTTCAAAATGCTAGTAGTTGTGGTATTTCAAGTCACTTATTTTTCTTCTAGTACTTTTCTGTATTTTCCAAATTCTCAACATTATATCCTTAAGACTTTAATAATCAGGGGAAAAAAAGCACACTGAAAATCTTGTTTAGGTTGATTTCAGGTCCACTTGGCCTTACTTTATCGGCATGGTTTTCAGCCTTGGTCGTTGGTTGAAATATGATTGGATTTCCTTGACCCCAAGACTTTTTTTTTTCACATTTAAACATCTGTGAAATTTGAATGATTTTATGCTAGATGGTGTGTTACTGTTACAATTGGCAATACTTTTTCTCGTTTTACTGACACATAAAATAATTACATATGTCATATTGGATGAAATGTGGTGACTAAGGGTAGCATATACTTGGATTTAGGGAGGTGTGGTTTATAAAGCAGAGATACGGCTCTTTGGAAAATGAGTGCACAGACACCAGCACACAAGTGTTCGTCAGCTACAGCTGGAGAATTTAGGATGGCTTTGACTTTAATGAGAAATCCAGTTGGCTTTGGAGGTGGTTACATTCTGGACCTACAGAGTTGGGTGATTAGCAGTGTACTTAACTTTCATAACCATTTGTTGTGGTCCATTCATCCCCAAACCGTGCAAGATTCAAGTGATCTCCTTTACAGTGAGTGACATTTGGGCAGCAAATGGTGCCATGGTTGAGGATACATGAGGCAAAATTTTTTTTTAAAGTGTGCCTGACAGCTGACTACACTGGCACCTTGCCTTCAGATAGTCTGCCCAGCTCTGGTGGAAATTAACATTTGAGATCAGATGGGAGAGATTTCCTTCATAATGGCATCGAAGCCAACACTAGGGTGCTGTGTTTGCCTGTAACCTTGCCAGGACTGTGTGTGGAATGATTTGCCAAGGTAGATCCGCACATCTGAGATGCCTCTTGTTGACTAAATACATTTTTTTAACATTTGATGGGCAGCAATAATACTTAGGAGCATTATGGGTATCTCCAAGCACCAGAATGCTGTGTCTAGGTAATAAAAGCAGTAACTATAGCTAATATTTATTGAGCATTTGGCCTGTACAAGGACCTGGGCTAAGGACTGTACATCCATTATTTTGATCACCTTAGTACTACATACTATGTACTATTTTTATTCCCATTTTAGTTGAGCCAAGTGAGGCTAAGAGGGATTAAGTCATTTGCCCGAGGTCTTACAGCTAGTAAGTGTCAAAACCAAAATGGGAACCCAGGTCTATCTAATTCAGTGGTTCTCAACCAAAAGAAATTTTGCACCCCAGAGAATATTTGGCAATATCTACAGACATTTTGGGTTTCAAAACTGGGCACGGCGGTGCTGCTTTTAGACATTGGAGGCGAGAGATCCTACAGTGCAAAGCACAGCTCCCCCCAGCAAAGGATCATCCAGTCCAAAATGTCGGTAGTGCCACATGAGAAACCCGGGTCTGACTGAAAAGCTCATGCACCACCAAGTGTTCACCCATTTAAAAAAAGGCCCTTTTCTTCAGGAAGGGGTTGAAAAATAATTTCTACTAACAGCAGATTTTCAAATGAGAGTTGGGTATATTTTATGCAACGTTTTGCATTTATGACATGATTTTTCTTTCCAGTTTGTGGGTCTCTAAGCCCTCAATGTATAAGGTAAAGTTTTCATGCCACGTAGAAGCTAGATTGAAAACAAAAACTGCCTTGCATAACGATTTTATTTCTTTCTTCCTTTATTTATTTAGAGAGTGCATGAGTGGGGGGTGGGGCCGAGAGAGAGAGGGAGAAAGAATCTCAAGCAGACTCTGTGCTGAGAGCAGAGCCCAGTGTGGTACTTGATCTCACCACCCTGGGACGCCCACGACCTGAGCCAAAATCAAGAGTCAGTTGCTTAACTGATGGAGCCACCCAAGAGCCCCTAAGTCTGTTCCGTCTTAAGAAACGGTCCAGTGTCGGGGCACGTGGGTGGCTCTGTCATTAAGGGTCTGCCTTCAGCTCAGGTCATGACCCCAGGGTCCTGGGATCGAGCCCTGCATTGGGCTCTCTGTTCAGCGGGAAGCCTGCTTCTCCCTCTCCCACTTCCCCTGCTTGTATTCCCTCTCTCACTATCTCTCTCTCTGTGTCAAATAAATAAATAAAATCTTTTTAAAAAAAATTTAAAAAAAACTAAGAGATAGTCTAGTGTCATATTTGTACAATTCTAAGATGTTTTTATCTTTACTAGTAAGTGATTCCATTCTTATAATCGTTAATTATTCTTAATGCACTGTAATTAGTTACACTTACTAACTAAAGATACGATGCACTTTCTTGAGAATTGCTTTATGAAATTCACTGTCGGTGTAGAAATGCCCTGTTATTCTAAAGGCACTTATTTTTATTTGCAGAAGACATAATCCCATCAGAGAGCAGCTCCTTGTCTGACACTACCACGTACGATGATTGTGAGTAGCTCTTCTTTTTCTTTTTAAAATGTTATATGTTCTGAAATATGAAGACAATTTCTTTAAGTAAAACCTATGTGTTATTCTTATGGGAAAAGTAGAATGAACTAACTTGCATTTATGCAGAATGGTTGGGAAAGGGAGATTATGATTAACTTCTCCTGAGGTTAATTCAGCCTTAAATACAGTACCATCCAGATCACTTGAACTTAGGAAATCAGAATACTATTGCACTACTAAGTCAGTCTCTCAGTAAGGGTTCGTGAGTCTCTGTAGAATTTTTTAATTAGCATTTTTATTTATTTACTACTTTTTTTTTTTTTTACTTTTAAGTAGGCTCCCCACCCAAAGTGGGGCTTGAACTCTGAGATCAAGAGTTGTATGCTCTACTGACTGAGCCAGCCAGGCACCCCCTTGTAGGATTTTTTTAAAGTTTTCTCTTGAAGTAATTACAGGTTCACAGGGAGTTGCATAGATAATTCAGTCTTTCACACAACTTTTCCCAATGACGAATCTTACATATTTGGAGTCTAATCTCAAACTGGGAAATATAGTGTAGACTTTGATTATCCCTCTATTCTGGATGGCTTGGAGTTTATTTTCCTTAGGAAGAAATTGGGTTACATGTCATTGTATTGGTTTCATAGAGAAAGGCCGTATCTGTTTGGATGGCCTGTGTTTGTTCAGCACGTTTTATGATGGAATGGATTTCATATCAAGTGGTAAAGTGCTTCTTTGTAATCCCTGGTGCTTAAGCAGAGGAGTGAGTGACCGTCTGATATGACTTAAAGAATTCTGGGAAGCCTCTAACACATACTGCTTTATCTCCCCCATCCCTACCCCCCCACACCCCAAGTTTGATGGTGCATGAAACTCCCCCATTCCAAAATTCTTCCTTTGAGCTAAAGTTGGGTCATGCTTTCCATTCCTCTTTGAAAATGCAAATGTCAGCAGGAGACATAACAAGTCTCTAATGACTCAGCATACATCAGTTATATCACTTTCAATGACAGGATGAGCCTCTGGTCAGCCAAAAAGACCTGAGAAGTTGAAAGGTGAACAAAAGTGATCCACTCCAACTTTACTAGCCAACTTCCTTTTGGTGCTAAACACACTGGGGTTTTTCTTTAATATAACTCTAGAAAAGCTATAGTATCACCCATTCTACCTACTAAACTGGCAAAAGTTGGACCAGGCCCACAGGAGAACAGTTGACCCTTGAACAATGTGGGGGTTAGGTGTGGCCACACCCCCCGTGGTTGAAAATCCAACTATAACTTTTGACTACCCCAAAACATAACTACTAACAGCCTAACGTTGGCAGAAGCCTTATCATTAACTTAAACAATTAACACATATCTGTATGTTAAATATATTATATGCTGTATTCTTATAGTCAAGTAAGCTAGAGAAGAGAAAATGTTATTAAGAAAATCATAAGGAAGAGAAAATGCATTTACTATACTGTACTATCTCAGTAAAAAAAAAAAAAATCCGTGTATAAGTGGACCCATGCAGTCCAAACCTGTGTTGTTCAAGGATCAATCGTATTCAGTAATTTCCGTTTTCTAGTGTATAAAGTATAAAAATAAATGTCCTGAAATAATACACTTCTAAAAACATCAGATCTTCTGATTTGCTTTTTGGAGGGCTGGCAAGGTATTTATTGCCTTATTTATTTATCTACTTACTTATTCATTCATTCATTTACTTATTTATTCATTCATTTACTTTATTTACATTTATTTTTATTTTTTATATTTATTATATATATAATATATACTATTTTTATTTTATATTTATTACATTTACATTTATTTATTCATTTACTTATTTATTCATTCATTTAATTACTTATTCATTCATTCATTTACTTGTTATAGCTAATGATACCTTCACTCTTGCCGGGCGGCGACCAAGTTCAGTACCTCATTCTCCAAGAATTCTTCCCCCCAAGTCCCTCGGTATTGAGCGAATCCATTTCAGAAAGTCGTCCGTCAGTGAACAGTTTGTGGACACCAGGCAGTCCAGGTGAGAAGTCACATCATCAGGGAGACAGACGCCTCACAGCCGTGAGACCTTTCCTCCGAAATAGTTGACACTTGCGGGCATTACCCTGTTTATCCTTTCAGAGGGGGTTATCTTGCAAAACCAAAGCATAGAAACTCACCCTGTTATTTGTTTTTGACAGCAAGTGTAAGTGTCTCTAAGAGATCTTTTCAAAGCATTTGGCACTTTCCTATATTTTAAGGTCTGTTGGATTTATGTTAGGTTCCAGGGGTGTTATTTATAATCTAGATTTGGATATAATGTCTGAAGATCTATGTCAAAACCCATGCTCTCGGGAAACGGACATTAAATACCACACTGTCAGTGCAAGTGACAGAAATGACTTCTGATCTTTCAAAGAGAAAGGAGACTCCCACTCATTTTGAATCTGTAAAATAGATAATGTGACTTTTTTCTCCAGGCAATAACACCAGATTTTAAAAAAGATGAAAGACCAGTGATTCTCAGAATTTGGCTGCATGGATCAATACTACTTAAAAAAAAAAAAATAGGACCCAAGATAAGATTACCAAATGTTTACTCTGCCTAATCAGAATGTTCACATAAACGATGCCATGATTTCATGAAAAAAACAACATGTAAATATCAAAAATACAGCCATTGTCATAATAATAATAATAATACAATGAAGTTAACATTTATTGAATGCTTACTATATGTCAGACACTGTTCAAAGTGTTTTAATAGGTATTAATGAATTTAATCTGTACCACAATCCTGGTCGAGTGACAACTGTCATTACCGTTTACAGATAAGTACACTGAGGACCAGAAAGCTTGAATAACCTGTTGGGTTCGTGTAAATATTGGAATCAGGGTTTGAACCTATGTAGCCTGACTCCAAAGCCTCTACAGTGATTTTAACCAATATGTCACACTGCATCTCAGCGAAGGTGGAAATTAGTCTTAAAATAAAGGAAGATTATTTAGATTAGATAATTCTTCACTTATGAAAATAGCACCTTGCTATATTTCTCCTTTGTCAAAGACCATACCAGGCCCCACTGTTAGATTAGCATTTAGAACTGTTGCCTTAAACGATAGAAATCCAAGTGTCCAGACCTGTGCCGGCCAGTTCAATTAAAAGTAAATAAAATTAAAAATTCACTTTCTTAGTCATCCTGGCCACATTTCAAATGCTAATGGGCCCACATGTGGGCTAATGGCTATAATCCTTGCTATAAACTATTGGCATAGACATCGTGCATTTCCATCATTGGATAGCCCTGGACAAATATATTCATTATATTAGGGAAAACAAAGCTATTGCAGCAAAAGGAAGAATTATAACTGGAAATCATCATCTTAAAAATTATTATACCTACTTCCTTAATAGCTTAAGATGGGTTTGCTCATTGATCCAGCAATTTCACGTAGAGGAATTTTTCCTGTTGTATTAATTAACTACAGAATGCCCATCACATTATTATTTACACTAGTGACAAATTGAAAATAACCCAAATGCTCAACTAGTGAATCGTTTAAGTAAATTATAAATCCTTACAGTGGAATGCTCTGTTGTTGTTAAAATAACATTGTAGATGAATATTAACCAACACAAAACATTAGATACAGTTTTTTTCAATGTGGGTTTTGAAAGGGACTATAAGGTAAGGTCATATTTTGTTGTTAAAAACTGTAAATGCCTATAAGTATGCTTAGTAAAAATATCTGAAAATATTCAGCCTTGACTGGCTATCTTTGAGGTTCCTGACTACAGATACTTAAATTTTTCTTTTTTACCTGTACTTTCAAAATTCTCTGCAATGAACTTGACATGCTTTTGTGATAGGTAAAAATGTAATCAGAGTCACATTTAATTAAAGAATGAACTTCACATTGTGTTTTCACTGTGCTGGGTAGCCAACAAATTAATTTAAAGATGTTACCTTTTATTCCACGGGCCCGCAGATGACAGCCCACTGGCCAGATCCCTCCTGCGACTTATTTTTTATGGCCCACGAGCTAAGAATGGTTTTTATATTTTTAAATAGTTGGAGGGGAAATCAAAAGCAAGAGTATTTGGGGACGTGAAAATTATACGATATTTGACTTTCAGTGTCCACAGTCAAGCTGTGTTGGCTCCCAGCCACCCCCATTCACATACGCAGTGTCTACACTGCTCTTGTCCCTCAGGGGCACACGAGAGCCATCAGGACAGGGACATCTGGCCTGCAAAGCCAAAAATAGTTACTATTAGACTCTTTACAGAAAAAGGCTTTGCTGCCCCTGCTCTAGTTGCTTTCAATCTCCTTTATTCAGTACACTCTTTTTTTTTTTTTTTTTTAATTTTTTCCTTCATCCTGACGACTAGAGAGATCACTTGTGTTTCCCCCTCAAACTCACCCAGGACATAAAAGGATTCTAAACCACAAAGACACGCTGCCCCGTTTTTCTTCAATGCTCCTTTCCTTCAGCTTCCGCTAAGTTTCAAATGGGCTGTTGAATTGGCCAGAGATGTCGGGAGGCTCATCATCTCCCAAATTCTTCCTCCCGTCACAGGGAAATGCTGTCGACACACAGCAGCCCTTACAAAACCCTGGAGCGGCGGCCCCCCGGCGGACGGAGCATGCCCACCACTCCCGTTCTGACCCGCAACGCCTACAGCAGCAGCCACTTGGAGTAAGAGCACTTCGTCCCTGGGGCTTTGCCTCTGTTCATTTTGCTTTACTTTGTTGGTTTGGCTTTGCTTCGCGGTGCATTTTGATCATTTTAAGGAACTCGCAGCAGGACTGCGTTATGGATCCACATTTTCTACTTAACGGTTCAACGACATTGGCAAAGAAAATGTACTGAAAAATTGGCTTTGTACGTGTAGATAGGAGATTTTTGTGCATGTGCCTTAATTTTCCCAGCCAGACGTCACCGTCTGTTGTTCGGTGGTTAGGATGAGCATAATGACACGGGCAGCACTTGGAAGCGTTTAGGGAAGGTTTCGCTAGCTGTTTTATATACCTGATTTTTTTTTTTAAGATTTTATTTATTTATTTCTCAGAAAGAGAGAGAGGGAGAATGCAAGCAGGGGGAGTGGGAGGCAGAGGGAGAAGCAGACTCCTGCTGAGCAGGGAGCCCGATGTGGGGCTCAATCCCAGGATGCTGGGATCATGACCTGAGCCGGAGGCAGACACTTAACGAACCCCCTAGGCGCTCCTGTATGCCTGATATTATCCAGTCCACACAACAAGCCGAACTGTAGATCTCAGATCCTGTTTTACCTCCTTGTTTTATGGATGAGGACTGAAAGCAGTTCAGTGTTGTACCTAAGGTAGCACAGCTGGGAGATGGCAGACCCAAGACTCCCCCCAGATATGTCTGGTGTCAGCGCCGGGCTCTCCTCCATGCGGTGCTCCCTCCACCTAGTCTGTGCCTCCTGCTGTCCTGTTGGAAGAGAGGAACCTCCAAAGAGGCACTGGGCTCTTTTCTTAGGATTTGATGCACCCTGTGCATCATCCGTTCTCTTCCCTCCTCTGGAGTGAGGCTTTGGATCACATGGTCGTTAGAACCTGGGTCTTTTCTTATTCGGACCATGATGCAGTGCACCTGAGTGACAACCAAGGGATTATGTGAAAAATGGATTGTCTCGTGCTGTCAGCTTTGGAAACCTTGAGTCCTAGGGCAGTTCAGGGGTGATGAAATCCTTCAACGCCATGTCCACTTGTTTCATTTCAGTCCTCTCTTTCTTCCTCTGTTACAAATCGGCCTCTCTCCTCCCGCAGACCCGAATCTTCAGCCCAGCACTGCCGCCAGCGCAGTGGAAGCCTCGAGTCTCAGTCCCACCTGCTGTCTGACATGGACAACGATAAGCCATTTTTCTCCCTCTCCAAATCCCAAAGAAGCAGTAGCACGGAAATCCTGGATGACGGGTCTTCCTACACCAGCCAGTCAAGCACAGAGTATTACTGCGCGACGCCGGTCGCCGGCCCCTATTACACTACCCAGACTCTGGACACTCGTGCCAGGGGCCGGAGAAGGTCCAAGAAACAGAATGTTTCGACTTCAAATTCAGGAAGCATGCCCAACCTAGCACAAAAGGATAGTTTGAGGAACGGCGTCTACACAAAGAGCCAGGAACAACCTTCTTCTAGTTACTATATTGCCGGGTACACACCCTATGCAGAGTGCGATCTTTATTACAGTGGCGGCTACGTCTATGAGAATGACACAGAAGGGCAGTACAGTGTCAACCCTTCCTACCGGTCCTCGGCCCACTATGGATACGAGCGCCAAAGGGACTACAGCAGGTCCTTTCATGAGGACGAGGTCGACCGTGTCCCCCATAACCCATATGCAACTCTCCGGCTGCCCAGGAAGGCTGCCGCCAAGTCGGAGCACATCACCAAAAACATCCACAAGGCCTTAGTTGCAGAGCACCTGCGTGGCTGGTACCAGCGGGCCTCTGGGCAAAAGGATCAGGGGCACAGCCCACAGACTAGCTTTGACTCAGACAGGGGATCGCAGAGGTCCCTGGGGTTTGCGGGGCTGCAGGTACCCTGCTCTCCCAGCAGCCGAACATCTTCCTACTCTTCAGGTAAGAATACCGCAGATGCGCTCGATCCCTGGATCGAATTGACCTCTTGTCCCCCACCCACGCTCCCCCAAACCATTCCCCTTGGGGGGGTCACAGGACCAGTTCCCAAGGTCATGACCCTGGTACCATTCCGTGGGGCCACAGTAAGAATCGACAACTTAAAAATAGTTCTTCTCTTCGTCTTTCCAAAGAACGCAGTCCACAGGAGTGCACTGGAGCAACTCGTAGATTCCAATCCAACAAGCGTTCATTGAGCACCTACTGTCTTCTGCCCTGTGTGAGGGGCTTTCGAATATTGTATCTCATCCACATGTACATAGAAGTGTACAATATGTTTGGCCTATTCAAAAAATAGAGTAAACCCATCCCGTAAGCAGAAAACATTAGGATTATATATCCTTCCCTGTTCACCACCAGGAACTTGATCCTCTAAAGGCAGTTTGTTTTGAATGATCGGGTAGCTATGTGAGGCTCTTAATTCTGATGGGAGCCAGTAATGTGTAAGTCCTGTTCCTGGCACTCTTCTACGTGCTTCGCATGCCTTGACTCAATTCAGTAGTCATCTATGCTCTACGTTAGCATTGGTGTAAGGGATTTTCAAAGATAATTTTGGTTAGAGAGGTTCCCTCACATATTGACTTTGGCCCCTCATTCCACTAAAATCCGTGACAGACTTACTGCTTACTCCTCACCGAGTAGAGAAATGAGGGGGAAGAGGGGTGTCTACCTCTGGTTTCGTTGATTCGGCAAACAAGCAGGCATATCCTGGATGCCGAGGAGCCAATGTTGACCCAGTTTCTGGCCTTGAGGAGCCAGTCTAGTCAGCAGCCAGAGGAATGTATGCACATTAAGCAATTTTTAGGCTCTAAAATGAATGAGTTCTTGAACTTCGTGAAAACCTGAGGTCATGTGTTCTCGCCTCTCTTTCAGGCATGACCCCCTTAGTGAGACACAGCACAGGGACTCCCGAATCACTGTGTAATATTCGGTGAAGACTGTGCCTTTAAAAGTTTCCTAAGCTTGTTGACCAGAGGCATTGCCATGGAGATTTCTATTTGAGTTTATGGTCTCTTCTGTTTGTGCAGGACTTTGGACTTCCGCTAGAGCTTTCCCCTTTATTACCACATCTACTATATGAAAAGGCTCCTGTTCTTATTCCTGGTTATTTATGGCTCGTATTGAGAAAATGCCGTTCTCCACCCCTCAAGTTCAGGGCACTGCATGAGAATCTTTCTGAAAACAAACACAGAGGAACCAACAAGGAGGGCTGAGATGCATAGGGATGGTCATCAGGGCACAGGACTGGGGTGATGCCATTTTAAGCAGGGAGGCTGGCGACGAGCAGGTGTACCTCGGAAGCTGCAACATTACTGGTGGTTGACTCGGGGTCTGGGCAAAGGTGAGAATGGAGTTAGTGCTTCCTGAGTCACACCCAGGAGGGGCCTGGCGGGTAGCTGGAGGATTTGGCCCCCCAGACCAACAGGCATTCCATGTTAAAGAATTAAAGGGATGGAATTAGAGCTCCTCGAGAAAATTCCCTTTTGGAATTTTCCTCATTCCTGTCAACATTTCATATCTGCAAAAATGAATTACAACAAGCATGCGCCAGGGAGAGTTTCCTGTTATTTGCCAAAGTAGCCAGGGGTTTTGTAGTTCCTTCCAGCCATCTAAAGACTCTCTTGGTGTCTCCGTTTTAGTGATAACGACAGCCACCATCTCTTGGCAGCTTCCCCTGGGCCACACCGCATGCTCGGTGCCTTATTGCCCCATCCCATCTAGTGTATGCCACACTTCATGAGCGCTGTAGGTAGGTCTGTTATCGCTGTCCTGTCTTGCCGTGAAGGCCATTCTGGTTTAGAGAGTAGAAATGACCCTGGCCAAGCCCCAGAGCTCGTAAGTGCTTGAGTGGGAATTTCCCTCCCAGCTCTGACACCTTAACCACCAAGCTGCACAGCCCCTGACTCAGAGTAATGCAACATTCTTAGAAACTCGAAGTGAGGGAATTACACGTTTGAGTCAAAAACCTCATGGCATTCAGGGCCACAGATGAGTTTTGAAAGGCGTCTGCCCTGTGCTGGTCACAAGGGGTTTGTGAGTGTAAGAAAGAAGAGGAGGAAGGTGGCCGCCAAGAACAGGAAATGGAGGGCGACCGGAAGCATCCGTGAGCGGGGCTGGTCTTAGACCACCGGCTTGGTGTTGTAGTCGCCTTCCGCATCCTGGGCTTGGAGCAGGACTGGTTTTAGAGAGAGCACAACGAATGCCCTGTGGTGAGACCTTCACTGGGCTTTGCTCCCAAACTGTGCCCTTGTCTTGTTCCAATTCAGCCCCTCAGTAGAACTAATTCCCTCCTGTACTAGTTACCCTCCCTGCCCCTTCCACCACACACACTGATTCTTAAGGCAGAAACTATGCGTCGATCCTGCTAGTGGTATTGCCTTGGGCCAAGGAACAAGTCATGTCCCAACAGGTCAACTTGTGGAGTGCATTTCCTCCAAAGGCCTTCGAGAAACTCACACCAGTCACCTTATCTTTACAAATAAAGCCTTATCTATCCAGCCACCATAGCCAGAATGGAGAGACTCTCTCCATATTTGAGAATGTTTTTCTATCTGTCCTTTAGGTTATTTTTTATAACACGCCTTTCAATTATTTATTCTCATTAATAATATCAATAGTTATCATTTTGGGGTGTTTATACCAGGCACAGTGCTAAACATTCTCATATATAACCTTATTTAATCCTGGTATCATCCCTGTACAGGATATATTTGCATCATTATACCCACTTTATAGGTGAAGAAACCGAGACTTAAAGAGAATAAACTGTTAAAAAAAGAAAAAGAATAAACTGTTTGCCCAAGGTCACATGGCCAGTAAGTGACTAAATGGGAATAGGAACTCTGTTGATTATAAACATTGGTTCTTATTCTGGGCACATAGATGATTATAATGTACCTCTACATGGCCTGAATAGTTTTTGCTTTGAATATTCCCACTAATTTTGTATCTTTCCATTTTTATTTCTAGTATCTTCTACAAATGCTTCCGGGAACTGGAGGACCCAGATAGCGGTAGGGCTATCCGACTACGAGACCCCGGCACATTCTTCCTACACCAGCTGCTATGGCAACATCTATAATCCTTTGCCCTCCCCAGGCAGGTGAGAAAGCAATACTCCAAAACTCTAGTAGCCTCTTCCTAGTCGAAAGAATTGAGGAATTCTATTTTATTTTATGAATGTTCAAGGAACATCAGACTGTAGCCTACGGGCCAAAACCAGCTGCCACCTGTTTCTATAAATTAAGTTTTATTGGAAAACGGCCATGTTCTTTCACGTACATTTTATCTATGGCTGTTTTTGTACTGTGAAGGCAGAGTGGAGTAGTGACAGTCCTCATGGCCAACAAAAAAATATCTGACCTTTTAAGAAAAGGTTTGTTGACTCCTAATCCACATTGTTCGAATTTGACTCTGTTCCCAGTCGCCTGTAAAGTCTTAAATTCTGTGTCTGGTGGGGTTTTTTTTAATTGCAGTACTTTAAATGGTATTACTGATATATCCATTTAAGACTCTCCTGGAACCTTGGGGGAAAAATGTCTCTACTCCAGAAAAGGCTGTTCACATCAAAATTCCTCGTAGACAGTTGGTGGGCTTGATTTCAGTGAACATTTGCTGCCTTTTTCTGTTCATTAAGAAGCTACAGATACAGCCAGCTGTCCTATTTGTAATCCTGCTTCTTTGTAAACATTTGGAGAAAATATACAAGAACAATTTGTTAAAATGTGATTTTTAAAAAGATGGCTACCTCCACATTATACTTTTTCACTTCTTTGTATACACAGGAGGAGTTAAGTTCGAAGAGGTCTTTTCTCCCTATCACTTTTTACAGAATATAATTCACACCCATCGTGGCAAGAAATAGAGCATTTCGTTTGTTTTTATATAATTTTGCTCTAGGTCAAATTGCTTCAGGCATAGGGAGACTTAGACAATAACTTGTCCAAGTGTTTATCCTGGTGAATTTGAGAGGTTAATTTCTTTTCTTTTTTTTTTTTTTTTACTTCAATTTTTTATTTTGATTCTAGTTGGTTAACCTGTATGGTAAAATTGGTTTCAGGAGTAGAAGCCAGTAAGCCATCACTTACATACAACGCCCAATACTCATCACAACAAGGGCCCTCCTTAATCCCCATCCCCCATCTAGCCCATCCCCCACCCACCGCCCTCCGTCAACCCTGTTTGTTCTCTATAGTTAAGAGTCTCTTATGGTTTGCCTCCCCCCTCTTTTATTTTTTTCCTTTCCCTTATGTTCATCTGTTTTGTTTCTTAAATTCCACATATGAGTGAAATCATAAGTTCTTAATAAAGTACTCAGTGTTACAAACGAATTGGAGGTATTCAACCCCCAAAGCCTTATTTTTCTTCTCCTTGTTCAAGGAGAGTTTTTCTTGGCTTGAACTGTTAGGCCAATTGTCTCAACTCAACAAAGGGTGTGCTCGAAATAGAATTTTAGTGAAAATATACCTCAGGGGACTTCAAATCGCTTGGGTTTCTGTAAATAATGCTTGCAAATGAGTTAGGAGCAAGAACTAAAATGGCTTTGGCCCCAAACTGGAGCTGCACTTTTTCAAGTCAGTCTCATCATTTTGTATAATTAATTTGCAAATAGTTTTCCCCGTTGGTATACTTCGACTTGCCTTTTCATGAACTGCCTGAGGAACAATATAAAAGCACGTAAGACAATTTGAAAACCCTCAACACCACTTTCACTGGACTCAAGAAGTACTAAACATTTTTAGAGAAAATCTGTTTTTACCAAGCATGCCTATCTCAGAGAGCCAGCCCAAGATGGCTTGACATGGAGTCTGATGTCCGAGGTGGCGTAATCTACAGGAAATTAAAAACTATTTAAAGATCCCTATTGTGTGTGCTCACATGCACTTCATATGAGCTCATTGTGGAAAATTAAGAAAATAATAAAGGGAGAAATAAGTAGGAGATCATTTACCCATAATTCTGCCATCTAGAGATGGTAGCCATTAGCATTTTGACACATTGCTCCATTTTCTGGTATCCATTTTTACAGGCTCATAATGACCATGGCCATAAGGATAACCTTATGTGCAATTATACACTTTTTATTGTCTATGAACTTCTGCATCCCAATTTTTTACTTACTATCACAATATAAACATGTTCCTGTATTTTTTTAAAACTCTCTAAACCTTATTTTATGTGATCCACATGATATTCCACTCAGTAAATATACCATACTTTATTTAACAGTTCTCATATTATGAATTTAAATGGTTTTTAGATTTTCTTTTTTTATTGTAATGCTGCTGTTAATGTCTTTGTGTAAATATTTGTCTGGATTCCAGATTATTGTCTTAGGATACATTCTAATAAGTAGAATTAATGGATTAAATTGAAAAGTGTATTTTTTTTTAAAGATTTTATTTATTTATTAGAGAGAGAGAGGCTGAGAATGAGAGGGGAGAAGGTCAGAGGGAGAAGCAGACATCCCGCAGAGCCGGGAGTCCGATATGGGACTCGATCCCAGGACTCCGGGATCATGACCTGAGTCAAAGGCAGTCGCTTAACCAACTGAGCCACCCAGGCGCCCCGAAAAGTGTATTTTTTTAAAGCCCTTGCTTTCCAGAAAGATTTGCCAATTTACCCTCCCAGCAACCGAGGTATGGGTGTGCTTATTTCCATCTATTTGTCTATTTAGGATTTTTTTTTTATTATACCTCAGAGTGATCAATTTAACTTGACCTACTAACAAAGCAAGTATCACAACAGCCATCCATTAAGTTTTAGAAATTTGCCGTAAAATTGCTCTTTTTGATGAAAACACAATTTTTAAAATAAGAGAGAAATTAGGTTCCAAGATAAAGATAGAAAGAAAAACTTTAGGGGCGCCTGGGTGGCTCAGTTGGTTGAGCAACTGCCTTCGGCTCAGGTCATGATCCCGGAGTCCCGGGATCGAGTCCCATATCAGACTCCCAGCTCTGCGGGAAGTCTGCTTCTCCCTCTGACCTTCTCCCCTCTCATTCTCAGTCTCTCTCTCTCTAATAAATAAATAAAAATCTTTAAAAAAAAAAAAAAAGAAAGAAAGAAAAACTTTAGATCTGCCCTGATGTTAGAGATTTGAGTACTTTTCTAAACAAGTGAAGTACATAGTATTTCAAGATGCTTCCCCCCAGAGTGTGGGGGGAAGAGAGTGGCTCTTAACATTTACAGAAAGCTACATATTTTTACCAATAAAAATTCATTTCCAAGTGTGCTGTGGTATAATTGTCAGTGGCATAGACTTTCTAAAATCATAAATGTCAATGTCTCTCCTGCTCCCTAGAATATAATGCAGTCAGATTCTTGGCTCTACGCTGCAAGTGTGTTTTCAAATAACTTTTTTTTTCCCCTTGGCTTCCTGTTTTCCATGTCCCATCCTCTTCCTGATCTAACTCTCCCTCTACTAGGCAACACCGAGGCCTTCTGTGGCGGAGAATGGTTGTGTCTCCCGAAAGGAGATCAGTTTTCAGTTCTCTTTTGCTCAGTGTAGCCAGCGGTAGTAAGTAGAGCCCTCAGATCCGTCCGCTCCATCTTCCCTGGGAGCAGGAGTTTGCCTTGTTCTGGCTGATGTGTGAAAGTATGGAAATTGACTTTGCGTTTATAGTAGGTGAAAACACTAAATACCTGGTTTCGCGTAGAAATTCTTTCCACAGCTCTCCTTCCAGTGACTTTTTAACCATCCTGACTAAAGAAATTTAAAATGAAAAGAAACCTACTAACAATCTAACTTATTCTAAATTACTGTTGCCGGAATGAGGTTTTGCTGATTGGAATGGTTTGTGTTATAGGATTCCTTCCTTTGGCTATGCCATCCAAGTATGCTAATGATTTTTGTACGTGATGTTGTTTCCCATTTATGCTCGCCCCATGGAGCCTAGGGATGTAAGGTGTGGCCCTGGGTGCCCCTGCCTCCCACTAAATATATTCCTTTGTCCCTGAGGAAAGCATCTAGTACATTCCCTTAATGTGAAGAATATTTAAAATGTGCCTGTCAAAAATACTTTTTAAAAAGTTAAAAAAAATGACTCACACAAAGAGAAAATGGGCATGCGTCAAAGATTTATTTAACTCATTAATGAGAGAACTAAAGGATGGTAAAGCTGCTTCCAAGAGAATTCAAAAGACTGAATTCAACACACTGAAAGATAAGACACTGGAATAAGATTACTAAATAAGATTTAAAAACCAGTTAATGGCCTACAGGGCAATAAAACTATAACCATAATCTTTTTATAGTAGACCAAAGTTATTTGTACTTCTTGCCGACAAAAAACCTACGAGTTAACCTGCAACTTACCACAATCTGGATCCTAATCAGTGGTAAAAATAAGTGAGACAAAGGAATATCTCCCTAGAGAATCAAGTACACCTTGCATGGGCCTTTTCGACGATGCGCCAGTGGGACAAGGAAAGAACACACCGTCACCCTTTGCCTTGACAGTGCTTTCTACTAATTCTTTGAGTAGAGTCATCTTTGTACTCTGGTAATAAAAATGACCGCAAATAATGACTCTCCTGGTTTCCTTTCATAGACAGTACCCAGAGATCAGTCAACTGGACAACACAGACGGAAGCCGGTTGGAAGACAGCCTGGAGAGCAGGGAGCAGAGGCTGTTTTGGCATGAAGATTCAAAGCCTGGAACATTAGTCTGAACTGCAGGTGGACCTCCTGACCAAGCACTGCGTTCTCACACTAGTGTGCCTTGCAAAATGGATTCGTCTTCCCAGAAAGCTGTTCGGCTTCCGAAAGTAAAGGCATCCGAGGCCGAAGAGAGGACTCACTGACCCCGGAAGTGAATCACCCACGGAGGCCGAGTCCCGGAACGACTTGCCTTCCCCACTCCGGGCACTCACCCGACAGAGCAAGGTGGAACCGTGGCCAAGAGAGGACTCAGCCTTCATCGGCAGCAAGCACTTTTTAAGGGAGTAAAACTTGTTGAGGGCAAACCGCAAAACTGTGAACAGTGCATTCAGGGTCTCCAGTAGGAAGGAAGGACGGGCAATTCAGAGCACAATTCAGAATGATGAGAAAAGGGAAAGCAGAAGCTCCTTAGGCATTACTCCCCTTCAGAAAGTTTGGGTTTTCTGTGAGCCGGCGAAGAATAACATGCTCTCTCTACCCGGATGTGAACCACATAGACAGTATTGGAAAATTACTTGAAGAGAAGCTGGATTTTCATGAAGTTCTGAATGAGTTGTAAATGTTTTTAGGATATTATAAAGAGTGATAGTTTTCATAAGCACCGTAAAATGGGTTCTGGAGAGACTTACTGCTGGAGCATCCTGTAATATAACTTCATGGTAGCAGATTGGGGAAAACAAAGCAGCCCACTGAATAATTGACAAACTCTGCTTGGAGAATGTTCTAAGGTACAATATTATTGGGCTCCTTTTTTCTTTCTACACCAGTGGCCTGATGGGTTCTTATTCAGGCTGGTAACTCTCCAATTTGGCTGCCATTTGAAATGGCAGACCTGATATGGAAAGTTTTTCTAACCAAGAATTTGAAAAAGTATTTTAAGGTAATACAGAAAGAACCCAAGACAAAACGAAATGAAACAACAAAAGCCACAGCATTTTTGATGAATTGTGTGCCTTAAAATGGTGAACATTAGAAAAGTAAGCATATTGTCCAGATTCCACGGGGGGTTCTAAGTCACCATACGACAAAAACAAGATTAGTCATTAAAAAACAAAACAACAACAACAACAACAACAAAAACTCCAAGCTGCAGTAGATTTAATTATGAGGCTAAAACTACCTCATACTTTACTCAGAAGAACTAATTAGCTATGGTTTATTGTAGTGTGTGTGTTTTTTTTAAAAAAAAAACAAAAAATATTTCCATATTCCAGATTGCTCTTTTTTTGTCATCTTCAGTCTGCTTCAATATTCCATAAAGGTGCTCCCTTCCCCCTTTTTATACAGGTTTCATGTTCATATTGTGAATAGAGAAGTTTCTGAACAACTTTTTTGGAACATTTTCTATCTATATTCCGAAGCATGTAATATATACGTAAAGATGATTTGTTAAACTGGTCCTTAGTCATTTGTATCATTAAATATGAAGTTTGGGGGGAAAATTTGGAACAAAAAAGAAGACATGCAAAAAAAATTAAGTTATTCCTTTTTGCATATTTGTATAGCCTTCTAGAAAAAGAAATACCCTTTTACATATTCTTTTACTGTTCTGACTTTTTAAGACCTATTATTTTTTTTACATAGGTCAATAAACTGAAGGTGTGCTACTGAAAACGTTTACGTATTCTTCCATTACATTCAGGGTTCAGACAAAGCAGTTTAAAGTGCTCTACTTCAAGTAATCGTGTTGGACAAGATGGCGGGTATCTAGTTATTACCATATTCTGTTGATGCCAAGATGCACATTTTTTTTATATTTACATCTTTGAAAATCAGGATGCATCTCTTGATGGATGGTATGCTCTCAATGAATTGGCGGTGTTTTTTCCTTTCTTAGTGCTACATAAAATAATGCTGTGTCTTACAATAAAGTTGTCTTAGAATTGATGAAATACGGTAGTTTATTGCCTCACTGAGGATGACAGATGTGAATTTTTAGGCTTCCTACTCTCGCGAATGTTGTTTATTTGTAACAAGTCATTCATCCTAGTTTTGCCGACTGGCAAACAGGTCTTTTAAATTCAAGAAAATGTTTCATCTGACATCTATTTATCCTGCACAATGGGGAGAAGGGAATGGGAAATGAAATGTAGGAAGACCTTAATATTTCTCTGCAAGTATCTCAGATGGAAATAACCTTCTTCTGTTCAAGAAAGGGAATGCTCAGAATTGCAAATATACTTTGAAAGAGCACATGGAACTTGGCTCCCAAATGGTTAAAAAAGAAGATACAGAAATGGAGTGAGCCTGCTATATGATTTTTTCCCCCTATCTTTTTATGAAAACCTCTCTCCACCACGTTTGGTGTGTTTATTAATAACCAAAACATGGCAGAAGTAAATTATTCAACATAACCCATTGATCTGTTTCTTATTACAAGATGTCATATCTTCCTGATAAAAATTCTAAAGGCAAAAAAAAAATTTAATTCAAACACAAAGCAAATACATAATATAAGAACATAATTGTACCCTGGGAGCCTAATGTTACCAGATGTAAGAATTGGTCATTTATTTTCTATTAGTTCACATTTTCTTCTATGCATACAGTAATGTTTTTAAAATTCAGCATCATATTACAAGGACAGTTTACAACTTGTTTTTTTCACCTAGCATATCTTGGGCCTCTCTGTATCAATATATATGGGTCTACCTCATGAAGATGTATATTTTACAAGGTGGATTTTTAAAAAAATTGCCTCATCTTCCTGCTGTTCATATTTTTTTCTATATTTGAGAAAATTCTTCAAAATTCTTTCTTGTACTCATATAAGCTTAATGTTACAAGTAATAAAGATTCCAGAATTGTTTCACACTATTACTTTGGCCTGTTCTTAGGAACAAAGGTTCAGACTAGAGAGTTCCTTCAAATGTTAGCGCTTTGGAACATTCAGAAGTGGAATAATGACTTTCTTCAGGACAGTAGAAAAGTTGAGATTATTTTCTAGAGTCATTTTCAAAGGATCAATGGTAAAAGACAAGTTTTTTAAATGTTCAACTATTGTGGCCTTTAGTTTTGCCAAGACAAAAATGAATTACTAAAGAAAACAAGTTAATTTAAAAAATGAATGCCTAGTGGAAAAAACGAATAGATACAAAAATATACATTCCTGCTCATTATTAGATTCATCGGGCATAAAACTGCTCTGTTGAGTCGTAATCGCAGATTCTCAACACGTTCTGTACTTCGATTTACGTTCCACTAAGAGTTTTTGACTCTCCGTGTTCTTCACGGAGAAGTGTTCTTCAACCCAAGTTAACATACATAATAAGTTCTGTTAACTTATTATGGTGTACAGGTGTACAATCCATTGATGCAACATTCTATCCACGACTCAGTGCTCACAGTCCCAAGAGTGTCTGGACACCCTCTGAGTACCGCTAACATGGAGCTCTGTCACAGTAGGGTCCCATCCATGCGTGTTAATAAGGCAAGTCATTCATCGTTCCCTGTGTCCTCACAAGGTACGGAGATGAAGTTCATCTCCAAAGAGAAGAATCTGTTTAACACATACGCGGAGCTCGGAACAGGATGCAAAACTTAACTCATCCTTCTGCTCCAACTTTCTGCTCGAACCCTTCACCTCTCATGTTCCTCATGTTTCCCGCTCCAGTCCAGTCCCCTCCTCTGGGTCCTCATCGGACTCTCCTGCCTCCTCTCCACACCCACATCCTCGGGCCACCCTGGAACAGCAAGAAAATAAGCAGGTCCTGCTACAACACGGAGTTGGCATTCATAGAGTTCTGGGTCAGTGTGTGCCAGGCCGGCATGAGGCGCCGTGTGTACGAGCTGCTCTAACCCCCACGCCAGCCCCGGGACAGGATGTTATCTCCACGTTACTGAAGCCGAGGGCTGGGAAGTCATGCAGCTCTTGGGAGAAAAGCAGGAAGTAGATTTGGATTTGTCCAACACCAAATCCTAAATTAACTGCACTCTTTTTTTTTTTAAGATTTTATTTATTTATTTATTAGGAAAGAGAGAGAGAACATGAGAAGGGAGAAGGTCAGAGTGAGAAGCGGACTCCCCATGGAGCTGGGAGCCCGATATGGGACTCGATTCCGGGACTCCAGGATCATGACCTGAGCCAAAGGCAGTCGCTCAACCAACTGCGCCACCCAGGGGCCCCCTAAATTAACTGCACTCTTGTTCCAAGAATAATTTTCTCTACAGTCAGGGTAGCAAATAAGATTTTTAGAAAAAATGTACTAGGGGCGCCTGAGTGGTTCAGTCAATCAAGGAGCTGACTCTGGGTTTCAGCTCAGGGCATGATCTCAGGGTCCTGGAATCGAGCCCTGCATCAGGCTGCATGCTTAGGGCCAGATCTGCTTGGGACTCTCTCTCCCTCTGGCCCAACCCCTGTGCTCTCTCTCTCAAATAAAAAAATCTTCAAAAAACAAAACAAAACAATATATAAACATTATATATAATGAAATCGAGGGAATACATGATAAGCTCAGCTGTCCTTGCCTTTTTTTTTCCCCCTAAGGGCGGTATTCAGACCTCTGAATGTGGGTGAAGATAACCCTTATCTGGGTTCCTACCCAACCTTGCAGCCAGGTGGGCTGCATTATGTATTGCTCTGTGAGCTCATCAGTAGACCAAGTACATTTGTTAACTTCTTTTCAAGTCAATAAAATGTCTCACACCAGTGAATATACTTGTTACAAACACAGATAACCATAATGAGCTAAATATTGATCAGTAGCACTGAAAATATCTATCGATCTTTCTCCAGTACTGATGGTTCAGGGCAGTATGATAATATGAAGTTTCTATGCTCCGCTACCATGACCCCGAGGAGTCCCCAGAATTGACTCTATCAGATGTATGTGCCTGTGGGCTTTCACTCTTGATTGTCCTTGGAAAGAGTGAATCTGGATTAATCTCCTGTTAGAATCTGAGCCCAGTGCCCAAAAAAAATCCTTCTAATACTTCCAACCTCTTCTACTTTTGATGCCTCGTTGAGTCTATCTCTCCTGCAAAAGAAAATAGGAACTATGCATCAAGATTTGTTTTTGCAATACCAGGCTGATTCTTAACATCAACACAGAAACATGTTTTCTCCCTTTTCTTTTGCTTTTGAATATCAGCAGTCTTGACGAGAATGGTGTTTGGGGGCTAAGGGAATGGGGGTGGGAGCTGACCTAACTGCTGAGTTTTAAATAATCAGCTCTTCTTAAATGCTTGTTATACTTAAGAAGTGTCCAAGGTTTAAAAGTTCTGTGATTTTCAACTAGGGCTATATCACCCTCTATGGGCATTTGGAAATGTGAATGTGTTGCCGTATTTTAGAATCCCTCAATGATCTGGAAATACTACTGGCCTATAGGGACCAGAAACAGATATAAGGCATGGGATGGGTCCCCTGCAACAAATAGTTGTTCTATCCAAACTGCCCAAAGTGACCCCGCTGAGGAACCCTGGGGGTCTTACCTAGGAAAATGTGTTCAATCCGCTTGTATGGGTGCTGCCTTCCCTTGTTTAAAGCAGAGATTTCTCAATTCTGAAGGGAAGAAAGGGGGAAGTAAAGGAGATGACTAGAACACCAACTAGGGTCACTGTTCTAGGCAGTGAGGATAGAATGTTTTCCTGAAGTTGGCTGTCCAATCAATGAGGGAGAAACAGAAGTGACCAATGTGAATAACTTAGAAAGATCATTAGTCTTATGAAGCCAAGCATGGTGAGAAAAGAAACGATGTAGATAATAGCCTAGGTTTCTGGGACACAATGGGGCCTTTGGGGCAGTGATGCTTCATCCCAGACTTGGGGGTCCGTAAGAGAAGGTCCAGTTAAGCAAGAAGGAAAAGAGAATGTCACCATGGGGGCGCCTGGGTGGCTCAGTCAGCTAAGCGTCCGACTCCTGATTTCAGCTCGGGTCCTAATCTCACAGGTCATGAGATCAAATCCCATATAGGGCTCTGCACTGGGCATGGAGCCTGATTAAGATTCTCTCTCTCTCTCTCATCCTCTCCTTCTGCCCCTCCCCCCCTTAAGAAGAAAAGAGAGAGAGAATGTTACCATGGTATCACCAAAGCCCTAAAGCTAGAAACAACTTAGTCAGTTTCAGAAACTAAAAGAATAGGAGGACATATTATTCCAGGATGGAAGAAATACAGGTAATTATTTAAAAAGCTGCCAGGGCACCGGGATGGCTCAGATGGTAAAGCGTCTGACTCTGGCCCTGAGCTCAGTGTTGTGGGATCGAGCTCCGTGTAGGGCTCCGCGCTCCATGTACAATAGCCTTATCCTTCTCCTCCAGCCCCTCCCCCACACTCAAATAAGTAAATAAGTAAAATCTTTAAAAAAGAAAGAAAGGTGCCATTTTTGAGTTCTCCCTATAGTCCCAACAATGGACTAAGTGCTATCATTTGATTTAATTCTTCCTACAACTGTGTGACAAATGTGGTCTTAGCCCAGAAAAGGATACAAAGAGAGAAGAAGTTCAGAAAGATTGCCATGGTCTCAGTTATCAGATCACAGAGTAAGTTGTAAAGCTGAAATTCAAACCATCTCTGTCTGACCAAACCTCGTGCTCTTTATTAACTATGACATTATACAAAAGCAGTTGATCACCAAGCACCTCTCTTAAATGGAAGCCAAAAGAAATGAAAAGAGAAAGGCAGAAGCAAACAAAAGAGCTGCCCTGGGAGGAAAAAGGACGGAAGGTCAATGGGGGGGATAGAAATCTGATCAGCAAGGTGAAAATCGGGGAAAAGACCACCTAGGGCATCCAAGGTGGACTGCAGGGTGTGGGTGTTCAAGGTAGGCACATCCGACAGTTCTGATTGGGGTGTGGCTTGAAGATGTTTCTTAATGAAGGGCCAACTGGGGGAGAATTATCTTCGCAAAAAGAGTAGAGGAAAAGAGCAAAGGCCTTTGGGGAATGGACTCGAAAGGTCAGTCAGTTGGTTATGAAGAATGAATTAACTAGCATTGCAGCCTCCCACCCCTGCTCCTTGCCACACAAACACTTAACATTCCCTGGGAAACCATTTTCATGTTGTCCTCTCTTCGTTTTCAAAAGAAAGTGGCTCCATAAGGAGATCAAAGATTGGGAAGCCAGAGTAAGAAAGATCTCATCAGGCAAACTAGCAACCTAAGACTGGGAAGGACATTCTCCTCAGCCCTTCAATTACCAGAAGATAGTGGGTGTCTGGGTAGACATCACCATCTTTATAAAGCGGTGGTTAAATGTGTGGGCTTTGAAGTCAGGCAGACCTGGAGACGGGCTGCCGAGCTTGAAATCAATGCCAGCCTCACCACTCGCTGAATCCTACAAACTAGGGTAAGTTTTCTAACCTCTCCGGGCCTCAGTTTCCCCACTAGTCCCCATCACACAAGGGTATTTGTGGGCTGAGCAAGATACTGCATGTAACAGTGAAGCACAGTGTCTAGTCTCTAGCAGGCGATTCAAGAGATAAGTTACATCCTGGGAGGGAAAAAAAGATGGGAAATGATGGTTGAATATCAAATGAGATCTAGAAAGTTGGGGTTCTGAGGATTGGCACTGCCTTAGTTTAGCCACTGAAATGACAACACTCTTGAAATTACTCATCACTGTTGAGAACTGACTACATTTCAGGCACTGTCCTGGGCATAGTACCGTATTGGAATATATTTTTCTTTTTTAATCCTTACATCAAATCTATAATTCTTAATCCCAAACAGAAGCTCCAGGAGGTTGAGTGCTTTGCCCAAGTTATAAATCTAGAAGGTATCCAGGCCTGGATTGCAACTCCCAAATGCATAAAACAGAACCGTTTAACCCATGCAATCAAACCGATTAAGGTGTTTTCCAGTCTTTTCAGCCAGAGCTCTCCTGCAAGGCCCAGACTCCGGCGACGTGCACTTGCAAGAGCCTGGGAGCGAGTGCCTGCTTAAACCGGGGTGCCCATCTGCCTGACTTGCTTCACCCGGGGCTTGGCCCTGCTGTTGGCTCAAGGATTGCACCTGCACCTGCCTTTGTATGTGCAGAAGAATGCAAACAAGCCAGCCAGCAGAGGGGCCAGATTCAGCAAATGACAATCAAGATGCTAGGTTCAATTTTTTTTTTTTAAGATTTTATTCATTTATTTGACAGAGAGATCACAAGTAGGCAGAGAGGCAGCCAGAGAGAGGGAGGGGGAAGCAGGCTCCCCGCTGAGCAGGGAGCCGGATGTGGGGCTCGATCCCAGGACCCTGAGATCATGACCTGAGCTGAAGGCAGAGGCTTTAACCCACTGAGCCACCCAGGCGCCCACTAGGTTCAATTTTTTAAAAATAGCTCTAGCTGCCAAATTTTTGTCATTTACTAAAAAAGAAAAAGGTAGATACACAACATTTAGGGCGCCCTGGAAAAACTCACCGAGGGACACCAAATGAAACCATTAAATTGAGAACATGTGCCATAGATATGGGACACCTAGCGATCTCATTTGCCAAGCTACTGCCCACTGGCAGGTGGGGCAATAATCGATGCTTGAGGAGCTCTTGTAGATGGTTTTCTAGAAAGATCCGTGTCACACCCTCCCGGTCCATGAAGAGATTCACCCTGCCCAAGCCGGAGCGTTTCTTCAGACCAGGAGCCTTCTAGATCAGGCCCAGTTTTGCCTGAAAACATGCAGAGAATGTGTGAGAATGCCTGAGAAAATTACCTTTCCTAAACTACTTTTTCTCTGGCCCAGCATCTGGCTCTTACAAAATTGGTCAATGAGGACACCTAGAGGCCGGCTTAGGTTATCACAGGCAGCGGGGTTTCGGATGGGCCTCCCGGTGATAAGATTTAAAATCCTATGTGTACAAACAAATTTCAGCAGCCTTGCAGGGGGGAAAAAAACAATTTTGAGTGTCCAACACCTTGATTTACTATATGTGTCTTCTTGGAGAAATCTTTTTAAAAACGTCACTTTCCTATAAAATAGGAAATAGTAATTCTAGCAATCTCGGAGTATTACAAAAATTCAACCAAACTGACTTAAGGAAGTTAACACAATGCCGGGGACACAGAAAACCCTCATAAATGTTTCTTGTCATTACTGTTTGCAATGTGACGCTACAAGGCAGTGTAATATTAGAGCATTGTTATTAACAATTTTTACTGTTATTAAATGTAAATATTAATACAATTAAAAGACTAAATATTATTAATACTTAAGATTCACTGAATGCCAGGGCCAGGATTGAGGTGAAGTGATTGAGCTTCTCGATCAATTGCAAAAATCAGAAAACCCATTTGACAAGATAAGTAATATTTTAATGCAGTCTTTTTTAAAAATCGAAACCGAGGCAAAGAATATTCGCAATGAACAAAACGTTAACATTTTAAGGAAGGGCAAGATCAGTGTTACTGTCATTCTCTTTTCCTCAAGCTCCATTATGGCTCAGCACTACACTACAGTGTGCAAGCGCTTAAACCTAACAAGCAGAGGAGGCCAATGTTCTATATACCCATCTTACAGATAAGGAAATCGAAACCCAGAGGAGGTGCTCAGATACACTGAGTGTATCTACACTCAGATACACATAATCAGCTATAGGGCCAGCAGTCTTCCCCAGATTTGAATGATTCTAAAGCTCGCGTCCTGTCCCCTTTCTATCGTTCATACTTCCCGTTCACAAAGTGATGCAGGCTCAAGGTTCTCTACCCCACAGGGTAATTTCACTTGTACTGTGTTTAGAGTTGCCAGATCTAGCGAATTAAAGGGTGGCCAGTTAAATTTGAAGTTGAGATAAACCACAAATAATTTGTAGTATATGTATGTCCTATGCATGTCCTTTATTTTCTCTGGCAGCCCTCCTCCTCACCCCACATTTTATTTTATTTTATTTTAAAAGGTGTTATTTATTTATTTGACAGAGAAAGACACAGTGAGACAGGGAACACAAGCAGGGAGAGTGGGAGAGGGAGAACCAGGCTTCCCGCTGAGCAGGGAGCCCAATGCGGGGCTCGATCCCAGGACCCTGGGATCATGACCTGAGCTGAAGGCAGACGCCTAAAGACTGAGCCACCCAGGCACCTCAGAGACCAGATATTTTAATAAATAGAGCTCAGAATTTCAAAATGGAATAAGTCTGCTGGATTAATCCCGCCATTTTTGTGCTGAGCACAGATCAGGAACGGTAAATGGCTTTGATAGAGTTATAAGCTCCTCTCCCTCCAAATAAAATAGAAAACTGGCTTAGTATCTTCACTTAAAGGCAAAGGGACTGCTGGAAACTCAAATGGACTTACAAAGCCCTTCTTTTAGTCTTTACCGAGATGTTCTAGGATAAGAAATTACAAACCAGAGTTGAAGTAAAACAAAGAAAATGTTTTAGGGGTTCTGGGTTGCGTGTCCTGCAAATGCTACTTGTTATTTTGAGATCTCTGGCTCCAGGAGCCATAAAGTATTTCCTTGACAGAATAATATTCTGAACCTTAATGATTTGCTTCCATTCACAGCACAATGAAGATGATTGAGAACGAATGAAATTTGTTCTCTAAAAAAAAACCTGGTAATCACGTCACCCACCTGGAGCTGAACCATTAGCAAATTTCAGCCCTGTAGAGCTCAGTAAATTGAATATATTGTCAGAAACTATTTCTTCTGTGGGGCACCTGGGTGGCTCAGTCGTTAAGCATCTGCCTTCAGCATCTCCCAGGGTCCTGGGATCGAGCCCCGCGTCGGGCTCCCTGCTCAGCAGGAAGCCTGCTTCTCCCTCTCCCACTCCTCCTGCTTGTGCTCCCTCTCATGTTGTGTCTCTCTCTGTCAAATAAATAAATAAAATCTTTAAAAAAAAAAAAAAGAACGTATTTCTTCTAATAATGTTACTGCATGCAGAAGAAGAAGGAGAAAAATATTTCAGGGCTTACCTGTACTTTAAGCACTATTTGAATTATTAGGTTTTTAATTATGTAAGAGTGAATCATTAAAACCTGTCAACGGATTCTTAGCAAATTGCATGACTTGAACAACCATTTCAGTTTCTAATTCACACCCTACCTACCCAGTGAAAATTTCCTAGCTCCCTCCCAGATTAATACTGGGGTGTGTGTGTGTTTGTGTGTGTATGTGCACGCACACATGTGCTTACCCTCCTCCCCCTTCAGTTTCGGAGCTTTTAGAGAACAAGGACCGTATCTTATTTGAATATGCGTTCCAATTAGAATCTAAAGCTAATTCTTTATCTGGCAAAGTATTGCATAGTTGCATGGTATATACATGCTGGATTAGTTTGTTAGGGCTGCGTAAACAGAGAACCACAAACTGCACGACTTAAACAACAGAAATGTACTGTCTCACGTTTCTGGAGTCCTAGATAGGGTGATGGCAAAGTTGGTTCCTACAGAGGCTGTAAGAGGGAATCTTCTACAGCCTCCCCTTGTTTTGCACCTGAAATATGAAAGTGACAAGAAGGCACATTCACTTCCCACTCCTCATGCTTCCATGGAGGGACTTCAGCTAGGCTCATGTACGCCGTATCTATCTAGCAAGCCGAAAAAGAAAACACAATGGGGCTCCAGCCCTACAACGGACTGGCCACAGAATATCTGAGAGTGAACCCAACCACTGAATTTGTTTTCAATGGTCAGGTGATGCTACTATGCACCGTGGGGCAGGAGAACAAATGAGCTACAGCTGGCCTCTTCCTTGCCTCCTCCCTTCACCTGAGAATCCTCTTCCTCCTTTTTTAGTGTGCCTGCCTCTAGAGTGGGAGCATTCGGCAGTTCCCCAGCCCTGGGGGAGCCCTAGTTCCTCTGCGTAGGATCATGGAGAGAGAGACCCGCCATTATGCAGAGCTGCTTGCGGAGTTCCAGGTAGGGAATGTTGGTTAACCTGAAGCCTGCGTCCCTGAGAGCCTTCTTAACATGCAGGCTCTAATTCAGGAGGTCTAAGGCCAGGAGTCTGACCTGCATTTTTTTTTTTTTAAGATTTATTTATTTATTTGACAAAGCAAGAGCGAGAACGCAAGTGTACGAGCAGGAGGAGCAGCAGGCAGAGGGAGAGGGAGAAGCAGGCTCCCTGTGAAGCAGGGAGTCCGGTGATGTGGGGCTCCATACCAGGACCCCGGGGTCATGACCTCAGCCACCCAAGCACCCCCTGACCTGCATTTTGAATACATTCCCACGCATGCCTTCGTTTCTTGTCCAGGGCCCACACTTTAAGTAGCAAGATGGGGCCATCTTAAAACCATCTCTTCTGATCCAGCTTTTATCTGTTATACATACATATATGTTTTACTTTCCTATATGACACCGGTGTCCTTTTGCTGAATTTGAGTGGAAAAGGGGGTAGCATTTATTGGAAAAACCATAAAACTCCAGTAACCTAACGGGTCTCCAGCTTTATAATGATTCATAAATACTAATGTAGTGCCAATATATTAAATCTTATACACACAACTGCCCAGGTGACAGTGATTCTTCATCTGGGATCTGCCCACCCCATTATCACAAATGTTCCCAGCTCCTCTGCTCAACTTTAAAGCTGATAGAGCCCCGGGGCTCTACAGTCAAGCAGTGTGACTTCAAGGCCCCGTTCTGACACCTGCTAGCCCTGTGACCTTGAAAAATCACTGGGCTTCTTTAAGAATCTATTTTCCCTCCTCCCTTCCAAGGACTGATGTGCAGATTAACGATGGTGCGTATAAAATGCACAGCGCATGACAGGCTCAGAGTAAACACATTGTATGCTAGCGGGGGTAGTGATTTTGCTATTTCATGACCCGACCCCCTAAGGTGTAGGTGATGGTTCCAGGGGTGCATGCTTGACCTAAGCCAGGGCACTCACACCCCCCTTTTAGGAATTTGGAATGGGGGAGTGAAAACATCAGAGACTGGGTGGTGTCAAAATTTAACATTTGAATTTTTCCACTAAAAAAGCTGTCAGAGGACCAGCAGCATGAGCATCACCTGGGAGCAGGTTACTCGACACATAATCTCGGGCTCCAGCCCAGACCAACTAAATAAGGATGTATTTTTATTTTTTTTTAAGATTTTATTTATTTATTTATTTGACACAGAGAGGTCACAAGTAGGCAGAGAGGCAGGCAGCGAGAGGGGGGGAGGCAGGCTCCTGGCTGAGCAGAGAACCCGATGCAGGGCTCGATCCCAGGACCGTGAGATCATGACCTGAGCCAAAGGGAGAGACTTAAGCCACTGAGCCACCCAGGTGCCCCTAAGGATGCATTTTTAATAAGGTGCACATTACAGCTTGAGACACACTTAGAGGAAAGTCTCTTATCCTCTTGGAAGGTGTTTCCAAGATCTTTGCACCTTCATATCTGCAAATACAAATGCAGGTGTTTATAAAATACTCTCCAAGAATGCCTTACCTTTTCTTAAGCCTGAGCTAGCTCTAGTTCAGGGTGAGGGTGAACCCAACCTAGTTCATTCCTGCTAGTTGCAGGAATGAACCCACAAATCTCCATAGCATTGCAGACCAAATTCTGGATGTTAGAGCTTTTCCACCATATCCTATAATGAAGACGAACCCAGACATGGAAGAGAGGTAAGGTTCTAAAGTCAGCCTGTAAGGTAAAAACCATGTCTGGTCAAAATCTTCCAGAAAATGGAATAGAGACGTCCCACGTTAGAAAGCGATACTCCAGTTTGGGAGGAGCAAGATGGCGGAGGAGGAGGAGACCTAAATTTTGTCTGGTCCCAGGAATTCAGCTAGATAGGTATCAAACCTATTATGAACACCTACAAACTCAACAGGAGATCGAAGAGAAGAAGAGCAGCAATTCTATGAACAGAAAAGCGACCACTTTCTGGAAGGTAGGACGTGGGGAGAAGTGAATCTGAGGCGATATACGGGAAGATAGACCGTGGGGAGAGGGGCCGGCTCCCGGCAAGCAGTGGAGCAGCGGAGCACAAAATTGGGACTTTTATTAGTCTGCTCCACTGAGGAACGTAGCTCCAGGGGCTAAGGGGGGGGGCGGGTGGAGCCCTCGGGACAGTGTGGTCTCAGGACCTGCGGAGTCACAGAAAGACCAGGGGTGCCTGAGTGTGGCAGAGCTCCCAGGTATTGCAGCGTGGAAGCCGGCTGTGGAGATGGAGCCGAGCAGGGGGCTGTCATCTCGGGGTTACCTTAAACCGTGATCTGAGCCACAGTTGGGCCATTGTGCCACAAGGAGCAGATCCGGGGAGACCCCCTCCCTCCTCCTCCTGGAGGAGCAGTGGGGGAGCAGGCTGCAGGAATCTGCTGGGTTTGGAGACTCCAAACCACGCCGCGCGCCAGAGACAGAAAAGCGCGGTCACGGGCAGACTGAGCTCCAAGCGCGGCCAGAGACCAGGTTGATGGGAGGGACTGACTGTTTTTCTCCGAGGGCGCACTGAGGAGCGGGCCCCCGAGTCTCGGCTCCCGGGTTGGAGAATTGGGAGGCCGCCATTTTGCGTTCCTGGCCTCCAGGGCCTTACGGAAAGCGTTCAGGGGACAAAAGCTCTGGAGAGCGAACACGAGCACATTGCTTGGCCAGCCCCTGGCAAGGGCGGTGCAATTCCACCTCGGGCAAAGTCATTTGAGAGTCACTGCTGGAGGCCCCGCCCCCAGAAGACCAGCAAGAACATCCAGCCTAGATCAAGTTCACCGATCAATGAGAACTGTGAACACAAGAGCTAGGGAAAAGCAACACATAGAATTCATGGCTTTCTTCCCATGATCCTTTAGTTTTTCAAAGTTAAATTTTTTTTCTGCTTGCAAAGTTAAATTTTTTTAATTTTCTTTACTTTTTCTTTTCCTATTTTTTCTTTTTCCTTCTTATTTTAACCAACATATTATCAATTCCTTTTTAAAATCTTTTAATTTTCATTTTTGTAGTCTTAGTTGTATCCCTTCATTGTATTTAATGTTATTTTTTTGTATATATGTTTTTCTTTAATATTTTGGGGTACAGTTTTTTCTAACAGACCAAAATATACCCTAATTGTAGTGTATGGCTTTGTTCTAGTCTAGTCTTACCTGATCACATTCTCTCCTTTTTTTTTTTTTTTAATTTTTTTCTTTCCTTTTTCTACCAACTTCTTATCAATTCCTTTTTTAAAATATTTTTTAATTTTCATCTCAGTCATATTCCATCCCTTCATCATATTTACCTTTATTTTTGTGCATATATATAAGTTTTTCTTTCTTTAAAATTTTGGGAGACAGTTTCTTCTAACACCTTGACATCTAATAGGAAAACTTATAAATCCCAGAGACAAAGAGAAAATTCTGAAAGCAGCTCAGGACAAGAGGTCTATAACTTACAATAATAGAAACATTAGATTGGCAGGAGACCTATCCACAGAGACCTGGCAGGCCAGAAAGAACTGGCATGATATATTCAGAGCACTAGACGAGAAAAATATGCAGCCAAATATACTATATCCAACTAGGCTGTCATTGAAAATAGGAGAGAGAAAAAGCTTCCAGGACAAAAAAAAACTAAAAGAATTTGTGATCACCAAACCAGCCCTATAAGAGATATTGAAAGGGGTCCTCTAAGCAAAATAATAAGAGCTAACAGTAGTTACACTTCTGTCATAGAGTTAGGTTCCCATTCAATCCTCACAATATGCCCATGAGATGAGTACTACCATTGGTCCTATTTTATAGATAAACAAGCTGATGCTTTATTAGGTTACATGCCCAGTGTTATCCTCCTCATTTCTCACATGGGAATGAGGAAGCTGATTTGTTTTGATTGAAGTGGATAGGAAATACACTTGTACAGTACCTAGCAGAGTAGATGATCTCTACACACTGGTTCCTCTCCCTGGGATTAATGCCATTGGACCACTTTAGAAATGAGCTCTCTCTGTAACCATCCCCTTTAAGAAACCAATACCCCTTGGCTAGAATCCCATTTGGAAAAGACTCTTGGAATCCATGTCTTTAATCCGTTTAAAATTCTGGTTCCAGCTAACGTAAGCACCTCAATAATCAAATGGTAATGTGTAGATTTGGTGCATAAATAATGCTAGACTAACAATGAAGGTCCAATCTAGCCTTAAAAAGCTGTTGGCATGATAAACACTGTAGATCTGGCAAGGTCTCAATAGAGCAAGGTTTCGGCTGGAGATCTACCAAGTGTCTTAAGGGATGCAGACATCCTTAGCCTGGTGTCTTTGTTAGGGGAGTATCAAAAGTTATCATGCCATAAGACTAGCTAGGTAATCAGATAAACCCTGCAAGAGAAAGAAAGTAGTCTAAACTCACAGTGTCTAGCTTCTAATCAACTATATATTTTTAACAAGTAGAAAAGTAGCCCAATCCAGCTCCCTGCTCTCAGTAATCCATTAGCTACATCAATAAAGCAACTGTTAGCCTTCTTTGAAGATAACTTGTGAAAAGGGCACATATGTTGATTTAGATTGATCTATGAATCAACCTATCAATAACCATTCCTTGACACAGGCTATGCTTAAATCAAAAGCAAAGCCAATCTGGGAAGATCAAATTTGTGTGCACCCTAATCCTCTCGATTCATTCCCCATGTAAAGAACAGCAGTAGTGCAGGTGATCCAAAGAAACCAAGTAGAGGGAAGCCTGGGTGGCTGAGTCAGTTGAGCATCCAACTTTGGCTCAAGTCATGATGTCAGGGTCTTCGGATAGAGCCTTGCATGGAGCCTGAGCCTCACATGGGGTTCTGCACTCAAGGAGGAGTCTGTTTATCCTTCTTACTCTCCCCCTACCCCTCTCTACCACTCATGCATATACACGCTCTCTCTCAAATAAATAAAATATTAAAAAAAAAAAATACATGGGTGCCTGGGTGTCGCAGTCAGTTAAGCCCCTGCTTTTTTGGCTCAGGTCAGGATCTCAGAGTCCTGGGATTGAGCCCCATGTTGGACTCTCTGCTCAGTGGGGAGCCTGCTTCTCCCTCTCCCTCTGCCCCTCCCCCAACTTATGCCCTCTTGCACTCTCTCTCTCTTTCAAAAGAATAAATAAAATCTTTAAAAAAAGCAAAACAAAAATCCCAAAACAAAGAATCTGAATAGAGTATTTGGTTTTATAAATATGATTTTAAGTAGCAGATTTACTTCCACTTATGCTTGGCTTAAGAGTTAAATGATGTTAAATTGCTTAGGAACGTACTGCAGTTTGTTTTAACCAAATAGTTTCATAGTGGTGTCAAAACAATTACAATTCTCATTATTGTAAATTCTAAAATTCCTTTGTAGGGCAGGCCCTGGTCTCTCTGACTATAGGACATATAACCTGGCATATTCTTCATTTTTATTCCTGTGTTGTAGGAAAGATTAAATGTACAAATCTGGGAAGGAAAAAAATAGCACGTGATTGGTTTTATTCTAAGACCTGGATGTTAGGGGATATCTCATGCTGGGCTCTTTGTCCAAATTCCTTCTGTGTTTTTAGGGGGTTATGTGTGAGGGGCCACTCCCACACTTCTCTACTTACTCCCCCTTTCCTCTAGGATGGAATTTGCTAGTCTCTGCATTATTGACTTTTTGGGCCAGATACTTCTGTTTCAGGGGCTGTCCTATGTAATGGCGCACATCCGGTATTCCTCTCCTCCACCCTCTAGAAGCCAGTAGCAACACCTCCACAGTTGTGACAACTGAAAATGTCTCTAAACATTACCAGGCATCCCTTGAGGAGACACAACCCCTCCTAGAGAACCACCGCTCTAAGAGGAGGAGTTGCTAATCTGACTGTTGACTGTGTTGCCTCCATTGGGCCACATTTCACTGGTGGGATGATCACTGTGGGATGATCACAGAGAGATCACCTGACCTCTCTCTTGCTTTTGGAAGTTTCTTAAGTCACAGAGGCCAATAATGCAATGGCTACACGACACTGGGTTCACGAACATGGGAATCTAAGCCAGCTTTAGAACTTAATAGGTATTTAGCTTTATTCCTTCCTTTCCCTAAGCCTTGGTTTCTGACCTATAAAATGGACATAATAATAATACTTATCTGTAGCAGAGGTAGTTCATCCCATACACAGTATCCGTGTTGCCCTTCATCTATACTAAAAACCACAGTTTTGCTTTTCTTTTTGCAGTTAATACTTGTATATACTCCATGGATCGGAGCATTAAAAGGGAAAATGACTAAATGGTACCCCAAATCCTTAACAGTAGTTGCAAGGAATAAAATCTAACTTCTGGATAAATGGGAGTTTTTAGCTTTATTGAGATGTAATTGAAGTATAACATTTTATAAGTTGAAGGTGTTCAGTATGATGATTTAATACATCATATTATGAAATGATTGCCACAATAAGGTTACTTAACATATCTATCATTTCACATAATTATCTTTTTTTTTTTTTTTTGGTTGGAGGTAGAGAGGGAGAACATTTAAGATGTACTCTCAGTAATTTTCAAGTATATAATACAGTACTGTTAGCTATAGTCACCATGCTATACATTAGAGTCCCAGAATTTATTCATCTTATTACTGAAATTTTGTACCCTTTGATCAACATCTCCCCATTTCTCCTGCCCCTGGAAACCACCATTCTATTCTCTGTTTCTATGAGTTTGGCTCTTGTGTGCTTGTTTTAGGAATAAGTGAGAGCCTATGGTATTTGTCTTTTTCTGTCTGGTTTTATAGCATAATGTCCTCAAGGTCCATTTATATTGTCACAAATGGCAGGATTTCCTTCTTCTTATAGATGAATAATGTTCCCTTGTGTGTATAGACCATTCATCCATAGAGAGTCTCTTACATTGTTTCCATGTTTTGGCTATTGTAACTAATGCTGCACAGGGTGAAGATAGCTCTTTGAGGTCTTGGTTTAAATTGTTTTAGATATGTACTCATAAGTGATATTGCTAATTCATATGGTAGTTCTATTTTTAATTTAGTAAAAATTTTACTTTAACTAATCTCTATACCCAATATGCACAACTCTGAGATCGGGAGTCGCACACTCCACTGACTGAGCCAGGCAGGTGCCCCCTATATGGATGGGCTTTTTTTTTTTTTCTGGACTCTCAATTCTGTTCCATTGGTGTATGTGTTTAATGCCAGTAACATACTGACTTGTCCATATATATTTTTTAATAATTTAGAGGGTGTGAATGGGGCGACAGGCAGAGGGAATCTCATGCAGACTCCAGGCTCAGGGCAAAGCCTGATGTGGGGCACAGACTCACAATCATGAGACCATGACCTGAGCCAAAGTCAAGAGTCAGACATTTTACTGACACCCTCCCCCATGTGTTTATTTTTATGTCAGTAACAAATTGTCTTCATTACTGTTCTGTATTGTTTGAAATCAGAAAGTATGTTAATGCTCGCTTTGGTTTTTCTCAAGATTGCTTTGCCTATTCAAGGCCTTTCATGGTTCCACATGAATTTTCAGACTGTCTTTTTCTCTATCTGTAAAAAAATATCATTGGGATTTTGATAGGGATTGCATTGAACCTATCCATAGCTTTGGATAATATGAACATTTTAATAATATTCTTCTGATCCACGAACATGAGGTATCCTTCCATTTATTTCTGTCAGTGTATTATAGCTGTGTGTGTGTGTGTGTGTGTGTGTGTGTGTTTTGTGTGTTATAGCTTTTGATCCTTGGTTAAGTTTATTCCTAAGAATTTTACTGTTTTAAATGCTATTATAAATGAGATTGTTTTCTTTATTTTTTTCAGATATTCATTGTTTGTGTATAGAAACAACTGATTTCTATATGTTAATTTTACAGCATGTGACACTTTCGGTGAAATCTTTATGATTTTCTGTACAGAAGATCAGATTATCTGCAAACAGGTAATTTTACTTCTTCAATTTGGAGGCCTTTTGTTTCTTTTTCTTGCTTTGGACTTTCTGTTCTTATTTTTTTTCTGGCTAGAACTTTCAATACTAATTACATAGTGATTTAAGGGTGAGAGTAGGCACCCTTGTCTTGTTACTGATTTTAGAGGAAAAGCTTTGAGCTTTTCACCACTGAATAAGCTGTGGGTTTGTTATATATGGCCTTGATTATGTTGAGGCACGATCCCTCCATATGCAATTTGTTGAGAGCTTTTATCAGGAAAAGGTATTGAATTTAGTAAAATTTTCTACATCATTTGAGAAGATCATAGGATTTTTATCCATCATTCTGTTAATGTCCTGTATCACATTTATTGATTTGTGTATGTTGAACTATTCTTGCATCGTAGGGGTAATCTCACTTAATCACGTAAATCCCATTTAATCCTTTTAATGTGCTGTTAAATACAGTTTGCTAAAATTTTGTAGACAATTTTAGCGTCTACATTCATCAAGGATATTAGCCTATAGTTGTGTGTGTGAGTGAGTGTGTAGTTGACACACAATGCTACATTGGTTTCAGGTATGCAATATAGTGATTTGGTAGCCTATAGTTTTCTTATAGTGACCTTATTTGGTTTGGGTGTCAGGCCAATACAGGCCTCAAAGAATAAGTTCGTAAGTTCCTCCTCTTCTTTTTTGGGATTTTTTTGGGAAAGAGTTTGAGAAGGATTATTATTCCTAAAATATTTGGTGGAATTCACCAGTGAAAATATCTGATCTTGGGTTTTTCTTTGTTAGGAGGTTTTTGATTACTGCTTCAGCTCTGTAGTCATTATTGGTCTGTTCAGATTTTCTATTTCTTCATGATTCAGTCTTGGCAGATTGTTTCTAGAAATGTATCAATTTCTGGTAGGTTATTCAATTTTTGGCATATATTTATTCATAATAGTCTCTTGTGATTCTTTGTATTTCTGATATCAATTGTCATGTTTCCTTTTTTATTTATAGTTTCACTTGAGTCCTCTATTTTTTCCTGTTAATTCGTACTAAAGGTTTGTCAATATTGCTTATCTTTCCAAAAAACCAACTCTTAGTTTCATCGATTTTTTTTTCTTTTGTCTTGTTAATCTTTATTTCATTTACTTCTGCTCTAATCTTTATTATTTCCACCCTGCTGCTAACTTTGGGCTTAGTGTGTTCTTTTTCTAATTCCATGAGGCATAAAGTTAAGTTGTTTAAGATCTTTCTTTTTTCTTAGTATGGGCATTTATTATCAATTTCCCTCTTAGGACTGCTTTTGCTGTATCCCATAAGTTTTAATATACTGTGTTTCTTCTCCCTCCCTCCCTCTTTCTTTCTTCTTTCCTTCCTTCTTCCCTTCCTTCCTTTCTTCCTTCCTTAAGCTCTACATGCAATGTGAGACTCGAACTCATGACCCAGAGATCAGGAGTCACAGGCTCCTCTGACTGAGCCAGCCAGGTTCTTGACTCATTGTTTTCATTTTCTTTTGTCTCAAGATACTTTCTGATTTCCCTTCAATTTCTCTTTGTTTGGGCGTACTCAAAATCTTCTCCCTGGTTCCCAAAGTCTCTATCTTTTATTCATGGATGGATGCCAAAATATTGCTATTGCAACAGGGATACCAATGAGGGACACTTTATTCAGCTATCTCACTCAACAAATGGTTTTAATTGGGGGCTGAATAGAGATTTCATCCCAGACATCAAACTGACTGGCAGTGGCTGCCTGGTGTGGGACTCTGTGAAGGTCTCCAAGGTTGCTCTGGGCTTGGAGATTGCGTCATGATCAGTTAGCAATGTCCGCCATGGACATGACACAGGGGAGTGGCAATACAGGCACCATGTATTTGTCATCCTGATCTGTAATATAAGCCTCAGCCTGTGGTAGTAGTGGTAATTTTCTGCTGGGTCATGCCCTGACATGGCCTTGGCAGGATATTCAGATGTCTTGGTAGCAGTTGGGGAGTTGTGCTGTTTACTAAACTAACTTTGCACTCACTAAACTCATAATTTAAGTAACTGATCAATGAGCATGCTCGATCCACGTATTTGAGCTCTCGAGAGGTGGTTACGTTTTTAAAGTATATTTTGATGCCTAAAAAATGAAAAACTCTTAGGATAAATACGAGAAATACATTTACTTTAGATCAAAAAATGCTAGTGACTCTCTTGGTTTTATTTTTTCATGAAGCTTGAGAATATTCTTTCTCTCCATTCTTGAAACATTTATTTTGGGGGAAAAAAAGAGGAAATCATGTTAATAGAAATTACACATGCCATGACATAGGAAAAGTCTCAAAATTGTTTTAGTAAAAATGGCAAAAAAAAAAAAAAAAAAGGCAACAGAATGATTTGGCCCCCAAAGTGAATGCCAACCTTGACATGAAACATTCAAATACCGTGTCCTCATTGCCTTGCTTCTTTCCCAGAGCCTTGCACTTTTATTCCTCTCATTGCTGGGTGGTTGTTATTGTAAAGGCACCATCTGACCCTCTATAATCCCCAGATTACATTTCAGTGGATTGCAGTTGGGCAGAGGCAGATAAATATTTTTTTCAATTTTAGAAGCCTCCATCATACCTACAAGTATTTTCTAGAGAGATGCTAGTATGTGTTACATGGAAACATTTGCTGAGCGAAGTCAGGGAATGTCTGGCAACCGAAGACAGTGAGCCACGGCTGAATCAATCATTCAGTGTTGTTTATAGGGAAAAAACGGAGCCAATAGTGTGAAATTTGTTTGAAAGCATTTAGCATGTGACACTTTCATTAATTTAAAAATAAACCCCAGGAAGTATGTGAGGTACGTAAGGAATGCTGTTGGTTACAGGATCAGGGAGACAGCTTCACTGTGACTAAAAACAATGGTGGTGGTGGGGAGACCACCAAACCGTGTCCAGTTCTAATTCTCCCAAGAGTGTTGTGGTTGTTTCTCCTTTGTGGGTAGGTTAACTCAGGGAACTCAGGGAAGAAAACCTGTGTTTCCAAATATGGACTTCTGAAGATAGTAAGAACTGTATTGCTCAAAAGATTTCCTGGCCCAGTGAAATGGTTTACTGAGGAATGTAATATGAACCAGTGATACCAGCAAGGCTCTGAAATAATCCTGCATATTGGCTGCACCTTAAAAACTGGAGAAACAATGGCTGACTCACCTCTAATTCCACACTTTTATCTGTAACGATAAGAGCTCACAAGGAGAACCAACTGTGACTTTCAGTTAGAACTTGAAGACCAAGGACACCTGGGGGGCTCAGTCGGTTAAGTGCCTGCCTTTGGCTCAGGTCATGATCCCAGGGTCTTGGGATCGAGCCCTGCGTCAGGCTCCCTACTTGGTGCGAAGCCTGCTTCTCTCCCTCCTACTCCCCCAGCTTGTGTTCCCTCTCTCACTGTGTCTCTGTCAAGTAAGTAAATAAAATCTTAAAAAAAAAAAAAAAAAAAGAACTTGAAGACCAGCTGCAGTAAAGTTGGCTATTTTGGACTATGATCAGTTAAAAAGTTGTCACACCACCTCCAACGGCCTTGCTATGCAAGCTGACACTCTTGTTGCTCTCCAGGCTGCTACAATTGCAAGATGATGATATCTGTGTCCTGATAGAGTGGGAGGCAGAATTCCCTTGTGTAAGCTTCATTGCACACCAGAGACTCTGAAGGAAAGGTCTGATCCAAAGGGCAAGACAAAGAGGGGGACATATGAGTCATGGCTCTGTGTTCCTATTGACCTCATAAATTTATCAAATTGTTTTCAGTAAGCACTTTTGGTACTTCTTTTTTTTTTTATAAAGATTTTATTTATTTATTTGAGAGAGAGAGCATGAGAGGGGAGAAGGTCAGAGGGAGAAGCAGACTCCCTGCGGAGCTGGGAGCCCGATGCGGAACTTGATCCCGGGACTCCAGGATCATGACATGAGCTGAAGGCAGTCGCTCAGTCAACCAACTGAGCCACCCTGGCACCCACTTTTGATACTTCTGATAAGTACCATACATATCTTCCTTTTCTCCTCAACCACCTATGTGACTCATTCATTCACTCATTCATTTGCCCAACCAAAATACTTGATAACTTTTTGCGTGTACTGAACCATAAAAGACATAAAGAACCCTGATAGCCCTTGTCCTTACAAAGCTTTCTGGTGCGTGAGACACTGGCCTATCTTTTGCTGTAAAGAATGCAAAAAATAGCCACACTTTATTCTTGCTGCTTTTTAAAAATTAAATTACAATTCACATGCCATAGTATATTGGTTTCATGTATACTACACAGTGATTTGATATTTTTATACATTACGAGATGATTACCTTGAGGGGTCTAGTTACCCTCTGTCACTATACAAAATTATTATAGTAATTAAGTAAATTTTATATTATTTTACTAATACTTTTATATGTGAGAATGTCATCTTTCCTCCCTTTTACATGGTAAAGGGGGAAAAAAACATGGTAATTGAAAACATTACCATTTGGAGAACTAACTGCTGGCATATCCTGTCCAGCAACATGCCAGGCCCTGGTTCATAATCAGTGTCGTCAGGCTACACTAGCAGATACTAACAATCACGAGAGGTAATAATGTGTCTCACATGTAAAGATGAGTGGTACACACACACACACACACACACGCAAAGCACCGAACATGTGAGACAACTAACATGAGAAGAAGATTAAATCATGAAATGGAAGAATTAATGTCCAAGGAAATAGAGTTAATAACAGATTGCCTTAAATCCCTGAAACAGTATGGTGTGACACGTGTTCTGAAAGAGGTTGCCCAGGTGGCTGAAGACCCAAAGAGGAAGCATCCCACACAGACGGAGGAAGAACAGATTCAGGTTCTTGGAAGAAGGGATATTTAAGCTGGTTTTTTGTTTTGGTTTGGTTTTGGTTTTAATTTTAGATTGAGGGCAGCTAGGAAAATAGTGCACAGAAGATATTCCAGGTCAAATGTATAAACAAGGGAGGGCAAGAAAGAGAACTTGATAGGAAATACAAAGAGATCAGGATTCCTGATTTCAAAATAGTCTGCATTAATCGTAATTCACATTGGTATAGATCTTTACAGTTTTCTAAATGCCTTCACAGATATTCTGTGTCAATTCTGCCGGCTACCTGTTAGTGTACACGTTTGAAAACATTTCACAAAAGAGGAAACTTCACTTGAGGGTCAGTGATTTGCCTGAGGGAAAGAGCTTATAAGAGACAGGCTCCAGCCTTCTGCTATCCAACTAAGTAGTTTTTCTGCTATGTTACAGTTCTCTAGTTTGTGCTAGCTGGCATAATACAAAATGGCATATATTATTCTGGTCCCATGAGTAGTGAACAGAAAGAATGATGTGGAGAAAGCAACTCCTGGTGTGCTCTAAAGAAAACACGATTTTATCACAGAACCTGGAGTTTTCATCTAAATTCTGGAAAGCCTAGCAAAATTTTTAAAATGCAACAGAAATCTCTCAAAATTTTAAAACTTAGCAAAATCTTGTCAAATGGAACTTGACTTTAGGAGGCAGCATAGGTATGGGAGAAAACAGTAGGGATCAATATCATAGTTGTTTTACACTGCTGTTTTCCTTGTGTCTCGCACTAACGCTTTATTAACTAGAATTAACGTTCAATAATATGCTGTGACTTTTGCAGCAAAGAATCCTTGATACAGTTATAAACCTAGCCCCACGTGTAGGGGAATCATATTTTTGCCAATCCAGCAACTATTCCTTCTTCTTCAGGTAACAGCACCCCAGTATTTCTTGGGGCACTGTCCTTCCCTCACTGGATAGGAGTTTTTGTGGAATGCCCCGTCAAGGTGCGTCCCCCACACATACACCGTCCAGGACATCTAAGTTAAGATAATCATATACCCATTCTCTGGAATTTTCATCTTATACTGAGAAATCTGAAGACTGAACGGATGGCAGGGTTTTATTTGTCTCCATAAAATGTGTGGAAGGCACTGCTGCTTAGCTCCTGCTGACTGGGTTCCTACAACCCTGGGTTTCTACCACCGACATGCATTCAGAAACAGTGCTCTTGTCACCACGGACATTAGGACCTCTCTGGCTCACATTGCCATCTTGTCCCTTCCGGGATTCTGCAGCAGCTTCTTCAGCATCTCCCTGCTTCTACTTTTGCCCCCCATAAAAATCTATCTCCCTTGTGTATTCAGAGGGATCTTCTAAAGATACAAATTATTTTATTCCTTTGCAGTGGCTTCCAATTACATTTAGAATCAAATGTGAACTCCTTACCATCTAGACGCTACCTAACCCCTGCCTACTCCCGAGACCCACTTCCTATCACTCTTCACCTGACTCCTTAACTTCCAACCACCCTGGAAAAAAGAGAGGAGGCGAAGAGTTATCTCAAGAGCCTAAATTATTTCCGCAATCAAGTGACTGTCAATCATTGGGAATTTTACCATTCATTCAACGCATCAGTTTTGAAGCCCTCTTCCTCTCTTCTAGGCAGTGGGGATAGCAAAGCAGATGAGACAGACACACAGTCCCTGATTTTACATCACTTGTGTTCTTTTTTTTTTTTTAAGATTTATTTATATGTTTTAGAGAGAGAGTGCACAAGAGCAGAGGGAGTGGAGGGGGGACAGAAGGAGAAAGAGAGAGAGAGAGAATCTCAAGCAGACTCTCTGCTGAGCACGGAGCCCAATACAGGGCTCAATCCCAGGACCCTGAGATCACGACCTGAGCCAAAAATCAACAGTCAGATGCTTAACTAACTGAGCCACCCCAGCACCCCACATTGCTTGTGTTCTAACGGAAAATAGTCAAATTAAGCATATTTAACAGAAACCACTCTAGGCTAATGGTTGCTCTTGAAGAGACGTTGCAGAGATGCTTTAATAAATGCCAGAATCATTTAAATAAGTATACATCCTATCTAAAAGACTACACATAAGAAAATGCTCATTTGTGTTTATAAACTCCAGTGTGTTCCTTTTAAAATCATGTTTTAGGGGTGCCTGGGTGGCTCAGTGGGTTAAAGCCTCTGCCTTCAGCTCAGGTCATGATCTCTGTCCTGAGATCGAGCCCCACATGGGGCTCTCTGCTCAGCAGGGAGCCTGCTTCCTCTCTCTGCCCGCCTCTCTGCCTACTTGTGATCTCTCTCCTCTCTGTCAAATAAATAAATAAAATCTTTAAAAAAGATCATGTTTTATAGCCATTTGTAATCACATTTCATACACAAGTATAAGTAGTGGAGCTTTTATATTTACAGGAAGCAATTATTCCTGGAAAAATACTACCACCTTGAAAGAATAACATACATTCCAATGTATTAAGTGGTAACATTGAAAAGACAAACCTAGAGTCTCTTAGAAGACAATAGACCCATCTTCAGAAAAAAAGAAACTGAGGAAAACATTTTAAGATCACACAGTGAGTGTAGGGACAAATATGACTAATTACGTCTAACTGTTGGATCCTCTCCAATAAAGACAGCCACAGGTTTTTGAAAAGCGGAATTTGCAGAATATCACTTACATAATCAAAAGTTAGGAAGCAGTCTTAAAACGTTATAGCATTTCACAAACACACACACACACACACACACACACACACACACCCCAAACGTTATAAGTTGTTATCTGTTCACTAGTTTCTTCAATTTTTTATTTCTGCTGATCTGTAGTTCCAATTTTTCTGTAACAAGCTTGTATGATTTACATAATTAAAATCAAATTTATTTAAAGAGAAAAAATAACTTATTTCCAATGACCATATTATTTTTTAACCCTTTCTTTGGAAAGGCACCCAAGAGGAGGCTCGTTTGTACCTTAGTGAGATTTGATAAAATTCTTGAGACACCAAACGTGGTTTCAGGTTATGCTCCTAAAGTTTCATGAAGCACTGGCCTTTTCTCCAATGTCGTTGAGTCCTTCTTGAATAACAGCATTGTGGTTATCTAAATTTCTCTTTCGTTTCAATCAACTGAAGTGCCCTTTGCCTCGTATCCTCAGGCCCCTGGTGCCAGTAGTGTTGTGCTTCTTTTTTCCACATGCAAATGGCCTATGATGTTGTTCTGGTTCCACCTTTTATTTAAAATTTTTTTTTGTATATTGAGGTGAAACGAGCGTGGCGTGAAATGCGTAGATCTCAGATGTACAAATGGATGAGCCATGACAAAGAGATCCCCTGATGTAACCAAGAGAGAGCGGTCACCCTGAAATACCCTCAGGGCCATCTTTCCAGGCAGTCCCCACCCCCCTTCAGCAACTGCTCTTATGATTGCTATCTCCAAGGCTTTGCTTTACTTGTTTTCGGTCTTTTTACAAGTGGAATCTTACTGCAAGTATTGTTTGGAGTCTGCTCCTTTCGCTCACCGAAGGTCCTTGCAGTTCAGTCACTGAATACCAAGTGACTGAATATCAGCAGTTCGTTTGTATTGTTATGTGGTCTTCCCTACACCACAACGGTTTATCCATTCTTCCACTGGTAGATTTAATACCCTCAACTTTTTTAAAAAATGGCTTTTTATTTTGTAAAATAGTTTAGAAAAAAGGAATAGAATCTTTTTTTTTTCTGTATCAGATCTGTTTGAGATACCAACTGAATTTCATTTTTTAAGTTTTATTTAAATTCCGGTTAGTTAATGTACGATGTATTACTAGTTTCATGTGTACAACATAGTGATTGCACACTTCCGTACAACACCCGATGCTTATCACAAGTGCCTTTCTTAATCCCCATCATCTTTTTCTCCTATCCACCCTGCCCCCAACTTCCCCTCTGGTAACCATCAGTTTGTTCCCTATACTTAAGAGTCTGTTTCTTGTTGCCTCTCTCTCATTAACATTTATTCATTTGTTTAATTTCTTAAATTCCATATATGAGTAAAATCATATGGTATTTGTCTTTCTCTGACTAATGTATTTCATTTAGCATAATATTCTAGTTTTAGCCACATCGTTGAAAATGGCAAGATTTCATTCTTTTTTATGGTTGAGTCATATCCCGTTGTACATATACCACATCTTCTTTATCTATTCATCAGTTGATGGAACACTTGGGCTATTTCCATAATTGGGCTAGTATAGACCGCTGCTATAAACATAAGGGTGCATATATCCCTTTGATTTCGTATTTTTGTATTCTTTAGGTAAATACCTAATAGTGCAACTGCTGGATCATGGGGTAGACCTATATCTAACTTTTTGAGGAACCTCCACACTGTTTTCCAGAGTGGCTGCTCCAGTTTGCTTTCCCACCAACAGTGTAAGAGGATCCCTCTTTCTCTGCATCCTTGCCAACACCTACTGTTTCTTATGTTGTTGCTTTTAGCCATTCTGAGAGGTGTGAGATGATATCTCCTTGTAGTTTTGATTTGCATTTCCCTGATGATCAGTGACATTGAGCATCTTTCCAGGTGTCTGGTGGCCATCTGTATGTCTTCTTTGGAAAAATATTCATGTCATCTGCCCATTTTTAATTGGATTATTCATTTTTTGGGTGTTGAATTTTATAAGCTTTGTATGTATTTTGGATACTAACTCTATCAGATATGTCACTTGAAAATATCACTTGATAAATATTAGCAGGCACATCTTGATCATCTAATTACTTTAAATATTTTTCATTCAACAATTTTTCAGATATTTTTTATATTGTTGGGAATAAGCACATAATATAAAACTTGGGATCTTAAGCATTTTTTATTATACTCATTTTAGCGTGTATGATTCAGTAGTGTTAAGTATATTAATGCTCTTATGCAATAATCTTCAGAATTTTTCATCTTACAAAAATGGAACTCTGTACCCATCAAATAGCTGACCACTTCCTGCTCCCCACCAGTCCTTAACAACAACCATTTTACCTTCTGATTCTATGAATATGACTAATGTAGATGCCTCATGTAAGTGGAATCATATGGTATCAGCATTTGTTTTTTTTTTTTAGTGACTGGCTTTTTCACTTAGCATAATGTCCTGAAGTTTTATCCATGTTGCAGCGTGTGACATAATTTCCTTATTCCTTGTGTCTGAGTAATATTCCATTAAATGTCTAGATAGATAGATAGACACATACATTTTGCTTATCCCATTGATCTGTTAATGGGCATTTGGCTTGTCCCAAGAGCCACCTCTTGGCTATTGTGAACATGCTATCATAAACATAGATGTGTAACTATCTCTTTGAGATCCTACTTTCAGTTCTTCTGGATATACTTCTAGAAGTAGGATTGCTGGATCTTACGGTAGTTCCATTTTTAATGTGTCGTCATACTGTTTTTCAGAGTGGCTGCCCCATTTTCCATGCCCATCAACAGTACTTCAGATAGTTTTTGAATGAGTCAAATATCATCATTAGTGTTGAGGTCCTAGGTTACCTTCTGCTTTTACTCCTTTCTCTCTCTGCCCAGGGAGAGCCACTACCCTAAATTTGATTCAGGGTAGTGGCTGATTCTCTTGCCTGTGCATATTTTGATATTACTTTATTGACTGCTGACACCCATTACTATGAATAAGATGTCTACCATCTCTCTTGTTTTTGTTATTCTGTAGACAATGTCTTTTCTCTCTGGTAGTTTCTTTGACATTCTCTAGTTTTACTACACGTTGTCTAAGTATGGTGAGGTACAGCTGTTTTAAAATTGCAGATGGTTTTACATGTTTCAAAACCTATTTTGCTCAGTATTCAGAGAATACTTTCACTCAGCGGACCTAGATCTTGCTTCATTTTTGGAAAATAAGGAATAATTTCTCTTCAGATGCTGCTTCGTCATCATTCTCCCCACTCTCTTATTCTGGAATTTCTGTTAAACAAATGTGGGAGCCCTAGAATCATGCCATATTCCAAACATCACAGTTCTATGTTCCTATTCAGAAATATACTCTGGGACACCTAGGTGGCTCAGTTGGGTAAGCAGCTACCTTAGGCTCAGGTCATGATCCCACGTCGTGGGATCGAGTCCCACATCGGGCTCCTTGCTCAGCAGGAAGCCTGCTCCTCTCTCTTCTCTCTGCCTCTGCCTGCCTCTCTGCCTGCTTGTGTTCTCTCTCTGTTAAAATAAGTAAATAAAATCTTAAAAAAAAAAAAAAAAAAGAAATATACTCTGTGTCCAGCTAGAGTTTATCCTATGGTTCATCCCCATAACTATACTATTTATTTCTAAGATTTTTATTTTTTTATACTTTTTGTTTGATAATGTATAATTATTTTGAAAGAGAAGTTGTATTTCATTTTTCTGAACATCTTAAATAGGGTTATTTTTTTAAATCTATCAAAATCTATAAATTAACTTAATCTGCAGTTAACACATATTCAAAATACTGATTTTGTTGCGTTCTCCCCCCACATAATTAAACTCCCTGAACCACTTACTTTTTGTCTTCCCCTTAAAAAAATTATCCCCATTGTTTTTTTTCTTTTATATTTTTTTAATTTAAGTATAATTAATCTACAGTGTTTAATAGTTTCACATATAAATCATTCTTAAGTTTTCACTTAAATGTAGCAAACCAGGGGGCCATGCTAGCCCCTCCATGATAATGCTCGTAGAGAATGGCATACATTTTAATGATGAAAAATGACCCATATAAGGTTATTACTTCTATATTAATACACACTTAAAATATGGTTTAATGTTTTTTTCTGATCATAAAAGTACATAGACACTTCCAAATTCAAATAATTTGGAAATGTTTAAAGAAGAATACAAGGATCCCTGCTTCATATCGATAAAGATCTTGCCAGACTTTTTTCTATGTTTATTATATAAAATAAATAGAGGTGGACTATATTAATATATTTTTTAAATTTAACACATTATGCCATTTAATAACAGGCATTTTTCACTCCATAAATTATAGATAAGATTCCATAATAAAACAGCTTTATATCAACTTTTAAAACGGGTTTTGAGGTATTAGGTGGTAAGAATAGGATATACTTTGATTAGTCTCCCATCATTGAGCATTTAGTTTGTTTCCAGGTCACTGTAATAAATAATTCTTTGAACACACTTCTATTTTTTTTTAAGATTTTATTTATTTATTTATTTATTTGAGAGATATCACAAGCAGGGGGAGGGACAGAGGGAGAAACAGACTCCCTGCCAAGCAGGGACCCTAGTGGGCCTCCATCCCAGGACTCTGAGATCACAACCTGAGCTAAAGGCAAGACACTCAAGCAACTGAGCCACACGGGTATCCCTGTGAACACACTTTTAAATACTGAAAGTTGTGAGGATCTTTCAAGATAAAATATGCTACCTAAATGTATTTCACTACCCTTGGTTTTTGTTATTGTGGTAAAATATCGATAACATAAAACTTACCAGATTAGCTGTTTCTTTTTTTTTTTTTAAGATTTCATTTATTTATTTGACAGAGAGGAGAGAGATCACAAGTAGGCAGAGAGGCAGGCAGAGAGAGAGAGGGGGAAGCAGGCTCCCTGCTGAGCACAGAGCCCGATGTGGGGCTCGATCCCAGGACCCTGAGATCATGACCTGAGCCGAAGGCAGAGGCTTTAACCCCCTGAGCCACTCAGGCGCCCCCAGATTAGCTGTTTCTAAGTATACAGTTCAGTGGCATTGAGTACATTCACAATGTTGTACAGTCATCCTTTTTTTATTAATATTTATTTATTTGACAGAGAGAGAGATTGCAAGTAGTCAGAGAGGCAGGCGGGGGGTGGGGGGGGGAAGCAGGCTCCCTGCTGAGCGGAGAGCCTGATGTGGGGCTTGATCCCATGACCGTGAGACCATGACCTGAGCTGAAGGCAGAGGCTTTAACCCACTGAGCCACCCAGGCAGCCCAGTCACCTTTGCTTTTAACTGAGTAGTAATGTACAGCCTGACGGAGGCAATCTCCTTATAGCAAAATGTGTTGTCGATAGCCGTCAAGAAATCTTGGGCTTGCTCTCAGTCTTTAAGTTTTTAGAATATCTCTGCCTTCGAGAACGTGGACTTTTGTCAAAGTAGTTGAGGGATGTCATATTTGTGAGGTATCCAAAAAGAAAATCTTGACATTGCCTGCTCCATTTACAAATGCCAGAGAACAATATGAATGGGTTGTTTTAAAAGATGCTGGCGATTTAAGGGTTAAAGTATTTTGTTCTGTGTGTCTGATCAGACCTGCATTTATTTTTCACCTATTTTAGCAGGTTATTCATAGCCCAAGTGACAAGATTTAGGCAGTTATTCCGAAATTGGCCTAAAGATTATCTGGGGTTATTAGCTGCATTTTAAAAGGTAAAAGCAGCATTTATTTGTTATTCTGGAAATGCAGAAAAGGCTGGATCAAAAATGAAACAGAATACAAACATTGGTAATGCCTCCACTTGGGCTTGTAACATCTTAGAGTATTTCTTTCCAGCCTTTTTTTTTTTCCTATATAAACAGACACATTCTGATTTCTTTGATTGACTTGATTAGATTAACATATCACAAAATGCATTATGAGGAATATTACCTTTTTTAAAGATTTTATTTATTTAGAGAGAGAGCGAGAGCACACATGGGCAGGCAAATGGGGGCAGGGGAAGAAGAAGAACCTCAAACAGACTCTGAACTGAGCATAGAGCCCAGCGCGGGACCCAGTCTCTTGGCCCTGAGATCATAACCTGAGCCAAAATCCAAGTCGGAGGCTCAACCAACTGAGCCATCCAGGAACCCTGAGGAACGTTACTCTTATAATATATCCTGTGGTAAGAAGTTCTTTCTCAATTTAGAAATTCATAATTATCTTAAATGTTTACCAAAAATTAATAATAGGAAGCTCACACTGATGTCTGATTTGTTTAAAGATTGGATTATTCATTTCTTGAATTTTCCTCAAGTCACTTGGGTGACTTCGTTTTCACTAAAATTCTAGTATCCTAATTAAAAAAAAAAGAAATTCATAATTCTCATCGGGATGTTCTTAACTTTGGGTTAAGAAATCTCTCTAGCTGGCATGCCTGGGTGGCTCAGTCAGTTAAGCATCTGCCTTTGGCACAGATCATGATCCCAGGGTCCTGGAATCAAGTTCTGCATCGTGCTCCTTGCTCAGCAGGGAGTCTGCTTCTCCCTCTGCCCCTCCCCCTCTGCTTATGCCCTCACACAGGGCGCGCTCTCTCTCTCTCTCGCTCTCTCTGACAAATCAATCTCTCTAGCTTTCTCTAGCCATCTCCAAACCAATTTGATCCAGAAATCATTACAAAGTCAACATTCTGAATAACTGTTTGATGATGATAGGATTGCTGTTGACGATTATATGACTTATGGTCTACCAGTGTTTGCCATTTTTTATCTGCACCAACAAGCAAAGCAATTTTGTTTCCTGTGCTGTGTGATTGCTACAGACTTGAGATGCCCCTTCTGCTGGTCTGAAAGGAAGTAACAGAGGACACTGCTTAAGAGCCCCAGCTTTGAGGCAATCAGTCTTTAGCTCAAATGCCATGTCTCAGGTTTAATATCTGTAGAATGAGGTTCATAAAAGTATCCATCTTATGAGATTGTTTTATGCAAAAATTGACATATCAGATATAAAGCATCCCAGGCTTAGGGATGTTAAGTGCTCAAAAAATGTTAGTGGTGTGGCTATACAATTTTTTTTTAAAGATTTTATTTATTTAGGGGCACCTGGGTGGCTCAGTCCATTGAGCGTCTGCCTTCAGCTCAGGTTATGATCCTGGGGTCCTGGGATCAAGTCCCACATGGGGCTTCCTGCTCAGTGGGGGACCTGCTTCTCCCTCTGTTGCTCCCCCTGCTTGTGCTCTATCTCCCTCCATCAAGTAAATAAGTAAAATCTGTTTTTAAAAAAAAGATTTGAGAGAGACAGAGCACAGTGGGAGGGGCCGAGGGAGAGGATCTCAAGCAGACCCTCTGCTGAGGGCAGAGTCCAACACCAACTCAATTCAGGGCTCAATCTAATGACCTGGAGATCATGACCTGAGCCAAAATCCAGTCATTTAACCAACTGAGCCATCCAGGTGTCCCAAGTGGTTATAAAATTAATAGCAGTAGTAGTAGGTGGCCAGCTGTCATATTAATAGCAATAGTAGTAGCAATAGTAATAAACATTGTAGCGACAATAGTAGCAATAGTAGTAGCAGTAGTAAGTAGCAGTGCCAGTGAATACAGCAGTAATGGTGATCCGTAGTGTAGTAGCTGTATTAGGAGTAGTTATTAACATCCTCACGCCCTTCGGAAGTAGAATTATAAAGAATTAATTCATCCTTGAAATTAAACCCAAATAAAATGAATTCGATTTTGGAATTTTGAGATAGCTTATAAAACAATTAAGATAAAATAGTAAATAGCAGCTTGTAATTCGAGCTACTCTGGGCTCTGGTAGAAGCAAGAGAGACTGGGAATTTGGGCTGTAGAGAAACACTTGCCTCATAAATTTAGGAGTCCATCCTGAGGCAATGCAGCCATGGGTCAGGGAAATTTGAGGAGAGAGCCAGGCATTTATTTCACTCTCCCAAAGTCTTCAGGCAATTTGCAGCCAGTGAGCAGAATGCTGGTGATCCAGATGAAATTGCATAAGAGAATAGGGTGCCACAAACAGGACAGAACTGATTTATTTAGTAACATTTGGAAACCATTTATGGAAGTCGTGTTCATTTCCAGCTAGTGCTAGGGGCTGAAGGAGGAGGATGTGGGTTACCCATAGTTTTCCCCATCTGGAATGAATGTGGGATGGCAAAATAAGTGGATCAAAGGAAGAAGTGCTTCCTTTTACCATCAGAACTTTTCATAAATGTATCAAGCTTTACATATTTTTTTGACATGTATTCTATGTGCTGTTGGGAAAGAATAAAGCCGAACAGCCATTTATTCCTGTCTTGAACAATATTTGTTAGGAATCAGGCACTTTCTAGGCAGAAAAAAATTCATAAAATTTATTTGTGAAAGTATAATAATTAATGTTAAATAAGTGTTTACCATGGATTGTGTCATTTAGGGTTTTCAAAAATCCTCAAGTAGCTGGTGCACCCGAGTGGCTCAGTCAGTTAAGCACCTGCTTTTGGCTCAGGTCATGATCCTGGGGTCCTGGAATCGAGCCTCATGTCAGGCTCCCTGCTCTGCAGGGGAGTCTCCCTCTGCCCCTCCAGCCCCATTTTGCACATGCATTCTAAATAAATAAATAGATAAATAAATAAAATCTCTAAATTACGTATAATTATCATCCCACTTTTGCAGATGAACTCACTGAAGCACAGATTGACATGCCTGTGTAGGTGAAGAGAAAAGTATTTTTTTACTACCTTCATGGTTCTCCAGTTGAAACCCTATAAATTGACAAAAGATAAATAAAAGGATACACATATACTTAAGAGAAGTTGTACATGACACAGGAGCCTTCATATGGAAATGGATACCCCAAGAAAAGTTAAAACTGAGTGATTTTATGCTAAGTTTAATGAAGAGTAGAAAATCATGGGAAAATGTGTAACGGGACAAAGGTAGTAAACTGGGCAAAATTTAGCAAGGCTTGTCAGTTGGGATTCCTCCTGGCATCCTGTCTTAGGAGTTAAGGACTCTGCTCCAGGTAAAGGGAGGGCATCTCTCTGATGAGGGACTTAGGACCTGCTTGAGCGCAGGGAAGGAGAGGTCAGAGAGTCCTTCCCGCACCTGCCTTTTCTGAAACACCTTCAGCTTAAAATATCCCATATTCCAAGGTGCTGTATTTGGGGGCAGTGTGTTGTGAACTTCCTCAGATGCAGTTCCTTGAGCTATCTGAGCCTGATCGGTAAAATGGGTGCCTTGCCTTAGCCCTGGGATTCCCATGCTTATTTACACGCCCGAATCACCTGGAGAGCTTTCAAAAAATACAGATTCCTGAACCCAAGCCAGAGCAGTCTGGTTGAATAGCTTCTGGGTGGGCCCCAGGGCATCAGTGGACTCCTTCTGTAACCTGGCCAGAGATTCTGATCTGCGATGCCCTACCTGGCTAGAAAACTCAGCAGTCGCACAGTGAGCTGCTTTCTTTGGGTATGGTGGTTGGATTCTGATGTGGGCCGGCAGCTGCACAGCATCGTTAAGAAAGCACAACTCAATCATCTGTGTGTCAAATGAGGCTAATTACACCAGCAAAACCCCCTCTGTCAGCATATCAGTAAAATGCACAGCGGAAGCAGCTGGGAGAGATCTATGCTCTTCCTGAACTCGCTCAGCAGGATGGAAGTTCGCTGAAAGAGCGCCCCTTACAGCAGTTCTTCAATCTGCTTTTGATCATCAGAAACGTTTGTCACCAGAAGAGAATTTAAATCTGAAAGCTTACAAGCAACAATTCCGATCATTTTTCTTGGGAGAGCTGTATATTAACAAACAAATGGTGGTGTTCTGTTTTCCTTAGACACAGCCCCATCCAAAAAGCTTCTTGCTTTCTGTAAAAGCAACAAGATTTTTTTTTTTTCCAAGCCCTTTGTTGATTGATATTAACATAATGGTTTCTCCCATGGAAGTGGCTTACAAAATGTGTTACATTTTAGAACTGTCTTTGTTTTCAAACATTTCAATGTTTCTGTGGTTACCCATGAAAGATGAGAGTAGTAATAGTTAACACTTACTGAGGGCTTGCTCTTTGCCATGCACAGTCCCTCTTAATTTGTGTATCTATATATAACCATATGTAGTTCTCTCAATAATTGCATAAACTATTATTCTTCTATCCCTTTGAAATGATGAGGCAAAGTAAGTTGTCCAATAGCACATAGTCAGTAAAGAATTCAGCTGGAACATGAATCCAGCAGACTGATGCCAGATCTTTCTTTTTCGTATTCAGATCAGCATGCCCCGGAAGTATGAATTTTGGAAAGTTAACTGCGCAGGATAGTAATAAATGATTTGAGGGGAGGGGATCAGGAGGCATGAATTAAATGGGGTTGGGGAATATTGGGTTAAACAAATCGGTTTCTTTCGCGTGTGATTTCTCAGAGTGTTAAACTCAGATGCCATACACATCTCTAAAAGGCAAAAGCAGGATTTCACCTTTCCCAAACCACCTTAAACACAAAACTCTTCTTAATCAAGTCTCTTTAGACCACTGTCAAAGGAAGGCTATGAAATGATGGTTTGCAAATGAGTTATCGGCAAAGTGGTCTACCTCCTTGCCCCCTGAAGCCACGAACGTCTGTCTGTTTTACAGGGACAGTAGGAAGACCTGAGAGCAAGAGGCCAACCCTGTGTTGCCACTATGCACCTGTGTCCTTACTTTAACATGATCATTCAAGTAAATTGCTAATAAATTTCTTGGGTTCATTTAGCCATTATTTTTGAAAAGCTTCTCAACCTTGGGGTATTCAAAATAAATAACTGGGATAGGAAGAACACACTAGAACATCCATTTAAAACTTCTCACATTTGATTTTTCTGCATATGTTTTGTTATATAGCTGTATATGTGTGTGTGTATATATAACAAAACATATGCCAAAATTAACGTTTATGACTATTACATAAGAATATTTGGTCATGTCTATTATAAATATAATATCTATAAGTAAGAGACTAGAATAGTTACATAGGTAACTTGCAAATAATTTAATATATATGTATTGGGGATGATTTGCAAAAATATTGAGCAGATAGATCACTGAGACATATGAAAAGCCTTCCACTTCTTCATATTCTTGGACCCAGCAATTTCACTTCTCAGAATGTATTCAACTTATCCTAAGGAAATAACTTTACACATGTATAATTATTTAGCTACAGGGGATGTGGATTAAAGAACTTCTGGTGCTTGTGAGAATTGAAAAGAGTCCAAATATTCAACAATTGGGGATTGCTTACATAAATTATGGTCTATCCATATACAGAGTCTTAATAAGGAGCTATTAAAAATTCTGTAGTAGTAGAAAAAATGGCATGGAAAAATCCTGATTTTGTAAGTTAAAAAAAAACAAACAGATGACAAGAGATTATTTAGTTCATATGCCTGGAAGAATGGACTGGAATGATGAACCAAAAGTTTAATAGTGGTAGCTCTTAGTGGTGACATAAGGGAAAATTTTTATTTTCTTTATATTTCCCTGTGTTATCTTAACTTTAGTACAATAAATACAAATAAGCATTGAATAAGTATTGAAATAAGCATGAAATCCTTGACTAAGCATTATATTCGTAAAGTCCCAAAGTTGGCAATTATGAGAGGGTATACAGTAACAAACTCTTTCCCAGCCCCGTCTCCCAGAGAAGCCACTCCTCTCTCCAAAAGTATTGAGGGTAATGATTTCTTGTATATCTTTCCAAGGATCTGTTATGTTGATAAAATTTGTATATATACCTGTATTCTTTTACTCCTTGTCATACAAATAACAGCATACAGGGGTGCCTGGGTGGCTCAGTGGGTTAATCATGATCTCAGGGTCCTGGGATCGAGCCCCACATCAGGCTCTCTGCTCAGCAAGGAACCTGCTTCCCTCTCTCTCTCTGCCTGCCGCTCTGCCTACTTGTGATCCCTCTCTCTCCCTCTCTGTCAAATAAATAAATAAAATCTTTAAAAAAAACACACAAATCACAGCATACAATACATACTATTCTATACTGTTACATTGAATAATTCTGTGCACCTGTCATTTCATCCCTATCTACGGTATATCTGTAGGATACATTCCCAAAAGAGGAATTGCTGGGTCAAAAAATGTGCATTGGTCATTTGGATAAATACTGCCTTCTGAGGGCATAAAAAAAAAAATCCTCTCGTGGTTTCTTCCAGCTCTTTAACAGTTTGGGGTTTTGTTGCATTTCATTTGTGATCCCCTTTAATTTATCCTAGCTTAATGGATACTTAGTAAGAAAAACAAATGATTTATAATATTAAACTCCTCTCTTATAGTGGAAATTCAAGCGCTGGTTGTCCCCATGTGTTAGATCACAGGATCGAGATGCAAATAAGGACACCTTGCAAAGGTTCAGCTTACACAGGGAATGAGTAACAGAGCCAGCCCTCTGCTCTGCAGTGTGCAGCTTTGCTTCCAGAGTCACCCTGGAGTGAAGAGGGAAGCCCCGAGAGCTCAAGTTGCTCCCGCAAGTGAAATTTTCACTTCTGTAGAACTCCGGTTGCTGGTGGGATCTTCCTTCCCAAATCTTGTAAGTTGCTTTAGCCATCTAAATAAAAAGAAGTGATCTCCCATGTAGCCTGGCGGTATGTGTGTATGACAGTACCTAGGAAGAGCCCTGATTTTATCCCTGTAGAGAATCTCTAGACCTGTCACTCCCTGGCAGACCTCAGCAGCTGCACTGAAATGGCAGATGGATTTGCACAGCTGACTCAAGTTGCCAAAATGAGAGCCGCACAGTAATTTCATAAATTGACCCTATCCAGCCAAGCCCTGCTTAATATAGATACGCCGTGAGCTTAGCTTCAGTCCCCCCCTAGTTGCTCAGCACAGGCCACTGGGAGCCTTAGGGGAAAACCGCGTTAAGTAGTGTTAACCTGGAGTGTTTGTTCACTGGCGGGAATTCCTTGAGAGTTTTTTATTATTTTGAGAGTCTTTGATTATTTCTCCTTTTCTAGTAACAGAGAAAAATACAGGGGAGAAAAAAATCATGTCAGGGCACAGCAGGAATTCAGATGAAGAAGAACTCTTTGAGGAGGAGATTGATGAAGATGAAATCTTGGCCACCTTGTCCCCCGAAGAACTGAGAAAACTGCAATCGGAAATGGAAGTGATGGCCCCAGACCCCAGGCTTCCTGTGGGAATGATTCAGAAGGATCAGACCGACAAGCCACCCACAGGAAATTTTGACCATAAGTCTCTTATGGATTATATGTATTGGCAAAAGGCATCCCGACGCATGCTGGAAGACGAACGTGTCCCTGTCACCTTTGTGCCGTCCCAGGTAATCAGGGATTTGTGTACAGCAGAGAAACGGCTGCCTGGACCTGAGTGACAGGGTCCCTGCAGCAACTGTCATTTCTCCAGACTTCATGTTTGGTCTTGTTTTGTTGCCGCCGCTAGATCAAATTATAACATTTAATCTGATGTCGGACTAGAACTTCCTGAAACACTTACACGGTATAACTGGGAAGGAAAAGTGGTAGTTTTTGTGTAAATGTCTCTTTAAAAAATGGCTGTGGGCTTCACTGTGTGGAAAAGCCTAATTCTACAGACATGATTTTTTTTTTAAAGATTTTATTTATTTATTTATTTATTTATTTATTTATTTATTTATTTATTTATTAGGAAAGAGAGAGAGTGAGAGAGAGCAGGTCAGAGTGAGAAGCGGACTCCCCATGGAGCTGGGAGCCCGATGTGGGACTCGATCCCGGGACTCCAGGATCACGACCTGAGCCGAAGGCAGTCGCTCAACCAACTGCGCCACCCAGGGGCCCCTACAGACATGATCTTAATGAATTAACTCATAACCTATAAGCATTTGTCCTTAACTCCTTTTTTTTTTTTGGTGCATAGGATGCTTTATGAAGCTGGTGAATGCTCAGGACCCCTCCTGCTTATACCTTCATAGATAGTGTTTCACAGAAAATTGCAAGGGTGTCACAGCCCTTGTGAAGTCCTGCCACATAACCTATAGTTCAACCACGTTAAGTGACCCCCCAAATTCTGTATTAACACAGCTTATTGGATATCAGTAATACATTTAGAAATTGATAGCCATTAAATAGCTGTTGTAAAGACTGTTCTTTCTGAAATATATTTCTTATATGACCGCTAGAATAGCAGTTGAATCTATGAACCTATCATATACTTTTCTTTTTTTTTTTTTTTTTAAGATTTTATTTATTTATTTTTAACAGAGAGAGAACACAAGCAGGCAGAGAGGCAGGCAGAGGCAGAGAGAGGAGCAGGCTCCCTGCCGAGCAAGGAGCCCGATGTGGGACTCGATCCCAGGACGCTGGGATCATGACCTGAGCCGAAGGCAGCTGCTTAACCAACTGAGCCACCCAGGCGTCCCTCATATACTTTTCTTTTATACATATATATTTTATACTTATATATATACTTTTCTTAACGTTCCACTTAAAAATGACAACGCCAGAGGAAGACCAAAATCCCTGCAGGTAAAGACTCTTTTAGTTGTGCCTGCTGATACAGCTGTATCTTGTCACATTGCTATCACGCTGGCTGTAACTAAGGAAACTTAAAAACTGGTTTCGTGGCCAGAAGAGTTTAAACGTGTACTAAACTTAAGCAATTTCTCGTTTGGTCGGGTTGGAGTTTAAGGTACAATGTGAAGCTATTTGGAGTGAATATATTATACAATTAGAGTAAAAACCAATTCTAATCTGAATGCAAATTTCAGAAAAAGAAAATTGGATACTTTGAACACTTCGTCTTTCCCTTGGTATGATTTAAACAGCTTGATGATTGTCTCCCCCTACTGGGACAGATGAGAAATGCAGTGGAGAAGGCTTTAAGGTGATTAGACTATTGCTGGCTGTCACTTCTAACCTACCATATGTTGTAAGCAAGAAGATCAAGTTCTTGCTTGAAAATGCTACACCAGCTTTCGAAATGGCACCTATGAGATACACGTCCGGTAGAGGAAAGCACGGTAATTGATGGGCAAGAATCTAATGAACGTCATTGTTTAGAGACTGCCATTTTCCTTTCTAGACTAAGGCATTGTTTCTAAAGATCTGTATAATCCTGTCCTCTTTTGTAGCCGGCACTGCCCCCTAAACACTTTGTTTCAAAAGAAAGTGGACTTGTCATCCTGTCCTTGGAATAGTCAGGACAGTTGTCATCGAGCTGAGGAGACAAAAAATCCAAGGCAAGGTCTTTGGTATATTTCAGAGTATTAGAGTGCTCTCATTTTTCCCACAGTATGTTATGTTTTCAGGGAAAATTGATATACTTTAGGATATCAGGATATCCTAGGATATATACTAGACTACTAGCAGCTATCTTGGGAATGTAAGTTTTGTCTGGGGCAATACGTAATTTGTGTAACCCAGGACTGTTGAACACAAAAATGCCTATTTGGTTAAATATACAACAAAGACTTCAGTGTACTGATCGATAACTCCATAAGGTTTTCAAAGCAAATAATTTTTGGACCACTTCTAGAATTGAACACCTTTTTTAAAAACAATACAGGATCTTGGGGCGCCTGGGTGGCTCAGTGGGTTAAAGCCTCTGCCTTCCGCTCAGGTCATGATCTTAGGGTCCTGGGATGGAGCCCCGCATCGGGCTCTCTGTTCAATGGGGAGCCTGCTTCCCCCTCTCTCTCTGCCTGCCTACTTGTGATCTCTCTCTCTCTCTCTGTCAAATAAATAAATAAAATCTTAAAAAAATAAAATAAAAACAATACGGGATCCAAAAGCAAAATTAGGTTTCATTTTACCATATGGAATGAGATAAACACAACCAAAAAAATGTGTGTTTGTATCTCTCTGTAGTATGGCTATAAAAGTTTGTCTTTATTTAGATTGTGTTTGCTTACAAAACTAATACGTATTTTTTTTAAAAAAACACTCAAACATTTTAGAATTATATAATGTAAAAACTGAAAATCCCCAAATGCATCCCCTTTCCAGTTATCTTTTTTTTTTTTTAAGATTTTATTTTCAAAGTAATCTCTACACGTGACATGGACTTCGAACTCATAGCCCTGAGATGAGGGGTCAGGTGCTCCACCGAATGAGCCGGCCAGACGCTGCTCCCTTCTCAGTTACCTTAATGGTTCCCTCTCTTTCTAAGAGAGAACTACCAATTGGCTAAACATTACAATAGACTTGTTTTTCCTATACATTTAGAAGCTTTTATATGTTGTATATGTGTTTTTATATATGTACACACACACAGTGGAATACTGTACACACCACTTATTTGCTTACTTGTTTCACTTCCTAATAAATCTCTTATTTCCAGTAGCGACTGCTCTGCTTCCTGTTTCTCCATTGCCATGTGTTCTAACCCTCATAAACCTCTCTTTCAGGTGGACACTCAAGAGCAGCATGAAGAAGTAGGCAAAAGTAATAAAAATGTGTCCCAGTATTTAAAAGAAAAGCTCAACAATGAAATTGCTGCAAATAAAAGAGAATCAACAGGCAGCAACGATGTCCCAGAAACTGATGATGCCGATGGCGAAGAAGATGAAGGAGATGATGAGGCCGAGGATGACGAGGACGAAGATGACGAGGACGAAGATGAGGAAGGAGACGAGGACAGTGAAGAGAGTGTGGAAGAGCCACAAAGAGGAGTGCAAGGCAGGGTAGAGCAGCAGATCAGAAACGGGGAGAGCAGCTGCGCACAAGTAGCTAAGAAGGCATTTGGAGAACAGAAAGAGGAACCAGAGGCCCAAGAAAAAAGTGAGAAGAAAATATCAAAATTAGATCCCAAGAAGTTAGCTCTAGATACCAGTTTTCTAAAGGTAAGTGCAAGGCCTTCGGGAAACCAAACAGACCTGGATGGGAGCTTGAGGCGCGTTAGACAGAATGACCCCGATATGAAGGAGCTCAACCTGAACAACATTGAAAACATCCCCAAGGAGATGTTACTGGACTTTGTCAACGCAATGAAGAAAAACAAACACATCAAAACCTTCAGCTTAGCGAACGTGGGCGCAGATGAGAACGTCGCATTCGCCTTGGCGAACATGCTGCGGGAAAATAGGAGCATTACCACTCTCAACATCGAGTCCAATTTCATCACAGGGAAGGGAATCGTGGCCATCATGAGGTGCCTCCAGTTCAACGAGACGCTTACCGAACTCCGGTTTCACAATCAAAGGCACATGCTGGGCCACCATGCCGAAATGGAAATCTCCCGGCTGTTGAAGGCAAACACCACTCTCCTGAAGATGGGCTACCATTTTGAGCTCCCGGGTCCCAGAATGGTGGTGACCAACCTGCTCACCAGGAATCAGGACAAGCAACGGCAGAAAAGACAAGAGGAACAAAAGCAGCAGCAGCTCAAAGAGCAGAGAAAGTTGATAGCCATGTTGGAGAACGGGTTGGGGCTGCCGCCTGGAATGTGGGAGAGGCTGGGGGGACCCATGCCAGATCCTCAGATGCAGCAGTTCCTCCAACCGCCTCCTCAGCCTCCCAACCCCCAAGCAGCCGTCTTTAGTCGACAGAATGAAATGATGAAGAAGCCGTCACAGCCCCCAAAGTACAGGACGGACCCTGACTCCTTCCAAGTGGTGAAACTGAAGAGGATCCAACGGAAGTCTCGGATGCCTGAGGCCAGAGAGCCACCCGAGAAGACCAACCTCAAAGATGTCATCAGAACGCTCAAACCAGTGCCGAGAAACAGGCCACCCCCGTTGGTGGAAATCACTCCCAGAGATCAGCTCTTGAATGACATTCGTCACAGCAACGTCGCCTATCTTAAGCCCGTAAGTCAAGGGAAGGGGAAATGGTGAACGAGCTCCAGGGTATCCTACCTCTTCCCCCCTGTGCATTTTAACACCGGGAGAGTCTCACTAGTGGTGACTAACGGGAGGAAGCCATCAGCATTACCGGGGATGGAAATTACTAGTTATCCCCAAGGACGCATATACATCTAGATGACTTTGTAACAATGATATTCACGGCTAACGTTTACTAAGCACTTACTGTAGGCCAGATGCATTTTATGAATTAACTCATCATCTTAACAACCCTTTGAGGTATTATTATTCTCCCCATTTTATAGAAGAGGAACTGAGGCTCAGAGAAGTTCAGTACCATGTGTAGGAGATAGAGCTAGAAAGTGGTAGAGTTAACACTGAAATTCAGCCCCAGGTCCAGGGCTGAGCGCTTATCTGCCCCAGCCGCAGAGCTGACCTTCAGAGATCTCGAGGAACCTGCTACAGGACGAAGCCTAAATTAGGCCCGTCATTCGTAAATAACGGAGTGCTTCCAAAATGTTTAAAAATAGTTGGTTGTTTTTTAGTAGATGAAGAGAGACTGCCTGCAATTGCATTTATATACTCTCCACTTTTTAGGTGGCCAAATGGTAAACTTCAGGTTGGTATCTCCACGAATTCATGCAGTTTTGATTATGTTTTCAGCTTTAACATTTACAGCGATTCACGACTAACTGCTGCTGATACATGAAAATGTGTTATTCCTTGCAAGTGACGTTAAAGAAATAATATTTTTTGTCACTATGACGATAGCATTTATGGGATCTGAAAGGCGTATGTCCAAAAGTCATAGGTACTTGATAATGAACTATATTGTTTTAAAATCTAGGGGGTATTTTAGCCAAAACAGTCCATCTGTTATTTCATCATAGGGAGTCACAATTTCTTCAAGATGTGTTATGCAGATGTATGTCCCTTATTCCCATCTCCTGGTAATGCAGAATTGACAGCCGTCCATTCTTCTAAATCAAAGATGACTTTCCACTATGTCATAGAGGGATTCTGATTCTTCCTAGGATAGAAGCCAGGGTGAGAACACTAGAAGGTCCCCTGAGGTCAGGCAAGAGTTCTTTGCCTGCCCTTGGGTACTACATCAAGACTTTCTGCACCTGCTCTTCTCTGGGCAGCCAGACCCTTGTAAGGGGGTGCCGTGGGGTGTCGATTTGAGAGAAAGTAGCTCTGTCACTGTGTAACCAGTCATTGGTAAAGCATATCCGAGCTGCCTGGGGGGTTGTGCCATCAGAAAATAACAGTCTGAAAAGACTGAAGAGGAGTCTTTTGTTTTTTAAATTTTCATTTTATTTATTTATTTAGTGAGAGAGAGAGAGAAAGCATGCACGGGGAAGAGTGGCAGAGGGAGAGAGAGAGAGAGAATCTTAAGTAGGCTCCACACCCAGCACAGAGCCCGATGCTGGGCTTGATCTCACGACCCTGAGATCATAACCTGAACTGAAATCAAACGTCAGACAAGTGGGACCCTGGGTGGCTCAGTCAGTTAAGCATCTGCCTTCGACTCAAGTTAGGGTCCTGGGATCGAGTCCTGCATCAGGCTCCCTGCTCAACTGGGTGCTTCTTGCCCCCTGCCCTCCCCCTATTAGTGTGTGCTCTCGCTCTCTCTCTCTCTCTCTCTCTCTCTCTCTCTTTCTCTCAAATAAATAAAATCTTAAAAAAAAAAAAAAAAAAAGAGTCGATTCAACCAACTGAGCCAGCCAGGTGCCCCAAGACGTCTTTCTAAAATCTGCATTAGAGGTGACCTGTGGATTCACAGAGAATGAAGTTCAGATGATTATCTAACCTAATTCCCTGCCTTCCGAGGGAGTGTTCTACAAAGCAAGTCTGCTTACCCTAGAGTCTGTTTCATTCTGCCCATTCACTTATTTGCTAATGTAGCACATACTTACATTGTGCACCTGCCTGTTTGTACCCTTAGAGGGGACAGGGACACAGGGTGAATAAGACAGGCACAGTCTTGGCCTCACGGAAACTACAGTCTTGGTTTTGTAATTTCCAGTCAGGACCCTCTGCCTTTTAGTCAACCAAAAACACTTCAACTTTGAGTCCAGATTCTATAACAAGAGACATTAAAATAAATTCATGAGGGGGCACCTGGGTGGCTCAGTGGGTTAAAACCTCTGTCTTCAGCTCAGGTCATGATCTCAGGGTCCTGGGATCGAGCCCTGCATCAGGCTCTCCGCTCAGCAAGGAGCCTGCTTCTTCCTCTCTCTCTGCCTACTTGTGATCTCTCTCTCTCTCTGTCAAATAAATGAATAAAACCTTTAAAAAATAAAAATAAATAAATTCATGAGGATAACCACAAAAATGCAACCCCTGGCTAATTGCTACATTTTCTATCTTCCATCAGTTCTAACCTGCTATCGATTTTAAGTGTGTTTTGTTTGTGCTTAATGTCTGCTAAGAGAGAAACATGCTTCAAAGTAAACGCTGACATGATTTTTGAATGATGGTCTTGCATATCAGCCTTTGCTTTGAAATGTCTTTTATGTGTTCCAAGGGATTGGCAATTTCTCCTGCTTACACTTGCCGGGTTTGGCCTGTGAGAGGCATTTTTGCAGGTACCTAAGATAGAGAATGTCACACAAATTCATCCACATAGTCCTTTAAGATGCTCTGCAAAAAAAAAAAAAAAAATGCATTCATCCCACTGACCAAAATTCACTCCACTAATGTTCCTTTATTCCCCACTGATCAAATTGTGCGCCTTGCTACAAACACAATTTCTGCTTTCATGCTGAATCATAGTGTGATCTTTTTAGAAGACAGTCTTTTTATTGTGAAATTATTTTAGACTTGCGGAAGTTCAAAAATAGTACAAAGAGTTGTTACTTACCCACCCCATTTTGTCAAGTTGGTGTTGTCATTCTTCAAAAAGCTACATCTAAATGGCAACACTCTAAATGGCGTAGTTAAGGGAGGCCCCGATAGTGTGGAAGGCCGTGTGCCTGTGCTTGAATCTGCGACCCACTGTTGGAAAGCTTACAGACTGTGAGATGCTTTCTGATTTGGGGGCTATGGAAATGTCACAAAATGTGCCTCTGAGACCGAGTGAAATACAGAAAACGCCATTGGTGGTAATACTGCAAAATCCCAGCAGAAAGGGATATTTTTAGCCAGTCAAATGAAACGTAACAGCCCTCATTTTGGAAAAATGAAACTAAAGGTTTTTCTCCCTGCTCTTGGACTGGTGGATAGAGATGCCCTCCAAACCCCGGGGTTTTCAAGTATGAGGTTAGAATTAAAGGTTATTTTGAAATGTTGTGATTTTTAAAAATATTTTTCCATTTGAATTCAATTAACTAACGTATAATGTATTATTGGTTTCAGGGGTACAGGTCTGTGATTAATCAGGCTTATATAATACCCAGTGCTCATTACAACACATACCTTCCTTAATGTCTGTCACCCAGTTACCCCCTTCCCTCAATCCCCTCCCCTCCAGTAGCCCTCAGTTTGTTTCCTATGATTAAGAGCCAGTGTTGGCTTGTCTCCCTCTCTGCTTTCGTCTTGTTTTATTTTTTCCTCTCTTCCTCTATACTCCTCTGTTTCATTTCTTAAATTCCACATATCGGTGAGATCATATGATAATTGTCTTTCTCTGACTGACTTATCTTGCTTAGCATAATACCCTCTAGTTCCATCCACGTCATTACAAGTGGCAAGATTTCATGTTTGTTGTCATTTTTTTTTTTAACTGGGGCTCCTAAGTAGAATCTTGAATATCCAAAAACATACTTATAAATTATTTAGTCTTAGCTAGTCTTGCTTTCCTTTTTAAGTCTTCTATTTTACTCTCATGGACTTGGAAATAGTATTCTTGCATATGCAAAACATATCCCATCAAGCAGTCCCCGTTTATATTTTTTAATTGTATTTTTTCATTTCAATGCCTGTTCTCTCCCCATGCCCTGCTTCTGGCCTGGGATCCTTGAAATGAAGTCGATAGCAAAGAATGAAGGAAAACCTGTACACTGGCTTGGCTTAAATGCTACCTCCTCCAAGAAGCTGCCCATTTACCCAGTTTAAGAGACATGTATTCTGTGGACCAGGTATGGAGAATAGGCCGACTGTCAGCTGCGTCTGCAGGCCTAGAGTGTTTGGCTTAGACATTGTTGTACAAAATTTTCAGTATCACATGATAACATTTAGCTGTCTGGCACCACTTGAAACATCAGAGCTGGCCACAGTGGGCTTGCATCTGGCCTTTGGCTTCTCCCTTGAGAAAGGTAATGGACTCTCCAGTTTTTCTCAGTCTCCACCATGCCCTACTCCCTAACACCTGGCCTATTTCACTCATTTGCATTACTTACTTGGCTCCCGTAGAATTTTTTAGTTTGTTTTGTTCTTGTTTTTAGCTGTGCTTTTAAGCTCTCTGTCTTGTCTAACAAAGTAAATTCATTCGATAATCACAAAATCATTTCCTGATACGTTAATAACTGAGTCAATCGGAGGCTTACCCCTCCCTGGCAAAGGTGGGATTTCCTTTTATCTTGAAAAATCTTGTGGACCGTTCATTGCCTACCATCCCAGATGGGTCTTTGTACTTCTCCCTGAAGTAAAATCCCATCTGTGGTGATTTCATTCACCAATATAAATGCCAAATGCCAAATGCATTGGTATCACACACAAGATTCAGGGCCAATCAAAAAAGGTAGTTTAACATTCACTCAGTTTCACCTTGGGCTCACCTCCGTATATCTGGATTGCTTCCACCCAGTTGCCTAAAAACACAGCTGAATTTCTCCTTTGGAAAGACTTCAGTTTAAGAATATCAAAAGCAGCCTTGGTTAGCCAAAAGACTCAACGACATATCGGCAGCTGTGATTATGAAATGGGACATTATAGACCCTTGAGTCTTGGTCTCCACCTCTGGCCATTTCTTCTTTGCCTCATAGACAAGATCTTCTTTCTCTTGAGGATTTCTGGATTCTATACTTTTGCAATTTCCTCCTCTTTCCCATTTTATCTTCTCCTTTTGTTTCAATTGTCACATAATCTAGGACACTCCCCGGGTCTCTCTTTCCATTTAGATCACTGAGGTTTTCTTAGCGCCCTCGTTCAGTCTTTCCCCAGCCAACCTCTTGAGTTGAGGTCTACTTGTGTTTCTGGTTCCCCGTGTTCATTGTTCTCTCCCTTCTGTCACACATTCAGGTCTAAAACCTCAGAGTTGTCTTCTACAACTTTTTCCTCTGCCTAATATTTTTTTCCCTTATTTTATTTGTTCCATCAGTTCCTTATACAGGAAGTCTCCATGGGAAAGAGCTACGTAACATTTCAAACTCCTCCTGAAAGAGCGTATGTTGACCAGAATTACATAGCGTAGGAACTGCCTTTTCCTAATACCTAGTGGGAAAAAGAGTGTGTGGTGTACGACATTTCTCAAGTCTGTGATAGTGAGTCTTAAATTTTAGCATGCATCAGGATCACCTCGAAGGCTGAGTACAGATTCCTGAGCCCACCGCTGGTGTTTCTGATTGGGTGGGTTTTGGATGGTGCCTGAGACTTTGCATTTCTCTCCAAGTCCTTGGTGACGCTGATGACCGCACATGGACAACCACAGGTCTGTGGCACCCCTGGCAAAGCACATCCCTTGATATTTCCCCTGAAGGGTCTTCTTTTCTTGCGTCCATACCCTCTGCTCAAATGACCTTTAATTCTCTCCGTCGAAAGCTATCCAAACAGGCTTGGGCTCAAATAGGACTTCTTAGAGCAAAAGCAACCAAGCAAACCATCAGGAGTGAATACGCTCCCTTCATATTTCCATGACCCTTCATCTGTATCTCTCTTGTAGCATCTCCCACATTGTGCTTCAGCTGGAGCACCCTTGTGGGTACAGTGTGGGTCTCCTAATAGATTCTGAATTCCTCAGAGTTTGAATTCCTTCCAAAGGAATTCCTCTGAATTCCTTCCTCATCTCCCCCTGGACACCCAGTGGGATGTTGACTGAGGGCAGCAAGTCAACCTGCTTTGCCCAGTGAAATCCCCCCTCGAGATGGGTCATCTCTTCCTGCCCTAGTCTCAGTGTATGTACGTGTGTGCCCTGTGTGGTGCTCTCCACACATACTTTTCTTAAACTAATTTTAACCAACAAGTAAAGGGGGGGACAGGGCCCCCTAACAATACAGCAAGCTTGATTCTCATGTGTTTGTAAGTTTTATATATTTGTAACATTGAGGCTAGCTATTTCTTCCTCTCTAGTTTTTGTCTTTTGTGTTCTGCTTAGAAATTTTGAAGCTTACGAAAACATTTGCCCATCTTTTATTGCTGCTTTTATCATTTTTGTTTTTTTTTTTTAATATATTCCCTATTACAGATGAGTTGAAAGGGTTAAATTTTAGAAGTAAGTAGGGAGCAAGAACCCCACTCTGTTTTTTCTTTTCCAAATAGCTGATCAGTGATAGCTAACCAGGGATTCTTCTTCATAGAGATCTGAATTGCCATCTTGGTCATATTTTACATATGTCAATGTGTACCTGGGTTCACTATGTTGGGTCAGTGCCACATTTTGCTTTTTAAAATACTTTTATTCATTTGGATCCCTCCCCTGCAATATAAACATATATCTGGAATAGCATTATGTAAAGTGCTTTTTTTCCATCCAGCAATACAAAGAACACACTGTTTTAACTATTTGTGGCAGCGCTATAGTATTTCAACTACGTGGCATTGTATGTTTGGCTCACTGGGGTTCTTCACTGTTGGTGCTCTCCATGGTGGAGCCCTACCAAGGTGCATCTTGAAAGTCAGGCAGTAGGATGGGGAGGATCAGAAGCACATGGAGAACCCCTCGGTTTGAAGGCTGGGCAGGCAGCAGCAACACATCAGAAGTGTCCCTGGTGGGCAGGATATGGGGAAATCTTTCCAGCCAAAGGTTGAGAGAAAACTGGCCGCAGGAGGGGCTGTAACAGATGGGCCAAAATGGCCCATCACATCGGCAGGTGGATATGGGGAACAGGAGAAAAATTCTTCGTCATTATTATACAAACTCTGAGTGTCCTCCGTACTTCTTTACCGTCCTCTGGAAGGTTCCTGCATGATGGATAAGTCACTCTCCCAAGATGGAACGCCACTTGGAACTGTTTAAGAACCTGCCTTATCTTTAAGTCGTTCCTATGAAACAAACCCGAAAGTTGTTGGGCAGTCAGGCCTAGGCAACAATCTGGTAATTCTTTTTTGCCCGGGGGCCTTCTCCAAAGACTTTGCTTTTTAAATTTAAGTGAGCTTCAGATTGGGAATGTGCTTCAAAAAGGAAAGGCCAGTTTATAAAAGAACATATATTGTATACTCTCGTGGTGGTATGTTTTCTGTGGTTTAGGCGTGGGCGCTGAAATCAGGCAGATCTGGGTTTCAGTCCCGTTCTGGCAAGAACTAGCTATGTGGGAAATGCCTTCTCCCCTCTGAGCCTGTCCCCTCCTTAACAAGGCTATTGTAGAATAAAATGAGAAAATGTTTTCGAAGTGTGGCATTGCTAACTAACTTGTTTTATCTCATGTAATCCTTAAAATAGCTTTGTCCGTTAGACATATACTGTTACTGTCATTTTACAGCCGAGAAAATGGATGCCCGCCACTGCTCAGCTAGTAATACTAGTACCAGGATTTGAACCGGGCCAACTCCAGCATCTGCCCTTTTGTTCTTATGAGATGCTTTACCATGTGCTTGCAGCACTTCAATCCGTCCCTGGCATCACTAAATGCCCCAGGAATGGTGGCTATGGTTGGTACTATTGTTTTATTATGCTTCGGGAGGCTCTCTGGCCCAAATTTCTTGTCCATCCTGCAACTTCCGAGGCACATAAGTCTTGTCATTTTTGCTGCCAAACCCTTGAGTTTCCAGGATTAATTTCTTTTCCCTTTTCTTCGACTACTTCAAACCACAGGTGCAACTGCCAAAGGAACTGGCGTAAGTGGCAACAGAACAATCTAGAAGAACAAGGAATTGAGACAATGACTCGAGTCAGAGCTTGGAGACCGTCTCAGCAGCATACTTCTGGAGCCAAGTGGTGGAACTCGGAACAAGGCTGGCATCTGCTAGAGGAGTATTCTGTAAAGGCAGAGGGGCTGTCAAGGAAGGGGGAAGGAGATAAAAAATTACTATTGTGGGACAACATTTTCTACTTCCGATCCGTTTGAGCGACCGGAGTAAAATTTAGTCACGCTTCCGGCAGCAGAAGTTTAAAAAGAAATTTTTTTTCCCCGCCATAAACGTTTGTTTTACTATTGCTTTCTTCTGGTAAATAACAATAAATACTATAGAAGTGTTAAATATTTCTTCCTCCATCTCCTGCTGTAATTCGTGGCACAAATCGTGTTTCACTCTGTGGAAATGTGAAGGGTGAATTGAGCTCCAGCCCCGCCGATGGCAGTTTAAAAAAATGGCAGACGTATTCGTTAGCTCTTCTCTGGGGAAGCGGTCGGGATTTTCAGTTTCCAACCCTGTCTAGCTTGTTCTCCTGGCCATTCCCCTGGTGCATCGTACTTCGGAAAGAGTACGTATCTGTGAAGAGCAGAGCAAGGAGGCACAGGACATGGAGAACACAGTGTGTCCGGGAAAAGGCATGGGAAAAGCAAACCCTGCAGGTATATATACATATGTATATGTATATACTCCTTGTTTCCATATATAGAGGAACAAAGGCAGAGAGCATGGTAGTTTTGTTTAAATTTTTTTCTTGCATAAATAAGATAGTTAATGACAAGTTTTTAGTTTTTGCTAATTAATTATGTATGGTTAGTTCGTGACTCTAATTTGATATTGTGAGTCTCCTCAGAAGTCTTCTAAAGGAAACTTGCTATAGGATTAAACTTAAATTTCTTAACATATTATTCAAGGCCCTCCATTATCTGTTCCCGATTTAGTAATTGAGTCTGCTTTGCCACAGATTCTTTATACCTCTCTTGATAAGACATCCTCATATGCACAGGGTGCCTTGCTCTCCTTGACCCTTCCGTAGAACACTTTCCAAAACACTTCCCTTCTTCTCTCTGTTCCCAAAGTCCTACCCCATCTTTACAGCCTGGGTTAGGTCATAATCCTCCATAAAATCTTCCAAACAACTCCAACCCCAGTGGTCTTGCCTTTTTCCAAGTTTCTAGAGCCCTTAATTATCTGATCTAGTCACTAGATACACAGAATCTGAAATTTTGTATAGACATGGCATGAACATTAGAAATCAGGAAATCATGCATTGGTGCCTTTTCTGTCTTCTTTACCTGAGTGAAGAGTTGGCATCTGCTCTCTTTCTCCTTCTATGTAATCATAAGTGGTACATAACAAGTAAAATAGGCTAGGAGAGAATAGACCAATTGGGGAAAAGTTAAAAAATAGGTCATTTAGAAGGACAAGCCATGGGAAAGAAATGTGGTGTTTCCATTTTTTAAGGACAATTTAGTGTGTACTGAAGTATCCACATTTGAATAGCTCTAGTTTCAATCAGGTAACTGATTTTATGACAGCAAATAGCTGAGAGTTTTTTTCTCCTATGTTGCCATGTCTATAAAACATCCTTGCATGCCAAGCAGGAGCTTTGTAAATGTCTAGCATATTCTACATCAAGAGGCTAACCGCCAATGGGACATAAACATGTTTAAAAGCTTACTATACATTAGTAGTTGAAGTTCTTGAAAGCCCTTATGCGTTTGCTTGTATAGCCCCAGCATTAATAAAGTCAGGAATTTCAAAAAGTGCTAATCGTCCTAAAAGGGGGCTTTAATTTTAGACGTGCAAAGAGAAAAGATGATCCAAATTCCTAGCTTACTGCTGCACTACAGATTTTTGTCAAGAGACAGGTGAAGCAGCTTATTTACTCCTGTTCCGTCTATCCACTCCTATCCTAAAAATCTTAGTTGAAGATTTTAACTTGTTTTTTAATTATTTTTTTTTTAAGACTTTAAGCAATCTCTAAACCCAACATGGGGCTCTAACTCACAACCCTGGGATCAAGAGTTGCAAACTCTACTGACCGAGCCTGCCAGGTACCCCTTACTTGTTTTTAAAACTTTTTTTTTTTTTTTAAGATTTTATTTATTATTTGACAGAGAGAGAGAGAGAGAGAGAGAGAGAGAGAAATCACAAGTAGGCAGAGAGGCAGGCAGAGAGAGAGGGGGAAGCAGGCTCTCCGCTGAGCAGAGAGCCCGATGTGAGGCTTGATCCCAGGACCCTGAGATCATGACCTGAGCTGAAGGCACAGGCTTTAACCCACTGAGCCACCCAGGTGCCCCCCCTTACTTGTTTTTAAAATGCGATGACTTACAGCTCTTAGGTGCTACATTTTTATATTATTTTCCTTCCAGAATTGACCACCAACCATTAGTAATGACAATGAGTATATATTTTATTTAAGTTGTCACTTTTTCCAAATAGATTGCACTCAGTCCACCGAATTCATGTAGAAAATGGAAAGGGCTCAAATATGTCAGGTTTAAAAAAGGATTCCATTGGAATTCAATTTTATTCTGACCGGAAATGACTAAAGAATTAAAGTATTATTACACAGTACCAAAGTCCCCCTACCCCTTATCCAGCGGGGATATGTCCTAAGAACCCCAGTGGATGCCTGAAACCACAGATAGTAATGAATCGCCTATATATACACTGTTTTTTCCTGTACGTGCCTACAACAAAGTTTAATTTATAAATGAGGCACAGAGATTAACAACAAAAACTAATAATGAACTAGAACAATAATAGTAATATGCTGTGATAAAAGTTATGTGAATGTGGTCTCTCAAAATTATCTGATCATACGTCCTCACCCTTCTTCTATGATGACGGGAGATAAGGTCTCCTACGGAGATGAAGTGAGGGGACTGACGTAGGCATCGTGATGTAATATTTGTCTACCATTGACCTCCTGATGTGTCAGAAGGAGGATCACCTGCTTCTGGACCGAGGCTGACTGCTGGTCACTGAAACCATGGAAAGCAGAAGCGTGGATGGGGGATGGGGTCGGGGAGAGACTATTGGGGAGAGACTATCGTATGTGAAACACAAGCTGAGTGGTTTCTGCCACTCATCGTTTAGAGGGCTGTCATGGAGTATCCCAGGTATTTAGCAACAGATATGCATGAAACAAAGCCTCACAAATAAAAATCTTTGAGAAATTTTATTCTCCGTCTTTGGGTAAGGGTACAGACTCTACACCACGTCATAGACATGTCATGGCGCTCTCGCTGTGCTAAGAGAGGAAGGCTGCAGGAAGGCTGAGAAATGAAAATGCGAGACAAATCAGGAGCAGCATATGCTGCGGCTTCTTATTTTAGGACGTACAGAGAGTCTCTTCAGTAAGTACTGCTCCAGTTGTCTTCATAATTCAGTGTTAGGGAAACCCAAATGTTTTCTGTTCATCTATGAAATCACTCAACTGGCAAGCAAAACATTTTGTATCATCTATTTCTAAATACATGAGAAATAAAAGGAAGAAAGTAGCAGGATATATAAACTCATGCTATCTTGATTCTAAGGTCTAGCTATAAAAACATATGGTGGTAACCATTGCTATCTCTAATTTTTATGAAGTGCAGAAAGCCGCCAATAACTCCCATTTTCATAAATCTTTTCGCTTGGCCACCGACAGGTGCCTTTCAGATTTCAAAAGACCAACCATTATTGTACTCTTTGTGCCCCTAAGAAATCAATACAATGTACATTGATTTCCTTTCTAAATGTTCCAGTTAAAAACTAAACAGTGAAAAAAAAAAGATAGGAAACGTGATCTTGGACACCTTTTTGTCAAAACAACAAAAGATGTGCAATATGAACAGAACTCAAGTTTTATTCTTGTTGTTGTTGCTTTTTTGAACAAGACCATCAAGAATAATACAGGTTATGTAGCTATAACCTTAAAGACGGTGACATTTAGGTTGCAACAAATACCTGCTAGTGAAAAGGCATTACTAGCATTTCAAAAATTTACAAAAATCTGACAAAATATTCTCCTAAACAGCTATCTTTATATTTGTAAACAAAATAAAAACAACTGGTTTTTCCAGTTTCCACTGCACGTCAAACAGGCGGCAAAGTGATACCGATCATCTCTGATTTTAAAAGAAGAAGAATAAAAGCTAAACTAGTTTAGCCTGCACATATTGTAGTCCCAGGAAATATTTTTGGAGGAGGATGCTGGGGCGGGGATCGGGGAGGTGGGGGGAAGGAGGATGAAAACAGGCTAACGCGTGACATCTACTTTAACAGTTTTCTTTTTTTTTTTTTTCATTGACTCATATTGCCTTGATACTTTACAATTAGTTTTTTTTCCTACAGGTTAACAGTACTGTTGCTGTGCAATGCAAAATTCTTTTTCTTTTATTTCTCTACAGAAGTAAGTGTGATCCCTTTCCTATCAGTTTGCATAAACACACTTGAAACTTCAGGCATAATAGGAGGGTAGTTTTCTCGCGGTTTCTGAGGGCTTCTCTCTGGAGCATCGGAGATGTTAACGGTTGGGCCTACACATGCATGCTGCCATCGGTAGGTGATGGTACAGGCGCCTCCGAGTTCGAGAACACAAATGGGAAGCAGGTCTGGGGCAAACTGCAGCTTGACGTCTGCTGCAGCCCTATCAGCGCTCAGCGGTATTTATTCCTTCACTTTGCTGATATAGTCAGCGATTTTGGAGACGTTGTCTTCTTGCTGTTCTAGGGCATCGAGGACAATGCCCATCGGTGTCCTCTTCAAGCCTATTCCCTCCATTTTATTCTCCAGTTTGTTCTTGAGGTTCCGAAGTCTCAACGACGCATGGATGAACATCACTGCAGGGAAGTGAAACCTGGTTAGCACGGAAGCAATGGTTCTCCATCCACTGCGACCTCACGCTCCCTGTCGTCACACTTTGGGGAAACCGCCTCAGTTAGCTGTAGACCAGGCCGGTTCTCTAATTGATCCAAGTGCTCAAAGGGATCCTTGGACTTGGTCTAAGGCTCTTCTTCCTGAAGTCATACATTAAGTTTTCTCTATGTGGGAAGGAAAACGTATGCAGCAGGAAGGACCCTAGTCTGGCAGCCACACTCTCTCACGCTGATTTATTACCCTTCTGCTACTGCTTACATGCCTTGAAATTCACAGCGAATCAACACAATTCCAACTTATATAAAAAACGACTTACACAAAGTTTTCCGAAAAGGAACTCATGCACTGATCATGGGAACCTTCCTGCAGGAAGCACGCGGGTGAAGGCCACCTAGGATACGCCTCCCGAGGGGTAGTTTCCCAAAGTGCTAGATATAGATGTCTTGATAAAAATTAATGATTTTGTAGATCTCAGGTCCCTCAAGGTTCTGCGATTTTGCTTCATCACTTACAATTACTCACATCTGTTTACTAAGAAACATTCCCTGGCCCCTCTCCTGGACCTCCTGAACCAGACCCATGAAGGGACGGGCCTGGGAATCTGTATTTTCAATAGGCCCAGCAGGTGATCTCCATCAGTGATTTTCAAACTCCCATGCACGTATAAATCACCTTGGGAGCCTGTTAAAAAGGGGCAAATTTCAGGGCTCTACCACCCAAAATTCGGATCAGAAAGACTCAGGTAAAGCTCCACGATGTAAGAAGCCAATATTCACTCTGGATGATTCTCAGATATGAGATCTTGGACCCTCATTTTGAGAAACACTGATGTGCCTTACATTTGGAGACTCCCAACCTAGACTGGCCTTGGGAAACATTTGAGGAGTTTTCTAAAAACACAGGTTTGGGGAGCACCACTGTCAACTCACAGAACCAAGATCTTTTAGGGATATGGCTAGGCAGTCTATATTTTTTAAGTGTCCTATATGATTCTGACAATCACCAAGGTCTAAGAGTCACAAATCCTGTCTAATTTCCTTATTTTATAGATGAGTGAACTGCAGCCCATGGAGGGTACCTGGTCCAAATCACATGGCTGGTTTCCAGCAGGTCTAGGAATAGAAATCTGGATACTTGACTCTCTACCTATGATCTATTTCATAACACAGGTCTGTCTGGGGCCCTGATTGGGAAAGGTACTAAAGTTAACAAGCTGTGTGTCAAAGCAGAATCTTTGAAATACTAAGCCTCTAACACATAAGGAAAACTTCAGGAGTATTTCAAAAAGTCTGAATTTGCTGATTCAAATATTTTGTCCAATAAGGGGCGCCTGGCTGGCTCAGTTGGAAGAGCATGCAACTCTTGATCCCAGGGTCATAAGTTCGAGCCCCGCATTGGGTATAGAGTTTACTTAAATAAATATTTAAAAACGAGAACAAAAACAAATATTTTGTCTAATAAGGTGTGGAATTCATCCATAAATATTCTGGGCTTAATCTAACATAACCCCAAACAAGCACTTGATGTTATTTAATGAAATAAATGCACATGCGAAACGCTTTAAAAGTTAAGGGGTTCACAGACTTGTATCCCTGAAGCAAATAATACATTATATGGTAATAAATTTTTTTTTAAATAGTAAAAAAAAAGGGGGGGGGAATCTTCCTGTCACTTAATATAATAGAATAGAATTTTAATTAGATTTCTTCTGATGAGACTGGAATTATATCTGTTCTCTATTTCAGGTTTCAAGTGTTTGGGATCTCAGTAAATGATGCATGTAAATTCTAGGAAATACCTAGTTCTCTCAACCAAAATCAGAGTACTTGGTAACTGTATTCTGGACCAATTATTCTTACATTGACTTAGGGCATTTTGACACTAAACACAATCTACTAAGCAGACAGTAATAGTTTACTTCCAAATGAAATCCACTCATTCTGTGTCATGACAGTATGAATGACCCTTAAAGACTGAGAACAGACTCGAATATTAGACAAATCTGGAGGCTGATGGAGGCCATGCAAATTTCTTGCCACGGGACTTGGGATTGGTATTTCTTTTGTGCATCGTCGTATCCCCAGAAGTGTGTCGGGTGCAGAGCAGGCCCTCAACACATCTCTGTGGAGTTAGTGAGCCATCAGGCCTTGATCTGCTGTGGCAGAAAATTCGGATAATTTTGCAGACATGCCAACACACATAAATAAAGAACAGGTCAGGTAATTCCCAATGAACAGTCGCTCCTACTTTTTTTTTTTTTCCCATGGCATAAGAAAAGAAGACCGAGGAGTTCACTTACGCAACAAAGGAAATGTGATGCCAAACACAAAGACCATGACGCCCCCGAACATGGATATGAGGAAGTAGCTTGCCAACATGACCACCATGACAAATGTCGTGGGATACTGCTTCTTCATCCGGCGGAGGATGTCTTTGTTGTGGGCTGCCCACACGAACCCCGTGAACACGAGCACCACCACAATGCCTCCCAGGATCATGTTGAAGGGGCTCAGGAACCTGGAATATGAAGAAAAGAGGGACGCTAGGTCAGCACTGGTAGCTGCAGGATGTGAATGAAGATGAGGGCGGTGAGGAGGAGTCAAGTCACAGGCTGAGTACTTAGCATTTTATCTAAATTATCTCATTTAATCCTCACGGTGTGATGACGTAGATAGTAGTATTGATTCATTTCTCACTAGAAGAAACTGAGGCACGGAGGAGAGAAAATGCTGGAGCCAAGACTGACATCTGGAACCCTGACTCCCAACAAACTGGTCGGCTCATTAGAGGCCCATGATTTTCAAAAACATCTTCCCCTCAAAGTCCATACATGGTTTTTATTGCATTTTAAAACGTATTACAAATAAGTCTGAGGAATCATCTGGCATCTTTGCTGTTTCGAGAGCTGGACAACTTCGGTCTTATTCGACCGTCACGTTGCTGAATGGTTCCTTCTTCAGAAACACGGGTACCATCCAAGCTTTTTGTTGATAGCTTTGTTTTCAACTACTGTGGTTGGCTGAACCGGAGCAGCCGAATTTGATACGTGTTCAATGGCGTTTCCTTCAAGAATTAACTCATTCTCCTGGGCTTGAGATACTGAACAAGCAAGACCTGGCCTCATCCGAACCCTGCGGATGTTATTTTTCACCCAAGAAATTTCGGATTTCCACAAGAGGACCATTCTTCCAGGTAACGACATTGCTGGGGAAGCAAGTGTAGGCGGCCCTCCACCTGGAACGGAAGCCCAGCGCAACGCCCTTGATCAGGTTCTGTACGGGACTGCAGACAGTGCGAACAGGAGCCCGGCCCTTTCTCTCTTTCTCTTCCCCCACGTTTGTCAACCCTGAGCCTCTTCTTTCTCCTTCCAGGGGACTGATGTCTACACTGCTGTGACGGACGTCCCCCCACAGGATCCTGGCGGGCCTCTCACCATCACCCTGTGTCCCTGCGGAGGGAAGCTGACATTTGTGGGAACGTCAACAGTCTGACTGCCGAGAACGGTCTTCATTCTCACAGTAAATACGGCAAAGAGCTAAGACACTTTTATAATTTAAAAGAGACTGCCTCTTTCAGAGGGGCTGTTTCGCTTTCATTATATCCTGGGCCCTAGTGCACACCCGGGACAGCGTTCACGTGTTTTCCGAGCTCTTCAGGTTTATGGAAATCCTCACAGAAGCTGCCACAACAGAGGTACGTAGAGGTCCCATGGTGGCCTCCATGGGCCAGACCAAGTCTATTGTCACATTTGTGTTTGGATGGTACAGTGTTTAAAAAAAAAAAAAAAAAAACTTTTACTTGAATCCCAACGTGTTGAAAAATCCATACAACTTGGGATTTCTAGCTTCTCCTGTAAACGAGAAAATCTAACAATAGTAGGCCCACTTTTCCACCTGGCAAGGACTGGCTGGGGCACCTTCTCTCTCATATAGAACAAATGCTCTCCAATTAGCTCCCCTGGCCCTTCCACCAGCTGCTGCATGGCCCTCACTGAGCCGCCATTCATCACTGCTTGTCTAACAGCTGCCCTGCACTGCTCTCTTACATAACCTGCCTGGCCCGCGGAGGCATCTGAGTCTATGACTCCTGGCACAGAGACTCCATTGTGAGTCTTTAAAAGGGCCGGGAGTGTCATTAGGAGATAGGTTATCAACTGAGGTTTCCAAGCACAGAGCCTCCGGCTTCACTGTTACATGAGCCAAAGGTTACACTATTGTTGGTAAGAAAGAGGAAAACTAGACCCAGTATTTCATAAGTGAGAAGGACCGGGTATAGAGAGCCCTTAATATGACATTTGTGGTCAGTAAGGACAATGAGTTACTAACTTTTTACCCTCACAACGGGCTTAACGAGCATTTTACTTGGCAAGGACAATAGAGGGTTAGCGTGTTTTCATCATGCTCTGAATATCAATGTGATTGACTTGGAAATGAGAGACGGGGAAAACAGGAAAGGGAGGTGATGCCAAGAGCTTAGTTTCTCTGAAACAGAACAGATGAAGGATTCGCACTCATGGCAGGGTTCAAATTCAGGATAACTAAGATTCTTTTTTAACAATTCCTTTACATTTTAGCTCTGATTCTGCCTCCTGAAACACAAAAGCTATATGAAATAGTTTCAAATAAGAGAGGAAGTATTGCATACCTTAATGGGTGGAATCAGGGATAAAATCAATGTGAAACTGCTTTGGTAAAGTTCAAAATTTCCATTAAAATGCATGGAATTAAACAGTGGTAAGAGTAGTGTAGTAGGGCATAATTTAGAGTTAACCCTACAATAGTACGTTGCTTATTACATTCAAAACTCTTGCAAATATTCATCCCCTTCCAGGCACTAAGTCTCCTCCTCAGAATCGAATCGAAGGAAACAAATAAAAATGCAAAGGCTGAGTTGTAACAGTCTTCATGGGAGTATTTATGATGAACCACTTACAGAAATGACATATACGGCCCCCAACTTACTAGGGGTGGTATATGCAGCTATTCTTAAATACTCAATAATATGGGAAGCTATTACTACTCTATCAAGTGGGTAAAAGTAATCGTACTACATTTTCTCCGTTAGGTGGATTTGTACACGTTATGTAGCTGAGAAGTAGAAATTTACCATTAGTACATTATTTTGTCATCAGAAACAAAATGAACACATAAGAAAGGCAAATATAAAAATATAAAAACGGCTGCTCCCTAGTCGACGACCCAGGCTTGGCACAGGCCAGCTATACCCGCCCATCTTCACTTCCACTGTCTCTCCAACAACATTAATGCAATTGCAATTCATGTGCCACAGCGAAGCTGTTCCTTCGCCCGCCCAGAGCTTGGTTCCCTGCCGATTCTGCAGATCCTCTTGCGGCAAAGTGTACCCCCGCCCCCAGGCTTTCCCAGCATCCAGCAGTTGAACTCTTCTGTCTGTCCTTCACCAGTTCTTTATCATCTGGATCCACAGAGTCCCTCTGTACTTTTTCTGTTTTAAAATTTTATCTGGGTTATGTCGTACCTTCTGCCCAGATCTGGGCAAGACAATTACAGGCCGGGAGAAGGGAAGAACTGGACAGGGCAAAAATTAAATCTTTTTTTAGCAGGTGGTAAGGAAACTGAGTGGAGAGGCCCAGAAACTGTCACCGATTAATAAATCTCATTCCTAGCACTTAAAAGATTCCGAAAGAAGTTATACTGAAAGACTGGAGCGGTTATACTGGGTAGTAGCATCATGGGTAGTTTATTCCCATTTGTTTATTAGTTTCACCTAAATATTTTTGAGCTATAAAGAAAAGCAAACGTCAACGTTAATGCAAAAAACTCGAGTGGAGGGTTCAAGTTTAAGGAAGCCACCTTTCATAAACTGCAAATAAAAGACAGTTGGTAGCAAAGTAGCAAAGGTATCCTACTCAGTTCTTTCCAGGATACCTATCAAAATAATTCACGAGGTGAAGTTCATAATAAAGAGTATGCCAAGGTTGTCTTTTTTCCTCTGGACAAGCAAAATAGGCATCTATGTTGAATGTCTAAATAAAGCCCAGGACAAAGAACAACAAAAAACCCAGGCCTGACTCAAGCAATTCCAAATTTGTTTTTCACCTGTTCCTGTTGCTCATGTTCAAGGGAAAAGAACAGAGCACAGAGCCCTATAGAACTGGTTTTAGCTTACAACACGCCCCGCCACGATCTATAATTAGAAAGTAACCAAGTATCCAAGCTGGAAAAAATGAACAAAGTTGCTCGGAGCAGAAATGATTTTCTTCCTTATTCTTCTTAAGCGCCATTCCCCTCTAACAAAGAGTAAAATTTGTACCACTCCAATGCTTTGGCACCGACTTGCCCTTGGAGGAAAATAAAACACATACACCACCCTCCAGAGTTTAATTTCATTTTCCAGGGAGTGCAGGAGCTTGGGAGCCAGTTCTCATCTGAAATGAGTGAAGTTTTTTAGTCAACAGCTGGGCTCTTAGTCACGCCAGTCACAATAAAGCCCAGGAAACTGTAAAAAAAGCCCCAAAACTCCCGTAAATATGCTACCCCGGCATTCATGGGGACAATCGCCACTGAGCTCTGATGGGTGGAGTTTCATTTACTGGTAGTCCCGGAATGAGAAAGGGTGGGAGGAATGGAGGCAGGAAGATAGAGGGAAGGGAGAAGGACAGACAGGGGAGAAGGGACAGAAGGAGAGAGAGAAAGGATGTAATTTTCTGTCCTTGATGCAAATAGGACCTGGTTCAACAAATCAAAAGCCTTCAACACGTTTTTCTATTGGGGGATCAAAATATGTACCTACCTACATACACCTCCTATTCTGTAAGTCACGGAGGAAATAAATAAATAAATGTAATGGTTAATAAAAATTCCACTGGAAATATGGACGGTTGTAAAAAGGTCTACAACCCCATCACAGTGTCCTGTAGGAGAGTGTTCAAAGATACATAGCTTCAGTCCCATTGCACAGACGAATAAACTGAGGCCTGGAGAAACAAAGAAACATATTCCAAGGGGTGTCGGGGAGAGAAAGGGGTGCCCGCTGATGTAACCGTGACAGCAATTCATTACATAGCCTCTTGTGTATTGTTAGGCGGTTTCAGGACTCCAGTCCCCCCCAACCCCCCCCCCCCACACCCACTCATTCTCAATATTCTTCCAGTTGGGGTCAGCAACAAAGGATCAACCTTGAGAAATCCCTTGACATTCTGGTTTCTCTCCGAGGTGAGGTGGCTACCAACAGGTGTGGACACATGTCCTGAATGTGCCAACATGATTCAGCTAGCTACAGCTATAATTTCAGCACGAGTTCCTGAAGGAGGGAAAAAACAAAAACAAAACCAAAAAAACTTGGCTGGCCACAGAATTTTAGAGGTAGGACAGATCTGGAAAAACACATCTCATTCTACACATAAGCAAGCTAGGGAACACACAGGTTAGTATAGGAATGCAACTGATTTCTGTGCGTTAATTTTATATCCTGACACTTGATTGAATTCCTATATGAGTTCTAGCAGTCTTGGAGTGGAGTCTTTTGGGTTTTCCACATAAAGTATCATATCATCTGCAAAGAGTGAGAGTTTGACTTCTTCTTTGCCAATTTGGATGCCTGGGAACACACAGGTGAGTAAATATGTCCAGAGCCATCCACTGTAGGGCTGGTAATAAAAGTTTACCCAATAGATCCTCAGATCAAGTCGACTGCACCGTTGGTAACTCCGGGCACACTGCAAGGCCCGCAAGAGCCAAAAAAGGCAGTGAAGTACTTCCTGAGCAGTGGAAGCCGCTTTGCCCCAAGTTCCAATTTTCTAACCCAAAAAGGTATTTTTGTAGTTGGGTTCCTAGGGAAGCCTGACTCACCAAGAAAGGGCAGGGGGAGCAATTTACTCACGGTGGATTTCTCTAAATTGGTGATGTGTTCTGTGCTCCTTCAACAGCCAGAGGGGTCATTGCAAATATGAACCCACCCATCCATTTTCTTGCTTCTCCTTGCTCTTAGAATAAAAACACAGTTCGTTACACATGCTCCAAGGCCCCACAGGGTCTGGCCCCTGCCGTGTGTGCCTCCAGGCCACCATATACCGCTGTGGGGTTTGTACCTGGCGCGAGGAGGACTGGCTGGGGTGGTAAGTGGGGGCGGGGGGTGGCTACAACCCAGGCCACATTTGACTCACTAACCAATCTAGCTTAGGTGGCATATGCTAGGAGTAAGAAGTGCTTTCAGTAATCAGTCTGAGGGGGCCCGAGGGCTAGCAGCACCCCTGCCTGTGGTCTATTCATACACCACCTCCTGATCCCACACTCTGTCCTCTGGGGTTTCGATCTCCCTGTAGACCTCGCCCTGTCTCTGGTCCCCTGCACACAAGCCGTTCTCTGCCTGATTCACTCCTAGTTCCTTTAAAGCCCAGCTTCATCAGCCCTTTTCCTGTCTCCCTGGCCACATCAGCACACCATAGGCCTCTCCTTCCTAGCCTCATCACAGGGGTGGTGGTACATTTACTTGAATGAGGATTGGATGCACATCTGTCTCCCACTGGATTAAGCTCTAGGAGGGCTGGGACTGTAACATCTTCTCCTCAGCACCTAGCACAGAGCCTGGCACACAGGAGGTGTTCAATATATGTGTGTTGAAAGAAAAGAAAAAGGTACATAAGAGTCTAGCATATTTTCATGTAATTTAAAGGAAGCTCAGCAACTTCCCGTGGCTAGGAATGAAGTGACAGGAAGTTTCTCTTGGACAAATCACTATTATTCTCAGTGCACACTGAATATTACTGGAGAAATAGTCCCTGTCTTTGTATCTTCAGAGAGTTGTGATGAAAGGAACAGAAGAAAAAGAAAAGTAGGAAATATCATGTGGACGCACGTGCAGATGTGAGATAGAATGCCTGTGACATGGCCCAAGAGGACCCTTTGGTTTGTAGGCAGGAGGAACTTTGTAAGTCTTGCCGCTAATATGTGCTGAGGGTCAGGAGGGAGAGTGGGGAGCACAGGAGACTCAGACTCCTGCAGACATGTCTCTAGAGGCCCCTCTTGCTCTTTGATTCCCCAGATAACCCCAGCGGCCTTCCATTCCATGGCTATTCTGGTTTCCCAGCATGGCTTCCATCCAGGCAAATACTATTTCTGACTATAAAGTATAGACGTAAATGGACAAATCAGCTTTGAGTCAATATGATCAGGGTCGCCTTGGCCTAATAATCACAGGTAAAGGAGACTTTGGAGCAGTTAAGGTGGGATGGGAGCCTGCCTCTTTGGTCACAGAGAGGGCGTCATAACCTAACATTGAGATTTTTCTTAGCCAATTGAATTAGGAAGACCCAGAGTATTTATTGCACCCTTGTTGGTAGTGTCTTTCTGTTGGATCCTGTGCACTTGGCACCATGAATCTAAACACTCAAATGATCCACTGCCTCGGCAGCAGTTGGCATGTTTAAAGTATTCGCAGAAGACACACCTTATGAACCTCCATGTTTTCCTTTGTTTACTAAGCTAAATGCTTATTTTATTCTTAATAAACAATCAATTGGGCCTGGTTTAGAAGCCATATATCTCAGACTCCCCACAGCGATGGAGCTTCAAATAACAGTGTACAAGGATCTGATTAGCTTGCAACTGTTCCTTTTAAAATTTACAGTAGGGCAAATTTCTTACCACATACGATGCTGAGAGAATGGTACAATGGACCTTCATGTATACCCATCATAGCTTTCAACAATTAGGAACCTATGGGCACTCTCACAACAGATAACATTTTGGAAACTGAGGTGGAATGATCTTTGTTAACAAACCGTTCTTTCTGAATCCCTTCAGCAGAGTAAATTCAACTGTTTTCCCACGGCAGGTTTTGACAGCATTGAGAAGGCTGGGGATGGGCAAATGCAAATGAGCCTGGTGACACTAATCTTCCTTCTTGCAGGGAGGCTCCGGTCTGTTTATCTCTCCCCAACATCCAATTTCTGCATTCCCTTCTGTTTCTCTGAGACAAGGAGAAACCACACGGATGGTAGACGGAAGCAGATTCTAGAAGCAGGAACCAAAGCCTCAGTTTTCCACTTCACATGGACTTTCTGCCTTCTCAGTGGTGTCTCTGTTAGTGATTGCTCCGTAGAAGGGTAGGCTGGGAAACGCTACCTGTTTATGGTAAACCCTTGCAGAAGGGAGAGGCAGCCTGCAGCTTTTGTCTGAGATCCCAGGCATGAAAGTGTTCTTGGAAACCAGAAGCAAGCAAGCCCATTGCAACAGACAGGAGGATGTTATGGGTATGTATTCTGAAGCTGAGTGATAAGGGATAGAATTCATTTGTCCGAAAGCAAAAGAATAAGAAATTTCCAACAGTGCTGCACGATTTGGTATTAAGGTCAAGTTCATCTTTTAGAATTGGATTTCTAATGCAGAGCTCTCAGCCCCTACTAAGTAGATTGAGAGCTTTTGCCTTCTAAGAAAGGGGCCAGGAATCCAAAATATGCTCATTTGCACACTTATCCAGAATCATTATAAATCCTAATGTGGGAAAAGGAGACAGAAACTACCATCCCCAGGCTGATGGTGGCAGAGAATTTTTTTTTTTTTAAAGTGTCTGGGGAGAAGTCAAGGACAAGGTTGCATAAACGATGTCGGAGGATTTAATGAAAGGCAATCCTTATTGGATGAAGAATTTTGAGTTAAAATCTTATTGAGTGTTGACAGACCTCTTACAGTTCTGTACTCAGAGGAAGCACATAACCCATCAAGGAAAGACACATGCCAGCCTTGCACGGGACCTGTCTCAAGTGCAGATACAGAAGGATGGGAGGGCAGGTAGGGATTGATTCTGGGAGCATTGGGAAAGTAGGGTGGAGACGTATTATTGCTTGTACCCTCTGTGCCTACACAGTATCTGACCTACAGCAGGTGCTCCATAAATAGTTATTCAACTGAGTAAAAGACATCTGAAACATGTAATTATCCTTTCTCCTGTCCACACTCAAGTCCTGTCCCATTTTCAACACCTGGGTTTTGAAATTTGGGATCATAATGTACAGGGGAAAGAAGGTAAGTCAGGTTGGAAAGAATGTTTTTATGTAGGAGTATATTTCTGTACTATCTTTGTATTTATAAAAAGATATTGCTATCTTTGTATAAAAATTGATTATGCCTGCAGTTTCATCTTGCTGCCCCTCTAGACTCTAAACGCGATGAAAGCAGGCAGTGTCATACTCTCCACTGTGTCTCCTAGCACAGTGCCTGAGAAGTTGGTAAATGCTTCATAGTCTTTGTGTAGTGAAAGAAGCAAAAAAAAAAAAAAAAAAAAAAGAGTAATATTGTAGCATTGGTGTGAAAGCTGATTAATCTCAAAAACTTTTTGCTAGGGGGTGCCTGGGTGGCTCAGTGGATTAAAGCCTCTGCCTTCGGCTCGGGTCATGATCTCAGGGTCCTGGGATCGAGCCCCACATCGGGCTCTCTGCTCAGCAGGGAGGCTGCTATCCCCTCTCTCTGCCTGCCTCTCTGCCTGCTTGTGATGTCTCTCTCTCTCTCTCTCTCTGTCAAATAAATAGATAAATAAAAATCTTTAAAAAAAAAAAACTTTTTTGCTAGGTTTTGGCATAAAAGAACTGCCATTAATTCCATCTGCAAATCTTTTAATACATTCCCATCCAGAGCAACCCAGAGCTCTCTTATCCTCTTCTTCCTTTACCAACTAGAAACTTGGGTTTTTTATCATGGCAGCATTAAAAGGTACCAACAATTTTGACTATTTTTCAATACCAGACACTGGCAGCCATAGGCCTCAAACATATTATGGGACTACATTCATTCTGAAAAGATGAAAGTAATGCTCTTTTCAAACAGAAATGCCAGCCGTCCAGAAACATCTTGCCATTTCAAGCAACTAGAAGCATGAAGTGGCACCTGGAGTTTCCACCATCTGATAACACCTCCAAAGGCCACATGGTGAGGAAGTACTTTAAGAATATATGGGCTCAATCAGCAGCTACACTGTGCTGTCTTAAAAGGGAGGCCTGACCATACACGTATGAAGATAAATGAGCCTTTTAGCTGGAGATGCGCTGGAGACATTTATATGTTTGAAAATTCTGTGTGTGGTTGGTGGTGTTTTGTTTTGTTTTTTTTAAAGACTGTATTTTTTTGTCAGAGAGAGAGAGAACGGAAGTACAAGCAAGGGGAAAGGCGGGCAGAGGGAGAAGCAGGCTCCCTGCTGAGCAAGGAGCCCGAGGTGGGACTCAATCTTACTACCCTGGGATCACCCCACCTGACCACCCGAGCTGAAGGCAGATGCCCAACCAACTGAGCCACTCAGGAGGCGTCCTTTTTTTTTTTTTTTTTTTTTTTGTGGTTGGTGCTTTCTGATGCCACACCAGGAAATAAGACTCCCGAAGGCAGGGAGGAATTTGTGAGAATAAGAAAGGCAAATAATACAAATGTGTGAGAGTTGGTGATGGGGCTGAATTTGGTTAATTAGGAGCTATTTGAGTATTTGCAATAGAACTTAACAGGAAAAGTATCTTACTTCATAACAATAGAAGAGGCTACTATTTATTAGCAGTTTTTGGTCCTAATTAGCCACACGAACTCCGGCCTTCACAACTGTGAAATTGGGAGTTTGATGGGATCAGTACTTCTCAACTTCAACCTGGGGGTGTATCTCAGAATCACTTGGGGAGTTAAGATCCTAGATTCACCCAAGAAGCATATATTTAGTATTCCTGAAGTTAACAGCTGGGTGTATGGATACATTTACTTAAATTTTCTCTGTGGTTCTTTCGAGCCAGACCAAACCAGTGCTTCTTAAATTTTAATGTGCCTGTGAATCATCTGAGAGTCTTGTCAGAAACCTGACTCTGATTCAGTAGGTCTGGGCGGGTGCCTAAAATTCTGCATTTCCAACAAGCTCCCACAGTAAAAGACACTGGTGTTCCATGGCCCATATTTTAGATTTCTCCAGCTCAAATCTTTTGGCATTCTGTTAAGCACAGAAATTCCTGTCCACAACCAGAATGCACCACATACTGAGCACTTAAACTGCAAGTGCAATTAGGTGTCGCCTTTGCTTTTCACTTTGAAAATAGAAGCAGAGACTTCCATGGCTGTGTATGATATAAAAAGAATATCAAGGGGCGCCTGGCTGACTCAGTCAGTGGAGCATGTAACTCTTTATCTCGGGGTTGTGAGTTTGAGCCCCACGCTGGAAGTAGAGATTACTTAAAAAAAAATAGTACCAAGATGTATTGTGTTAAGGAGAGAGGCGTAAGTCATATCTTCTTCAATCTTAGGCATTTTTCCTTTCTTGATTTAAAAAACGCAAAGCCACTTTCAGCAAAACACACACTTTCCAGCTTGTTATTCATGCTATTCCTTTTAAGTCACCCGATCCCTTCTGAAGTGATGCCTGAATCTCAAAAAGAAACTGAAGTCTTCAAGGGAAACAACACAAGTGTTTATAAGAAACACAAGTTAAAATTATGACAAAACTACTAAAGCATATCCATCATCTAATATTCTAAGAGAATACACAAGCTGTGAGAATTCCAAATGTACTTGGAACCTAGGATGTAATACAATAACAGCAGCTACTGTTTAAATATTAGCACTTGCTGGGTCTTAATGCAGTTTATATTAATTAAGTCATGTAATTCCAAGTTTATGATAGTGGAACTCCAGAGCATGTGAACTTGTAAGCAAAAACGAAGAAAAGCAACAGCCAGAACGTTGTCAAAAAATAGAAAGTGAGTCTGTGGAATCAGTAGAGTCTTCCAGGCAGAATAATAAAAGAATGATAGCATAACAAATTTAATAAATCAAGGATAATGATCAAAGCCATGTAAGCTTCAAATCTGCTCCATACTCATGTTTGAAAACTCAGAAGCCAGGAGCTAAAATCAAATTATTTTGCTAAGTAACTGCCAAGAACTGTTTTTGTAACTTGTTATAAACTAACTTGCATTTAGTAAAAGTGATCACTAAATTATCATGATTTTCTTGGCAACAGAGCTGTGGTTCTCAACCAGGAGTGATTTTGACCCCCAGGCGACATCTGGCAATGTCTGGAGGCAGTTTTTTGAGGGGTTGGGTGCTACTGGCATTCAGAGGGTAGAGAGCAGGGATGTTGCTAAATATCCTACAATACACAAGACAGCCCTCTACAACAAAGAATTATATGATCCCAGTTGTCCACAGTACTGATATTGAGAAAGCTGGCAGGAAAGTATTTCACCAAAATTCTACGAGGGCAATATGAATTAGTGAAGAGTTTGCATTATAACCTTTTCTAAATTGAATTTTTACACTATAGTAATCTTAACCAATATGTATCAAGTGCTGTCAGCAATGACCCAGTTAGAATCACTTTAGGAACATGCCGTTGCTATGTACCAGTGTGCTGCTATGTGCTTCAAAATAATTTGTTCCATTAGGTCGGTTAAAAGTTGCCCCTGTGATTGCATTGCGGCCTTCTGTTCATTTATTTACTCTGCATTCACCAGCTGAGCATCTGCTATGTAGCAGGCCTCGGGGATACAGCAAATAAAAGTAATGATAACCACAACAAGAAAAAGAAAAAGCAATCACCAGCAAAACCCACAGTCTCTGGCCCCAAGGAATTTATAGTCCAGAGTGGAGACACGTAAACAGACAACTTAAAAGCCTGTGAGGTAACTACCAGGAAAGAGACAGACACAGGTATGTGGCCCAATTAACACAAGGAAGTGAGGGACAAAGGGAAAATGTTTCCTCAAAGACATGGTGCCAAAGCTGAGTCTTGAAGGAGAAGCAGGACTACGTAAGTTGGCAAGTGGAGCTTGGGTGGATAGGATAAAGATGCTGTCTATGTTTCTCAGACCAACAATGATAATAATAATAAGTAACATTTGTGGAACAAAAACTAAGAGCTGGACACTATTCTAAGAACTTTGCCTGTAGTAACTCGGGTAATCCCCACAGAAGCCCTATGAGGCAGGTACTATAATTAGACTCATTTATAGATGAGGAGGCTGAGGCACAGGCGCAGTTGAAGTCCAAGGTTACACAGCTAATGACTGGCAGTTGGGATTTAAAATTTACTTAATGTGGGGCACCTGGGTGGCTCAGTTGGTTGGGCATCTGCCTTTGGCTCAGGTCATGATCCCAGGATGTGGGATCGAGCCCCACGTCGGGCTCCCTGCTCAGTGGGGAGTCTGCTTCTCCCTCCCTCTCTGCTTCTCCCCCTGCTTGTGCTCTCTCTCAAATGAAAAAATAAAATCTTTAAAAAAATAAAAATAAATAAAATAAAATTTACTTAATGTGTCTCTGGTGCCTGAACTCTTAAACACTACTTTATACTCTTGGAGGAGCCAGAACATACAACAACAGTCTTTAACAAGGGCTGTTAGCTAAGAGACTTACTCAGAATTAATCTAAGAGGCAGAGCAGACCTACCGAGTGGAAGTCACATGCCTGGTAAACCAGGCTTTTAGGATGAAGACCAAACTTCTAACCATGGATTACGAGGCCCTGCCTGATCAGGCCCTCAGATACAGATTTGCCTCTAACCTAATCCCTCTTAATCTGCATCTTGGGAAAGGCAGCCCTTTCTGTTGCTTTTGGAGGTAGATGACATCCACTTGGTCTTCCTTCTTCCTTCCTGAAAGCTGGAAGAGCAGGTTCTCTGCGTCTTGACCCAAGCCAGTTTTCAACACAGGAGAATTCACAGTTGAGGCTAGAGCCCTCCAACAATGCCCTTGAGGCCCCTCATCCCTACTAAGGGACAGAAGCTTTTAAGAACGCCCTTTGAGCATGGTCCCTTCCCCAGTTAACACCCAGGCCACATTTTCACACACACTCTACCAAGGTATGGGAGCCTATCAGATGCTGTAGAAGATCCAGATAAACACCCTCAAGACTGCTCTGAGCCACCTATCTACTGACATCACCGAGAGCAGAGTTCTCTTTACAATGAAAAATGTTCCAGAGTCAACTAAGCTTTCTGACCCTGAAGATATTTGGTTTCTTTCAGCTTTAAGAGACTAAACTTCATGACCCACAAGATGGGACATTATGGCACATTAGGAGCACCTGGGTGGCTTAGTCGGTTAACCATCCACCTTTGGCTCAGGTTGTGATCCTGGGCTCCTGGGATCGAGCCCCGCCGAGCCGGGACCCGGCTTCTCCCTCTCCCTCTGCCATGCCCCACCCCCACCCCTGGCTCGTGTTCTCTCTCTCTCAAATAAATAAATAAAATCTTAAAAAAAAAAAATGGCACATTAGTTCAGAGCACAAGACTGCATCTGTGACTTTGAGCAAATCATTTACACTCTCTGAACCTCAAGAATGATAACAATAATAATATCATCTTGGGGCACCTGGGTGGCTCAGTGGGTTGAGCCTCTGCCTTGGGCTCAGGTTGTGATCTCAGGGTTCCGGGATCGAGCCCCGCATCGGGCTCTCTGCTCAGCAGGGAGCCTGCTTCCCCCCTCTCTCTGCCTGCCCCTCTGCCTACTTATGATCACTCTGTCAAATAAAGAAATAAAATCTTTAAAAAAATATCATCTCATCTCACTGGGTTGTATGAAATAATGAAGGTAAATTATTTAGCAAATACTTGGCACACAGAGCACTCAATACGCAAAAAATGCTTTTACTATTAGATTATAAAGAAAGAAAAAAGTCATTTGTGGAAAAATTACGGATTGCGGACTGTGTGTGTGTGGGTGCAGAGAAAACAGTCAAAAGTCATACACCAGATTTTTACTGGGGTATGAAGGAAATCCCATTTTTTACACACATGTAATTTTTAAAACAATTTACTGCTGGCCTATATCTTTTGTTAAGTTTTTAAAAATAACAATAATAAAAAGATGGTTATTTTTCACTTTTACCTTCAAAAAGTTCACTGCCAACCAATATTTCCTATTTGAAAAGGAGAATGGGAAGGGCCAACACTCCAAAACTGCTTGAGTGAGTATGCTAAGGCACCATAATGAAGGAGCTATATTTAGTCAGGGGGCTGGACCCTGACCTTCACAGTGAAAAATGGATTCCATCAAAGTAGCAAGGCTGCCCACGCCTGTGTCTAGTCTGGGCAGTACAGTACACCTCTTTGAAAAGCAATAGTTTTCTCTGAACATTTGACTAGTATGTGTCAAACCTTGTCTGATATATAAGTTTTGAGGGTTACCGCAAAAAAAATGAAAAAAGAAAAGCCTCATATCTAGGTCACCAGATAATATGTCTGGCTTGCTTCTTTACTAAGAGGGAGAAAAGAAAAAGAAAGCAAACCAACAGATGCAATCCTGTATACTATTTATTATGTTTTAAAGAAATTTTTTAGTGTTCTGGGAAATGAGCTTCAAGCATAAGGTTAGGGGAGGGGTCATGAGGCAGCTGCCCCAGGCCTTAGGTAGGCCTGTCCTACCCCAACTAATTTTAACTTGGCTGCCACTTTAATTCAGAGTCGGCTGGAGCCTGTGCCCTCCACACACTAAGTCATTCTCAGAGTTTGTGATTCCTTAAACAACACAGAGTGAGGATCTGTGCAACTTTCTACTGAATCCCACAAATGAACGTTCTCTTCGGCATGGGGGCAACTAACCACATCTGGAAACTGTGAACTCTCTCCTCAGTGCTCTTCCTGGTCCTATAGCTTCTCAACAATTGCCACATGCCCTTGGGCTAGAAGTCCTGTCTGATTGATCTCGGTGTTGTTTTGAGCTTGGCACAGAGAAGTGACTCAATAATAAATAAGCCAAAGATCAGCAAACCAAGCTAAGAAACCACCCTATTTGACCTTCCCCACACCCTCCAAGTTGCGGATTCCTCCTCTTTCTCCCAGGCCAGCCTGTACTTTCCCTCTGGAATGGCCAGTGAGTTCCTTTAATAAAATCTGAGGTTGGGTTTTTCTTTAAAATGCATACAATCAGCAAGATCTAGACTATCGAAAGTGAGAGAAGCGTTTCTTAAAGGGTAAACTACAAGAAGAGCTGGTTTCTACAAGACCAGGTAGGTGTGTGTGCGGAAGGGGGTGGAATCGTATATAACACAGAACGCATTTTATTTTAAGATCTGTTATTGAGAAGGTCTTTAATACGATGAGACCACGGGCTAGAAGTGAAGGAGTGAAAGGAGCCACGCCTGACAACTCCTGGATGAAAACTCAAGAGAACCCCGTTCCTAGAGTCAGGGCAGCCTTCGCCCCACACCCGGAGATGCGCCACCAGGAAACACCCACCCTCTTGCTCCCAAGCTCATCTTCCCCATACAGTGAGGCGGGCACTAGGCGGAGAAACCGACCAAGCGCGTCGCTTCTTGGGTGCCCTTTAAAACCCCCAGAATGCAGAGTTCGGATCCACACCCAGCCGCCCAAGTCTCCCAGGGCGGCGCCCGTTCCCGCCAGCCCCAGGATAGGGTTACACCACTTGCTTCTTAAAGACTGGGGCGCTGCAAATATCTACAACAAGAGCCTAATCAGGGCACAAAAGGAAAAAAAAGTCATTTTTTTCTTGTCCGAAGCTGGCAAAATTTCCTCGCCCCTAGCAATCCCTTCACGTCTCCTCCCGAGGCAAGGGAAGGAAAAGGGGACGTCAAGATTGCTGTGGCCTCGCCCTGACAAGTTTCCACTGGCTTGACCCTTTGCACTAACTAGGGCGGAGGCTGGGCGTGGAGAGCGTTTCCATATCCCGGGATCCTGTACACGCGGAGCCCCACGGTGCAGCCCTCAATCAGTGCCCCGGAGGGGGACCCCACTTACCCCACAACGGAAATCATCATGGCAGCCACCACCAGGTAGTTGGTCTGATAATAGAGCAGGTTGCTCACCACGCGGTTGTTCCATTTGGAAATGTCCCTGAAGTCCGGCCGAGCGAAGCGGTCAGAGCCAGGGAAGAAATCGTCCCAGGCGCGGAGCGGGGCGAAATTCACGTCCATGTCTTGTCTCTCAGCTTCTTGTTCTTCCCCTCTGGAATCTGGCGGCGGCGGCGGCCCCAACCGATCAGCTGAGCTGGGTTAGAGATGACAGTGGCTCAGGCTCAGCCGGCTCTGCGGTTGGTGAGCAGCGGAGCGAAGGAAACTGGGAGCGGGCGGGCGTTTTTCTCTTCTTCTTGATTGGCTCTAAGAGGTTGGTTACAGGAAAAGTGGGGCCTCGCGACAGAGCAAGGGGCAGAGTGCAAAATAGAGATGAAATAGACACAAAGAAACCAGAGGAAATCCCCAGTGTGAAGCAAGATGGCAACACCTTCCCTGACAGTCCGAATACACGCAGTCTCCTTTAAAATACCCCCTTTTGAATGTTCAACATAAGAATGTGTTGTGGACTTTAGGGAAATTTTTTGCAGCTGTTCAGATGCCAGTCTAAGTGAAATGGAATGGAAGGTAGCTATAGCGTTACCGGAAGATGAGCTGGTTTTGAAAACTAAGTAGTTACTAACTTCTGCACATCTGAATGCAATTCTCATGCTTTCTCTTTCACCATGAGTCACTATGAGTGAAATCAGATTGGCCAAAATGGGAAAGAAGGACGTGTAGAACGGAAGAGTGGGCTTGTTATTTCACTTCTCTCTCTCTCTCTCTCGCTCTCTTTTTGTTCTCCATCTCTGTCTTCTTCAGACAAAATTATTGAACATTATTGAATTACTGTGCTATTCTGATGCAGTGGGCACTCTGGGTACATCGGCCTTGAGCTGGGCTGTTGTTCACCTTAGGAAGCAAAGAATGGTCTGCAGTGACCAAAAGTGTAGAGCAATTGTTTAGAATTAGATATTACTGCTATTATAACTAATAATAGCACAGACCATGATTCATCTATATGGTGTTAATAATAGTGTGTTAACCTAATTTGTTTTCTATGGTTTATAATGAATATACACTGACTTTTCTCTATTTTGTTGTCATTTTATTGTTGAGGTTGCCTTTGAGTGGGCTCAATAGGGGACAAAAAGGTAGAAGATTTGAGTATGATCCCAACAGATATTTTGAGTCCTTTCAAGACTCTATGAAAGCACTCTGGGGGATTTAAAAAAAAAAAAAGGTTAGAAGAATGAAGCCTTGCCCTGCCTTCAAGGATCTTGCAATGCAGTGGAAAGACTAACTTAAATATATTACAGTAAGAAGAGTCCTAGGTAGAGATGTGCCAGAACTCAGTGCTCAGTTACAGGAAGTAAGAGGGTGTGGAAGAATTCCCTGGGGCTTAAGAATTTCAAGAAGCAGCACTATGGGCAAGCTGAGAAAAAGATCTTGGTCATAACCAGCATACCAGCACCAGTAGGACCCCACACCTGTTGGAGAGATCAGTGAGCATTAGGAGCTGTGACCAAGAACCTTCTAATTACTCAGGATTGCATGACCATAAACTGTCAGATGTCTGTTAGTAACAACATGATTCCTCATTGATCATAGGGAACCCAGTAAACATTTGTTCCGTAAATTTTTTTTTATTTGTTTATGGGCACCTGGCTGGCTCAGTTGGTAGAGCATGTGACTCTTAATCTCAGGGTCTTAGTTCAAGCCCCATGTTGGGGATGTAGCCTACTTAAAAAAAAAAAAAAATGAGTTTATTTGTGCAAACCTCCAAAAAGGTTTAAAAATAAAGAAATGGAAAAAGCCAGCTATAACTGTATTTAGCATGATTTCCTTCTTCCCTCTCTTACAAAATACTAACCAGTCTTCTCTCTCTGACTGGATATGACTTTTTTTCCCCCACTACACATTTCTATCTTTGTCAAAATCATTTTAAGTAAAAATGGACACATCTGGAATCCTTACTTGATTTCAGGTACTCTTCAAAATGCTGTTAGTAGCCGCATTTTGTTACTATTCATTTAGGGTGTCATATTCAATGTAGAGGCCTTCCTACAACTCTTATATGTATACCTGTGCTTCTAGACGGACCCACCCTGAATATTTTTCTGTATATAAACCATAGTGGATAGTCTAATAGTTTATGATTCCCTTTGAAATGAAACAGTTTGCATGTCTGTTACTTTCATTGCTGGCAAGGGCAGGGGGCTATTTCTAATTGGTCTGAGTCAGTGGGAGTGCCTTGGTGTCATCCAGCAAAACACTACTACAGGAGTCTAGGTGTTAGTCCCAAGGCACACAGATGAAGGCCTCTTCATTGTCCATCAGCACCCTGTTCCCAAGCCCTACCTTCTTCTATATAAAATGGGTAGGTTTGAACTAGATGATCTGTAAGGCACCAGTTGGTTTTTATCATCTGGGGGGCTGTGCAGCTTACTGCCCTAATTAGAAGGTCTCCTTTTGATCAGAAAGTAACATTGCTGGAGCCCTGCCCATTGAACCTGTTTTGAAAAGCGTAGGCTTAATCTCAGGGGTTTCTATGGGCAGAGTAGTCTGGGCATAATTAAAAAAAAAAAAAAAAAAAAGGTTTCTGGCTTGATACTGGGACATGTGACCTGAGAAAGTGGCTGGTGTCTCCTGCTACAGACTGTGGACTGTGAACTCTGTCTTCTCCCACTTACTGCCTGGCACTGACTTTCAGCTCAATGAGTGCTATTGAACTGAACCTGATTGGGGGATAATAAAGGACAAAGAGGAGGCAACATCATAATTTATTAACAGCAGCTACATTTACTGAGTACCCATTAGGTTTTACAAAACTCAGTGTCAGTGGTTCTCAAGCTCTAATTTGCACAGAATCATCTAGGGCTTTGCAAAAGATTGGGAATGGGGCCTGAAAACCTGCATTTATAACAATTTCCCAAGTGATGCTAGTATGGTTGATCAGGGATTATATTTTGAGAACGACTGTATTTCATTCAATTCTCAATCTTACAAGGCAAATATTTTACAAATGAAGATCCAGCAGTGCCCAAACTCTCATAGTTCTTAAGTGGAGAGTTAAGAACTTAAAATGTTCTTCCTGACTCTAAATCTCATTTTTTCCTGCTCCAAGAAAGAATATATATATATGTATGTATATATATATACATACATATATATATATTTAATGATCTTTTGTATCCAGTCATCCAGATACACATATTTTCATCTATTTATCTATCTGTGTCTGACTGGAAGAAAATAGTGCAAAATTTTATCATTTATTTTCAGGTGATGAGATTATAGGTGTTCTAAATTAGTCTTTATTTTTTGTGCTTTTTTCTTTATACTTTTATCTAAATATATATTTTTCCCCAGAAAAAAATGTTGTTTTTTTTTTCTATTCAGTTCCATTTCTGCTGAACTTCTTATCTGACAGACTCATGGGACATTAAAAGACTACCATCGATATTCACAAAGGAAGAAAATAATCTCTCCATCCCACCACTACAAACTGATTTAGATTTTCTTTTTTTTTTTAATTTTTTAAATTATTATACCAATTTTATTTATTTTTTTAATTTTTTTATTAACATATAATGTATTATTTGCCCCAGGGTACATGTCTGTGAATCATCAGGCTTACACATTTCACAGCATTTGCCATAGCACATACCCTCCCCAATGTCCATAATAGATTTTATTCTTAAAGTGCAAACTTTAATTTAGTGCAAACTAAAACTCTTATGCAAAAATGTTTCCTGAAAAGTTAAAGGTGAAAATTACTCTGATGCTTAACCTCAGAGAGACGCTCTGCCACGTAAATGTGGCTCTTCCAAAGAGTTTTTTCATAGAATATACCATTTTTTATAATTATTAATTAGTGCTTAAATTGTATAAACCTATGACGTATTATGCTATATTTTCACGCAAAATAACGTTATACACTGGATAAGATTTATGTAATTAAGTGTAGTTAATCAAGATTATAATTACGTGAAAAAGCTCTAAAGCCCAAGGGAGCCTCGGCGCCGTCAGCCCACCCCTTCCTCAGGCCCCGCCCGTTGCCCCTTTCCGCTCCTCCCCGCCCCTTTCCAACTCTCCCTACCGGTCCCGCCTCTCCACTTCGTCCCGCCCCTCCGCCCCGCCCGCCGTGGGGGCTCCTGGGAAGAGGCGGAGAACAATATGGCGGATGGCGAGGAGCCGTAAGTACTAGGGCTCTGCAGGCGTGCGGGGCCGGGGTGGGTTGTGAGAGAGCGCGGCGGTGGGCGGTCGCCGCTGCCACCCGGGGTCCCCCCATCCACCACCTCGACTCCTCGACCCCCCATCCCCTCGCGGCGCCCAATGTGTAGCGTGATGCTGACCCTTCTTTTATTCTCTCTTTCTTTTAGGGAGAAGAAAAGAAGGAGAATAGAGGAGCTGCTGGCTGAGAAGTTAGTGCTGCCGGGAGGCCGGGGCCCTCTCCGGGGACCCCCGCCTCCCCCGGCCCCAGGCCTAGGGGACCAGCCGCAGCGGGCCCGGGGGGCTGGGAGGGGGACACCCGGAGCGCAGGCCGCGCGGCCTCATCCCCTGACCCCCATCCCGGAGCCCCAGGGGCCCGGCGGGCCGCTCCTCGTCTCTGTCTCGGGCGGGCGCCGGGCCGGGCGTCCACCGCACAGGCCCGGCACCGGCCCTGGGGGTGGTACTTGACCCAAAGGTCTTGCGGAAGGACCATTGAGCCCCACACCCTCCTCCACTCCCAAATTGTCATAACCGTGACCTTGTGATTAAACTCGTGAAACGGACACTAGGCCGTTTTTGGCCTTCGGTAAACACAGACAGTAGTATTAATTGCAAACTTCTCATGAGAACTTTATGTGTAAGGTATTGTACTAAGCACTTCAATCATTTTTGCAAAATAATTGCCTCTTAAGAGAGAATGTTGACTCCACAAAGAGCTTATTTTCCCCATTTATTACACACCCTGCTTTTTATCAGATATTTAATTTTGTGCTGATGAGACAGACTTAAACAGTGTTTTCTAACCTGTCCCACGCCGCATAATTTTTCGTCTCCCTACAGGGGAGAGGTAGAAGGTACTCTTGCAGTGGGTGTGGTGAGTTAGTAATTTCTGTGCCAGTTCCCAGTAGCGTGCTTTAAGAGTCTTTACTATCTCCCTCAGAAGGTTTAATTTCAGTTGCAAAAGGATTGGAATGACAAGTTTAATTTCACATTCCTTCCCACCTTTCATTCCCTATTCACCTTTGCTTAAAATGACAGTAAAGGTTTGAATGTTTACCATATGCCAGGTATTGTACTAAGGCCTCTATGTGGGTTATCTCTTTATCCTTGTTCTGACCTTAAGGAGTAGCTACAAACGACCTACAAATGAGATTTATAGCTGTTAATAATCAGCTCAAGGTCACAATTTTGTGAAACCAGACCCAGCTTGACATCAAATGCTATGGTCTTTATTGTTAGGCAACACTTACACGTCCCTTCTGTAAAAATTGGGTATTACTAATACATTTGGAGGTACATACTGGGATTACAGGAAATTTGAAAATTAAAAATAATCACAACCAACATAAATCTTGGAGAAAGTAAAAAATACATTTCTGTTAGAAAATACATTTTGTTAGAGGAGTCCCTCCTTATTTAGTCGTATGTTCTAAAAAGTTTTTAGATAGTAATGCCTATCTGTAGGGTAATTATAACCCCAAACTTTTTTTGTGTTGAGTGGAAACAACACTTCAATAGTGTTAAAAGATTCTTTTTTGAAAATTGGGATCTCTTTCAGGGAAAAATGTGTGAATGTTCCTCTCATCAAAAAAAGTCAAACTTGGAAAGGACACATAATTATATTAGATTTGAAGCATCACTATTCTGAAAGTGGAGTTTCTTTTTTCTTTTTTTTTTCCTAATCCAAGTGTGTTGTTGGAACAAACTGGGGAAGTTTACCGTGATCTTTTATAAAGTCCCAATGTAGAAAAGCCCATTTCTCACCAATTGACCAATAATATCCCAAGTTTGATCTTGGAGTGCTTTAGGATCCCAGAAACATGTGGACTGGTTTATTTCATCAATATATGTAGTTCTTAACATTAAATAAACTAGGTAATAGCCAAGAAAAAAGTTAAAAGCATAAGCACAACCATATTGATATTTCCCTTTTTATTTGAGCAGGTCTGGTGTGGTTACTTTTTCATTAGGGGAAACCATAATAGTTATAGGTGTGGCTTTTTCCTACTGATCTTTGCAGCTGAATTTACTGTGTTCTGTGCAGAATGGCTGTTGATGGTGGGTGTGGGGACACTGGAGACTGGGAAGGTCGCTGGAACCATGTAAAGAAGTTCCTCGAGCGATCTGGACCCTTCACACACCCTGATTTCGAACCGAGCACTGAAGTGAGAAACATTTATTTTTAAATAACTCCTCTGATAGTTTTATATTTCAAAAATAATAAAATGCTTTCTTTTTAGTTTGCTCTTTAATAAAACTAATAACAATTGTGCCAGTTACCTTGAAATACTAAATATTTGGATATTTGCAACTAATTATATTTGAATGACAAATATTTGAGTCATTTCACATTTCTCATGTAATATGTTAAAAATTCTCAAAAGTAACTTCGTAATCTCATTTAAAATTCTAAGTTTTACTTCACTGAGAATTACAGTTTAAAAATGACTTCTGAGACACAGTCCCCTTTTTAACTGTACTATGAGAAATTAAATTTCATAGAAATGTAGATGTGCTTGATTAAATTTTGAAATTTAGTTGAAATGAGCATCTTTACCTAGAATTGAAAATAGTTAATTGCATGTTAAAAATTATGTGATTGCTGTATAATAGAGAGAATTTTGGAGTGGTAGTGTTTGACATAAGGCAAATGTTCAATTAGATGCAACTTGTATTTTACTGCAAGGTAGAAAATATATTCTTTATAGTTAATTTTTATGTCTTTTGCGTTTATGAAGAGATGTTCTGAAATAGCAGTATTGTGCTACTCCTAAAATTAAGATACAGATTCTTGGGTTTCATTCATTGTATCATCAGTATAACTTTCCTCTCCTTTAATCTTGGACAGAATTAAAAGTATTTTGTGTTTCTTTGGATACTCCACCGTATTTTCTTGTGCTTTGAAATTTTTTTTTTTTTTTTGCCTGATAATTTAAGATACTGCTGTTAAATCATTGTTTTAAATTGTATTTCTGCTGAGGTACGATTTTCTAAGAGTTTTATCTGGTTTTTTTTCCTGTCCTCTCTTGTTTTGTAAGTTTCCGTCACTGTGTTCAAAAGCAGCAATTATTGTTCTTACCTTTTTATTTTAAGACCTTTAAACACCTTGTGCAGTGCTTGAGCCTCTATTCTTAAGGTTTTTACACTTTTCTCTTTTTAGCAAGTCAGTTAAATAAATTTGCTTTCCATCCCCTTTTAAATTAAAAAAAAAAAGGTAAGTCTTAGTTAACTAGGGATAGTAGTTGGAAATAACCTTTTAATTTCATAAGATTAAAGTCAATTTAAAAACATTAAAATTGAAACCCTCTGAAATCATTAGATTACAGAATTTCTGGCTCTACCTTGTTCATAAATTTAAAATAATTTATTAAATACAAAGTCTGCCCTTTATCCTTAATTGCATTTTTCATGGAAACATCAGAAACTGTTTCATGGCTTATTGCTTTATTGATGATACTTATGGTTATTGTCAACCAGATTTTAATATGCCTTTTCATTCTTTACAGTCTCTCCAGTTTTTGTTAGATACATGTAAAGTTCTGGTCATTGGAGCTGGTGGCTTAGGATGTGAGCTCCTGAAAAATCTGGTAATACATATATATACACACATATGTATATTTTTTTTCTCCTTGTGATAATTGAAGCATTTCCTTTTTCTGTTCTATTACTAGGAAATTTTTTATTATGATTGTTAACCTTTTTTCCTGTGAGCCCTTGTTAGGAAAATTTAGCAGGTCAAATTCGAGATAGTAATTAAAATAATGATAGAACTGGAACTTTTTACACTCTAAGGTTCTCAACTCTAAAGTCATTGATAGAAAATTCTTCTGTTTTCTTCTCTGATCTTTATCAAACAAATCTTTGTGCTTCCTCTTGCATAGCAGTCATTAATTTCAGTGACGTAAGTAACAAAACTGGTAATTCGCATTTTAACAAGTAATTGCAAAGAATTATTTCTTCTGTTCCTCAAAATAATCTAGTTAGGTTGATAGAATATTGTCTCAGTTTATATAGAGGGAGATAAGTTTTTCTGAATAGTGATATCCCTAGAACCTAATCCAGGTCATTAATTCTTAGTCAAGTGTGCTTTTCAGTGAACCATTAGGTCATTACATGACTTAACCATAAAATTTGGAATAACTTAACCTTTTTTTTTTGTACAATTTGTTTTCGCCGAATATCATCTTACGAGGGGGTACTCTTTACAGAAGCTATTTCTATATACTGGTTTGAAGTCCATAACAGGTGACTTAATAGTTTCACTGCCTTTTCATAACCACAAATAGCTTTTTATAAGGCTTTATTGGTTTATTTAATAAAAATAGGTAGGAGAGGAATTGATTTAAAGGTGTTGTATGCCAGCCTTCTCACTGGTGTGTAGAAAATTGGAAATGCTAGAGGAAAATCCTTAGACAATGAATCAGGTGACATAGCCAGATGAGGGACCTACGAAGCTGGCCTTGTGGCTGTAATTTAAATGTCAACAGCTACATTCATTTTGCTAAGAAAACACTAATGTCAGTCTTAGTGAAATTGCAGAAACTTAATACACTTCTTGGTACTTAACTGCTGTGCTCAGTTCTGAAGGGATTTTAGGTTATCATGGTCTATGTCCTTAATGAATTTGAAATTTCATTGGAGAGACAAGTCTTACATCAAATAAACAGCATTATGTATGCTATACTATGGGATGGAGTGCCAGAATGACAGAACTTTCTCAAACAGAAAAACCCTTGCAGTACCAAAGAATTCTGGAAGGGAAGGATTTATGGAGGATGGGTCGTAGTTTTGGTAGGCATTCTATGTAAAAGTCCCCTTTTGTAAAAGTTAAATGCTTAACTTTTTCTGTTATGAAGCTATTACTTGCAAATGTGACATATAGTAATTTTAAATGTGAATTAATTGGAGATTAGATCTGAGGAATAGTCATCAAGCAACTTTAGGAATAACCTTATTATTTATTGCATTGTAATGTCTTAAAAGGAAAACTGAAGCTTTTCAATTACCACTTGTTACTTTGCTTATTTCAGACATAAATATATGAGAGATGTGCATGGTTTTTTAAATTGATTGTAAGCTCCCCAAAAGGTTCATTCTGAAAAAGGAATATGACATTAATATTATTGATTGAACTAATAGATATAGGACCTCCTCCCCTCCATATGCCAGGTACCATTTTGAAAGCTAAAGATACACCATTGAAAAATGACAGGTGTTTGTGTTTGTGGGGCTTATGGAAGGAAAAAGACAAGTAAAATACATAGTATGTCAGATAGTAATAAGTGCTATGGGGAAAAGAAGACTGGAAGGTAGGTAGCCTGATGGGAGGGAAAGTGGTTTACAAAAAGATGCTATTTGAGCAGAGAGGCGAGCAAGAATATTCTAGGCAGAGGGAATATCAGGTGCAAAATCTGTGAAGTGGGAGCATGACTTTTACATTCTAGGAGGCAATGTGGTGATTATAGCTAAAGCAGAAGTGGGTTAGGGGGAGTAGTTTCCCACAGGATATCAAGAAGTGATGGGAGATGGAAGGGCTCAGAGTGAATATTACAAAGGGCTTTAGAGGCTACTGTAAAAACTTTGCCTTTTATCTGAATCAGAAAGTCATTGGAGAGATTTAAGCAGATGAGTTGATTTGATCTGACTTTTAACCTAGTTCACTGATCCTGATGTACAGAGAAAAGACCAAGAAAAAACAGAGCAGGAAGCTAAGAGGCTGGTTGGAAGGTTGTTATAGTCATCTAGGCAAGAGGTGGCAATGACTTGGAGCAAGATGGTAGCACTGGAGGTGGTTGAGAGGCTGTCAATGATGGGTATGTTTTGAGGTTGGAGTCAACAGGATTCACTAGTAGATTAGTTGTAGGCCATGAGAGAAAGAGGAGCCAAGGATGACATGACAAGGTTTTTCCCTTGAGCAACTGGAAAGATGGAGTTAGCATTCATTAAAATGGGAGACACTGGGAAAAGAATAGATTTAGTGGCGTTGGTGAGCAAGGATGATTGAGGTGTTAAGTTTGAGGTGTCTGTTAGATGATGCTTTACCTTACAAGATTGTCGGAGACCACCAGCACTAACCAGAACTAAGCACAGAGGCACTCCAAATTCTGGCCAGTAAAGTAGGAGGGAAACTCCTGAGTGAGGTGAACTGGAAACCAATTTTAATGTTCAGATTTCTCATGAGTGTATTGACTAAGTGAAGAATGTATTGTAAAGAGGAGGAATTGATCCACATCCTGCCAGATACTTCAGGTGGGGAAGATCAGAGAGACTGAAAATTGTCATCGGAAATAGTAACATGGGAATCACTGGTGACCTTGATAAGAGCAGTTTTCTGTGGACCGGTGGGAGTGAAAGCTTATTTAGTGTAAGTGTGAGACAGAAATATGAGAAGGCAAGTATGGACAACTTTGGAGGATCTCTTGCTATAATGAGGGGCTGAAAAGTAGGGAAATTATTGACACCTGATTTAATTTGATAACTGACCAAGACCAGAAAACATGATTAATTATTGAGACTTTTTTTTTTAATCTTTTGCTTCTGCTGGTAAATTTGAGCGATGGTTGTACTGCAACAGTTTGTTGCTTTTCCCTAACTTTTTTGATTGCTTGTTCTTGACTCAGTACTTTCAGGATATTCCTTTTACATGTGCTATGTACATATGTGTGTTGATAATAGACACCTTCTAATAGTTATTTCTGAATCATGACATTCTTAATGTTATATAAACTCTGATAAAACTTGTAGGAATTGCTCTTTAACTGTATTCTGAAAAAGAATAGCAAATTCAGTTAATTAGTAAGACTAGTAAAATATCTGGCAACAGCAGCAAAGCAACAAACTTTACAAATGTACTTATGGGATTATAAAACAACTGTAGAAATTTTGAGTTGTTCTCTTTTGATTATAGACTATTTAAAGCTGAGTATTTACACATTTTTGACTTTTACAAGAATCCTGAATTTTATATACCTTATATACCTTGTAAGATACTTTAACCATTGAATACTATTATGTAGAATTTATTATTGAGCATTTGTAAATTTCAAGGACTACCTTGAAGACAAAGCTTAAAATTTCAAATGTGTGGAAACCTGTGCTTAATTGGATTTTTTTCTTCCCACAGGCATTGTCTGGTTTTAGACAGATTCATGTTATAGACATGGACACTATAGATGTTTCCAATCTAAATAGGCAGTTTTTATTTAGGTAAGTTTTAAGATCCTAGTTTAAAATTCTGATAATCACTTGAACTTGAGTACACTGTAGTTTAATAATTTTTACAGACTATGAGAGGGTAACAGTAATTTTATTTTTAAAATAACTACCACTCCCTTTTTACGTAAAATTTTGCAAGAAAATTGTGAGCATTCTGGTGAAACTAGTTTTATAAACAAATACATGATTTTGTTGTTGTTTAAAGAGAGTTCCAAATGGTTTATATGATTTGGGGGATGATGTGCTCTGAAGACCTGGAGCGGGGCACTTTTCCTCCTGTTGATTTCATAAGAGAGCAGTAGCTGAATGTTAGGTCCTAGTGAGATACATTGGTGGAGACTGATGAGCCAAGAATTGTATGGTGACTCTGGGCAATGAAGTTGTGGGAGAGTTTGATCTTTCTTGCAGAAAAAAAGAGAAAATGGACAGTTAGGGAGAAAAACCCAGGAGCAGTTGAAATGGAATAAAGGGATAATTACCTTAGACAAACATGAAATACAGAAGGTGTCTAGGAATGGATTGTTAGAAATGACTAAAAACTGCAGGTAGGCCGTATATGCAGACATGAGGAGAAGTTCATTAGTGAATTTTAAGTATGTAGCATTTAGAGATTTGAGGAGCTCAGATATATGTGTCATTGGTCAAAGAACTCTACATATGGAGAGATAAGGACTTTTTATTTTTCTTTCTAGTGATTAGATTATTAGCAGAAAGTGCTCATAGTTGTCAGGTTAGCAGAGAAGGTAAATTTAAATTTTTGAATAGGCATGAAACTTCTCTTTGTGGGAGATATTAAAGAGGTTGAAGGATGGGTCAAACAAAGTCAAGTTAAGGAAGTGTTGTAATTGCTATGTGAAATCTACCTTTAATGTTTAGGCTTTATCTTCTTGTTTATTTTTAAACCCTTGAAACTACCCTTCTCTATAGAAAACTTTGTGGATCCTGACGCATTTTTAGTATATGAATGCTCTAACAAAGATAACACAGAATTGATTAGTTATTGATAATAAGCCATGCCCTTTAGTTTATAGCTAAAAAAATGATTGAAAATCATAATGATGGTTAACATTTGTTGAGTGCTTGGGTTGTAGTAAACTCTTCATCTATATTACCTGTTTTAATCTCAGAGCAGCCCTCAGGGCAGGTACTTTTTTTTAAGATTAAGCAGTTAGGCCAAGGTGTTCTGCAAAGATGATATCTGTGAGAGGCCTTTTGTTCAAAGTGCCGTTTTTTAGGTGGAACAATCTGATCCCCTAATTCTTGAAAGATAAATTAGCAGTCTCCACAGAAACCATCTAGGAGTTTTTCATTTGGGATCTCCTGTGGAAGCACATATAATCCACAACGTAAAAGGAACTTGAAAGTCTCCTTTATTCCTTTTACCCTAAGAGCTCTGTCCAGACTAGTTGAATGCAGTATTGAAATCAGGTTCCTTGATTTATAACTAGAGCCTAGTTACAGGACAAAGTCAGAATAAAACTCTTATCAGAAATTTTGAATCAAGAGAAGCACATTGGAGAGAAGAAAATTGACCTGTTAAATTATTTTTCTTTAAAATTCCAATTTTAAATAAAAAGTAATTTTTATTAGGAACATTGTTTTTTTTTTAATCATTTAAAGTATTCTATGCTTATATATGAAGGATTATAAAGAGATAAGAATGTGGTTACTTTCTTCCAGGTGTTCCAGAGACTTCCCTGTGTCCTTTTCTGTCTATAGCTATGGTTCTTATCTAGGAGTGATCTTTTGAGTCTTCTGTTTTTAGTTTCTTAAGAATGTTGGCATCATTTGCAATTTTGGATAATGCCTTCAGCATTATTTCTTCTTCAAAACATGTTTATGGCTTCGTTTGGGACACAAAATTTACTGTTTAATCAGCACACATGGGAAGAAGAGGATAAATGACGGTTCTTGTATCCCTAAAATGAATTATGTGTATATTTCAGCCAAGACCTCCATAGTAACACCTTGAGGTTCTGGGGTTCAAGGCAGATCTGGAAGGCTCTGGGTATGGGATAATTTTTTACACTGGGAAATGCTACAGTGGGAAGTGGCCAGGAAGCCTACCATTATTATGCTTTCCAGGGTTGTGGGTAGGGGGAAGCATTGTTTATATTTTCATTTAAGAAATAATTAGACTTGTCAGTACTTGTAAATACTTCATTTGGAACATCAGCTAGCATTGACATTTGACATTGAGTGATTAATCACTCATCAAAAATATTTAGATACATTATTTCATCTAAATATCCTCTAAATAAGCTCACCATGAATATTTTTTATGTCTGAAAATATATAGGTCATCTAGACTTATATCATGAATGATAATTTAAATATAATTTTTCCTGTAGGCCTAAAGATGTTGGAAGACCTAAGGCTGAAGTTGCTGCAGAATTTCTAAATGACCGAGTTCCTAACTGCAATGTAGTTCCGTATCCTTTTGACAAAAAAGTTACTTAACTTTGTAAAGCTTTGTGTTTTCTTTATTATAAAAAGAGGTGTTTAACAGAAAATACAGATAAGCAAAAAAACAAAAAACAAAAAAAAACCCCAACCATCAGCAGTAAGCTTATTACTGAGGTACCTACTGGTGCATTTTGCTTTATATACCAGTCTTTTCTTTAAGGTTATATAAATACTTTTGCCCTAATTTTTAAATTAAGCATTTATGGACAGTACAATTGTTTATTTTGCATTATTGCCCTTCCTTAATTTCAGTTTGAATTACATACCTCTTTTATTAGACTATAAGTTGCTTGTCTGGCTGTAGTTAATCTTTGTGTCTCCTTACAGTAGCAGACTGAATAGACAGTCTGTATGTATTAACCAAATAGAACGTGTGTCAGAGTAAATTTATTTTCCAAGAAGTATGTTTTTAAAAAGAAGTGTTCTTTAAATCTGGAGAACTTCCAGTGTTTTATAGAAATTCAGGAGGCTGGGGTGCCTGGGGGCTCAGTGGGTTAAAGCCTCTGCCTTCGGCTCAGGTCATGATCTCAGGGTCCTGGGATCGAGCCCCGCATCGGGCTTTCTGCTAAGCGGGGAGCCTGCTTCCCCCTCTCTCTCTCTGCCTGCCTCTCTGCCTACTTGTGATCTCCCTCTTTCTCTGTCAAATAAATAAATAAAATCTTAAGAAAAAATACACTGAACTAAATCTTTAAAAAAAAAAAAAAGAAATTCAGGAGGCAAACTTTGCTATTTGGGAAATGCCAGAGGATACAAAATAAACATACAAAAATCAACTATATTTCTATGTACTAGCAGTAAAAATGTGGAGAGTGAAATTTAAAATGTAGTGAATGCCATTTACAACCATTCAAAAAAAGGGAGGAAATATTTAGGTATAAATCTAATAAAATAAGTATATGACTTGAATGCTAAATACTGCAAAATGCTGGTGAAGGAAATCAAAGAAGGTCTAAATAAATGGAAAGATAGTCCATGTTCAAGAATTGGGCAATTTGACATAGTAGGGATGTCGTATTTCCCCAGATTTGTATATAAGTCTAATATAATTTCTGTCAAAATCCCTGTAAAATTTTTTGTTGATACAGACAAGATTATTCTAAAATTTCTATGGAAAGGTGAAGGAATACCTAAAACAATTCTAGGGGGACCTGGGTGGCTCAGTCGGTTAAGTGTCTGCCTTTGACTTAGGTCATGATCTCAGGATCCTGGGATTGAGCCGCTCATAGGGCTTTTTGCTCAGAGGAGAGTCTGCTTCTCCCTTTGTCCCTGCCCCCAGTTGTGTTCCCTTTCTCTCTCTCTTAAATAAATAAAATAGTTTTAAAAATTAAAAATGAAACAGTTCAGAAAAGAATAAAGTGGAAAAAAAAAAAGAATAAAGTGGAAGGGGGGTGCCTGGGTGTCTCAGTGGGTTGAAGCCTCTGCCTTCAGCTCAGGTCACTATCTCAGGGTCCTGGGATCCAGCCCTGCCTTGGGCTCTCTGCTCAACAGGGAGCCTATTTCCCCTTCTCTTTCGAGCCCTGCCTTGGGCTCTCTGCTCAACAGGAAGCCTGCTTCCCCCTCTCTTTCTGCCTGCCTACTTGTGATCTCTCTCTCTCTGTCAAATAAATAAAATTTAAAAAAAAAGAATGAAGTGGAAGGAATCATGATATAATTTCAGGAATTACAATAGCTACAATAATCAGGACTATATGGCGTTAGCAGAGATAGAGACACACATCAGTAAAACAGAGAAGAAACCAGAAATAGCCACAGGCAAATACGGCCAATCGATGTTTGACAAAAGTGCAAAAACTGTTCAGTGGAGGAAAGAATCATTTCTTCAACAAATTGCTGGAGCCAGTGGATAGACATAAGCAAAAGTACGAATCCCAACTTAAACCTCAAAATTGTAAAAATTAACTCAAAATGCATCATAGGTTTTAGTATAAAATGTGAAACTGTAAAACTTTGGATGACAGTGTAGGACGAAATCTTTGTTATATAGGGCTTGGTGAAGAGTCCTTAGATCACATCAAAAAAGTATGATCCATAAAAGAAAAAAATTGATAAATTAAACTATATCAAAATTTAAAACTTTGCTTTGTGAAGGGCCCTGTTATGAGAATGAGATATAATGATGAGAATGCGATGACATTATGAGGTAGGTATCTGACAGAAGACTCATTCCAAATAAATAAAGAATTCACAAAATTCAGCAGTATAAAAACAATGCAAATTTGAAATGTACAGAAAATGCGAAAGGACATTTCACTAAAGAAGATAACAAAAAGCAGATGAGAAGATGTTCATCATCACTAGCTATAAGAGAAATCCAAATTATGACCACAATGAAATATATTGCAAATAGCTAAAGTAATCAATAGTAATATAAAATTCTGGCAGAGCTACAAAAAAACTGGATCACTCATCCATTCCTAGTGGGAAATGTAAAATGTTATTGTCATCTGGAAAATAGTCTGTTTTTTTAAAAACCTGAACATATACTTTCCATGTGACTTAACCGTTTCATTCCTGGGCGTTACCCTAGAGAAATAAATACTCAGATCTGCATAAAACTTGTTCTTGAATGTTCATAGCATCTTTATTTGCATTAGCCAAAAACTGGAAACAACCCAAACATCTGTCACTAGGTGAATTATTAAACTGTGGTGTAGCCATACTGTGGAGTATTGCTAAGCAATAAAAAGGAAGTAACAAAGCATGTAGCAAGTTGGGTGGATTTCAAAGACATGCTAATGAAAAATGCCAGTCTCAGTCATATGTTGTATGTTTCTATTTCTGTAACATTCTTCAAATGAGAAAATTAGAGACAGGACAAATTTATGATTGCCAGAGATTAGGCATCAGGGGATGGAGAGGTGTGACTCTAAAGGGGTAGCAGGAGGAAGAGCTTTGCTGTGATGGATTAGTTGTGTAACTTTATGGTGGTGGTTACACAAATCTACGCAAGTGTTTAAATCACAGAACTGTACATACTCATTTCATCAATGTCGTATTTGTGGTTTTGGTATTATAGTCCTGTAAGATGTAACCATTAGGGGAAACTGGATCAAAGACACATGGGACATCTTTATACTAGCTTTGCAACCTTCTGTGGATCTATATTATTTCAAAATAAATGTTTAAAAAGGCAAATACAGACCTCCATAGAGAGAAAGAAAAAGAAGAATATGCATACTCTAAAAGTTAGATCTGTCAACTTTGAGTATTTTATAGAAATCTAGGATGTGGTATTTCTTGGTGTGGCTCCTGGGTCCTCTTATTGCTATTCCTCCATTTCTCTGGTTCTCTCTCTCTCTCTTTTTTCTTAAATATTCGCTTCAGGAGTACAGGTCTGTGATTCATCAGTCTTATATAATACCCAGTGCTCATTACAACACATACCCTCCCCAATGTCCATCACCCAGTTATCTCATCCCTCCGCCACCACTCCCAGCAACCCTCAGTTTCCTATGATTAAGAGTCACTTATGGTTTATCTCCGTCTCTGGTTTCATCTTGTTTCATTTTTTCTTCTCTTCCCCTATTGATCCTTTGTCTTGTTTCTTAAATTCCACATATTGGTGAGAGCATATGATATTTGTCTTTCTCTGATTGACTTATTTTACTTATTTTTCACTTATAATACCCTCTAGTTCCATCCATGTTATTGCAGATGGCAAAATTTCATGTTTTTGATGACTGGATTTATTCCAGTGTGTGTGTGTGTATCTTCTTTATCCATTCATCTATTGATGGACATTTGGGCTCGTTGCATAGTTTGGCTATTGTGGACATTGCTGCTATAAACATTGGGGTACAGGTGCCCCTTTGGATCACGACATTTGTATCTTTGGGGTAAATACCCAGTAGTGCAAGTGCTACTCAGTCGTAGGGTAGGTAGCTCTATTTTCAACTTTTTGAGGAACCTCCATACTGTTTTCCAGAGTGTCTGCATCTGGTTCTCTTTGACCTCCCTGTTCTAGCTGCAGTTTATGCCTCCTGTTTGTCTAGCATTCAAAAGGAAAAGAGGCCTGAATGGGTGAGGGCGAGAGTTGAATCTATTTTTTATTTATTTGTAGGCCAGAATAAAAAATCTAGGAAAAGTGTATTTTTATATTGTCCCTCTTTTCTCCATTTTGGTTTTTTAAAATATATGATGGATTCTTTATTATAATTTTAGAGAAGTATATATATATTATTAAACAAAAATTGTTCCATTAGAAAAATTAAAATTTTTTGTATACATGTGCTGTTATATTTTATGCTATGATTAATACCCACAGCCATTTTTTTAATTTTTTTATTTATTGATTTATTTGATAGAGATCACAAGTAGGCAGAGAGGCAGGCAGAGAGAGAGGGGGAAGTAGGCTCCCCACTGAGCAGAGAGTCTGATGCGGGGCTCAATCCCAGGACCCCGAGATCACAACTCGCGCCAAAAGCAGAGGCTTAACCCACTGAGCCACCCGGGTGCCCCACCCCACAGCCATTTTTGATGGAGTTCTCTTTACAGCTTCCAGGCAGGGAAAGACTACTGATTGGGTGTGCTAGAGTAAAAAGAGAGAGACTTGGAAAACTGAGAGAGGACCAAAGAATTCATACTTCCCCTTACCCCCAAAATAACAAATCATATTTGTGCCTGAAAAGGCTAGTGGAAACATCTGTTTTTTTAAATTAGCTTTGCAGCAGTAACTCTAATTTTTAATTGAAAATATTTGATAATATAACTTATAAATTTAAGGTGTACAAGGTGTTAATTTGTGTTCTGAGTCTTGTAATTATCTGCCTAAATGGGAATTGTAGTATGCTTGTTTCCTTCACTAAAGTGCATTGTTGCCTCTGGTTGAGGACACACAGTTTGCCTTCCCAGGATGTATGGTTTTTTATAAAAACTGAAGCAGAGTAGAGAGTATAACAGAGACATATATGTAATATGGGGGTTCAGGGATGAGAGAAACTACTCTTAAGTAGTTAAGAGTGTTTACAAAAGCGGTTTTGTCACGAATTAGGGTTGTGTTCATTTTTTCACATTCCCTGAATTCCACTGCTTTGAACATTGATGACTTATTTTTTGTTGTGTACATTTATAATTTGTTCCTTATGGCATTGTTAAATTCACTTCTTAAATTAAAAACTTAGCAGCTTAAGTTCCTTTACTTCTATTCAGACATTTCAACAAGATTCAGGATTTTAATGACACTTTCTATCGACGTAAGTTGTCCACTTAAAATTAAATTTTCACTAAATTCTTCCTATACTTAGTTGCTAGCTATTTGAAGACTATTTCCTCATTTATTTTCATCGTCTTGGTGCTTGTTTTTCAGTAAGGGTCATTGAACAGAGAGTGCCACTATTTTATTTCTTAGCTAACCTCATTAGCTGCATTTTTATACGCTGTCCTGAATAAGGATTAGGAACTCTGTGTTTTTGTATTATAATAAAAGGTGGGGGTCTTTTTTTGTTTGTTTTTTAGAAAGTGAATTATTTTGTGCAATGGCATTTTTAAAAGCCAAACTTGCTTTTTCTTCCGTAGAATTTCATATAATTGTATGTGGACTGGACTCTATCATAGCCAGAAGATGGATAAATGGCATGCTGGTAAAGACTTTAGTGTTGTTACGGTTCTTTGAAATTCTTGCTGCTGCTCTTAACATACCCAAAATTAGAATACCGTACCATATTTTTGACAAATCCGAGTTTATTTAATTTTCAACTAAGTAGATGTACATGATGATATAGTGCCAGTCATTAATTTTCAGGTGAGAATATGAATTCCTAGTATCATAATCCCATGATTTGAGAATCTAGTACTTGATAGTGCGATTGATTTGTGGAATTACTAGACAGCACATTTCTTTTTTTGAATTCTTACTCCCCTCTCTTACCTTTAAATAATTTTCCTAGATATCTCTTCTGAATTATGAAGATGGTGTTTTAGATCCAAGCTCCATTGTCCCTTTGATAGATGGGGGGACAGAAGGTTTTAAAGGAAATGCCCGGGTGATTCTGCCTGGCATGACTGCTTGTATTGAATGCACACTAGAACTATATCCTCCACAGGTAATCCAAGAAACACCTGCATTTGTTTTATAGTCTCTTGGAGTAGAGCTAGGATTAATTATTAAGTCTAGTCAATATTTAGGATTTTTAATTAGGGGTAACCACATTTTAAAAATCATACAAAGAAGAAAGATAAAATATGAAATTCTACTCTATTTGTGAAAAGATAGGAACTGAGTGTCATGGTACTGATACTATTCTGTTCTCATAATTTGTTAATTTTTTTTTTTTGGAGAGTAGGGATCAAGGGATCCATTACAAAGTTAAATGTTGGGATAGAGCTATAATCTATCTTCTTTGGTTTTTGCCTCTGATTGTTTCAGGAGATAAAGATACCAGGGATGAGAATAATCCTTCCAAAAATGGGGCTCTTTAAGCTATATACCCACTTTAGGGGAATAGTTAGAATTTTGACTTATAAAGATAATTTTTTTAGTATTTACTTGGAATTGATTTAACTCTGTGAATTTGCTTTTGCTTTGGTTTATGTTATACCTTCAGATTTAAATATGTAAACATAATAAAATGCTATATTTGAGAACTTACTCAGCACTTCTCATGATCTAACAAACTTAAATTTATATACCCTGTAAGTGTAGCCAAACCTACATTCCTGTATGAATGTAAGTCAAGTGACTCAGATGCTCTCTTTCAGTTTTAGAAGCATTATTAGTGGTATAAAATCTTTTGTTTTTATAAGTGGAAAGCTAAGAAAAATTTTAACCTGCTATCTACTTTCACGAAGTAGTCCTAAGTAGAAGTTGTATTTGAAAATAATTCATTGTTTAAAATGCACTAAAAAACATAAACTGTGGTTTTAGGTTAATTTTCCCATGTGCACCATCGCATCTATGCCCAGGCTACCAGAACACTGTATTGAGTATGTAAGAATACTGCAGTGGCCTAAGGAGCAGCCTTTTGGAGGTAATAAACTGAATTTCATAATTTGGAATTATATAAGATATGTATTTATTTGTATTAGTCATTTGTATCATTACATTAAAAGATGAGTTGATTTAAGTTTGCCTGTTTCTGTCTTACCCTTCTTGTTTTTTGTTTTTGTTTTCCCTAACAGAAGGAGTTCCATTAGATGGAGATGATCCTGATCATATTCAGTGGATTTTCCAAAAGTCCCTCGAGAGAGCATCACAATATAATATTAGGGGTGTGACCTATAGACTCACTCAAGGTAAGTTGATGAATTGTTATGAATTATAACCTTGGGATAATCTCATTTTCAGGGGTTGGGATACTCTGAAGGAAATAATGGATAAGTGATTTCAGATAGTACCGGCCATTTGAGGTTCAGTCAAGGTACCATGTAAATGATAGTTTGCAGGTGTCCTAAATTTGTTTGGAGGGAACAGAGTCTGACAGAATCCATACTGCTTCTTAGCCAGGAGGAATTTTTTTTTTAAGATTTTATTTATTTACTTAGAGAATGCGCTCGCAAGGCGAGGGAGGAACAGAGGGGCGAGGAATCTCAAGCAGACTCTGGGCTGAGCACAGAGCCCAGTGCAGGGCTCAGTTTCACAACCCTGAGATCATAACCTGAGCTGAAACCAAGAGTCAGATGTTTAGGGCGCCTAGGTGGCTCAGTTGGTTGAGCGGCTGCCTTCGGCTCAGGTCATGATCCCGGAGTCCCGGGATCGAGTCCCATATCGGACTCCCGGCTCTGCGGGAAGTCTGCTTCTCCCTCTGACCTTCTCCCCCCTCATTCTCAGTCTCTCTCTCTAATAAATAAAAATAAAATCTTTAAAAAAAAAAAAAAAGAGTCAGATGCTTAATTGCCTGAGCCACCCAGACACCTCAGCTAGGAGGAACTTAATAAAATCACTAAATCTTACTAGAATTGGAAGAGGCCCTAAGTCATCTAAATCAACCATTCATTTTATCTTTAATTGAAGAGGAAGGTGTCACCTCCTGGGGCAATTTATTTCACATTTGGATAAGACTCTTAAGCCAATTATTTTGTATATTGAGCAGAAGTCTCCATCTTTAGTTTGGTCTGAGTATTGTCCCGGGGTACAGCATATATAAATTAAATTCACTTTTTTTTTTTTTTTATTAAATTCACTTTTAAGTAATAGCCTTTAACATAAACAGAACAGTAATCACATTCCCTACAAATCACTGTCATCAATCTTTCTAGTTTCTTTAACCCTTTTACATGTTGGCTGACATTAAGTTCCCATCCTGTTTTTTGTTTTTTTTTTTTTTTTTCTTTTTCTAACCGTATTCCAGTTATCCATACTTATCTAGGCTAGAATGAAGCATGCTAAGATTAAAATAGACTTCTGATAATTGATGCAATCTTAGAGGAGAGCAGGGTTTTTTGTTGTTTGTCGTTTATGTTGATGCTATACTTCTGATTCTTTAAGGTCACTGTCCACTAAAATCTTGAAGTTCTTTCTACATGGCAGTTGCTAAGCCCCATTATACCATTATAGGTTTGGCAGTTTTTTGGGGTGGTAGTTTTGTCTTTTTATACTGAAGTATAGGTCTTTACAAGTTTATTCTTAAACCTGCAGTTCTTCCTATATATATCCTGTTATGCCTGCCAGCTTATCTATTCTTTCCAGCATTTTTTCATTTGTTGTTTTGATAATAATGCTTTATCTCTTTTTCAAATAATTAAAAATTTTAAGAAGATTTAACTGCCTGAGAACAAACATTTGAATCAGGCCCTTTGGTTTATCTCATTTTCCCCGATCAGGACTTCTTGAGTATGTCCTATTTCTTTGTCTTCTTCACAAGGATATCTAACTGCTTTCCTGAAGTCTAGATGTACTATCTTCCACATTTTCCTGGGTGACCAAATTACTAGTCACAGAAACAGAGTCCAACATGACTTGTCTCAGTGAATAATCATAAAGCTTAGTCTAGTGATCATTGCTTCATAAGCTGGGTACTCACAATTCATCTTTCTAGAATTTTGTCCCAAGTTCATCTCTGAGTTCACCAGAAAAAAAGCTTTGTCTTTTTTTTGAAAATGTGCTTTTTCTCTTCGGTGATTTTTTTCCTCATATTTACTGATTTCTGGTGATGTCATTTAAAAATTCTATTCTTAGACACTCTTTTTTGCTTCCTGTATTCCCCCTGTTCCAACCTGCTTTGTTCTTGAAAACACTAAACTCATTCCCACCTTGGAGCTTTAATACTGCTGATTCTTACACCAGGAATATTATTCCTTGGATCCTGTTAAGGCTGGCTGCTTATTGCTCTGGTATCAAGTTAACCAGTTTACTTGATTATTCAACTGAAAATGACTTCTGAGCCATTCACTATCAATATTTTTTAATTTCTCAGAAATAATGGTAGCCTTGTTTTTCTATGCAAAGAGTATTTCATACTTAAACTCTCATAGATCCTTGCCGTTGGGCCTTTGCCCTTACTGTTTATAGAACTGCTCTTTCTTTAGGTCATTGCATGGCTGGGTCTTATGGTTTTAGGTTTCAGCTCAAATACCACTTCCCTGAGGAGGTCTTCCCTGCTCATCCACTCCGATGGACTGCCTCCATCATCGCCAACTCTACTTTGTTTTACTTTCTTTTCATAGAACTCTTCAGTATTTCAAATTTTGTTATTTACTTGCATGTAATCTCCCTCAGCAGAAGGAAAGCTCTGTCAGAGCCAATAGGTTTTTTTCACTGCTACTCTGCACAACACCTAGAACAGTAGTCTGGCATATAGTGCACATGTGGTAACTGAATTAAATGATTTGTTTGTCCTGATCAGGAACTATATAAACTCATTTCAATAAGTAGTCTTATTCATCTTTCCATACTTTTTAGCAAGGTTTGGTGTGTACTTTTGAGCCTAATGATTGAGAGCCTTGACAAGGAGTACAGAAGCAAAATTGGAAGTGAAGTCTAGCTTTTTTAAGGGGTAGGGGATGAGAGGACTCTTTACCATTTTGGCTCTTATTGGGCATGTCTGGTACTCCTCATTGCATGGCACGTGACTACGTGTTCTTCCTTTCAGTACATCTTGCTCTATGTGGTTCACTGGAGAACTTCCAGTTTAACCATCAGGAAGTTAGCTCCTCCCTGTTTCCCCTTCTCTGAAATTATATGTGGTCATGTAGTCAGAATAAATGTTTTAATAGAGCTTTTCAAACTTTTTCATTGCCTTCCTTTCATTTCTTCTAGATTGTTTGGCTTTTTTCTGAAGTTCTTGAAACGTGCCTACACCTGAAGCTTTGGGGACATGTCTTTAAGTGCTTCCCCCCACCCCAAGATAATATGGCTACTTTTTTCTGAAGATTTTGTTTTCTAAAACGAACAGTTCAAATACAGTTAGGGAATATTTATGTTTTACTTAAAAAAAATGCTATAAGGTGGGGCTTTATTCATTCCTAATCTGTGAATACTGATATGGAAGAAATGAGGTAGAAATAGAAGTACAATTAATATTTCATGCAGTCCATGTTACATAGGGAAATGAGGTGAGAGGCAGTTTTTTGTTGTGAATTTTGGGGAATCAAATGGCTAAAAGTATATGGGAAAAATTAGTTAACTCTTATTCTTTATACTTTATTCACAGCTCACTGAGTATAGTTCATATGCCATTCCTATCACTAGATATATAACTGTGGATATTAATTTGTCTCAATTTCATTTCCCTTATCTTTAAAATCAGAGTAAGGAGACTAACAAGGGTGTTCTGGAAATTCTCTTATCTTAATCTTCATACTGTTCCTGGAACATTCTAATAGTTAGCTATTATTATGTTGTCTCATCTTTATTTGAAGCTTAGTGAAGAGTTTTCTTTGCTACTGTAACTTGTTTAAGATTCTGAAGATAAACGAAAATGATGGGAATGTGAAAGAAGATCATTTCATTGTTAAACTTGTCTATTTTCTGACTTGAAAGCCTGAAAAATCAAGTTGTGGAAAATGATATTTAATAATCAGATTGTCTAATTTAGGATCCCTATTCTTTAAAAGATTTTGACTATATTTTAATCAATATTTTTTTTTTCAGGAGTGGTAAAACGAATCATTCCTGCAGTTGCTTCTACAAATGCAGTCATTGCAGGTAAGGAAAAATGGCCGCTGCTTAACTTTTTTTTTCCTTAATTTTTGATTCACTATCTAAACTGAAATTTCTGCAGCCTATTAGGTTTCAGAAAAATGGTGTTCTAGGAATTTGATATCTTCTTGGGTGGGTGGTTTAATTTTTAAGCTGTCCAGAAAAGAACAAGCTGTTGGATCTGTATATATTTTGTCTTACCTTCTGTCATAAAGTGCAGTGCAGTAAGGGGACATTTTAGTACCTTTCCTTTTAATCATTGTTAACAGGTTGCTCATTAATCGAAGAAGTGAAAGGAAAGCTTGTAATGCTACTCTATTGCTTGGATTATACAAAACAAATACAAAATTTGTTACTTTTTCAGTTTTTGAGAGTATATTCTTTATTTTTAACCAACTGCTTTATAACTTTATCTATCTATGACTTTTAAAAAAACTTAAAATTTTAAATGTCTAATTTGCATTGAGTTGAAGCACCTTTATTTTCTCCCCTCTTCAGCTGTGTGTGCCACTGAGGTTTTTAAAATAGCCACAAGGTAATGGATTTCATTTTTTAATAAGTATATGAATTGGTGTTTTGACTTGACTCAGTTATATAAAGATGAACCATTTTTCTTTACAGTGCATATATTCCTCTTAATAATTACTTGGTATTCAATGATGTAGATGGACTATACACATACACATTTGAAGCAGAGAGAAAGGTTAGTAGTATTACACTAATGAAAACTTTTTTGATCACTCAGACTTAGATTTTTACATACTAATTACTGGTTAGAAATATGGACGAAATTGCCCATAGCCTAAGTATTTTCTAACTTCTAGAACCCTAATCATTATCTATCTTTTGCAGTAGTGCCTGAAATAAATAGTATGTAGCAAAATAATTTAGGAAATTTTAAAGCATAAAAATTGGTTCATAGCAAGTAGGTATGATTATTAAAACAATTTGATTCTCATTTCATCCTTATAGACTATTATTGGTTTATGTGCCACTGTTATTTGTTGTGTTTTATATATGTAGGAAAACTGCCCAGCTTGTAGCCAGCTTCCTCAAAATATTCAGTTTTCTCCATCTGCTAAACTGCAGGAGGTTTTGGATTATTTAACCAATAGTGCTTCTCTGTAAGTATAATGAACTTTTGTTCTGTTGTAGAATTACGTTTGTGGTTTTAAAACTTTAAAAACTAGAATTGTTTTTAAATAGTGATTTTGTTTGTTTGTTTCCTCTCTCATTATTCTATTTAGGCAGATGAAATCTCCAGCCATCACAGCTACATTAGAGGGAAACAATAGAACACTTTACCTGCAGGTAATCAGTGTTTGGTTGTTTTTGTTATTTTGGGTTTTTTTTTGTTTGTTTGTTTTTTAAACATTTTATTTATTTATTTGACAGATATATAGAAAGAGATCACAAGTAGGCAGAGAGGCAGGCAGAGAGAGAGGGGGAAGCAGGCTCCCCGCTGAGAAGAGAGCCTGATGCGGGGCTCGATCCCAGGACCCTGAGATCACGACCTGAGCCGAAGGCAGAGGCTTTAACCCACTGAGCCACCCAGGCGCCCCGGTTGTTTTTGTTTTTTAGGGTTTTTTTCCCCCCTACAAAATTATATTATAAATTTAATTTCATTTAATGTGCTTTACATTAAAATAATTTTGTTTTCTAGTCAGTAACCTCTATTGAAGAACGAACAAGGCCAAATCTCTCCAAGACGTTGAAAGGTACTTTAAATGAATATATTTACTAGTCAGTTTCTTCCTTTTTTTTCTTTTGGTAAAAGTAATAAACGCTTATTCTAGGTTTGTTTCTATGCCTTTAAAATGGTGATTATCATTGTAATTATATTTTTAGAAGCAACGTAGAATTGTTCTTTTAGAATATTAAAAAATCTCCAAGAAATCAAATATAATATTACCTTGAGTAAAGAGAACTACATTTTGATGTTTATCTAGACATAAAACTGTATAGTTTGTATATGTGCGTGTTGTGCTTTTTGTTGAGATTTTTTTTTTGCTTGGGTTAATTATACTTTTTCTATTTTAGAATTGGGACTCGTTGATGGGCAAGAACTGGCAGTTGCTGATGTCACCACACCACAGACTGTGCTATTCAAACTTCATTTTACTTCTTAAGGAAGATAAACTTGCGTATAATAGAATACTCATGGAAATATATTACATGGATGCTAAGACATTTAATGTCATTTTTAGCATTAGTGTTGCTGGAATTTGACTTTTTATATAATGAACCACTCTTTTTTAAATTTATAACTTCCCCTTGAAGACAGAATTTTGGGGTTATTACTTGTAAGCATTTTCATTAATATGGGAAATGATGCCTGGAGAGAGAGATAATGAGCAAATGTATTGCTTCTTTCAGAAGAGGAGGCAAGCACTCTCTTGTGTCTGACTTTTGTTACTGTGGTCAAAGAATGCATTCCTCAGTTTTCATTTGAGCATCCACATATAGAAAAGATGTCCCTCTAAAGAAAAAAAAAGAAAATTAAGTTTTAAATAACATATTGACTATTACACTCGGACATCTAGAGCATTTTGAACATAGCCTATTTCTTGCTTGATTTAATACTCATTTAATTGTGGTTGTCCAAATGAATATTAATTATTACAAGTTACCTTGTCCATAATAATTTGTAAATGGTATTATAGCTGAATACCTGTGCATGGAAATGGGAACTATTTTCATGTTTACTTGTAGTGCCATAGAGGCCAATATGCACAATATTGAAGCCAAGACATGGATGTTTAAAAGAATTTAATGTTCAGGCAGTTATCACTGATGCTTTCACACTATTTATTAATAAAATCACATATTGTCTACTTTTCTCACTGATTTTTTTTAAAGTATATTAAGGATAATAATAAGTAGTTCCATAGTAATGTAGGGAATAATTTTTAAATGTGTAGCAGGATTACTAATACAGAATTTTTATGGTGCCTGAATTAATACTTTTACCACAGTAAATATCTCCTGATTTAATTTGCTCAAACATAATAATGAAATGGAATCTTTTTATATTAAGGTCTCTTAAAATGCCTTTTTCCTCCTAAGAAACTAAAACTAGCCTTAAAACAAAATTAAGTGTAAGATTTGAAAAATGAGTTTGAGTATCTCACTGTGGGAACATGCATTATGTATTTCAGTTTTTAGATGGCAATTTTCCAATCAAAAGACTTGTGATTACATGTTACTGGGTTAAATTTTTATTTATTATTCTTTCTAGCTCCAAACTGACAAATAATTTGTTTCATTAAATGTCATATGATATACATAGATGAGCTTTATTTTAAAAGTTACAGATTCAGTTTAAATTTTTTAACATGAAGCAAGTAACATTTATACAGGTGCTCTAATAATTCTCAAAGTAGCCTTGTGAGAGGGTGGTAATATCTCCACGGGAGAGCTCAAAGGTTTTAGAAAGTTTAATCAGTGGGGCCAGGGTGGTTCATTCAGTCCATTAAGGGACCAAACTCTTGATTTCTGCTGAGTTCAAGAACTTGGGGTCCCAGGGTTGAGCTCCCTGTCTGGTTCAGTGCTCAGTGGGGAGTCCGCTTTAAGACTCTCTCTCATCCTCCTTAAGCCCCTCCCCTTCTCTCTCTCTAAAATAAGTAAATCTTAAAAAAAAAAAAAAAATGTTTACATCATTTACCCAAAACTGTACAATTAGAAATCTTGGAACAGGGTTTCCAGTCCCAATCTGCCCCTTATTTAACAAACAGCTTACTACTTCATTGGTAACCTACCACTTGTGTAGATTACTAAATATTAAGAGTCTTAACATGAAAATTTTTACTGGTTAGATGAAATTATTGGAAGGTTATAACTTATCAAGGGTAGAATTTAAATCTGATTTTGTTTTAAAAGAAAAATAATTATGGCATAGTTGCTTATACTGGGGTAAAATACTCATACAGGGGACAGGCAGGTAATGTAAATAATCACGGCAGGGAGGTATAATAAGAGGTTTAATAAGATTAGTGGGGTTTGTGGCAAATTGGAGTGAAAATTATTTGTCCAAACGGGCAAAAGTATCTGGAAATCTGGATTTTTGTATGGAATCCAGTTTTAAATGTTGACAGAAGCTACGGTGTCCAAATCCCATAGCTATAGACCAGATTAGGAAGGATAGCAATTTCGTTTTTTTTCAAATCGCTAAATGTTTGAAGAGTGAATGCAGAAAAAGTTGTTATTTTAAATAATGTGCACAACACACATTAATAGAGTAATAGTTTCAGTGCTTCTCGGGTTTGTTTTGACTGGAACCGAGAATGGCCCTGCATTGTGAAGAGGTTGTGCCTTCCATACCCTTGTTCTAACTTTAACATCCTGCAGAAGATGCCTTTTTACCTACGTCATCAGATGGACTGCATCAGGCCTTTTATACAATGTCCAGTATTTTTAGGCAAGCCCAAACCCTGGGTTCCACCTTAAGGCCACGTTAACACAGGACTGATTAAATATTTGAGACAAAGCGCTAATAGGGAGAACTTCCTTTGTTTGCAAATTCTTGCTGGCTAGGCGCTAGCTTTTAGTACGTGAACTACTTTCTAGGAAGGAACTCATGTGAAAATTAGCTATCAACCCAGACGACTCTACCTCTACTACTAGCCACAGAGCTTCTCTGGTGGGTTGGAATTTGCGCCGTATGCGTGGAATCAGTATCAACAGAAATAGTTCCGCGTTCCTCGTAACTAATGGCAAGCTTCGAGTTCCGGATGTGACGTCAACGTTCCGCCTGTTCTTCCGTCTATTGACGGAACTCTGGGCTCCCGGATTTGGTGGTTGTGTACGTGGAAGAAGCTAGCCCATGCGCAGTCCGGGCCTTCGTCCCAGCTGTGCGGGCAGGGCTGAGAGTAACATCCCAGGCTCGGGGGAGAGTGTCGGGGTCATGGCCAGCCGCTGACAGGACCCGCTCAGTGAAGAAGGGGGCAAGGCCGTTCCGGTGCACCCTTCCCCGGGCCTGAGGCCGTTCGGCTGGCCCTCGGCCTTCCCGCTTGGTGCTGCCGCCGCCGCGGCCGGCTGAGGAGGGAAGATGAGTTGGTTCAACGCCTCCCAGCTCTCCAGCTTCGCGAAGCAGGCCCTGTCCCAGGCCCAGAAGTCCATCGACAGGGTCCTGGATATCCAAGAAGAGGAGCCGAGCGCCTGGGCCGAGACCATTCCGTACGGAGAGCCGGGTAAGGGAGAGAGAGGAGCGGGGCCCCGAGGGTCCCTGCGCTCGCGGAGGCAAACAGGCGAAGAGGTGTAGACAGGGATCCTTCCCCGCTGACAGAGTTCTGAGCAAGTTCTGTCTCCCCAGCCCGCCCACAAATGCTCGTTTTCTCCAAGTGGGTCTTCGCGGTTTTCCGGAGGGAAATCCCAGCCTCGGGGTCCTCCGTACCTGTGGCCCCCGGTGCGGGTCCTGCCGGCCTCGGAAAACCGGTTCGCGATTTGTCGGGCTTGTGCCCCGCCCTCCCTCGACGTAGCTCTGAGCGCGAGCCTCCAGAAACGGGAATTGCTGCGCGCTCCGGAAGCTGTGGGGAGCCAGCATCTGAAGTCCATCAGCGGGGACAGGAGGAACAGTCCTTAACACTTAATGAGCACTCCGTGCTTGGGAGCGCGGAACGTGATTGTTTATGGCTTTCTCATCGTCCAGACAGCTCCTGAAGTTAGGTTCGTTATAGTCTGTGTTTTACAGAAGGGGAAAACGAAGCTGAGAAAGGCAGAAAGAATAACGTCCTCTAGGCTGCACAGCAGGTGGGGGGCAGAATATGGTGGAGATATCACCCGTGCGAGCCGGCCAGAGTTTGGAGTTGCATCGCATTGTATTTCCAAGAGCTGCGTCTCCCTTTGCAGATTTCTTGAGCTGAATCTTTCAGGGGTCTTCAGTTGCTTTGGCTCTAAGTCTAAGGAGCAGTTCAGCATTTTGGTATGAGGGGTAAAAATTTGCGTTGGGGTGGGGGCCCTCAACCTCTGTGAAAAAAGAGTAAGTGATTGTTGACTAATTCTTTCCGATTTGTTTTTAATTTTAATTTTTGAAAAGTCAGGACCTAAGTTGGAAGTACCTCATTTTAAGATATTTTTGGTCCATGTCTGTATGTCATGATCTTACTACCTTATGCAAGATGCTGTATGACCTTGTTGGAGTATCTCAACTTCCTCTTTCAGGGATACCCCACATTTTGAATTACTAAACTTTAGAAGAGACATAATATAAACTTTAGATATAAGGATACTCTTTTTATGAAATCTGGGGCTTGAATCGTCTATGATGTAAGAAAGAGGTTAGGGTTCGAAGCTCAGGGCCAAGAAAGAATTCTTGGTGGTTTTATTATAGCACAGGGACAAGACCCATGGGCAGAAAGAGCTGCACTGGGGTCATGAGGAGTGGCCCATTTTATACTTTCAAGTTGGTTAGGAAGAGGTCGTTTATTACTGTTTAGTAAAAGCTCAGTCATGAGACTCTTAAGATGTATATGGGTGGGTCATATGTTTGGGAGGATGATTGCCAACATGTATCTTGGGGATAGCAATGAAGGAGATTTCCAAAGGAATTTTTATATTTTAAAGTAGACTTACAGGATCCTGGGGTGTCTGGCCAAGATTTCCTTTTGCCCTTAGCCAAGTATTAACATTAAGGCAGCTGATTTCCTAAAGGAACTCTGCCTGTTTCAAGGACTTGTCAGTGGGCTGCAAGTAGTAAGGACATTTAATAATTTTTCTTCTGCCTTTGTTTCCCATATCAGTCTGTATGATTCATTTTTCAAAATAGGTTATCCAGAATAGACTCAGATTTAGTGAAATGCCATGAATACTTACTGATCACCTGTGTTTTACATTGCCTTACTCAAAGATGACCAGTGGATATCAGATGACCCATGGGATTTATATAAAACATTCTTCAGTTTCTTCAAGAGGCAAATTTAACTTTTGCCATTCATTAAGATGACCTACTAAAGTAAACTTATTAGCACACTTAATCTTGCTTGTTCATTTGCATCTTCTGGCTTTCTCCCTTTTTTTTTCATTGTTTTCATATACTGAACCAATGGGTATAAAACTGTGACCCCAAATTGAAGTTTTCTACATACTTCTATTCTAAACTTCTGAAGTTGTATTATAGGATAGACTTTAATTTAGGGCTTAATAGTTTTTAGGAGCTTTCCGGTGCTTTTTCTCTCCCCACCAACTTCTAATTGTGTAGAATTTGTGGTAATTCTTCTCAGCCACTTTTGAATTTAGAAAAAGAAGAATTCTTTTAAAAGAAATGCTTTAAATATTTTAGTAAATATGTCATTTTTTTTGTTTATCATTGGGTTTTTTAGTAGCATGTATTTCTGTGACTGAATTTTTTACTCAGGAGATAATTATTTTCTCCTTAGTGTTTTTAAAAAGGCATAATGTTAACTACCATCTATATAAAAATAACCCGATACTTCTTAAAAAATGCACATCTTTGAAATTCATATGATGTTTTTTTAGGTTTTATTTTATTGATTTATTATTTTTTTAAAGTAGGCTCCACACTGTGGGTGGAGCCGTGTGGGGCTGGAACTCAGGCTGTGAGATCAAGAACTGAGCTGAGAAAAAAAAAAAAAACTGAGCTGAGATCAAGAATTGGAAGCTTAACAGACTGAGCTACCAAGGCACCCCTTTTAGATTTTACTTATAAGTGATCTCTGTACCCCATGTGGGGCTCGAACCCCCAACCCTGAGACTGAGGTACATTCTCCACTGACCGAGCCAGCCAGGTGACTCTGAAATTCCCAAGACCTTCTAAATTCCTCCTAAATTTGGAATTTAGGAAGGGAACAAAACTTTCTCATAGAATGGGTTTGGAGAGTGACGCTTGGAGAATGAGCTTGTCATTAAGTAGATAAAAAATGAATTTGTCCTCTAGAAGGTACCGTTCCCATCAGTTTGCTTTGATCTTTGGAAAAGAACATTTGTCATCAGTATGTTGAGTTTAGTTTTTGAATGTTACCCTCTGTCCAACCATAACCATGTTTTATTACTGATATTAAAAGAATAAAATTAATATGAAACTAACTGAATAGAAAGTAGGGTCAGTTTGCTGTGATTACTCATGCATGACCTGTAAGTGAGGGTACTGCCTGTTGTGAGATGCATGAAGTATCTTAGACTTGGCATGAGTTGTATAACATATGCTGGTACTCTCTTAATTTGTTATTTAATGGAATAACATACTTGCTTATGGTAGGCCAGTTCCATTTTGGTCTCTAATCTTTGCTCCTAGTTCATTTCGGGCAGATCAATATCAGTTTTCCTCTTCAAGGCCCAAAGTTCAACAATGAGCTAATTAATTAAACAGTAAGCAGGGGTCTTAACAGGTCCAAATTATACATTGTATTCCATAAATTTCCTTTTTTAAAAACTTTATATTGACTTACAATGATTGTAATATTAATGTAAAATATGCATAACTTTGTTTGCTTTTTGTTTGTTTTGTCAAAGGAATAAGTACCCCTGTCAGTGGAGGATGGGATTCCTCAACCTGGGGGTTAAAGTCAAATACTGAACCTCAGAGTCAGCCGGTAGCCTCTCCTAAAGCAATTACAAAGCCAGTTCGGAGAACTGTGGTAGATGAATCTGAAAATTTCTTCAGTGCCTTTCTCTCACCATCGGATGTCCAGACCATTCAGAAGAGTCCAGTGGTATCAAAACCACCAGCTAAATCACAACGACCAGAAGAAGAAGTGAAGAGCACTTTACAGGAATCCTTGCACACTGGACAGTCAAGAACATCTGAAACAACTGAGTCAAAAGTAGGAGACTCTACTCCATGTGTATCAGGGGAAACTCTGGCAGTAGATACTCTGTCGCCTAAAACTGAGGGCAAGCATGAAGAAACTGTTAATAAAGAATCTGATATGAAGGTGTCAACTGTACGTTTGAAAGTGTCTGAAAGTGTAATTAATGTGAAAACAACTAGAGAAAACATGTCTAATATGTCTACGGCAGACACAAAGGACATGACTTTGGAACCTAAGGAACAAAAACATGAAGACAGACAGAGTAACACACCTTCTCCTCCTGTTAGTACCTTCTCCTCCGGTACCTCTACCACCAGTGACATTGAAGTTTTAGATCATGAAAGTGTAATAAGTGAGAGCTCAGCAAGTTCAAGACAAGAGACTACAGATTCCAAATCAAGTCTTCACTTGATGCAGACATCTTTTCAGCTTCTCTCAGCATCTGCCTGTCCTGAATATAATCGTTTAGATGATTTCCAAAAACTCACTGAGAGTTGCTGCTCATCTGATGCTTTTGAAAGAATTGACTCATTTAGTGTACAGTCATTAGATAGCCGTAGTGTAAGTGAAATCAATTCAGATGATGAACTGTCAGGCAAGGGATATGCTTTAGTGCCTATTATAGTTAATCCTTCAACTCCAAAAACTAAAATAAATGAACCTGTTGAAGGCAAATCTGAAGAAGAAGTGAACGAAACATTAATTGTACCCACTGAGGAAACAGAAATGGAAGAAAGTGGGCGAAGTGCAACCCCTGTTAATTGTGAACAGCCTGATATTTTGGTTTCTGCTCCAGCAATAAATGAAGGACATACTGTCTTAGACAAGGTGGCTGAGGAGTGTGAAGCTGCTGAAAGTAAGCCAGAAGCACATTCTGAAAAGGAAGATGTTTGCAAGGTAACTCTAGAAACTGGAAGGGGGTTTGGGAATATGCTTTCCAGAGATTAAATCATTGTTTATTTTCTTTTCATTGTTTATTTTTAACATTCAGTATCGTATAATGATTTGTGCTAAATAAAAAAGGCAGGCATTTTGACATTTAAGTGTGGCATTAAGGATTTTAAAATTGATTTATTGATACTAAATTATTTGAAATTTCTCTGAGACAACTATGATAACATATCAATATTTCAGTATAACTAACCATAAAAAAAATTTCCATCTTGCACCATTACTGTTGAGTCCTTTCACCTTACAGTTCTTGTATGCTGTGCTTACTGATGTGTCACTTTGCAAAGGATTGTCTTAAAGTACCATGTATCTTCAAATCCTTTGTAGGTAAAGGTGCCAAAATAAATACAAATATTTGGTTTTCCATACATCAAAAAATTTTTCACTGTTCAAATTATTTGTAACAGATCTTAAATGAAAAATGTAGTCTTTAATTATTTGTTGATGTGTTTCTGTTTTTATTAATTACTTGTTTGTTTTTTCTTTTATTTTGATGTTTCCCTGATAGCTATCTTACATGAATAAGAATGGGAAACGTCCAAGGAGCAATGGTATTGCTTAGGAATGACAAATTGCTTCTACCTAATACATATAAAAGGAAAGTGGTGTAAATTCTTTAACATTAAGTCACAGTTTTGGTTTTTCCTGTAATTTTTAGATATAGACATTGAGTTGGATTTGGCATCTTTAATAGACTCCTCTGAGATATAGGATGTCTTGAAGAAGTGTCCTGTAAGTGCCATGTATTGAATTATTTAATGTAAAAAAAAATGCCAGATTCTGTTACCTAGGTTTAATATTATTCACAAACGAAATGCCATGCTCTAGCCATAATAGCAGTTTAAATTCCTGAAACCAACACTCTTTAGTATCAGTAAAATATTTTTGAGCTACTTTCAGAAGGTAAGTGATTTCTAAATTAACCTAGACCTCAATCAGGTAAGACTATTTTTCTTAGTGCATAAAAGCATCCTTCCTCCCCTCATATACAAGTTAATCACTACATCAGCAAGACCTAAAGAATAAGATGTTCTAACCACTCCTTTTTGTTTAGCTTTATACTGATATATTCTGGAAATTAAAATTTTAATTTTAAATTAAATTTTAAAGTTACATGCCTATGGATTTTCTAAAATTGCTTTTATTTTTTAAATGCAAAGTATCATACTAAAAAAAAGTTACATGTTACAAATTTGGGTTAAAGAATAAAATGAAATAACAGACACACACTTGTATATCCACTACCCAACTAAGATACAGAATATAACTAAAGGCTTTAAAGACCTTCTTTGGTCTTTTTTTTTTATTTTCTCTAGCTTTTTTCCTCTTTTGGTGGATGTGCACACCTTTCCGAGCTTTTGCTAAAACAAACTTGTAAATATTCTTTTATATTTATGCAAGAGTTTTCTCCTCTAAAGTATATCTAGAAGAATTTTCTACATTAAAGAGTGTATAGATCTTCAACTAGATGTTGTCTAATTATTTTCCAAAGTGGTTTACTAATTTATATTCCTACCAGCTATGTGGTTGTACTAATTTATACTCTACTACCAGTTATGTATGAGTTCTTGTTGTTCTGAATCCAGTGTGTTCTCAGTATTGTTTTTAATTCTTTTTATGAGATAATGCTGTTAATGGTTAAATGTTTGATTTTTGTGTATTCTCCTTATTCAGAGAGTTGAATTTCTGAATGAGAAACTGGATAAAAGGGAGGCTCAGTTATTATCTCTTAGTAAAGAAAAAGCACTTCTAGAAGAAGCCTATGATAATCTGAAAGAGTAAGTATTTTACAAATGTGAATAATTTTGTATGTTTTGTAGAGGCCTAAATACTTGGTTATTATTTAAGAATGATTTTTAAACTAAACTATTTAAAATTTAACTTGTGTATAATTATTGAAAATAGAATAGTGGGATGTCTGGGTGGCTCAGTCAGTTAAGTGTCTGTTTTGGCTCAGGTCATGACCCCAGGGTCCTAGGATCAAGTCCCACATCGGGCTTCTTGCTTACCTGGGAGCCTATTTCTCCCTCTGCCTGCCCCTCTCTCTGACAAATAAATAAATAAAATCTTTAAAAAAAAAAAAAAGAAAAGAAAGAAGGAAATGCAGTAGTTTTTCAATTCCCACCATAGAAATTTCTTTTCTCCTCAAATTATCTTTACCATATTACCTTTGGCATTGAAGAGAGATAGTTTGCAAAAAATAAAACAAAAAAACATTTTCCCTTTTAGGATTAGAAATTTAAAACATGTATTTATTTATTTTTTTAAATTTTTAATTAACATATACTGTATTATTTGCCCTGGGGTACATGTCTGTGAATCATCAAGCTTACACATTTCACCGCATTTGCCATAGCACATACCCTCCCCCATGTCCATATCCCTACCCCCCCACCTCCCAGCAACCCTTAGTTTGTTTCATGAGTTTAGGAGTCTCTTACGGTTTGTCTCCTTCCCCATCCCATCTTGTTTCATTTCTCTTCCCCACCCCCCCATAACCCCCTGCCCTGGCTCTCAAATTCGTCATATCAGAGCGATCATGTGATAATTGTCTTTCTCTGACTGACTTATTTCGCTTAGCATAATACCCTCTAGTTCCATCCACGTTGCAAATGGCAAGATTTCGTTTCTCTTGATGGCTGCATAGTATTCCATTGTATATATATATACCACATCTTCTTTATCCATTCATCTGTTGCTGGACATCCAGGTTCTTTCCATAGTTTGGCTATTGTGGACATTGCTGCTATAAACATTCGGCTGCATGTGACCCTTCGGATCACTACATTTGTATCTTGAGGGTAAATACCCAGTAGTGCGATTGCTGGGTCGTAGGGTAGCTCTATCTTCAACATTTTAAGGAACCTCCA
>CM052799.1:31534317-31570227 GCA_028533885.1 Nasua narica | reverse complement strand
CCACACTGTCTTGATGATTACCGCTTTGTAATAGAGCTTGAAGTCTGGAATTGTGATGCCACCGACTTTGGTTTTCTTTTTCAACATTCCTCTGGCTATTCGTGGTCTTTTCTGGTTCCATGTAAATTTTAGGATTATTTGTTCCATTTCTTTGAAATAAATTGATGGTATTTTGATAGTGATTGCATTAAATGCATAGATTGCTTTAGGTAGCATGGACATTTTCACAATATTTGTTCTTCCAATCCAAGAGCATGGAACGTTTTTCCATTTCTTTGTGTCTTCCTTAATTTCTTTCATGAGCACTTTGTAGTCTTCTGAGTACAGATTCTTTGCCTCTTTGGTTAGGTTTATTCCTAGGTATCTTATGGTTTTGCGTGCAATTGTAAATGGAATCAACTCCTTAATTTCTCTTTCTTCTGTTTTGCTGTTGGTGTATAGGAATGCAACTGATTTCTGTGCATTAATTTTATATCCTGACACATGATTGAATTCCTGTATGAGTTCTAGCGGTCTTGGTGTGGAGTCTTTTGGGTTTTCCACATAAAGTATCATATCATCTGCAAAGAGTGAGAGTTTGACTTCTTCTTTGCCAATTTGGATGCCTTAACACATGTATTTAAAGAAAACTATCATATTAAAAAAATACTGAATATCTGCTCTAAGGAGGCGATTAGTAAAATGTAACAGTTTCAAAAATGAAAAATTTTGTTTACCTTTATCTTACTTTTTATACATCAAGTATTGGTGACATTTTTGTTTTCTAATGGGTTTTCATTTAGGTGTTTTAAAATAAATTAAACAGATAATTTTTCTCTTGAAAGTTAACAAGGCTAAAACTAACCTGTTTTAGTAAGGTATACGTTGAAGACAATGTTGTTTTCCTTTCACAAACTGCACTCATCTTGTTACCTAGGAATATGTAAACAAGTATCTCTATCTCTGTTGTTTTTAATTTAGTGAAATGTTTAGAGTGAAAGAAGAAAGCAGCAGCATTACTTCCTTGAAAGATGAATTTACTCAAAGAATTGCAGAAGCAGAAAAGAAAGTTCAGCTAGCCTGCAAAGAGAGAGATGCTGCTAAAAAGGTAATGAAAGTTAAAAATAATATTAATTAAATTCTAGACAGACATGAATTTTTGGGGGATGCAATCTTAATATTTTAGTATGGAAAAAAGAGATTAAAGAATACCATATAATAGGGCCCCTGGGTGGCGCAGTTGGTTGGGCGACTGCCTTCAGCTCAGGTCATGATCCCGGAGTCCCGGGATCGGGTCCCACATCGGGCTCCCGGCTCCATGGGGAGTCCGCTTCTCACTCTGACCTGCTCTCTCTCACTCTCTCTCTTCCCTTATAAATAAATAAATAAAAAATCTTAAAAAAAAAAAAAAAAGAATACCATATAATATATTAACACTTAAATTGTAGATTTTTTAATATCTTTAGACTTGCAGGTTTTTGATACTTTAAAAGAATCTAAGCCAGTATATTTATAATTTATAAGTCCTTCCAAGATACATAGCTAGGATCATTAGAATAATTTTTGTAAATGATAATTTCATTAAAATAAATAACAAATCTAAAGGCACTGTGTAAAGTAAAAAATATATATCATTACTCTCATTTGTTACTGCCTAACCACTTCAAACAAATTATATGTACTTCTTCAAGTCAGAATAATTTTATAATAAAAAAATTGTAAGGGTTAGTAACTCTTGTGAGGCATAATATTGATTTATCCTAAAATCCTACAGTAAAATCCTACAGTATTACTTCTCAGCACTATTCACATTTTGAGCTGGTAATTTCATGTCATATGGGACTTTTCTGTGCATGATAGGGTGTTTATCAGCATCTAGGCCTCTACCTACAAGACACCAGTGTCACCCTCACCTCCCCATCTCCCAGTGCACATCCATCAACCCCTTCCCTGAGTTAAGATAATTGAAAATGTTGGCAGACTTTGCCAGATGTCCTCTTGAGAGCATAGTCTCTCCTGGTTGGGAACCGTTGTTCTAATTCTTAAAATTTGTAGCCGTTGGCTATTTCAGAAACTGCTAACCAGCTAAGGTTAGTAATTATTTCTTCTATCTCAACTATTGGTAATAACGTTTCTCATCATTTGCCTTTCTCAGGTAAGTTGGCTTTCCTTCTTGACTAGTGTTAATATTTATATTTTTTCTTTGTATACTCTTATAGAAGAGACATAAGTCATAGACTTCCATCTGTTTAGGTTGCTTTAATTAGCTAGCTCATGTCAGATACTGACAATAACCTGAGACTACCTAACCCACTTACCTCTACTTGTCCCTACTGTATTCCATCTGGACCAATCTAATTGAAAAATTAGATTTTAGGTAATGCTTGTTTTCTATAATGCACTTTGAATTGTTAGATCTAAAATAGATCCAAACCATTGACTATAGGAGGGAAAGGCTTGGGCCTCAAGTTTTAACACGTTTTTTGTGTACTGCTACGTATGAACCCCCCTACTTAGGATCTGTAGGAAATTCAAGGTGAATTGAAGTACCTTAAGTGAAGAGTTTGCTTTTCTAATGATGGGAAACAGATAATGTCAACAGCTATGGAGTACTAGGCAGAATGAAATAAATTACAGATAAAGACAAATAAGCAGTTTGGAATGATATCACAGAGGATGAATTCTGACCAGGGGAATTGAGGAAAGTTCATGGAAGGCAGGATAGTCTTATTGATGAATGAATCAAATTTTGACAGATGAAAAATGCACAGCAGTGTTGTGGATGGTTCAGAGCATGGGCTTTGTGGACTCATAAACCTGGTTTCAAGTTAAACTCTACCACTTAATAGCTCTCTGACCTTCAAACTTTATTCAGTCTTGTGGTGTCTTAGTTTTCTTATTTGTGTAGTTGAATAAAGTACCTCCTTCATAGGATTGTTGTGAGGATAAAATGATAACAGATACAAAACATGGTTTAAGTACCTAATGCTAGTTTTTAGCTGTTTTTTGGTTTCAGATCATCACTTAAAACCTAATTTTAAATCCTGGAACACTTTTCACATCTCCATTTGGGTTTTAAGAGATAAACTGTCTTGACATGTTTGTGCTAAATCTCTGCTTTATTAAAGTAGATTGAACCTTACATGATTATGTTTTCCTTCATTTCACAATGCACTAGCAAGTGCAAATTTTAGATGAGTAAAAGAAATACAGTGAAAAATGGAGACATATGTTGTTCCGAATATGATGCCTAATCTGATAATATGTGTATAGAGATATTCAAGAAAAGTTTTGAAAGTTAACGTATTCTCATTTGCATTTCCATATTAAAACCTGTTTATAACTCAATTCAGGTTTTCTATGTTGTTTTTCAAACTGTTTACTTAATTAACTGAGGTAATAAACTCAGTTTAATAGAATAAAACTTAGAGATCTTTATCAAGAATTTCATTATTGATGACTTCTTTGAATATGGAAAAAAATTGAGAAACATGCCTAGAATGAAATTCTTTATGGTATTCACATTCCTTTTTTTTAATTAGGAAATTAAAAGTATAAAGGAAGAACTTGCTACTAGATTAAATAGTAGTGAGACTGCAGACCTTTTGAAAGAGAAAGATGAGCAGATACGAGGATTAATGGAAGAAGGTACGTAAAGTATTTAGTTAACTATGAAAAATACCGTAACAATAAAGATGCTTGCCACATGATTAGCTGCTACTTCCCAGTGAAAAATAATTGGAAGCAAGAAATATTTGTGCTTAAACCTCAGAAATGGCAGGTGAGAATTTATGGAAGAATAGGGAGCACTATGAATAGAGGCAGAGATGCGTGTATGTAGCCTTTTGTTTCTAGGGAGGTAAAAAATAATAATAACTTGCTGAAAAATAGATGTTTGTTCTTTCATAAAGCTTTTAACAGGTTTTAGAGCCTGTCATATAATCCAAGATATTTGAAGGTTATAATCCTAGAATTTATATAGTATCTGAATCTCTAACCTGGGTACTGCATGGTATCATCATATTGTTTGGTTGTTTGATAGTGAACTTTTCATTATATTCTTGTTTTAATTTTTCTGTTATTTAGCACTCTACAAAAAGACTTAAAATTAGCAAGGTTATAGAAATTAATTATCTTTCATGAGACAAATTATTATAAATAGGCACTGGATTAATTTATGTATTATAGGAAAGAAGATAGTTTTGGAAAAGGTGATAAAATGAATATTTTTTCCTCTTAATTAAGGTTTTTCTAGTTCTGAGAATAACTCTTGCTACTTGCAGAAATTTTTGAAGTTTTAGAAAGCATAGGAAGAAAAAGATCATAATCTGGTTTTATAAGGAACTATCAGTTTCTTATTCTTTTTTTAAATTGTAATACATTGTTAAGAAAAATTAAGGTCATATATTTAATTTGTAATCTTTTACTTTCATAATTCTTTTACATTTTCCTGTGCTATTAAATGCTTTGCTAGCATTATTAATGGCTGTATTAAAGTCCATTATATGTATATACCATAATTTATTTTACTCTTTTCCTAATATACATTTATTTCTAAAATGTTAATATTATAAATGGTGGGATAAACATTTCAAATCATTGAACTGAAGAGTATTTCCAGAGTAAGTGCTTGAAAAGAATTGGAAGCAATCAGTGTATTTGAAAAAGTTAGTCTTACCCAATTTTTGGTTTTCATTTATTTGGCTAATATTTAACAGTTAATGTGATATGTTTGATACAGTAATACATACAAAACACTCCCTGTCTTTTAGGAATTTACAATTTGGTGAGAGGGAAATATAAGTACACAGATAATTATAAAGCACAGTCTAAGCACTGCAGTAGAGGAATGAAGGGAAAATTGATAAAACACATTATCCAAGACATGCTGAGGTCATGAGCTGCCTGTGTTACAATACTAGAAACTGAGGAGAAGGCTGTGTGCATGATTTCATAATTTTAAAAAAATATTTAAAGTATTTATATCAAGTGTCACTGTTTTGGTATTTATTAATTAGGTAAGAGGTGGGTGATGTTCTCTTTTGCTTAATGAACTTCGTTATACTGAAAATAGAATGATTTCATATGGGATTTTTTACTTATTGCTTCCGTATGCCTCAGAAGTATTTTTTTTTTAAGATTTTATTGATTTATTTGAGAGAGAGTACACACAAGTTGGGGGTTAGGAGGAGCAGAAGGAGAGAGGAGCAGATTCCCTGCTGAATGGGGAGCCCCATGTGGAGCTCCATCCCAGAACCCTGAGATCATGACCCGAGCCGAAGGCAGATGCTTAACTGACTGAGCCACCCAAGCGTCTCTCCCCCAGAAATATTTTTACATTCACAACTGAAAATCTGAAAGTACACAGCAATGAATAGCTAATTACTTTATTACCTTGCTTCATTGATTAACACCTACGCACACCTGCTTCATATCTTTCTGCATGCACGTGCACTTTCCTTTTGCCAAATCATTTGAATGTAGGTGACAGATACAACATTCCACCCCTAAATTTTTTTCCAGCTTTATTGAGGTATAATTGAGTAATAAGAATTTTATATATTTTTTGACACACATATACATTGTGAAATGATTACCACAATCAAACTAATTGATTTATCAGTCACCTCATATAGTTATCATCTTTTTATGTGATGAGAACACCTAAGATCAATCCTCTTAGCAAATTTCAAGTATATAACATAATATTATTAACTTTAGTCACCATTCTGTACGTTAGATCTGCAGAACTTATTCACCTGCATAACTGAAACTTAGTACCCTTTGACCACTATCTCCACATTTCCCCATCCCTGGTAACCAGCATTCTACTCTCTGCTTTTATGAGTTCAACTTTTTTATATTCCACATATAGAATGCTACTAGTAGTAGTAGCATTCTACTCTCTGCTGTTATGAGTTCAACTTTTTTATATTCCAAATATAAGTAAGATCATGCACTACCTGAATCTGGCTTATTTCAGCCTCCATTTTCATCCATATTATCACAAATGGCTGGGTTTTCTTCTTTTTTATTACTATTAAATAATGAAATAGTAATTACTTTATATACACATATGCTGCTTTTTTCTTTTTTAGAATATTTAATGAACTGGGAAAATACAATTTTAGATAGCAAAAACAAGTTTACATATTTGTATATACAGTATAATTTTGTATTAAGTATAATTACATACAATGTTGTATTAGTTTCAGGTGTACAACATAGCGATTCAACAATTCTGTACATTACTCAGTGCTCACTATAAATACAGTCACCATCTGTCACTATATAACATTACCACAGTATTATTGACTATATTCACTATTCTCTAATTTTTATTTCTCTGACTTATTTATTTTATAACCAGAAGTTTGTACCTCTTAATTCCTTTCACCTATTTCAGTCCTCTACCCCCACTTCCCTTTTAGCAACCACCATTTTTTCCCTCTTGAGTGCTTTCTGTTTGCTTGTTTTTTGTTTTGTTTTATGTTTTAGATTCCGCATGTAAGTGAATCATGTGGTATGATCCTTTTAACATATTGTTGAATTCGGTTTGCTAATATTTTGTTGAGGATTTTTACATCTATGTCCATCAGGGATATTGGCCTATAGTTTAGCTTTCTGTGTGTGCCTTTGGTTTTGGTATCAGGATAATGCTGGCCTCATAGAGTAAATTTGAAGAAAAGGTGTTAATTCTTCTTTAAATGGCAGAATTCACCTGTGAAGATCTCCTGGTCTTTTGAGAGGAATCTTCTGACTACCAATTCAATTTTGTTACTAGCAATTGGTGTTTTCAAATTTTCTTGTTCTTTCTGATTAAGTTTTGGGAGACTTTATGTTTCTAGGAATTTCATTTTTTTTCTAAGTTGTCCAGTTTTTTGGCATATGTAATCTTCATAGCATTCTTTTATAATTCTTTGTATTTCTGTGCACCACATTTTCTTTATCTATCTATCCACTGATGGACACTTCGGTTTTTTCCATAACTTGGCTATTGTGAATAATGCTGCAGAGTGCATGTATCTCTGAGATACTGATTTTATTTCCTTTGGATATAAACCTAGAAGTGGGATTGTTGCATCATATAGTAGTTCTATTTTAATTTTTTGAGTAATTCCAAGTTGTTTTCCATAGTGTCTGTACCAATTTATATTCTTGCCAGTAGTATATCAACGCTCCTTTTTCTCCACATCCTTGCCAATTCTCACCATTTTTCTTGTTGATAATAGGTATCCTAATAGGAGTTGGTGATATTTCATTATAGTTTTGACTTGCATTTCTCTGATGATTAGTGACATTGAGCACCTTTTCGTATACCTGTTGGCCATTCACATGTCGTCTTTTGAGAAAAGTCTATTCATGTTTTTTGCCCATTTCTTAATTGGCTTGTTTGTTTTTAGCTGTTGAGTTGTATGAGTTCTTTGTATATTTTGGATATTAATCCGATACTAGAAGTATGGCTTGCATATTTTCCTCCATACTGCAGATTATCTCTTTAGTCTGATGATTGTTTCCTTTGCTGTGCAGTATTTTTTTAGTTTGATGCAATCCCAGTTGTCTATTTTTGCTTTTGTAAAAGCTTGTGCTTTTGGAATCATACCCAAAAAAATCTTTGCCAAGACCAGTGCCAGAAAGTTTTTTCCCTATGTTTTCTCCTAGTAATTTTACAGTTTCAGGTATGTTAAGTCTTTAATCTATTTTGAGTTGACTTTTGTATTTGGTGTGTGATAGGATCTAGTTTCATTCTGCATATGATTATCCAGTTTTCCCAATACTATTTATTGATGAGACTGTCCTTTCCCCATTATGTGTTCTTGGCATTTTTTTTTTTTTTAAGATTTTATTTACTTATTTGACAGAAAGAGAGAGAGATCACAAGTAGGCAGAGAGGCAGGCAGAGAGAGAAGGGGAAGCAGGCTCTCTGCTGAGCAGAGAGCCCGATGCGGGGCTTGATCCCTGGACCCTGAGATCATGACCTGAGCCGAAGACAGAGGCTTTAACCCACTGAGCCACCCACGCATCCCTGTTCTTGGCATTTTTGTTGAAGATTAGTTGGCTGTAAATTTTGTGTGGATTTTCTAGACTCTCTATTTTGTTCCACTGGTCTATATGTTTTTATGCCAATACCATACTGTTTGGATCACTGTAGCTTTATAACGTGTTTTAAAATTAGAAAATGTGATGCTTTCAGTTTGTTCTTGCTAAGGATTGCTTTGGCTGTTTGAAGTCTTCTGTGGTTCTCCATGAATTTTAGGGTTTTTAAAAATTTTTGTGAAATATGTCATTGGAATTTTGATAGATACTGCAGTGTATCTGTAGTCCACTCCTAAATTCATGAGTCTCCATCTCCCAGTAGCAAGTACATTTTGCTTCATAAGCACATCATAATCATACCTAAGAAAATCATTATTAACTCAGAAGTGTACTCTGGCATTTATTTCATTATTATCTCTGTGGCTTCTAAAAATGACTTTTATACGTGGTCATTTGTCCTTCCCCGAGATCTAGACAAAAAGTTTGTATATTGATTTGACCATGATGTCCTTTTAGTCTTCCACCAATTAGGATGGCTCTCTCTTAATGACGGTGAGGCTTTGTAGAGTCCAGGCCAGTTGTCCTACATATTCCCCATGTTCATGAGTTTATCCCTTTCTTCATGATTAGATTCAGATAAAATTTCTAGTAAGAAATATCATTGCTGATACTGTGTACCCACTGCTCCATTACATTAGTAGATGCGTAATATATCACAATTGGTGATGGCAAAACTTAAGGTTGTGACAGCCAGATTTCTCCATCGTAAAAGCAGTTTTCTCTTCATAAGCCATAAGTAATATGTGGGAATGATTTTTTAAGGTATAAATATCCTATTATGTACCATCCTTCCACCTAGTAATTTTAGCATTCATTGATGGTTCTTGTCCAAATCAGTTTAACATTTGTGGTTATAATTCTGTGATTTTAAAAATATTCTGTCATTAAAAAAAAAATTCTATCATTTTTATGTCACTGGTTAGATAAACATTCTATCCAGATTCTTAAGGAATCATTGTTTAAATTTATTTATTTTTTTGCCATTGCCAGGAGAAAAACTTTCAAAACAGCAGCTGCATAATTCGAACATTATTAAGAAATTAAGAGCTAAAGACAAAGAAAATGAAAATATTATTGCAAAGCTGAACAAAAAAGTTAAAGACCTAGAAGAAGATTTGCAACATTTAAAACAGGTGAATGTTAACCATTCTCTAAATATATATATTGTTATTACAATTGGTCATGGTTTATAAGACATTTAGAATAATTTATCAGGGTATACCCTGTGGGAAGAATTTGTCAAGCAATTTAATAAATGAGTGTTAACATTTTTCTTCATTAATGTGACTCTTAAGATTCCTGAAATATAATTATTTACCATTGTGTTATTTATTGAAAAATACTTCTATCTGTTTTTATAATACAGGTCCTTGATGGCAAAGAAGAAGTTGAGAAACAACATAGAGAAAACATTAAAAAACTAAATTCTGTGGTGGAACGCCAAGAGAAGGATCTTGGCCGACTTCAGGTAGACATGGATGAACTTGAGGAAAAGAACCGAAGCGTTCAGGCTGCTTTGGATAGTGCATACAAGTAAGAAAATGAACAAATATGCAACCCATTTAAAATTATTAGAACTGGATATTGAAAAAATATTTTCTCTGTTATCTAATCGCTAACAATATTTATAAACTTAGCTATATATGAACTTGTAACTGGTCAAAGCAAGTTTAAAAAAGAGTCGTTACCGTAGTCAGTGTTTATTATGTGGTGAACCCTCCCTGACTGTGTAACTCTTAGGGAAATCTACATGCAAACTTTACTAACATGACCGTGTAATTAACTATTTTAAATAGAAATTATCAATCTAATTTTTTAAGAGAACTTACTGATCTCCACAAAGCCAATGCTGCAAAGGATAGTGAAGCGCAGGAAGCTGCTCTAAGTCATGAAATGAAAGCTAAAGAAGAACTTTCTGCAGCACTAGAGAAGGCCCAAGAAGAAGCCCGTCAGCAGCAGGAAACATTAGCAATTCAAGTAAGCAATAGATAATGAGTTACATTAGTCTTTAAAAACTTTGTGCTATTTCAAAATAAAGAGTACATTAGTTATTTGAATCAAACTTTATGTATTGGTACATGTGTTAATTTTCCTTTCTAATCTTATTGGACACTTTTCTAAGATTACTTGATTGTGCCAATCTAATTGTGTGGTTTTGAACTGTTAAAGTGTTCAAAGTGTTAAAGTGTTTGAACTGTTAAAGTGATGCTTACATTGTACTAGTATTGCTTATTTTTTGTGACTTTAAGACTTATTTAAGAATATTATGAAAGGCAAAAACCACATTACTGCACATATACAGATAAATACTAAACGTTGCTTATAATTTTAGGAGAATCCATGTAAGTCCTGAGCTTATTCATAACATCTGTGGGAGTCCATGTAGTTCAGATAGAGGAGGAAAACTAAAATTTGTCAGGCTTTTTCTTATAAAATCATCAATTGACAGATACTTGAGGTTGTTTTCACTTTTTGATTATTATGATTAATGGCACTATAAACATTCATTTACAAGTTTTTGTGTGAACATTTATTTTAAGTTCTTTTGGACATATACTCTCGGGTCAGTATGGTAACCCTATATATAATTTTTTGAGGACCTGCCAAACTTTCCCATAGCAGTTGCACCATTTTACATTCCCATCAGCAATATATGACAGTCTACGTCTTGCCAGTATTTGTTAGTGTTTTTTTTTTTCATTATAGCCCTTTTAGTGGGTGTGAAATGGTATTTGATTGTGGTGTGCTTGTTTACATTTCCTTCATGACTAATGATGTTGAGCATCTTTTTATGTGCTTACTGACCATATGTATCTTTTTTTTTTTTTAAAGATTTTATTTAGGGACGCTTGGGTGGCTTAGTGGGTTAAAGCCGCTCCCTTCGGCTCAGGTCATGATCTCGGGGTCCTGGGATCGAGCCCCGCATCAGGCTCTCTGCTCAGTGGGGAGCCTGCTTCTCCCTCTCTCTCTGCCTGCTTCTCTGCCTACTTTGATCTCTCTCCTCTGTCAAATAAATAAATAAAATCTTTAAAAAAATTTTTTTTAATTTATTTGACAGAGGAGAGAGAGATCACAAGTAGGCAGAAAGGCAGGCAGAGAGAGAGGGAAGGAAGGCTCCCTGCCAATGCGAAGCTCAATCCCAGGACCCTGAGATCATGACCTGAGCTGAACACAGAGGCTTTAACCCACTGAGCCACCCAGGCGCCCCCCCCCGCTTTTTTTTTTAAGATTTTTTTATTTCAGGGGGTGTGGAGGGAGATGGGGAGAGAAAATCTCCAGTAGACTTCTCTCTGAGTAGGTAACCCAGTGCGGGTCTCGACCCCACGACTCTGAGATCATGCCCTGAGCAGAAATGAAGAGTTGGACACTTAACTGACTGAGCTACCCAGGCGCCCCTGGCCGTATTATTGCATCTTCTTTGGAGAAATTTATTTGAATACTCATATCCTTTGTCCATTTTTAAATCGGGCTTTTTAAAAGTTGTTTAGTTGTGAGAGTTCTTTATGTATTCTGCACATTAGATTCCCATCAGATGTAGGATTTGCACATATTTTTTCTCATTTTTTAGATTGTCTTTCATTTTCTTGATAATGTCCTTTGATGTTTGAATTAAAAAATTCTGATGACGTCCAACTTATCTATTTTTTCTTTTGCTGCCTGTGCTTTGGGTGTAATAGTTAAGATCCCATTGCTTAATTTAAGGTCTGGCAGGTTTTCACCTATTTCCTTCTAAGAATTTTATAGTCTTAACTCTCACATTTAGGTTTTCTGCACATAGATATCCAGCTGTCCCAGTACCATTTGTTGAAGAGATCTTTCCTCATTGACCCCAGTGCAGTTTTGATTTAATTTTATACAAATATGTAAAATGTTTACGTGATTCCAAAGTGAGAGCTATATAACAATATATTAAGACAACATTTGCTTCCAACTTAGCTCACCCATCCCCTTTCTTTGCCTATAAGTAACCATTTTGTTAGAGTTTGGTTTATGTGTTTCTATTTGTAAATGCAAGAAAGTATATAAATCTATACACTTATATACCTCTGCACATATATACATAGATACATTTATACCCATATTTATTTGTATCTTCCTCATGGTTCTTACATAAAATATAATTTAATATTTATACCAACTTATAGTTTACTTTCTTTCAGTATTCTGGTGATCATTCATTCCATAATAGAACTTAGAACTTTTCACAGAATTTCTTTTTGTAGTTTTGTAATACTTCACTATTACTATTTATTCCATTGTTAATATTGTTATTATACCATTGTTAATTCAGTCATTTCCTACTTATGGATATTTGGGTTGTTTCCAGTTTTTTGTTATTATAAATCACATCAATATACCCTTTGTGTTTCTGACCACTGGGTTGGATAAAATCATCACTTTTTAGGGTCACCTGGGTGGCTCAGTGGGTTAAGCATCTGACTCTTGGGTTTGGCTCAGGTCATGATCTCACATGGTCATGGGATCAAGCCCTATATCAGGCTTTGGGCTCCGTGCAGAGTGTCCTTGGGATTCTCTCTCCCTCTCCCTCTGCCACTCCCTGCTTCTGCGCATGCTCTTTCTCTTTCTCTCTCAAATAAAGTCTTTAAAAGAGAAAAATCATCACCTTTTATAAATAATGTCAGTTTGGAGTATTAACTTCTTGTCCTCATCTCTGTGTATATATTTTTAAATAATTGGTATCATATATTACAGTTTTCTCGTTTAAGATTATAAATTTTTACATATTCTTTACATCTGTCATAATTATTTTTAAAGATTTATTTATTTATTTATTTATTTTATGAGAAAGAGAGAGAGCGCGTGCATGCATGAGTGAGGGAGAGAGGGAGGGGCAGAGGGAGAGGGAGAGACATAGACCCACTGTTGAGTGTGGAGCCTGATAGGGGCCTGATCTCAGGACCCTAAGATCACAACCCGGAGCTGAAATCAAGAGTCAGATGTTCAACTGACTGAGCCATCCAGGTGCCTCACATTCATTATAATTTTTAATGAGAATATTCATGTTGTATCAAAATTTGCAAAAATAGATTACTGTTGATGGATATTTAGAATATTTCCTGTTTTGTCTGTTTTTGCTAGTCTAGCTAACAGTGTTAGGTGAATATCTTTCTGTATTTAGATCTGCTTCTGTTGAGTAAATTCTCAAAACTAAGATGACCAGGTGAAAGAAGGTGAAAAGTTTTATGATTTTTTAAACATGTTGCCATAATGTTTCACAAAAAAATTATAGCACTTTACATTTGCAGCTGTGTATGAGTATAGCAGCTAGCTTTTATAGCTATCACTATCTGCCTTACATTGCAAACATTTATAACATTGTCTCTCCTCCTATATTGTATGGCAATGGCTGTACCTGTGTATATGCCCTTTTTTTTGGCCTAACAATGCTAACAGTGCTTTTCTAAGTATGTATTTATCGAATATACATACAGTTTACAATTGCTTGATGAACGGGTTATGTCATAATCATATGTAAGAGCTCATTGGATAGTTTAAGTATTATACATGAACAGTGAGCGCAACACAGTATGTAGTCAGGAAGTTGTAAGTAATGTTTTTTGTTTTTTGTTTTTTTTATAGGTCTGTTTTACTGACCATAGATGCCCAGCATTGACCATGTTTCTTTTAAAGATTTTATTTATTTTTTTGACAGAGAGAAAGAGATCACAAGCAGGCAGAGGGAGAGGGGGAAGCAGGCTCCCTGCTGAGCAGAGAGCCCAACGCGGGGCTCGATCCCAGGACCCTGAGATCATGACCTGAGCCAGAGGCAGAGGCTTAACCCACTGAGCCATCCAGGTGCCCCAGTAATGTTTTGATATTGTTTATGATAGTGTATTGGTTCTCTTCATACAGGTTGGAGACCTGAGACTGGCACTGCAACGTGCAGAGCAAGCAGCTGCTAGAAAAGAGGATTATTTACGCCATGAGATCAGTGAACTCCAGCAGGTACTGTCACAGTTTTCCTAGACACAAATCCAAGATGTGTTTTCCTAGAAATAAAAAAATCATTCAGTGGAGATTAATGTTTATGGGATTGAGAGGATTATTACCATACTTTATCATTTGTTGTATTTTTGTAGCTTATATGAATAAAATCAGAGTAGACATCTTAAAAATGAAAAGCCTTAATTTTGTTTTATAGAAAATAATTTTATGATAGATTTATTTTGTGTAAGTATTGTTTTTTCATTTGTTATAGCTAGTTTATTAATCAGTCTTTGATTACTGTGGGGCAGATAATCAGTGCCAGTTTTTATACCAATATTCTATTAATTTTCAGTCAGTGAACATGCATGGAAAAAGGGAGAGAAAATGCAACTCAGACTGATCATTCTGTTTTTGTAAATACTTAGAAATATTTGGATGATGAGGCAACTGCTGGGAGGTTTGGATGATAGTCTTTTTTACCTTAAGGTAATCAAAAGCTGTCTTTATATTAGAAAAGCTTTGTAAAGAAGGATTTATTTAGATAATGTTATGCATTCTAACTCTATGTTAAGGATTGAATTATTAGAAAATAATGTAATTAAAAAACAAATAATTTTATCTTGGTGTAATAGTATTTTCCAAAAATCTTTCATAAAGTTTGTGTGCTAGTATTTTTAGAGTTTTCATTGCTGTAGGTGGTAATGACTTAAGAATTTCATGATTCAGAGACTCCAGGAAGCAGAGAATCGAAACCAAGAGCTGAGTCAAAGTGTTTCATCAACAACAAGACCGTTGCTTCGACAGATAGAAAATTTGCAAGCAACTCTAGGGTCCCAGACGTCATCATGGGAGAAGTTAGAGAAGAATCTTTCCGATAGACTTGGTAAGTGCTTTAGTTCTTAAGCTTAATGCAGAAGCCCTTTCCTTTTGCTTATGGAATTAGAATAATGGTATGAAATTGAAATCCACTTGATTTGATAGTTATACTTTATGCCTAACTTATAGAATTTTACTTCTCCTTTTTTACTTTGATTTTCTAATATCCTAATTGACACTTTCAAACCATTTGTTTTCCTTTTACACAGTGTTTCAGATACTGTCCCATATACTTCCGTGTCATCCTTTCATATTTACAGACCACTGCACTCTTTTTTTTCCTTGTCTTTTGCTACATCTGACCTCTTTCCAGCTTGTCTGCAATATAATGTAGGAGATAGAGATCAGATATGATTCTAGTCCTTGGTAGAATTCCAGGAGCAGAGATAGGTCTAAGGAGGATCCCGATCGAACTCTACCAGACAGATTTTGTGGAGTCTTTTTTTTTTTTTTTTTGTAAGATTTATTTATTTATTTGGCAGAGAGAGACAGCGAGAGGGGGAACACAAGCAGGGAGAGGGTGGGAGAAGCAGACTTCCCACCAAGCAGGGAGCCCATTGCGAGGCTTGATCCCAGGACCCTGGGATCATGACCTGAGCCGAAGGCAGACACCTAACGACTGAGCCACCCAGGTGCCCGATTTTCTAGAGTCTTAAGTGTCTTCTTTATAGAAATGCCTCAGGTTGTCCTTATGTGCTGTTATTAAGAAAATAATTATTCCAGGATGTTTATGTAAGCACAGTAAGTAACACATGCATATATGTGTGTGTAGACACACACACACACACACACACATTAAATATCCCAGAAGCTGACTAATTCTTGAAAAAACATGTAAAAATTCTATGCCTAAAACTAACTGTAACTTGAGAGAGACCATGGTAGAGTGATAAAAGCAGGTCTGAATGGGTGTCCCTGTAAATCATGAGGGGTAGACTAGATTAGTGGTTTTCAAACAGTATTCAGTGATCCCTTAGATGTCTTGGGACTAGCTGTCATGGTGAGAGGGCAGCTCTATAATTAAGGTGCTTGATATATCCCTCCATGCTGCTTTAATGAAACTAGTGACTTCTTTTCAGTCTTTTTTTATTTTTCGATTACCATGTGAGATTATGTCTGGAAAAAGATTGATCTCCTTAAAAAAATCACTGAACTATATGAACCTTTATATATTGTTTATAGGTATAAATTTTAGATTTGTCATTTCTTATTAAGACGCATTTGCTATGAAAATCAGACATCTGAAAATGACACCTTCTGAAATGAATATTTTTTAGCAGTAAATGAAAACTAGAAGCTGTTATTCTTGTGGTTTTTAAACTGGACTCTATATCCTCTCAGGGATATGTGATACTGGGCTGGAATATAAGCAAAGCCAAAGGCATGGGACACAAATACCAAATACTGCTTTTTTTAAAAAAAGATTTTATTTATTCATTTCACAGAGATACAGTGAGATAATTATAGATTTACATGCAGTTATAAGAAATAATACAGGTGGTTCCTTGCATGCTTTACCCAATATCCCCACATGTTAACACTGCAAAATCATAGTATAATATCACAACCAGGGTATTGACACTGATACAATGTACTGGTTTTATTCAGATTTCCCCCAGTTTTACTGGTACTTATTTGTGTGTGTGTGTGTGTGTGTGTGTGTGTGTGTATTAAGTTCTGCACAATTTTATCATTTGTGTAGGTTCATGTACCCACTCAAGATGTTTAACGGTTCCAAAACCACAAAGATCCTTTATGTTGTCCTTCTATTTTTTTTAATTTTTTAAAAATTTTTTAAAAAAAGATTTTATTTACTTATTTGACAGAGAGAGAGAGATCACAAGTAGGCAGAGAGGCAGGCAGAGAGAGGGGTGGAAGTAGGCCCCTGCAGAGCAGAGAGCCCAACATGGGGCTCGATCCCAGGATCCTGAGATCATGACCTGAGCCGAAGGCAGAGGCTCAACCCACCGAGCCACCCAGGCGCCCCATATGTTATCCTTTTAGAACATCACTTTCTCACTTTCGTGGCCCTCCTTTTGTGTCCCAAATTTTGGCAACCACTAATCTGTCCTCCAACTAAAATTATGGAATTTCAAAATGTTATATAAATAGAAGCATATACTGTATGACAATTTGGGATTCACTTTTTCTCTCTCTCTCTATCTCTCTCTCTCAGTATAATTCCCTGGAGATTCATCTAAGTTACTGTGCTTATCAGTGATTTAGTCTTTTCACTGCTGAGTGTGTTTCTATGATATGTGCATACCACATTTTCTTTAACCATTTACCTGATGAATGATATCTGAGCTCACTCTAGATTTTTTCCATACAGATAAAGCTACTGTGAACATTTTTGTACAGGTTTTAGTGTGAACGTGTTTTTTATTTCTCTGCCTATATGCCTAAGTGTGCAGTTCCTGGGTTGTATGAGTAGTTGTATGTTTTTTAGGAAAATGCGGAACTGTTTTTCCAAAATGGCAACAGATATGACAGTAACTAGTTTCTCCACATCCTTGCCAGCATTTTGTGTCGTCTGTTTTTGCATCTCGTCAATCAAAGATGAATGTAGTGATGTCTTACTGTGATTTTCATTTGTATTTCTCTGTTGACTCATGTTGCACATCATTTCATGTGCTTACTTTCTGTTTCTATGTCCTCTTCAGTGAAATACCTTTTCATGTCTTTTTTGTTTGAAGATTTTATTTATTTATTTGAGAGAGAGAGCCAGCGCACTCGCGCACTAGCAGGGAGGAGGGGCAAGGGAGGGGCGAAGCAGGCTCCCCGCTGAGTCGATAGGCTGAACTGGGACTTGATCCCAGGACCCCAAGATCATGACCAGAGCCAAAGGCAGATGCTTAACAAACTGAGCCACCCAAGTGCCCCACCTTCATGTCTTTTGCTCATTTTCTAATTGGATTGTCTTTATTTTCACTGGTGAGTTTTGAGACTTCTTTATATATTCTAGACACCGGATAATGTAGTTTGCATATTTTTCCTCCGGGTCTGTAGCTTATCTTTTAAATTTTTTTTTTTTTTTTAAAGATTTTATTTATTTATTTATTTATTAGGAAAGAGAGAGAGTGAGAGACAGCATGAGAGAAGGTCAGAGTGAGAAGCGGACTCCCCATGGAGCTGGGAGCCCGATGTGGGACTCGATCCCGGGACTCCGGGATCATGACCTGAGCCGAAGGCAGTCGCTCAACCAACTGCGCCACCCAGGGGCTCTGTAGCTTATCTTTTTATCCTGTTTCACAAAAGCAAAAGTTTAAAATTTTGAAGAAGTCCAGTTTATCACTTTTTCTTTTTATGGCTCTGCTTCAGTGTCAAACCTAACAACTCTTTGCCCGTCCCTAGATCCTGAATACTTCTCCTGTATTGTTTTTGTTTTCTTAGAGTTTTACATTTTTGTTTTACACTTAAGTTTATGATCCATTTGAGTTAATTGTCATATACGTTATAAATTTAGTTTGATTTTTTTTTTTGACTATGGATATCCAGTTGCTCCAGCAGCATTTGTCAATCCATTACTCTTTTAATATGTACCTCTACAGTCAAATTGAAATATTTTAGGAAGAAAATAATAAAGCATATACAAGTTAAGATTTGTTCTCTTGTCTGTGTAGGCAGTCCTGCCTTCGGCAATAAGCAGTTACAGAATCCAGTGTGGCTACTTGAATCATTAACCGTTTGAAGTCAGAATATACTTAGTATCTTGGCCTTTTGGGTATAAGTATATGTGATTTTTCTTTTTTATCCTACAATCAGGTGAATCCCAGACTTTGTTGGCAGCAGCAGTTGAAAGAGAACGTGCAGCTGCAGAAGAACTCCTTGCCAACAAAATTCAGATGTCCTCCATGGAGTCACAGAATTCTCTCTTAAGACAGGAGAACAGTAGATTTCAGGCCCAGTTAGAATCGGAGAAAAATAAGTTAAGAAAACTTGAGGATGAAAATAATAGGTGAGCATGTTTATTGAGTGTTATTCTTGGTAGTTTTGTGACATCTTAAAGCACTTAAAAAAAAGATGTAATGGTGTTTAAAGTCAGAGTCATTAATAATGGGATGTTACAGCAGGATGGTTTGGGGAGTCACTGACCTTTACATAGGCTCGTGAAATTGTACGGCATGTTCTGTTTGTATTTGCATCTTCCAAGGAAAGCATTCATCATTACTTTAATAGGCTTTTAAAAAGGAATCTGTAACTACAAAATAGTTTGGAGACTACTCATTGGGGTTATTTCTATATTTTTATATTTTACAAGGATCTTAGCAGTGTTCCAGTCTTTCTAAATAAATCTCTGGATTCTTTGGAACTAACAAGCTATAAAATCCATCTATCTGAAATTGTATTAAGGCTGTGATTAGTGTGGTTTTACTCCCTGGGTTCTTCCTTTGAAATTTTAGTTTAAAAAAATGGCCAAGCAAAAATGATTTATGAAGTAAAATACCTGAACCTATACAAATATTTTCATAGGACTCCTTAACAAGGTTTTGCAGAATCTGAACCTATTCCAGAATGGTGGTATTCAAATTCCTTTAAAAAGTCTCTTTTTAAATTAAATCCTAGCTCAGGGCAGCAATGTAATAAAATGCGCAAAAGTAGTAGCTTGGCTTCTGAGTGTAAAATCCCTTTCATCTGGAAAATACATTTGGAAACTCAAGCTGATAGTAGAAATGTCTATTAAAGAGTTAATAAAGTAGTGAGTTTTCAATAACATGTACTATCATCTTTGTAGGTACCAGGTTGAATTAGAAAATCTAAAAGATGAATACGTGAGAACACTTGAAGAGACAAGGAAGGAAAAGGTATTTACCGGTGTTCACTTGCCTATTCGGGTTTCCACTAGAGGATGATTGGGAATGGTAGCCAACTAATGAGATGCCGTGGTGAAGTGAGCAATGTGACTACTTCTGGAAGTTGGTCTTTAGTAGTAAAACAAATAGGAATATATGCTTTATGTTCTTGACTTTGGAATGGACTTAGAAGGATGATTTAGGACAGAAATTATCTAACTGTACCTCTCTCCATTAGACACTACTGAATAGTCAGTTAGAAATGGAGAAAATGAAAGTTGAACAGGAAAGGAAGAAAGCCATTTTCAACCAGGAAGCAATAAAAGAAAAGGTATTGAATTTTGGGTTTTGTTTTGTTTTTCATGTAACCAGTTAGTAGCTGTTGTGATTAATCATTGTTATGTAATTTTAGCTATAACTTATAAATATCCTTTCTTATGTCTAAAATCAATAGAGTGATGAATTCTAGTATTGTAATCTGTATCCTGTCAGGGTGGGTCCAAAGTAATTTGTTGTTTATCCAAGGAGATCTGTGATTTCTAGAATTTGAATGATAGACTCTGTTGCCCATTTTTAAATGAATTTTGTGGTCTTTCACTGAAACTAATGTACTTCATTTGGCCTCTAGGCACCTTGGGAATAAAACTGATTTATTTACTTTATTTCTGCTTAAGGAAGGTAATTTTTCTAAAGTGAGTTTCCTGTATTTGAAGGATTGGAGTATACTTGGTAGTTAGTTATATTAAAACTTCCTGTATGTACATGGAAATTACCTTTTGAATTTATTTGGAATTTTAAAGCTATATATTTAAAAATAAAATGGATAAGCCAGAAACTTGATGGTTTATAAAACTCATTAGTAATCTTATTCTAAAGAATTAGGTTTAATTGGTGATGGGTTATATAAAATATAATAATATAAAGAAGTTCATATACTTAGAACAGAAACATTCTCGTTCCATTAAAAATAAATTATGTTGAAATATAAATGGGTCCTGAGATGATTTGAGCAAGTCTGTCTACAATTTTAAATTACCATTGTGCCTTTAATAAGACTTCAAAAATCCTGTCTGTAACATTTATGAGGAAATGAGAATGAGTCTTTGTTGTCATTTGTCCTAGAAAAGTTTCTTAGTTTTTATTTACCATTTTAGTCTTTAATGTGACTGTTTTTTTCACTCCTTAAGGAAAGGAAGCCATTTTCTGTTTCTAGCACACCCACTATGTCACGTTCGAGTTCAATAAGTGGAGTTGATATGGCAGGGCTACAAACATCTTTTCTGTCTCAGGTGATGTTTTATTTCTTACATGTGCCTAGTTGTTAAACTCAATGACGATAAAGGAAATATGCAGGTAGCTTTTGACTGTCAGCCATGACCTTGCCATTCCATAGGCAATTCATCTGTATGTTCATGAAGGAGTGCTAATTGCACTGAGGAAATAGAGATGATTTTCTGCCTTCGAGAAACTCACAGACATTTTATTTTATTTTAAGATTATTTATTTATTTGACAGAGAGAGAGAGAGAGACAACGAGAGAGGTAACACAAGAAGGGGGAATGGGAGAGGGAGAAGCAGGTTTCTTGCTGAGCAGGGAGCCCGAAGCGGGATTTGATACCAGGAGCCTGGGATCTTGCCATAAGCCCAAGGCAGACACAATGACTGAGCCACCCAGTGCCCCAGTCATAGACATTTTAAAGCAAGAATTAGCAGAAGCATTTTGTTTGAACCTTATCATGGAACTCAGTTTATAATAACTGAATAACTGTATATGGTTTGCTTAATATAGGATGAGCCTCATGATCACTCATTTGGACCAATGTCTATATCAGCAAATGGAAACAATCTTTATGATGCTGTGAGAATGGGAGCTGGATCCAGCATTATTGAAAATCTACAGTCTCAGCTAAAACTCAGGGAAGGAGAGATTACTCATTTACAGGTATTAGAAAAATTAAATGTGCTACAGAAGTAAATGAAATTTTGGGGCCCAATAAGTAGCACCCTACATCTCCACCTCACTTCTGAGCAAATTGGGAAATAAAGTGAGATACGGCATGCGAAGCTGAATATATATCACATATATTAATGATAAAGACTAGTTGGAGAAAATAGCCAAAGATGAGAGCCAAATGAGCCTGCTAACTGACTGTCAGAATTAGGGTGACTTATCTACCCCATCACAGCAGATGCGGGCCTGGAGTCGACCTCCCTAACCTGCCAGCTAAGACTTTTAAGCATCTAGGAGCAGAGAACTCCTGGCAGGCACACTTCCCCAAACATTTAAAAAAAAGAGGAAGTTGCTGGTCTGAACAGTCATTTTATTCTCAGATTTACCACTTAGATAAGTCACCCCACCTTAGGAAGGAATGAAGGAGATAAGAGAGGTTAGAATTAGGACATCCTGCATGTGAAAGGAAGCATCATGAATAGGAAGGCAGCATCCTACCATCTTACCTTGCTTTTTAAAAAATTTAACGTGGTAAGATGTTAAAACATTTTACCTATTTTCATTGTTGTACTTGATATACTGAGAGGCAAATCTTTCCTTTTATTCTCATTATATAACTTTAGTTAGTTGAAATATTACTGTATTAAAAAACAACTCTTTGAATTGGAAAGTAAGATCAGAATAATCTTTATATGTGTTATGTTCATGTAGCCCAGTGTGCTGTACTTGAGGGCCCAGATTAACTTCTTGAGTGGTGCTGATAGATTCTATCAATATGACTCATGCAGCTGGGGCTGCATTAAAGTATATTTTTATTTCTCTGAATTTCTGTAGTAATTTAGAATGACTGAAATATATGCTGTTTCTCTAGGGAAAAATAGGGGCTCCGTATTTCAAACAGATGATTGGATTTTCTTTAGTTCTTTTTGTCCTATAAACAGTAACCTCTGAGGAGAGCAGAAAGTCTTGTTTTTGCCACCATTTCCTTAAGAAAGAATTAGTTTATGGCTGTATGTTGACATACTATTTCTCCAAAAATAATATTGGATATGTTTATATTAGTAGAAGTATTAAACAAGATATATTTTGATTTAAATTACTTTCTGGTAATGTTCCTCAGCTAGAAATTGGCAACCTAGAGAAAACACGCGCAATAATGGCTGAAGAGCTAGTTAAATTAACAAATCAAAATGATGAACTCGAAGAGAAAGTGAAAGAGATACCCAAACTTCGAACTCAGCTAAGAGTAAGTATTCTTCATTTAAGGATGAGTCCAAGGGGGCGCCTCGGTGGCTGAGTTGATTAGGTGGCAGACTCTTGATTTCAGCTCAGTTCATGATCTCAGGGCCATGGGAGTGAGCCCCTTGTTGGACTCCATGTCAGGCTCTGCATTCAGCAGGAAGTCTGTTTTAGGATTCTCTCTCTCCCTCTGCCTCTCCCCCTGCTCTCTTGCACGCAAACTCTCGCTCGCTCGCTCTCTCTCTCTCTCTCAAATGAATCAATCCATAAAAAAAAGAGGATGAGTCCGAGGTATTTTTATCCAGGTACATTAAATTTCATATTGTTAGTTACATAGAATGCACAAGTTTTCATGTGATTTCTTTGAAAATGGTATTAATATTTCAGTAAAGCAGTTTCAAGAACCTTCTTCTTGATTGTCACACTACACAAAATATTTTACATAATCATGTCTCATCCCCAGAATAAGAAAATAACTGGATCTTATTTGACCAAGGCTCATTTATAATGCTGCTCTTTTACATGATCTTATTAGTATTTTGTTCATTGATGTTATATGTTGATGTTATATGTATCATCACAATTTGCATATTTGGTATTAGGAATCACTGTTAAGCCATATATGAGAATATATTTTCTTTCAACATTTTTTACGGGGTAAATGCCAAGTAATACTTAAACCACAATGAACCAGAGAGAGTAAAATTTGATCACATGTGTTTAAATTAAAGGGAAAAAGACAGATTAAGCTTTATGTAGGGATAATTGTAGAGTAGTGGAGAGATATAAAATTGATAGCCCTCTGGCTTGGGTTTTTGTTTTTTTTTTAATTCCTTTACTTGCTATTTATTCCAGCAGATGGGAATATCGTTTTAATTTTTATGACATGACTAGGTACTTTTATTTAGATTGTAATGTGCTTACTGTTGATATAATATTAAAGATGTTTTATAGAGTATTTTAAAAATTATGAACACATGTTTTATAGGATTTGGATCAAAGATACAACACAATTCTGCAGATGTATGGAGAAAAAGCAGAAGAGGCAGAAGAACTTCGATTAGATCTTGAAGATGTAAAAAATATGTATAAGACTCAAATAGATGAGCTTTTAAGACAAAGGCTCAGTTAACTTCTGAAAATTACATTCCTATCAAACTGAATGTAAACATTTAATATCTAAATGTAGACTTCCAATAAATTCTTTTATAGAATTAGAAAGTGAAATTTACTGTAGAGTTCAAAAACTGAAAAAATTGTTTCATAGTATATAGTAATATTTGCAGTTAAATTATTTTGTGCAATATTTGAACTTTATTTTTGAAACTATTCTTTAAAGATTTATTTTTTAAAGCATCAGTGTTTTTTGTTTTTGTTTTTGTTTTGTCTTGAATATCACAGAGATTACTTTTCCTTTTCCTCTTACCAATATAGTTAGGGAAGGAAAGTAGTGTTCATATGTTGTATTGTAAATATATAATTAATTGTATCTGTAATTTATATGTGTTTGTATATATTGAGGACATTTAAAGAGTTATATTAACATATTGAAACTTTGAAATCTTTCACATTTCAATATCTAATTACTACTTCATGAAAATGGACATTAAGTGTTCTAGTAAAAAAAATTATTAAACCTGCAGTTACTAAATTTTGAACTAATTTTTTTCTTTTAAAGTAGAAGTCACATTTACACTGTCTGAAGCTTAAAGGGTGAATGATTTAAACTATAAAATTTTTGTGATCTGAGAATTTCTTTCACCCAGATTCTACAATTAAGTCTGTACAAATTTTGGTACCTCTCTGGTGAAAGCTGTAGCTATTCAGTTAGTTATATAGGCATGATTGGATAGTAGAAAAATTTTACTTACAATGATTTTGTGATGATATCAGTGACATTTGAGTGATTTTGAAGAGGTATTGTTTTACTACGCTACCCTATAAAATGAATCAAAAGTGATAAAATAATACCATGGTTTTCTCTTAAAAATTAATTGTTCATATTTTGTAAAGCCTTATTTTTCAGCACATTAAAAATCAATATTTGATATTATAAAATATAATATGGAGAAATTATTGGAGTTAATTCAAATTTGGCCTTATGCAATTCTCTATCATTTATCATTTTTTCTCAAAACTTTACACACAAAAGTAGTGTGGAATAGCTTTAAAAAAATAGTTATGCTTTCTTCCAAGTGTTATTTTGTTTAAAAGTTAACTAGGCTATGTTTTAGATTTGTGAAATATTTGATACATTTTATTACTAAAAGTTATTAGCTGACTTTATTGCAAATAAAAACTCTCATTTAATTTTCAGTTGAATTTTAAACACTAGAATTTTGGAGTACAACCACAAGCAAGCCATGTTGAAGAATTTGGAATGCTTTTCAGGGCAATTCAAGTGACCTCGTTTTTGTTCCTTTTTGTTCCATACAGTATTTCTGTTATTGGATCTCTAATTTGTAACACTAATAAGTAGCGCTACATTTATTTGGTTCAGTGTGAACCAAATTCAGAAGATTAATTTTCTATATTTTAGTGGTAAAAAGCAGTGTAATAGCTTTTTGTCAGCTTGGATTTTTTTTTTTTAATATTCAGGGGCTGACAAGGAATGACAAGACTGATAGCAATAAGAAATGTACAAAATTAGAAAATATAGGAAACTTAAGTTGCAAAATATTGAGTGTTTGAAACTAGAAGTTCAGGAATTATGGAATTATTCTTTTAAAATATCTATTAGCGAGAAAATAAAATATTCAGGTTGTGGAAAAAAGATTGAAATGAAACTCCTATACCTTTCAATTTCACAATATTAAACATTCTCTTTTCTTAATTCTTATTTACATTAATAAAATCAGTTCAACTTAAAATTTTAAAGTGTCTTCAATTTATTTAACTTAAAAATGATAAGCAGTTAGAGCTCTGGCTGTATATTATTACCATATGTTCTTTATCCAAAATTAATAATGGATATTCACACAGATTTTATTATACACTTGGATCTCAATATGTTTATAAGTTGAGAAGGTGTAGTGAATAAGTTTCTTGAAAAACTCCAGTAAATGACAGAATACCTATTATAATATTGGTTGCTGTATTTTGTTGTTGGTCATTAAAACTTCTCTATCCATGTTTTATAAAATAATGGTTATATTTTAATGGTTAGGAGAGTAGTTTGCAATCAGATATTTCTGTTGAAAAGAAAATAGATTAAAAAAAGAAAATAGATACTAAAAATCATAACAATTTCAGTAATATAAAAAAAGAGTAAAAGAGGTATGAGCCTTGTTAATATATAGACAACTGAGCACAGACTATAGCTGTTTTTCCAACTCTTGGGAAGCTAGATTGAGGCTACCAATTCCTTTCTTTTCCATTGACTCTGTTGAGAAGTTTCGGTTTTATACTGGTAGGCACATGGGAATGTATTGAATGTATCTATATTGTGATTTAAGATATTCTAAATATGAATAATTTCTGACCTAGGGAAACATGAGTTTCTGTAGTTAAGCAAGTGAAATATTTTTTTCTCGTGATTCTTCAATTGGCATTTATTTCTGAATTGAAAATTTTATTCAGATGCTTATTAAAAGTGTATGAATTGTAGTATTTAGAAAAAAGCCACAACAGAAAAGAGAAAATGACTATAGATAGATATCTTTATCTTGTTTTACTACTATTTGTCTGGTATGTGTACATTTTCTTCTAGTGTATCATAATTTTTTATTTCCCTTTAAAATTCTAATCTTTCCGGGCCCCTGGGTGGCTCAGTTGGTTGGGCAGCTGCCTTCGGCTCAGGTCATGATCCCGGAGGCCTGGGATCGAGTCCCACATCGGGCTCCCAGCTCCATGGGGAGTCTGCTTCTCCCTCTGACCTTCTCCCTTCTCATGCTCTCACTGTCTCGATCTCAAATAAATAAAATCTTTAAAAAAAAAAAATTCTAATCTTCCCTATCCCATTCAGTTTTACACTATAACTTTAATTTCATATTTTATAAAGGGCTAAAAGTATGACTTCAACTACAGATGGATAAAATATTTTAATTCTAAATGAAAGGTAATAAGCATGGGTTTGATTTGAATAAAGATTTTAAAATAGTATATTTCACTGTTAACCATAATTTAGATTGTCCAGTACCAATGAATGAGGGTACTATTGTTTTATGAAGGTAATAGGACTTGCATAACTTCAGAATTCATATTTTAAAATGAGGATAAGCCTAAATCTTCTGAGTTATATTAAGAAGAGTGTTATTAGGCATAGTTTTTCTAATGAAGACGTTTTTGGAAAACAATTCTGAGAATTTACTTTTTGCAACTAAATTACTGTAAGGATGATTTGTGTCTTTTAAAAATCTTAAACACAGTTAGGATACAACAGTTCTAAAAGTCTTAACAACAATTCTGTACTCTAACAATAGATAAGTTGTCCTCTATTCATAAGTTATTCTGAGTTCATATTGCTTTTAATACTGAACTCTGCAGCTTTGATCCTTAAAAGTACTTGTAAACTTTTGCCTTTACATAGCCATTTTACCTTTAGCAAATCGCAATCCTTTAATAAGATAGAATGGAAATTATTTTTTTCTTCTTTTTTTTTTAAAGATTTTATTTATTTATTTGACAGAGATAGAGAACTCAAGCAGGCAGAGAGAGAGAGAGAGAGAGAGAGAGAGAGAAGCAGGCCCCCTGCTGAGCAGGGAGCCCGCAAGGGGCTCGATCCCAGGACCCTGGAATCATGACCTGAGCCAAAGGCAGCCACTCAACCGACTGAGCCACTAAGGTGCCCCTATTTTTTTCTTCTTAATGCTTCTAAAACAAAAAAAGCCAAAATACTTTAGTAGTCCACAATTGACTACAGAGAATTTGCAGTTAGTGCTGTCTGGAATTTATTCTCCATCTGCTCTGCTCCTAAGTAAGGTAAATGTAATTTTAAAATCTTCAAATAGGGGCACCTGGGTGGCTTGGTGGGTTAAAGCCTCTGCCTTTGGCTTGGGTCGGGGTTCTGGAATCGTGCCCCGCATCAGACTCTCTGCTTGGCGGGGAGCCTGCTTCCCCCTCTCTCTCAGTCTGGCTCTCTGACTACTTGTGATCTCTTTCTCTCTCTCTCTCTCTCTCTCTCTCTCTGTCAAAAAAAATATAATCTTTAAAAAAAAAATCTTCAAATAATACTAAGCCAAGGGGTAATAAGAACTATTGCTGTTTGCTTAATAGTAAACTCTCTTGTTGCTTTTATAGGCAGTGATGGACAGAGTTGTTCCTTTCAGTTTTAAACAACGCCGTGTCCATTTGTCTCTTGAAATTACAATCTTAATTTTTAAAAATACATATTGTTCAAAAACCCATGGTCATGTTGATTATAGGAAACACAGTGCTTGCTTTGTTACTGTGGAATGAACTTACTTAAATGGGATCATAATCTCTTATCCACTGTTCTGAAGTCTAGAAAGCTCTGACAGCTGACAGGTGGTGTCTTTATAAGTTGGCTATCACATCTCCTTTGGTGGTAAAGCCTAACCTTTACTGACTTGCGGCTATTTAGAGGCTTTATCTCAGTGTGAATATTCATACACTTTGTTGCAGAAATACTGTGTGAGATTATGGGTTGTTGACCCAGGGCACATCGAGGGTGTTAAGTAGTAAACTGTGTTCATACCCTATTGTATACAAAAAAATTCAGGAACACATATGGTCCCAAGGACTTTGGAAAAGGGACTGTATACTTGCACTCTATATTCAACAAATCAATTTTTTAAAGTTGATAGTATTATCATTTCCATTTTTAAAATGAAGAACAGTTTAGTTGCTTAAGGTCAGATGGTAAATAAGTGGTAAAGATGAGATTCTAATTTGTGCAGTTTGGCTCCAGAGAACATGTTCTGAGCCATTAAGTGTGCAGTGCTGCCTCTCTTACTCTTTTTCTTTGAAACCATGAATGTATAGATCAACCGTAGCATAAGGTCAACTTTTGTCAAAATTTATTTGCTTAAAACTTCAGAACTAAAAAACAAAACAAAACAAAACTTCAGATCTGTTGAATTACATTTTAAGCAGTTAGATATATCAGATAACCAGTAAGCTGTATTCTGAGAGTACTGTGAGCTCTCCAAATGTCAATATATGTGCAACAAGCTTAAAACACATTTAGTAAGATTGTAATGCACTGCAAAAATGGTCATATAAAATTTCAGAATTGTACAAAAGAGAGAACAGATTATGATTCCCCATGTACCTATTAACATAAACTCTTTAAAAGTGTTCATGGGCCATTTTGTTTCATTTATAGTTCACTTGTGCATTTCAATCCACACTATTTTGAAGAAAATTGCAGACCTAAGACTTGATTATCATATTTAAGTATGGAATGTTTTTGTAAAAAGTACCTCATCAACTATTTGGTTACTTGCATCATGGTTCATAGAGGAAAGATGGGATAAATACGCTTGAATGGTTTTCTTCATTTACCAGTTTCCATGCTTTTTTTTTTTGTTGTTTACTATTTTCACACTTAGAGTTGGGTCCCTTTTGCTGTCGGAGATGAACAATGAGGTTTTGGCTTATGCATTTGGTTGATTGGTTGGATCTTTTTGAATATAAGAATAAGTATACGTGTGCTTCAATCCATTACAGTTACTTTTTTTTTTTTTAAGATTTTACTTATTAATTTGACAGAGACACAGTGAGAGAGAGGGAACCACAAGCAGGGAAAGTGGCAGAGGGAAAAGCAGCCTTCCCGTTGAGCAGGGAGCCAGATGCAGGGCTCAGTCTTAGGACCCCGGAATCATGACCTGAGCCCCAGGCAAAGGCTTACCAACTGAGCCACCCAGGCACCCCAACAGTTAACCTTTATTGATGCTTTAAATTATCCTATCTTTGGCCAGAGGAAGCCTTTTCAGATTGGTTCCCGAATCCTTTTGATACAGCCCTCATAATCTTTGATTACTTCCCCGCTTCCTCATGTAAGATTTTTCAGCTTCTGCTTGTACATTACCTGCCCCATATCTAAGATGATCTATTTTTATTTTTTCTTTTTTTAAAGATTTTATTTATTTGTCAGAGAGAGCACAAGCAGGCAGAGCAGGCAGAGGGAGAAGCAGACTCTCCGCTGAGCAGGGAGCTGGATGGGGACCTCTATCCCAGGACCCTGGGATCATGACCTGAGTGGAAGTCAGACGCTTAACCAACTGAGCCACCCAGGCGTCCCTAAGATGATCCATTTTTCAATGGAACCCATGTTCCTTTTAATGGGAAATGTTTGCAGATCACAGTCTGGGCACAAAAGGTGCTTCTTGCTACAGGGTTGGTTATTTCTAGGACTTTGCAATGGATGATGGAGAAGAGATCTATTTTTAACAATAAAATATGTTAATCTACATCATTACCTTCAAATTCATAACTATAGGATTTTTATGGAACCTCATCTTACATCTATACAATAGGCCAAAAAATTCAGCTTCAAAGATACCGTCTTAATTGTTCCTATTTGGTGTATCCCAACCAATATTCTCACTAAGTTTGGTTCCTGAAAACAGTTTGTAGTTTTTAAAATTCTTTTAGTCCTGAGGGTACATCAAAGTCACCGGGGATAGTTCCTTCATTGTGGTATGCGCCACAACTGGATAGCATTTAAATTTAGTTTCATTTTCCTTTTCATTTTTTAAGGATTTTTAAAAATTTTATGTCGTAAGTAAAATATTTACATGATCCTAAAGCCACTTCTTTTAATTTTTTTAAAAGATTTTATTTATCTATTTGACAGAGCAGAAGTAGGCAGAACAGCAGGCAGAGGGAGAGGGAGAAGCAGGCTCTCTGCTGAACAGGGAGCCGGATGTGGGACTCTATCCCAGGACCCTGGGATCATGACCTGAGCGGAAGGCAGTCGCTTAACCAACTGAGCCATCTAGGCACCCTCTAAAGCCACTTCTATATATTGTACACCCAAAGAAGTTATCTTCTTTGTCTCTATACACACACATATTCCCTCCTTTTACCATAGGTAATCATTTTAAATGTTACTCCATTTGTAAAATTATATATATATATATACACACACACACACACCCTTCTCTAGGTGATAATGGCATATTATACATCTTTTGCCCACTCAATAATAAACCCTGCAGTGTATAGAGATACTTCTCAGTCCTTTTTTTACACTGGCACAGTTCTACATTGTGTGGATATACCACAGTTTATTCAATCAGCCTCCTAATAATGGACATTTGAGTTAACGTCAGTTTGAAGAAACTTTAAATTTTAAGATTGGTATTTTGGGTGGAAATTCTACATTGCAAATGGTTGCTGCAATATGTTAGAACTGGATCTGAAGTTCTTAAAGCTCTGTCATGTTTCCTCTGAGCCTGAAGGACCACAACTTAATATTTAGCCATTTAAAATAGTACCAAGTATATGTCACATCAATTTAATTGGTTTGTTCTGTTAGCAATGAGACTAACCACTTCTTAGAAACTTTTCTCATGTATTAGGTTTAAAATACATAAATACAAATACAAATCACTCAGTGACAAAAATTTATTTTAAATGACTGCAATTCATTTTGAATCGACTAACAGGAAAGCTACATTTCCTGTAAAGGACAAAAATAGGATGGTGACCAGCTGAGAAAGCACTTTTAAAATTATTGCCCTTATTGGTATGGGGTGGGCAAAGTATGACATAGTAGAGCAGTAGTTCCCTTAGAGGCAGTCTTATACATGAAGAGTAAATGAGTTAATACTGTATAATGCTTTAGAATTATGCCTGGGACATGTCAAATACCCTAAGTGTCTTTGCAGTGTTATTTGAAAAAAAAAAAAATTCCAGGTAACATTGTTTATTTGGCAAATTACTAATGGAATTTGTAACACTTACAAATTGCATTTGTAAATTACGAATTCTTTAAAAAATATTTAAAAAGCATTTAAGCGTTTGGAAACTGTTGTTTCTTTATGATCATGTTAATAGTGGTGACTTTATGTGTCTGCGCATAAGTTTATTTTGATGGTATCAATCTTCCTTTAATCAGTTCCAGTTGAATCCGTAATGATCAACTCTACCGTACTCTATAGTAGATAGCATACTAGCACGAAGAGCATCAAGATTTAAGACAGTATGGGAGACGGGCAAATAACTGATAAAATAATATAATTATAAAGGAATTCAAACAATTATAAGATAACACGACGAGAAAACTTAACACAGAGCAGCATTTGAACTTCCCGAGTTTTCGGGTAAGTACGGAGAGGGGCAAGTACACCGTGATATAATGTACAAGGACTCCAGAGAATTCCTCCCCCCAGAAAAGGCTGCCCACGACGTTCGCGCCCCGCTTTGGAAAGTTAGGGCGGCAACTTCTGCCCTGATTAAGAAAACAGTAACCATCCGCGTCAGTGAGACGCAATCGGCATGAAGACGAGAAGTCAGGTGCCCTCGCGTCCTCTAAGCGTCTTATCTCCTCCCCCGCACCTCCAGGGGGCCAGGCCAGCCCCGCGACCCCGCTTCCCTCCCCGGCTCCGCGCAGGCGGCCGGCTCGCAGGCTCCCGCACTGCCGGCGCTCCGCCGAGCGCGCCGGGGAGCAGACGGAGCCCCGCCCTTCCCCGCCGCCCCGCGTCGGGCCGCGCGCGCCGAATCCCGGCTCCTGCCCTCGCCCCTGCCCCGGGGCCGCCCCTCTGCGGGGCTCGGGCCCGCCTCCCGGCGCAGGCCGTCTCTCCGTCCCGGCGACTCCCTGGCGCCCCCTGGCCCGGCTCCCGCGCCCGAGGTTTCCGGTGAGCCGCAGCAGCCGGTTATGACGACTCGGTGCTCCCGAGCGGCGGCTGTCTCCTCCTCCTCCGCAGCCCCGGCTCTCCTGGCTCCAGGTGGGACTCGCTCGGGGACCCGCGGAGCCCTCGCCCGCCGCCGCCCTCCCGCGGCCGCCCGGCTGCGCGCGCCTCTCCCGCCCGGGGCTCGCGGCGCGCCTTCCCCGCGGGCTGCAGCCTCTGCGGACTCGGCTCGCGCCTTCCACCGCCTGCGGGCCGGGGAGGCGGGCGCTCGGCCCCTTCGGGGTGCCTGCAGCGGCGCGCGGGGCTCCTGGGAGCCCGCAGACCGCGGGAAGGATGCCCTTCTCCCCCTCCCGCGCCGCGTGGGTCGGTGTCTCAGACCTGAGCGAAGCCGCTTCCCCGGGTCCCTGCCCGGCGCTGGGGGACTGGGTGGAGGTGGGCGGGTGGAGGGTGGCGGGCAACGGGGACCTAGCGACCCCGAGGCAGCCTCGCCGGCGCCTGGCGTGAAGAACCCGAGAGTGGTGGGTGGGTGCGGGAGCCCTGTCGCCGCCGCCCCCGCCGCCTCGGGTCCCCGACTGACGTTATGGCCACACAGTTGGTGGACCTCCCCTCGCCATCTCAAGCAGCCAAGCCCTTTCTGACCCCCTGCCTCAACTTACCGTGAGCCCCGTGGCCCCAGCGCGGGCGAGCGTTTAGGAGTCCTTGTGAGTCTCAGAATGCGTTCTACTTTTCATTTGTCCACTGTCTTCTTTAAACTTCCCAAGCTCTGAGACACGGAGCACTGCCCCATCTCACCCACTGTGGTCCCTATCAGCCTCAGGATCTCTCACCATCTTTCAGGCTCTTCCTTTCCCCCCCCCTCCTCCCCCTTATAGGCCTGAGAAAATCCGGTGAAAGAATACAGAAGAGGAAGGAGCAGGTTGCTTTGTACTAAGGAAAAGTAGCGCCGCGCTCCAGCTTCCATCTGCTGGGGAAGTGCACCCACCCATCCCTGGGGGAGCCTTGCAAGAGGACTGCGCACCCGAACCGGCTTTCTGCCAGGCCCCGGGGCTGCGCTTTCATGCTCCAGCAGCTACCCCCTTCTAGCTTATGCAAGCAGGTACGTGCCTTTGCAAAAGCCTGATTTCTGATCCTAGACTTCAGATTTTTCCCATGACTGAAGTGTTACTCCTTCTCCATGGATCAGTGGGTTTAGTTTTAGCGGGAGCTCAGTCAAGGACAGTGGACTTGAAGAACTGAAGGTCAGGACTTAGTCATAACAATGACTTTATTACTGGAAAGAATGAGTCAAAAAAATAGGCCATTCTGCCTGTTGGATGGTCAGGCTGAGGAGTAAAGAGGAAAAGAGGAAGGCTCAAGTAGAAGTATGATTCTACCATTAATAGGATGAGAACCAGGAACATTGTTTCCTCTAGGAATGTTTTTTTTTTTCCCCTCTAGGAATGTTGTATCCACAGAATATCCCTTTGGCCTGTATGTGTAAAATGGACCGTATTCTTCTGTGTACCATTAGAATCTAGTTTAAGTACTAGTGTTGAATGTGGGACCTGTGACTTTGCTTTTCGCAGTCTGCTGTCGACTAAAGAAAAGAAAGCACGCTTATGAGTCAGGCCCTTTCCTTACAGAATGTGTCACTAAGTGCCAGGCCTTGTGCTCAGAGGTTATCTCATTAAATTTTTTTCTCAGTTAATATTTCCTTTAATCCAAAATATCACCTGAATGATAAAGTCTACGTTGGCGTTCTTTTAAGGTGCTGTGTTTCATTTCTGACAGAGTTCAGGTACTGAAGCATCACAATAGCTTCTGCGTGGTTCTAATAATTAAAGAGGTAAATATTTCCATTAGAAGTACACTGTTACTATTAATGCATATTTTTAAATTTTGTAAAATCACTGTCAACTCACTGTTGGACGAAAGTCCTAACTAAAAGTATGAATTCAGATCGGCTTTCCAACAGGTAACAATATACTCTTCAGAGCCACGAAAGAGAGAAGCCACTATATTTACCACTCCAGAGGGGAAAAGGATTCCTTTTCAGTGTCCACACTCTTTGTTATGAAGTCTTGGCCTTGGGACTTGAGGCTGGATTGAACATAGTTTATTTCTAAAGGCCCCATCTTCATTAGGCATAGTCAGTGAAGGCTGATTCTGAAGGCTGGCTTTTCCAACATGCCTCAGTGACTGCAGATCTCGCTGGGAAGTAGCTCATGTGTGAGATGGTCCTATCCTTTGGTGGGAAGAGCACCTTTTTTTTTTTTTTCATAGAGCAAAATATATTACTAAAGTGAACCAAGAATGGTGCAATTCTTGTCTGGGATACATAGGAGAATTGTAGTCCACAAGGTTTAATCCTTATGGGGTGAGTTAGACGGGCAGTAAGGTCCGTGATGGTTATGATCTCTTTCAAATTGCTAAGGCAGGATGGGGATAGATGAATGGCACAGTCTCCAAGTTCTCTGAGTTGTAGTTGCTGTTATTCTAGATTGTTATTACACCCACTAGAAGGTGAGCTTCACAAGGGAAAGGAGTTTTAGACTGTACGTTCATTGCTGCATCCTTGGCACATAGAAGGAACCCGTATACAATTGTGATTAGTAGGTTTTTTGTTTTGTTTTTTGTGTTTTAGTAGGCCCATGGAGCCCAACATGGGGCTTGAACTCGTGACCCTGAGATCAAGCCTTGAGCTGAGATCAAGACACAGATGCTTAACCAACTGAGCTCTCTGGACCCCCATGATTATTAGTTTTTATTCAGCAGATAAATACATACGTGAAGTTATTGGACTTTCTTTTCTTCTCTCTCCCTGACATCAATTTCCCTGCTCCTCATCATTCAGGTCTCAGCTCAAATAGTATTTAGCAACCTCTTCCTTCCCCTACCATCCCACGTGGCTTTAAACATGTACTCAATAAATGCTTGTATAGCATTTAATATGCCAGGTACTGCTAAATATTTTACCAATATTTAAATCACAATTGCTCTATGACAAAGGTTTATCGTTCTTTCCATTTTACAGCTAGAGAAGCAGAAGCACAGCGAGGTTAAATAGCTCAAGATCATACAGCCGGGAAACTGTAGCTGGATTCAAACGCAGGTGGTCTAGCTTCCCAGTTCACGTTCTGAACAACCGCGTTATATTGCCTGTCCTATTACCTACTTGATTTCTGGCATCAGTAATATGTGACTGGGGTTACATGAAGGCCCTCGCCCCATTTTTATAAATAAAGTTTTATTAGAACATAGCCACCCCCATTCTGTAGGGTGGGCTGTG
>CM052799.1:31499772-31534217 GCA_028533885.1 Nasua narica | reverse complement strand
CCGGCCCCCCCCCCCCCCCCCCCCCCCGCCATGTACCTAGCTCCTAACACAGTGCCTGGAGCAGAACAGTGTACAATAAATATTTGTTGAATACAGGAGTGCTATCCAGCGATGTAGCAAGGTTCCTAGCTCCTAACACAGTGCCTGGAGCAGAACAGTGTACAATAAATATTTGTTGAACACAGGAGTGCTATCCAGGGATGTAGCAAGGTTCCTAGCTCCTAACACAGTGCCTGGAGCAGAACAGTGTACAATAAATATTTGTTGAACATAGGAGTGCTATCCAGGGATGTCGCAAGGTTCTGTGTCATTATACTGAGCCCTTAATCCCTTTGACTTTTAAAGGATATGGCTTAACAAAACCCTTTTCAATATGATCTCTAGGTTTGGAGGTTGCTATGTTTAAGCTGCTTGTCCTTGGAGTATTTCTTCATGGTGTTTCACTGAGTGGCCCAGATGAGGCTCCTCCCAGGGCTGATGGCGTTCCAGGCGAACCTCTGTTCAACTATGCCAGTATCCGCTTGCCCGAGGAGCACATTCCCTTCTTTTTGCACAATAATAGGCATATTGCCACGGTCTGTAAGAAAGATTCATATTGTCCTTATAAGGTAGGTATTCGTTTTTCTTCTTGTTTATTTTTATTTTTTATTATTATTATTTTTAAAGATTTCATTTATTTATTTGACAGAAAGAGATCACAAGTAGGCAGAGAGGCAGGCAGAGGGAGAGGGGGAAGCAGGCTCCCCGCTGAGCAGAGAGCCCGATGCGGGGCTTGATCCCAGGACCCTGAGACCATGACCTGAGCCGAAGGCAGAGGCTTTAACCCACTGAGCCATCCAGGCGCCCTTCGTTTATTTAATTTATTTATTTATTAAAGATTTTATTTGTTTATTTGACAGAGAGAGAGAGATCACAAGTAGGCAGAGAGAGAGGAAGAAGCAGGCTCCTTGCTGAGCGGAGAGCCTGATGCAGGGCTCGATCCCAGGACCCTGAGATCATGACCTGAGCTGAAGGCAGAGGCTTTAACCCACTGAGCCACCCAGGTGCCCCAGCCCCTCATTTATTTTGAAAGGATTTTGGTTCTGCTTTATGACCTGAACTTGAAGGTAGCGTTCCCTAGGGTAGCTGTAACACTTAGTTTGCATTTTGTCTAGTGCTTCCAAATGCCTAAACTTTGCTTAAAAATTTTTTTTTAACTTTGATTAAAATTATATCCCACTCACAAGAGTGAGATTTAAAATCCGAATCGCAACTAAAAATTAAAATCTCAATCCCTCGTGAAACACAGTCAGCAGATACTCTTTGTATACTCTGTAAACAAAGGGAATTCGATTTTATCCGGCCAAGAATGTCTAGTTAAAAGTAACTAGAGAATTTCACACCTCTTTTTTTTTTTTCTTCAGCTGCCCTTGAGAGGGTCTCTTGGCGTTTAATTTTGGTAGTAACACCTCCACCCCTGTCTCCACATAATTATGGCGGTTCCTCTGGCCTTCCTTCTGTTTTAGAGTTGTTGGGAAGGCCTCCAATTGGAGCCCATTAAGATGTCTCACGAGGTCTCAGAGATCAAAGCTGGGCCTTGTGGGAAACTTCCTTTCCCATGGTGCTGGCTCAGGAAGCATACGGGGAAGCCGACCCAGGAGTCAGACCAGTGTTGCTCCTGGCCTTGCAGAAGGGCAGCCTCGGCCAATGGCCGCGGCTCTGTCCAAGTCTTGTGGTGTTTCTGCTGCTCGTGATGGATGCGTAAAGTTGCTAATCCATTTAATTTCACGGTGATTCTTTTGATCACAGAAATTTCATTTTATGTGACTCTTTAGGAACTGATTGTAGAATCCCTTTGTTCCCTGAAAAAGTCAGTTTCATTAAGCTTCTTCAGGAAATTCCAATTCCAGTGTTCTTTGGTAGTGTAGGGAAGGCCCGTGCTTTTCGCTGGGGTCCAGACGTGGTGGTGGGGGGTGATGATTAAAGATCGTTGTGGTTGTGAATTTGGAGCCTATTATTCTTAGGATTAATCCTAATTCCTTTTATTACATGAATATGTATTCTAAGATGCGAGAGTAAAAGTTCTGTGAAGATTTTGTTTTCTTCATGGAAAAATCTGGAATCCTTTCTAAGTGTCAGAAGAAGGGAGACCAGTCTAAATGTACACGTTTTGTGTTCTAGAAGCACTTAGAAAATCTAAAGTACTGCTGGGGTTATGAGAAATCCTGCAAACCAGAGTTCAGGTTTGGCTACCCTGTCTGCACCTACGTCGACATGGGATGGTAAGCTTCTAGATAGAATCCTCTCCCCTTGAAATCTTCTTTGTCCTGTCTGCCGATGCTCCACCTCCCAGCTGGACTCTTTGGTTTTAGATTGTCATTCCTTTAGATATTAATTTGCTTACACAGTCACGAGTTCAAGTTGACTTATCTCCCCACCGTCCTGCCACCCCATACAGGAATATCTGTTGTTTTCTCTGCCAGAGAGAGAAAACAGTATGGATCACCAGAAAGTATTTCCCCCCGGCAAACACTAAAAACATAACTCGATGGTTTCCTCTTGATTCTGGAGGGGAGTGTGAAGTATAAATAATATTTCCAATACCTGCAAGTTTAGCAGAGTAAAGAAAATTCAGTAATTAGTAGCTCATGTGCTCTCACATTCTTCAGTGACAGATGACCCTGACTTCATACATTTCTGTTGTGTATTTTTAGCATAAGAAAGTAAGCCTGTGAATAGCTTATTTTGGTATCTTCTTGGAGCAAGGCAGTTAGAGGAAGATTATGATGGTTAAAAACCTTAATGACAGCCTTCTGGCAATTTAACCTTTAGAAAGGAAACGGAGGGCTCAGAAAAGGTAAAAAGAGAAAAATAATGGAATCTTTTTTTTTTCCCCCCCATGGAATCTTTTTGATTGCAAATAGGACAGATACCCTTGAATCCGCCCAGGACATATTCTGGAAGCAAGCTGACTTTGGATATGCAGGGGAGAGGCTGGAAGAACGACACGTCCTCTGCCAACCTAAGGAAACGGTGGGTATTTCTTTCAGATACTCCGAGTGTTAGATTGTCGTGGAAAACACGATAGAGGGCCCCTGGAGAGGGATTCTTACTCACGTGTTTGTCGGCTTTTGACTTTTTTTTTTTTTTTTAAAGATTTTATTTATTTATCTGACAGAGTGAGAGATCACAAGTAGGCCGAGAGGCAGGCAGAGAGAAAGGGAAAAGCAGGCTCCCCGCTGAGCAGAGAGTCCGCTGGGGGGCTGGATCCCAGGACGCTGAGATCATGACCTGAGCTGAAGGCAGAGGCTTAACCTATTAAGCCACCCAGGCACCCCAGTTTATTTATTTAACTTTCTAAAACCAGTCGTTCTGTTTCATTTGGAAGCCGGGTGGTCATTTTCACACATATATCAGTCGGTCCTACTCTGAGGCAGTTAAAATGTTACTAGGTTTAGAATTCCCCCCCCCCCCCCAAACATTATGCTAAAGAAGATAAATTGATAAGCTGCATCTTTCCAAATTCCCTACCAAAGAGTTCGGAAAAATGATACCCCATCCCCCGACCCCAGACCATTCTGTGTTCGTTTAGGACTTTACAGTTTACAAAAAGCTTTTCTCTGTGTTAGCTAGCTTGATAGAGCAGATAGACAGGGTAGGAATTACTGATGCCACTTGACTACAGAGGAAAACAAGGGCCTCAGAAGCGTGAAGTGACTTCTCCAGGACCACACAGCTACTAGGTAGACTTGTCCACATAGAATGGGGATACAGATCTTTTTTCTGTGCGCTTTCAACCATAGTGCATTGTGCTCAGTGGGTAAGCTAAGCACGGTGCCAAGAGCCAGTTTTGGGCAGTCAGGAGAAGAGCAGGCTCCATCCACACTGTAGCATTCAAAACTCAGCCTTTCCATTTTTCAGTTTCTTTTCCTTCCAAACTATGCCCATGTCATAGCTTGTGGCTGGGAAGATGTGAGCTTATAAAAATGCTCATTCTGCTTATAAAAATGCTCAGTGCAAGACCAGGCTCCCAGCAAAAGGCTCAGTGTTAGTTTTTAAAGGTCCCTCGGGGGCGCCTGAGTGGCTCAGTGGGTTAAAGCCTCTGCCTTCGGCTCAGGTCATGGTCTCAGGGTCCTGGGATCGAGCCCCACGTCGGGCTCTCTGCTCAGCGGGGAGCCTGCTTCCCCCTCTCTCTCTGCCTACTTGTGATCTCTCTCTCTGTCAAATAAATAAATAAAATCTAAAAAAAAAAAAAAAAAAATATCTAAAGGTCCCTCGGGTTGTAAGCACTTACTGTTAAGGTCCCTTATCTGTCAGTGTTCTTGAACCCTGACCCAGTCTCTGACCTCTTGGAGAGTCTCTGTTATCTGCAGGCAATCTAGAAAATGAAAAACAATTTTTTTCTTAATTCATTTTCATTAAGAGACTGTATATATGCTCTTTAGCACTTTTTTAAAAGTATTTTTTAATTTATTTTGTTTTTATGAGAGAGAGAGAGAGAGAGAGAACATGAGCTGGGGTCGGGGGTAGAGAGAGAAGTAGTCTCCCTGATGAGCAGGGAGCCTGAAGCTGGACTCGAGCTCAGGAACCCGGGATCATAACCTGACCCGAAGGCAGACGCTTAGCCAACTGAGCCACTCAGATGCCTACTCAACAGTGCTTTTAGAGATATCATGTAATAGAACTTGAAGCTATTATAGAGAGCTGGATGAACCCCGAAGGAGGGAGGCGTGGCTTTAGGCCACACTGCTGCCGTGTGCCCTTAACATACGTTTTTTTGTGTGGGTCGCATCATCTGGCTGGAGTTCACTGGTTGATGTGGAAGGGGCAAAGGGAGAGCCACAGCCCCACCCCGCACACCTCGTTCAAGGCAGTATATAGAATCTTCCCTGGCCAAGATCTACCTTCATAGATTTTGTGCAGTCAGAGCCTGATCCCTTACCAAGGACTGATTCCAAAACCCCATGTGGGTTAAGGTGACGGCCTTGTGTTCATTGGGAATTATGGGAAAACAATAAAATGGCATTTAAATCTATAAATAAAATCCACAGCAGTTGAAAGTGTTTGAAACTGTCCCTATTTTGGCACAAAGCAGACAAGAAAAACGAGAAGCAGGCTCTGATAGTTGACCGTTAAGCGCTTTTATTTCAGTGATTTTAAAAAACATCGCCCTCTTAACTTCATGGTTTGTAGAAAGCATGTCTTATTAAAATTGGCAAAGTGCCCTTCCAGTCTTCGTTTTAACGTCTCTTAACGTGTGCATTCTTCTTTGTTTCATTTGGCTTGGCTTTGAAAAATGCTTTTTCCACATAGCTATGGGGTTAGTGATGGCTCTGAGTGCTTTTTTTTTTTTTTTTTTTTTTAAGAAGACTGAACTGAACCACACATAAAGCCTTAAAGTTTGAGATGACATAAATAGAACACTTGGAAGTTCTTCGTAGTAACCTAAAAGTAGGCATACACACTGGCAGAACTAGTCTTGACCAGAGTCTGCCGGAGAGGGGAAAAATCCATCCACAGAATCAGCCTTTCAGAAGCTCTTCTCCTGATGAATCACTGAACTTTAGCTCCAAAACTAATAATACGCTCTATGTTAACTAATTGAATTTAAGTAAAAATTAAAAAATAAAAAAAAAAAAGAAGCTATTCTCCTCATACTGTATGGTTTCAACCTGAAGGTGTACATGCTGTGAACTTGTCTGGCAAGTCTGAGAATGTCCTCAAAATGTTAGTATCCGGAGTTCTTTTCTTTTTTCTCCAACCTCACTTCAGCATGACTCAAGCCTGGTGTGTTCCCGTTATCTTCAGTACTGCAGAGCAGCCAATCTCTATCTTGACTTGAGAAACATCAAGAGAAACCATGACAGGTATGGAAGTGGTTGCTGTTAAAACCTGATGGAAATTCTGAAATGTTTCCAGGTCCAGGGATATGCCTTGGATGTGCTCCATAATAATATGGCGATGAGGTTGGGGAATGGGTGGAGAATGGAAGACGTAGTCAGGCCGCAGGCTGATCATTGCAAAGCCGGATTATAGGTCCCTCAGATTTCTGTACCATTCTGCTACTTTCGTGTATGTTTGAAACATTCTCTTATAATCAAGTGAAATTCTCCCAACACACTGATTTTGGAAATTGGTAAGCCACCTTGGTTAACATCCCTTGTGCTTACATAGTGATAAAATTTTTCAAACTCAGCTTAACTTTTGGTCATCCACCAGATTTAAGGAAGATTTTCTCCAGAGTGGTGAAATCGGAGGACACTGTGTGTTGGACACTCAGACGTTGATGTCTCAAGGTCAGCGCAAAAGCCCTCTGCAGTCTTGGTAAGACTTTTTTTTTTTAATATATGTTTCTAAAATATTTGCTTTTGTTTCTGGCACATTGGAAGGGGCTTCCTTTTTTCTTTCTTTTCTTTTTTTTAAAGATTTTATTTATTTGATAGAGTGAGAGCGAGCACAAATAGGTAAAGCTGCAGGCAGAGGGGAGGGAGAAGCAGGCGCTCCGCTGAGCGGGGAGCCCTACGTGGGGCCCCATCCCAGGACCTTGGGATCACACCCTGAGCCCAAGGCACCCGCCCAACCAACTGAGCCACCCAGGTGCCCCAGGAAGAGACTTTCGAATGGAAAATTTTACTTATTTGTGGAAAATTTGGCATGAACTTCGAGGAAGTGATGGCTACAGAGTGACTCAGTTGTATTTGAATTAAATATACGTTTATAAAATAGGAGGAAGGATGATACAGGATTTGCTGATTGCTAATGAAAGAAAAAAAATCAGTTCAAAAGTGAATTTTTATTAACTCCTTGTAATTGTACATGTGTTTGAGGAACACATTTTTGGAAGAGGTACACATTTAGGGGGCGCCAGGGGGGCTCAGTGGGTTAAGTGTCTGCTTTCAACTCAGGTCATGATGTCAGGGTCCCGGGATGAACCCCGCATTGGGCTCCACCGGCACCCCAGGCTCGTCTTCAAAGTTGTAAACCCTACCCTGACTTTCAACACCTCTGATCAGCTTTTTGAACCGTATACAAATTGAGGGATACATTTTTATTTAAAACATTTTTAATAATAAACTAGTTCTGTGGTCTGATTTGTTATCTCTAGTAATTAAGAAATTAGGGTACTTTAAAATGTTTTATTTTAAAATAACTTTAGGCTTACAGAAGGTTAAAAATAATACAAGGAGTTCCCCTTGTACCCTTCCCCCAGCTTCCTGTAATGACGACCTCTTACGGAACCATAGCACAATGGTCAAAACCAGGAAATTGACATTGGTACAGTATTATTAACTAAACACATTTGAATTTCACCAGTGTTTATATGCACCCTTTTTAAATTTTTTATCTTGGATACATAGTTCTATGAAATTTATTTCACATGTCTACAGGCATGCAACAACTACCACAATCAGGATACAGAACTGTTCTGTCTTCCCAAAGAAACTCTCCTGCTGCCGCCCTTTATTCAAAGCGGAGCGCTTGCTTCCAACCTGTGTGCCAGGTTTCCCACACACCACCAGGCGATTCTCCAACAGCCAGATGTCTTACAGCCCCACTCAGTTCTGACACCGTCCACCCAGAGACAGCATCAGATACCCCAGGTTAAGGGCTCGGTCCCAGAATTTAGACCCCTGTTGGAAACCCAGGTGATCACCTGTGCTTCTGACCCGTCAGCTGTAGATTGGGTTAGATTCATTTGCTAGATTGGCTCAAATAACTTTGAGATACATTTTGCTTCCTAGTCTGCCAGTTTATTATAGAAGGATACAGTTCAGGAAAAGCCAGAAGGAAGAGTTGCCTAGGGTAAGGTAGGGGGAAGGGCGCAGAGCCTCCATGCCCTCTCCGGGCACCTTACTGTCCCTGTATCTCCCTGTCTTCTCCAACTCAGAAGCCCGCTGAGCCCTCTCCTTTTCAGTTTTTATGGAGGCTTCATTACACAGGCATGATTGATTAAATCATCAGACATTGACAATTGATTCAAACTCCAGCCCTCCTTATTCCCCTAAGGTGTGGAGTGGGACCGAAAGCTACAACTCTCTGGTCACTTGATTAGTTCTCTGGCAACCAGCCCCCAATTTTAGGAAGCTCAAAAAGTACCTCGTTAGCATAACAAAAGACACCTTTCTGACTCTTAACACTTGGAAATTCCAAGGGGTTCAGGAATTCTGTGTGGGGAAATGGGAAAGAAGACCGAATATGTATATATCTTATTATAAATGACAATATGACAGGTCACATAGGATATCCTTATTTAATGTTAATTGTCGAAGTCAAACATTAATGCTAAGTACATCCTTTAGGATAATAATCTACCATACCGTTTGTATGCCATTTTATAGTCTACAATGTAATATCTTCCCTAACTTATGTTAAAAATCAAAATTCAGCAGAATAACTTTGGAGATGTAGCGGGCTCTTTTCAACAACTCACAAATTGGGCAGCATCCCATCTAGCAAACAGAGAGGAGCTCGAAGGAGCTGTACAGAATGGAAGGGTTTTCTTGGCAGAAAGGGGCAGGGACAAGGAAAGGAGAGATCACCTCATCTTCCTATGGGGGATAGGAGGGGTCTCTGTGGCAGACAAGGAAAGGAGAGATCACCTCATCTTCCTATGGGGGATAGGAGGGGTCTCTGTGGCAGACAAGGAAAGGAGAGATCACCTCATCTTCCTATGGGGGATAGGAGGGGTCTCGTTGGTGCAGACCAGAAAATTATAGACTGGCTGGTTAACACTACATTCCTAGAGAAGTTTGAAACTGTAATTAGGGTAGGCTTTAAGCCTTGGTTTGGTGGCAGGGGCTTAGTGTAAGTGACTCCATTTGGGGCCTGTTGTTTCTTTTTAACGTTTAACACAGTTTTGCAGTAGCGGTTCTTACATTCTAATGGATCTTTTGATTCCTACTACATTTCAATATCTGATTCCAGATGATGGAAGTTCTCCATGTAATAAATTACTCCAAAATAGAACCTGGGGTAGATTTTTATTCATTATCTCTTGGGTAACAAATTACTCCAAAATGTAACAGCTTAAGACAACACACTTCATGACTCACCAAGTTTCTGAAGTTTCCGACGGTTGGGATTTGGAGATAGTGTAGCTGGGTGGTCCTGGTCAGGAGGGAGTGTTGACAAGGGCCGTCGCTGTCTCTAGGCTCAGCCCGGCCTGGGGAGTCTGCTTCTAGGCTCACTCGTGTCGTCATTTTCAGTCCGTCTCTGGCTGTTAGCTACAGGGGTCATCTTTTTGCCAATGGGTCTCTCCCTTAGTGCTACTCACAGCGTGGCTTCCCAGAGAGAGAGAGAGAGAGAGAGAGAGAGAGAGAGCACAAACATGCATGAGAAGACCAAGAACGTGCCCTGGGGTGGAGGCTTCCGTCTCTGTATACCCTAATCTCAGAAGTCACTGCAGCCTCCTGACGGGCCCCGCACAGGAGAAGAATGAGGCACAAACAAGTCAGCTGCCAGAGAAAGGGGGCAGGGGACGACAGCAGAGAAGACTGTTGCCCTGAACAACTCCTTAGTCTCATGTTTATATTAGAAAGCAGATAACAACTAACAAGAAGCCGAAGTAGATTATACATTGACCATGAGGCCTGTAGATAAGTAAGAAGAAAGGCAAAACATATCTGATCAAGCAGTATAAAGTTTATAATTGGGCAAGCACATTCAAAGTGATCATCTAATTAGCCACAGGTGCTCTCCGGGAAAAGCGAGATAACGGAAAAGTGAAACAGGCGGCGTTCCGCCCTGAGTGGGCCGGGCATCCCCAGCTGCCCGGCTTCAAGGACGTATCTCGTCCTCTCCCCCAGAGGCCTGTTGCCAGTGTATGTTTTTCTTAAGACTGTATCTAAGCATGCTTGCCAGACTAGTACAATTTCTCATAGGTTATATTTTAAGCAATGCATTGTTTTGAGGGATGGTTACAGTCACAGACCATCATTCCTGCCACGTTCTGTTCATTAGAAGTGAATCACTAAATCCAGCCCACTCTTAAGGGGAGGGAATTAATCTCTACCTCTTGAAGGGAGAAGTATCAAAGAATTTGTGGACGTAATTTTGAAACCACCACAATAGGGGCGCCTGGGTGGCTCAGTCATTAAGCCTCTGCCTTCGGTTTATGTCATGATCCCAGCGTCCTGGTATTAAGCCTCGCATCATGCTCTCTGCTCAGCAGGGAGCCTGCTTCTCCCTCCCCCACTCCCTCTGCTTGTGTTCCCTTTCTCGCTGTGTCTCTGTCAAATAAATAAATAAAATCTTTAAAAAAAAAAATGAAACCACCACAATAATTCAGCATTGTATTTTAAAAGGATTTGTTTGATATTTGTTTTATATCAATTGCGGTCTCAAAGGTGGAGAATTGCGAACATTCTCTAGGTTATAACCCTAAATACCTCTTGGCACATGCGTGTGATTTAAGGAAGAAAACTGCCATGTGGTCTCCAAAGACATCGTCTGAGAAAAAAACTTCACTTACTTCCAGGAAGCTTAGCCATGTGCTGTCTTCCCAAGGCACTCAGTGATTTTTGGACTATCATTTGTCCCAACACCCAAGAGGTCTATTAAAAGATCCCATTGATGAAGTTTTAGAATATGAGTGAGGTTCAGTGGGGTGAGGTCTGGAGCTTCTGACCAAGAAAAAATTCTTAAGACATCTTTGGTGCAAAATGGTGGTTTATTAAAGCCCGGGGACAGGCCCCTTGGGCAGAAAGAGCTGCTGCCCCGGAGTTGTAAGGGGTGGCTTATTATATACTATGGGGTTGGTGGAGGTAAGGAAAAAGGGAGGGTTTGAAAGAACTTTCATGTATTAAAGAGGACACACAGGATAGCAGAGGCTTTGCTATTTGTCAAGTTAAGGGTGCTTTTCCTTTCAGTGAGGCATTAACAATAAGATAGTTGAGAGCTTTGTGGAGGATTGTCACACTCCTGCTATCACACATCCTTATCCACGAGCTTTAGGTTTTGAAAAAATTTAACTTTATTTACATTTCCCTGTTTCTCAGCCTCCTGCAAGTTTACCGAGGGGAAGATGTTGTTAGGGCTTCAGGAACTGAGTTATGGGTTTTTAGAAGTTAGGCTATTGATAAGAAAGCCTATTCCTTGTAAATCACTAGGACATTTGTAAATTGAGGGAGACTGAGGTCTGGCAGGATTGTGATCTCTACAGGTTAACTATTTGTTTTTCCTTTAGGGCAGCCAGGAATGCCTGAAGAATGTCACATGTATCCCATGGGAGGAGAGGGTCTGCGGGGTGTCAGCTTCTGCTTTGTCCTCAGCTTGCCTTCTGTTCCCTCATCACCAGGAAGCCTTCTTGAGTCTTCCCACTTTACTGTTAGATTATTTCATCAATTCTATGTGTAAATTTCTTCTTTGCCTAGAAAATGCCCAGTTTATCTTGCACATGAGGCTGACATTTGAAGTCATTTTTGTTCCTTGTCTCAGCATTAAAATTTGATGTCAAGTTAAAGAAATGTTAGTATGTTAGAGAAGTTCCACATGTCTTCATAAGAGCATATTCTATAAAGAAAATCCCCCTACTGAGCAGATCCTAAGTTACGGTGTTGCAGTAGAAAGTTCAGGAGGACCCCCTTGAAACCGTCTTAAAATTTATCATTCCAGGTTTGCTGAGCTACAAAGCTATACCCAGCTCAACTTCAGACCTCTAGAAGATGCTGAATGTGATGTTGTTATTGAAAAACCAACCTACTTCATGAAACTGGACGCAGGTGGGAAGTTTAATTTGTCCCTTACTTAGTTATTGGTGAATGAGGCTTTGTTCTTTTTTTGATATGTGTACATAGTGATTTCCTGTGACTTTCTGGGAGGCTGTGGGACATGAAAGTCAGTCATGACTTGGGTTTTGCTTTCTTTGAAGAAGTGAGCTCTTTTGAACTTCCCGTGATGTTACCTTTGGTATTTTAGAGGGAACCTTCACATTTATATCAAAAGACTCAGAACCAAAAGAGGAGAGAAAAAGCTATATATACACGGGCACCTTCTGTAAGGAAATTGACCCCACATGGTTTCTCTAATCACTTGATTTGCACTGTGCTTAGTTAGAAAAAAATTAAAAAGTAAAAACCCTGTGTGTACCATGGGTGGAAAAGGAATGCCCACTGAGCTTTTCTGGCAAATTTCCTGACACGGTTCCCATGACTAAAGTGAATTTAAAATTCCTCTGGAAGTCAACACGGCAGTATATTCTTGCGTGGGTGGGGAGAGAGAAAAGTTAAATTTAGAATTATTTTCCCATTTACACTTGGAGCTTGTGACTCCAGCTCGCCAGCACAGCCTACCCTTGGGGAGCCAATCGCCCCGGAGAGGAGCCCCGTGGGGCGTGGGGCGATGCTGCTGTCTCCGCACCCGAGAGATGGGGCTTAATGTGCCGCGTCCGCACGCACCAGACGCCGGGCTTCCCGGGAAATACGGAGCGCCCTCTGTCACGAATAGTTCCGAAATACTCCCATGGGTGGATGCTATTTTTAATGTGTGGTCTGCCCCCTGAAGCCGTAATTCTTACATAACGACCTATGAGGTTCAGAAACCCAGACAAGTTGAGGTTTTTGAAATAAGAGCCAGTAAGAAGGCTGCGTGCAAGGTCCTGACTCGGTTCTTGAATATGCAAATTGAAAGGGGCGGAGCACACGCTGTGATTGGCCTGTGAGAGGCAGATGTCTGTGAGCTGTTGTTCTTCGGATGCTGGTTCGCGGTGTGTGCAGTGCGGACCCGCGCTGTTGATCTCCTATATTCGAAACTCTCCTTCTTTCTTCTGACTTACGCCCCCATCCCGGTTCCCTTTCTGCATCGACTCTTCCCCGCGAGAGAATGAGCGTTTTATAGAACCTGACTCACCTGGGGGCGCGTTTCTGGAACACGGAACCTGCATTTTCTCCCTCCTTGATAAGTCGTTGCACCACCGAGCGTGGGTCTGGGCTGCGTCCCGCAGTCTTTGTTACGGAACTTGCTGGATGACACCCGAGGAGGCTTATGTGTGCTGTGTGCTTACCCAGCAATGCGTACCTGTTATCGCGGAACTGTCTTTTTCTCAGTTATCTGAAAATATGCTCTTTGCCAACTGGTTCTGAATGATGAAGAGTTGTCTCCAAATATTCCTCTAAGATACCAGTCTAAAAACGATTCCTTTCTGTTTTCTCTTTCTGTTCCCTTGAGATGTAATGGACCCGCAGCCCTGTCTGACTTGAGGGTGTGCAGCAGAATGACATGACTGACACAAACTGAAGATTTTTTACTCTTATTTTCGGGCATATGACATTATTATTCACTGTCGGAGGGAAGTCACAATATGCTGTAATTTCTGCTTTTGAGAGTCACCATTTTTTGTCCAGTTGACATTTTCTGTCCTTCTAAAATACACGTGTCACATGTCAGTTCTTGGAATTTTGGAGTTTAGTTTTGCATATTGCGGGGTTGGACACTGGCTCCTGTGCTCATGGTCGGTTTCTTTGGAATGACGGACTTACCAGCTTAGAAATAGCTGCACCCACACTCTCCTTGCCCCTGTTGGACCCAGCAGCACCCGGGTAGTCTTCATTAAGGTTTCACTGTGGGACATGCGCGGGGCCAGGTGCTTTGAGGCATAAAATCTTTGGGTGTCTCCTAACAAAGTTGCTGTCTAAGTATAAGGATTTCCTATTTCTCCTAGAGAAGTTAAAGCTTCGGAACATTACCAACTCATCTCAGAACGTTGCTCATGAATGAATGGCTGAGCTGGTTTCAGCTTGGTACTTCTGACCCCAAAGTTCATCCTCTTCCAGTGAGAACATGAGACACTGAGTCCTTTTAAGTGATAGTTGGTTAATATTTTCCCAAGAAGCAATGCTATAAATGACGATGAAAAAGGAAAAAAAAAAAAGACAGAAATGAAAAATACCAAAATCTTAATAGGGCCATCATCGTTGATACGTCTGTGATGAATAGATATTGCTTAATTGATTTTTAAAAGTGATCATGAAAAATAAACTTAGTCTTCATGGCCTTATAGTTCTACCCCATTTTGAGCTAAATAGACTTCTATTATTTTTTCTTGGAATTTACTGATCATTTGTTATTTACTGTATACGGGAAAATGCATTCCCGATTTCTAAATAGCCAATTCTAAGGTGAATTTTTGAATCCAATCATCTGTTAATAGAGGATTACCCGAGTACAAATCCTTCTGTGTTTGGAGAAAACTCTTATTTTTTCTGCCAGTTATTTTCAGCTAAAAGTCTATCACACTATAAATGGGGGGTAGAATAAAAAGTGTTGAATCCTTTGCTCTCTGAGGTTAATTAACATAGATTCTTTTTTCCAATTCTAGGTGTGAACATGTATCACCACTTCTGTGACTTTATCAATCTTTATATTACTCAGCACGTTAATAATTCATTCAGCACAGACGTATACATTGTGATGTGGGACACAGTAAGTAAGAATGTCCTCTCTGCTTCGGCTTTGTCTTTGCCTGGCTCGGTGAATGTGTGGCTCTGATGTGGGGAAATGGGATTTTCTAAGACACAGACATTGAAATATACACACATGCACACACACCTGTGCAGATCGGTGTGAACGTGTCTCTGCACGTACATGTCTGCAAATGTATGGGCAGATAACGTTTGTGTTTGTGCATATACCTTTGTCCTTTGAATTTTCAAATGAAGCAGTGGGAGATTTCTGTCCCCCTTCGGGCAGTGGGAGTCCCAGAGATGCGTGCTCGGTGTTGCTCTGAGACACACATGTGAAGACTGTTATTTGCTTGACCTCTCTGACCCCCCCACCTGACCCACGGTGGGAGAGCTTGCCTCTGTTTTGCTGTGTGGCCTCCTGTAATTGCCCTGGGCCCTTGCTTGATTGTAGCTTCCCTTTGCTACTGGCTCGGTGACACACTGTGCCGAGCGTGTCAGCGTCCTACCGATGGCGAGTCTTAGGCATAAACATAGAGACATGCGTTGAATTATACCTGCTCTTTGCTTTGTTGTTTTTAGCACAGTCTCCTTTCCCTTCTCTTTTTTGTCTGCCTTTTCCGTGCTTCTTCTCATATGCTGGTCCACTTGCCAAGGTAACCCCCAAAGTGGCCCCAGTCCACCCAACTGTGAAATGGGATGATTCTAGTATCTAGCCCGGTGTCCTTTTGAGGCTGAACCGTACTGTGCAGCTAGTGACAGTGTGTGGCACAGAGCACGTGTGCTCTGCACGTTGACCATGACAATGATGATGGTAAGGAGAACGGAAGGTTTATGGTATACACGTCAGGCTGCCTAAGCTGGGATGGGACAGCCACTCAGAGATCATCGAAAGTTCACCCAGACATTCCAGCACCCAGGATGCTCTTAGCACCCCCTCTTGGCAAGACGGTTCCTGAAGGGGACCACAGCTTGCTGGCAGGGCAATTACAGACGTTTCTTGCAGGGAGAGTCCTTCTAGAAGCCTGGACAGCACAGCTTAGGGGTGAGGGGCTGGGATCCACTGGGGCAGGTACCGATACCTCCTGTCCTACAGGGGCCAGTATCTCTTGCACCAGCTGCCCTGGCGGAGCTCCCCGGATCCCCCTAAGACATGGCCAGTTCCAAGAGTCGCTGTAGCCTTTCCCAGTCCAGATGCAACATACTCGTCAAGGCTCTTTTTATATTTTTATTTTTTAATTAAAAAAAAGAATTTATTTATTTATTTATTTGACACAGAGGAAGAGATCACAAGTAGGGATCAGAGGCAGACAGAGAGAGAGGGGGGAAGCAGGCTCCCTGCTGAGCAGAGAGCCTGATGCGGGGCTTGATCCCAGGACCTGAGATCATGACCTGAGCCGCAGGCAGAAGCTTAACCCACTGAGCCACCCAGGCGCCCCCAAGGCTCTTTTTAAATCACATCAAGCGTTACCAAAAAACACAGTTGACGCGTGCCGTCTTCATTTCCGGAGAGCAGAGCCAGCCAGTTCACTGAAGGTCACGTTCTCGTGCAGGAGGGGAAATGGTTTCAGGAACGCCTTTTTTCCCCACTGATATGAGGCTCACAGTAAAGCTGCGCAGAAAGGTTTTATCATTGCTCCATAGACCTGAAGTCCGATGAGAACCGGTTTAGAATTCTTAATATATAAACACTCTCTTTTGACCTTCTTTTTTGCAAGGTTTTCCATTACCCTCTCGTGTGTCAGTCTGGCGACCAGCACAGTTTCTGTTCTTGACCACGTTTCTGTGAGCAAAGGGCACAACGGTCCCTTTCTCCTCTCGCTGTGCAAGTGCTTCTAGGCCACGGCCACTAGCTCTCAGAAGCCCTGAATGATTAACTCAGGGTTGTTGTGCTTTAAAAAAAAAAAAAAAATTACACCCTGTGTTATGTCATTTAATGCTTACAACTCTCCTTGAGCAGGATTTTTATTAGCTTGTTTTACCGATGAGGAAGCTGAGGCTCTGAGCGTCAGGCTGGTGTTGTAAGAGAACGCAGCCCGGGAGGGGTCGAGTCAGGGTTCCAGGTGAGGCAGTCAGACCCCAGTCCTGTGCCCGCAAACCATAGTGCTCTGTCTCCTCCCCCCAGTTCCCTTCAGATCCTATCAAGTTGGTGGCAAGTTTTCTAGACACTTTCCCAGAAGCTTCCTTATATCTTGTGGCATGTTTTCCATGCCTTCCTCAAGCAGACTAAGTTAAATGGAGCCAACTTGTGCAACCCTCCCCTTCTCTGCACCTGCTTGGATGCCATAGATAGGATGCCTGGCCATCATGAAGTCCCAGGTTACTCCGTGAACTGGACACTTGATGTGAGGGCATTCTGGCCACGATAGGCAGGCCCAGGCAGGGTGGATCTAGCCGAGCGGGTCGGCCGCCCTGCTGTGACCTCCGACTTTTGGCACACTCTGTGCATATACTTTCAACCTGCATTCTTGGTCAGAGAGGTTTTTTTTTTTGCCCCCCGAAGAGATAACAGAGAGAGAGAGAGGGAGAGGGAGAGAGTGAGCACAAACGGGGGAAGCAGCAGGCAGAAGGAGAAGCAGGCTCCCCACAGGGACCCCTGTGCAGGGCTCCATCCCAGGACCCTGGGATCATAACCTGAGCTGAAGGCAGCCGCTTAACCGACTGAGCCAGCCAGGCGTCCTGGTCAGAGAGGTCTTTCCTAGTTGTTCAGTCAGGTTTTTGGGACAAGTGACTGTGCCAGGTTGCTCCATAATCAAGGCCCATTGGACACGGTACGTTGAATGAGGACAGCATTAAAACATTGTGTGGCCGCTCTCTTTTCTCTTCTGCTGGTAAGGCCTTGGAGGAAGCCGCAGTGCAGCCCCCAGGAAGGCGGGAACACAAACCTCCCACAGTGAGCGGTGGAGCCTCCCTGGCGGGGCGGCTGGGAGCAGAGCGGCCACTAGCTGTGGCCACTGTTCACGTCTTAGTGACATTTTACAAACTGTGCACTGGAGGAAGCCTTCCCCGTCATCCTTGGTGAGATGGGCGAGGCCACAGCCTGCAGAGCTGCACGGAGGGACCCTCCACACATGCGTTTCTGGCCACAGCAGCGCTGCTCTTCCGAAGCAGAGTGAATAAAAGGGGACTGACTTCTTGCAGGCTTTCCACATTTTCTTGTGCTGACTGGTTGCATAGCTTCATTATGATTACTTTTAGTTATGCAAGTAATACCTGTTTATAATGAGGTCAAACAAAACAGAAGTATGTAAAGTTAAGAAAATTCTCATGTTGGGACACCTGGGAGGCTCAGTTGGTGACAGGTTGTGATCCCAGGTCCTGGGATCGAGTCCTGCGTTGGGCACCCTGTTCAGTGGGGAGCTTGCTTCTCCCTCTCCCTCTGCCTCTTGCCCCCTGCTCATGTTTTCTCTCTCTCTCAAATAAATAAGTAAAATCTTTTTTTTAAAAAGAAAAGTCTCCTGTTCCTGGTGGGGAGGGAGATGGAAGGTGGGGAAATGGATGAAGGGAATCAAGAGGTACAAACTTCTAATTATAAAATAAATAAGTCATAGGGTTGTGGGAAAAAAAAGAAAAAGAAAAAGATCTCCTTTCCTTCGTCATCTCCAACTCCGTTTCCCTCAAAGGTAACTAATAACAGTTCACATCTATGAATCCCCAGCAAGACTTGACTTTAGCAAATATAAATATATCCTTATCCAAAATTTATATAAGGATTTGAGTAAGGATAAAATAAAATTTGTAAAGGTGTGTTTCTGTTATATCCTTACAGAAAATATGCTTTCTCATATTTGTTAATTTCATATTATATGAGGGACATCTTTCCAAGTGGTTACATTTAGGGTCATTATTTTTTTAGTGGTTGCATGGTATTCAATTCGGTGGTATTATAGATGTTCGGATGTTTGATGCGTGCCTCAGTGGGTGTATGAGCTCCTGGCCGCACCCCGATCATAAAGTTTGTTTGTTTCCATTTTTGTGCTATTTATGAAAATGCAGTGAACATCCTTTCCACAGACATGTGTCTTCATATCCCCATTCCACCATTTCTATAGGACACATTCCTAGAAGTAGAATTTCTAAGTCATAGGTTAGGAGCATATTTAAGTTGGAGACATACACAGGAGAGTGTTCTTTGCCATCTTTAAGAATATCCAAAGATGGTCGCCCGGGTGGCTCAGTGGGTTAAAGCCTCTGCCTTCGGCTCAGGTCATGATCTCAGGGTCCTGGAATCGAGCCCCCCGTCGGGCTCTCTGGTCAGCAGGGAGCCTGCTTCCTCCTCTCTCTCTGCCTGCCTCTCTGCCTACTTGTGATCTCTCTCTCTCTCTGTCAAATAAATAAAATCTTAAAAAAAAAACAAAAAACTTCTCTAGGGGGCGCCTGGATGGCTCAGTTGGTTCAGCAGCTGCCTTTGGCTCAGGTCATAATCCCAGTGTCCTGGGATCAAGTCCCACATCGGGCTCCTTGCTCAGCAGGGATCCTGCTCCTCTCTCTGCCTCTGCCTGCTTTTCTGCCTGCTTGTGTTCTCTCTCTGTCAAATAAATAAATAAAATCTTTAAAAAAAAAAAAAAAGAATATCCAAAGATGAGGGGCACCTGGGTGGCTCAGTGGGTTAAGCCTCTGCCTTCGGCTCAGGTCATGATCTCAGAGTCCTGGGATCGAGCCCCACATCGGGTTCTCTGCTCAGCAAGGAGCCTGCTTCCCCCTTTTTCTCTGCCTGCCTCTCTGCCTACTTGTGATCTCTCTCTCTGTGTCAAATAAATAAATAAAATCTTAAAAAAAAAAAAAGAATATCCAAATATGGGATGCCTGGGTGGCTTAGTTGGTTAAGCATCTGCCTTCGGCACAGATCATGATCCCAGGGTCCTGGGATGGAGCCCCCGCATCGGGCTCCCTGCTCGGTGGGAAGCCTGCTTCTCCCTCTCCCACTGCCCCTGCTTGTGTTCCCTCTCTCACTGTGTCTCTCTCTGTCAAATAAATAAAATCTTTTTTTTAAATTTTATTTATTTATTTGACAGAGAGGAGAGAGATCACAAGTAGGCAGAGAGGCAGGCAGAGAAAAAGGGGGAAGCAGTCTCCTTGCTGAGCAGAGAACCCGATGTGGGGCTCGATCCCAGGACCCTGAGAGCATGACCTGAGCAGAAGGAAGAGGCTTTAACCCAATGAGCCACCCAGGCGCCCCAATAAATAAAGTCTTTCAAGAAAAAAAATCTAAATATTCTTCAACATGAGCCTAGAAAGAAGTTCCTCCTTCCCCTGTGGGAGATAATTTGAAGTTGAGGGATGTGGATAAGAAGCTTCTGGAGATGGTTGTTACTGAATAATACATTATTTTCCTGGAAAGGGATCAGTCAGTATTGCTGTATTTTATTATTAAATTTTCCTTTCCAAGGTACCTTATTTTATCTGAAGTATTTTATCGCAAGAAACTGTCTAGAATCACTTCTTTTAATTGCTCTTTATTTATTATTGAGCCAGAATAGGGACATTTCATTTTTGATGGTGTTGAGGAGGGCCTTTATTAGAATGGCACTGGAGAAACATCGAAGGGGAAAAACATTTTTTTTATCATTACATCTAACAGTTCTCAGTAACTTTGAAACAACTCTAATATGTGCAACATAAAAATTTCAGAATCTGAAAAAAGAATGCAATAATGATAAAAAGACATGAACATAATGTATAACCTACTGTAGACCTTGAATGTCATCCTACAATGCATAGTTCTTACTTCTTCTGGCTGAATTTTTCAATCTAAGTTATACCATTTTTAAGTAAATTGATTTCCTTCCTTTTGCTGATGGAGCACGTAATTTCTACTTTTCAAAAATGAAATGCATTCAGTAAATGTACTAGAAAGAACTACTTCCCGCTATGAGGCAACCCCCCCCCCCCGCCCCCCAGAGATTAAGAGCTTTGAGTCTGGAAATAAACAGACTGGATTTAATCTCAGGCCTGCAAACACACAAGCACTACTATTTATGCAAATTACTTAATTTGTATTTCAGTTTCCTCATCTGTAAAATGGGGACAGCGATGTCACCTAGCTCATTAAGCTTGTGGGGTGTTCATTTTAAGTGCTAGCAATATAGGAAATATGCAAGATGCTATAATAATAATAATAACAAGTATTATTATTATTAACGTTAATGGGGTGTTACCGTGTGTTACTATTTAGTTAATTGGGAGATTATTTCATAGGATAGTGTTCATCATATTTTAGTGTTAGGACTTTCAGGGCATTTTCTTACTTTGAAATTCCTTTTTGAAAGTGTATTCCATTTACCCTGATAATTTTTGTTCACTGAGAATATCCAAGTGCGTACAAATGGTGTCTGTATATGTCGTGTGTGGGTGTGATTGAGACAGAAGATTCACAGGGAAAAAAACCCACACCAGCTATCGTTCAGAGAGATGAGTATATAAAAGGATAGGGCAGAAAAGCAAAATGTTTTTAACAAGACTCAGATTGTAATTGTGGGTGATTATTTCTGATGACATTACATCATACTAGGTCCTGGGTCTAAGATGAAAATCCATTTTTCTTCCATGAATTTTATGAGCTTGTTTAGGATCATTAGTTCTTAACACTGACAAGCTGATTCATATATTTTGTTGCCCTTTTGAAAAGCCATGTTGTAGACGTTTGCTGCCCTAACTTCTTTTGTTTCCACTTTCAGAGCTCCTATGGATATGGTGACCTGTTTTCTGACACCTGGAAAGCCTTCACTGATTATGATGTTATACATTTGAAAACTTACGATTCCAAAAGGGTACTGGACACTTTCTTGAAATGTCTGTAAATAACAGTCATTGCAGATGACTCACTCATCAAATATTTAATATGAGTTTCTAATAGCTATTACCATTGATTTCTGACTTCGTAGTTTCTTTTTTTTATAACTTTGAATCATTCTTAATTATTAACCATGTGGGTTTTTAAAAAAAAAAAACGTTTTTGCCTTTAGATTTTCCAAAATTATGAATTTCGCTTGAGTGGAATGGTTGTCTATTCAAAATATTTCAGTGCAAAAAAAAGAGAGGAATTAAAATTTGTTTTCTGTAATTATAAGTACTGTCTTGATGTGCTACGAATTGTGTTCTCTTACCTTGTACAATCCCTTCATTCTTAGGTATGTTTTAAAGAAGCTGTTTTTTCCTTACTCCCCCGGATGCGGTACGGGCTATTCTATAATACCCCTTTGGTAAGTATATCTGTTGCTCATATTCATATTTATACATTTATTCTCGATAGGTTTTTAAGATTTATTTATTTGAGAGAGAGAGAGCGTAGGTGTGCGCCATGGGAGGGGCAAAGAGAGAGGGAAAGAGAATCCTCAAGCAGACGTGCCATTAAACAGGGCTCGATCCCAGGACCCTGGACACAGGGCTCAATACCAGGACCCTGAGATCATGACCTGAGCCAAAGGCAGAGGCTTTAACCCACTGAGCCACCCAGGCGCCCCAGGGCCTCCCTATTCTTGATAGGTTTTAAGATAACATTTATGTATAACTTGAGAGCATCTTCAAGGGTAATGCACAATTATTCACCAGAATATGAACTGTTGTTTTTGCCTTAGATTTCTGGCTGTCAAAACACAGGCTTATTCCGGGCATTTTCCCAGCATGTGCTGCACAGACTGAACATCACACAGGAGGGGCCCAAGGTAAGGAGTACCCTATGGGTTCTGCCGTGCGCCTGACTTTTCACCTGAAAAAAAAAAATCAGTGCCACCTTTGCAGAAAAAGAATGAGAAGGCAGTGTTTTCTGGGTTAATAATTTGGCACCCGAAGTGATCCAAAGTCAGAGGTCACAAACCTGTAAGAGATAAGCTAAGGGACAGTGGAAGTATGTGCTTTTTTCTCCTTTTCCCTGTCTTTCCCCACATCCCCTTGTTTTCCCCCAGATCCCCACCTAACCCACAAACACCTGCCAAAAATTCCACCCAGCCAACCAAACAGAAGTGTAATAAATGGGTTTCGTCTCCTGTGGCTAAAGTGGATGCATTTTGGTTCCTCAGAGAACTCTGAAGGAATCAGGCTAAAAACATAATCGCCCCTAAATGTATCCCGATTGACTTTCATCTCTTTGTGAAAATCACATTTTAGGTTCTAGCATTCACTCATATGTGCAGGCATATACAGCATGATTTTGCCTTTTCCTTTTGATGACAGGACGGAAAAATCCGAGTCACCATCCTTGCACGGAGCACAGAGTACCGGAAAATACTAAACCAAAACGAGGTTAGTTTTGGTATGCATTTTTAATATCGTCATATTGAATTTAACTTCCTGTGACTGATGTGCTTAATTTTTTTCACATTGCATTAGATGCTTTGATTTGAAATTATTAGCTTTTAGAAAAGTCTGATGGCTATGCTCAGTTCATTTATTGGACTTCTCTCCTGGGAGTCGGCAAACCACCGGGGGCCCAAACTAGCTTTGCCTCACGGGAAACGTGCATCTACCCCAACTCAGGAGGGACACAGAGGCAGAAATTCAAATTCCGGCCTTTATTGCCACAGTTTGCCAAACCAACTAGCAGCAGAAATGCGGGAGTATCTCTTGAGAGATGGTCGATGGAGCCTGATGATACAGTGTGTCTCGGAAACTATTCAGTTCTTAGGTTCTCTAATTTATTTCGATAGCAACTTGTACATTATCCTTAAATAAGATCATCCTGCAAGGACCCTGCCCGCAACAGCATGGCTGGAAGATGTTCTCCCAATAGTGTGGGTGATTGCATGGGCAATCACAGGCTGTGTCCTGGGCCCCATTCTAGGCCCTGGAGCTACAGCAGAGGACAAGACAGAGAAGGTCCCTGTCCTCATGGAGCTTACGCTCTCAAGGTGGGACAGACAAGAAATAAGTAAACAAGTCTCCAGGTAAGGCGATCTCAGGTAGTCGGAGGTGTTATAAAGGAAGTGAAACCAGGTGATGGGTCGGGTCAGGAAATGCAGGAGGAAGGGGGTAGCAGTCAGGTGAGGTGTTTAAAGAAGTGCTGTTGGGAGGAACAGACCTGATTGGTAAGCAGCCAGCCAAGGAGAGAGTTTCTCAGGCAGATGCAAATGGCCTGAGGTGTCCAGAGCTTTCAGGGCTCCAAGAATGGAGAGGTCTCTGGCGTGACTGGCACAGTGGGAGAGGTGAGGGTAACCCCAAAAGAGATCAGAGAAGTCAGGCAGGGTGTGAGGAGGTTCCCTGTCTTCTCAGCCTGGGCCTCCAGGTGAGAAGATGGTGAGTTTTATTCTGGTGGGAGGGAGGCTTCCGGGAAGTTTTCAGCAGGGCGCGGCAAGCAGAATCATGGCCCACCACCAAAAGAAGTCCCTGTCCTATTACCTGGAACCCAGGGCTAGGTTAGGTGATGTGGCAAAGGGACGCTAAGCTTGCAGGTAAAATTAAGCAGGATTGAAAATGGGGAGATTAACCTGGATGATCCAGGAGGGCCCGCTGGTATCACCAACAGGCCTTAAGCCGTCTCCGCCAGAGAACTTTAGCCTCTGCCTGGAAATCTCTTTGCTTAGTGGGATTCTTCTCACCGACCAGACTTCCATTGAGCACTTCCTGGAAAGTACAAGAGGAAGACAGAATCGAGGAAAGGGGCATGAGGATAGAAGCAGGGCCAGAATTAATAGGATACCCTAGAAACAATTGTTGTATTATTTCTATGACAAAATGCAATCTGATTTCTAAATCTTTGGCTTGCATATGAACTTTAGGAAGCACAATGTATTAACAATATGGAAATTGTACAAACAGGTAGATAGTATTAATGACTGACCCTCAGTAAATAGTCTTAACATATTTTTCAAATAGGAAAAAATAATTTTGTTTTGTTTTAATTTAAATATAAAATGTATACACAATTCAGTCATTGGAAGTTTTGTTTTGTTTTGTTTAAGATTTTATTTAATTGACAGAGAGAGATCACAAGTAGGCAGAAAGGCAGACAGAGAGAGAGGGGGAAGCAGGCTCCCTGCTGAGCAGAGAGCCTGATTGGGGCTCGATCCCAGGACCCTGAGATCATGACCTGAGCTGAAGGCAGAGGCTTTAACCCACTGAGCCACCCAGGTACCCCAGTCATTGGAAGCTTTAAGTATATTTGCAACAACTTGGGTATTTGAATCTACTATTTCAACTGTAAATTTTATAAAATCTAAGTGCAGAGCAAGTATTTCTAATACAAATCTGTTGTCCAAATTGGGATGTGCTATAAGTGTAAAATACACTAGATTTCAAAGACAATACAAAAAAAAGTAAAACATCTCATTAATAATTCTTTATTGATAACATTGACATAATATTTTTGATATATTAGGTTAAATAAAATATACTAAAATATTAAAGAAAGAGAAAGAGAGAAAAGGAGAAAGAGAAAGAGAGAGGAAGGAAGGAAAGAAAGAAAAAGAAAAAAGAAAAGAAAGGAAAAAAGAAAAGAAGGGAAAAAAGAGAAAGGAAGAGAGAGAGAAAGAAAGATTAAGAGAGAGAGAAAGAGAAAGGAAAGAGAAAGAAAGGAAAAGAAAAGAAAAAAGAAAAGAAACAGGGCCAGAGAGATGCCGTGTTCCTGGCTTTGAAGATGGAGGAAGGGTCCTCAGGCAAGGAATGCGATGGCTTCTAGAAGCTGGAAGCGGATTCTCCTGCGGAGCCCCCGGAAGGAGCACAGCCCTGCGGACAGCTGTCTCTCTCGCCATCGGACTGCTGCCTGCAGAGCAGTGAGAGGGTCCGTCGTGTTCTTGTAAGCCGTGGACTCTGATACTTTGTCTCAGCAGCTCATCGAGAAAGGACACACAGGCAGAGACGCTGGCCGGCTAATCTATTTATTTGTCAACCACTCTGACTGCACGAGTGGGAGCAGCGGGATTCACGCAGAGCTGCCGCTCGGCCCCAGTGAGAGTGTGGGTGGCGGTGATGACGGCAGAGATGATCGAGTCAAGGGATTCAGGGTCGGCCCCGGACATGGAGTCTAGGACCCTGCGCGTCGGGACATGCAGGCGCCCGTGGGGTCAGGCCGGGGAAGGCGCTGAGAATCAGAGCTGAACTCCCAGGCTTTCGGCTTGAGCGGGTCAGTGGAATTGAGGTGGGAGACGCTCAGTAGGAGGGGACAGGAGGCAGGTTTGGATGGGTATAATGTTTTACACAGAGTAATTTGGATGCCTAACGGCGGATCAAAATTATGTAATTAGTGTCTTGAGATCCATATGGATTGTGGAGGACATGAACATATGGTGTAATGAGACATTGATTGGAAGCCGTGGGTGGAAGAAATGAGCAGTGTGTGTGTGTGAAAGACCTGGAAATACAAATGTCTCAGGTGATGCAGTGCTGGGGTAAATGGATGGGAAGCCTCGTGCTCGGGCCGATCACTAGTATATGTTGGCGGAGGTGACACAGACCCGGTGCTAATTATGGGCCAGGCATATTACCGTGCATTCCCCATGCGTGTTCTTCAAGGCTTGCAGCAAACCCATGGGTACGTATTTTATTTTTACTCTCTGTTTTAGACAAGAACATGCAGGCTGAGAGGTTACAAAACATGCTTTAGGTCACCCAGCGAGAGAGCAGACGAATGGGGGGCAAGCCGAGGTCGTCAGGTCTGAGCCTGCTTCTTTTTTTTTTTTTTTTAAAGATTTTTATTTATTAGAGAGCGAGAGACTGAGAATGAGAGGGGAGAAGGTCAGAGGGAGAAGCAGACTTCCCGCAGAGCCGGGAGTCCGATATGGGACTTGATCCCGGGACTCCGGGATCATGACCCGAGCCGAAGGCAGTTGCTCAACCAACTGAGCCACCCAGGCGCCCCCTGAGCCTGCTTCTTAACCAGAGAGCTCTACTGCTCCAACACGAATAAATGTGAGAGGATGCTGACCCACCTTGGCTCCCCGTCCATCCATCGGGAAGGCTGGCCAAGGAGCAGCAGCAAGCCCTGCCAGGTGGACCAGCGTGAAGGGTTAGCGCCAGTGGGGGCCGCAGCCTAGCCAGCGACAGGTTCACGTCTGGGGCCCTGGACTGTGCAAACGATGTTGCGCATTGGGGAGACTTGGCAGTTCGGATCTGAACTCTAAGCCAAAGAGCACCCACTGGCTACTTTTTCTCCAGGGACTGGCATCGCTTGAAAAGGCAGCTGCCAAGCAGAGAAGAAAGCCCCTTTGAGTCTACCTTGATTCGAGAATAGATAGTAAAACACAGGACCGCCTGGGTGGCTCAGTGGGTTAAGCCTCTGCCTTCGGCTCAGGTCGTGATCTCAGGGTCCTGGAATTGATCCCCGCATCGGGGTCCCTGCTCAGCTGGGAGCTTGCCTCTCTCTCTCTCTCTCGGATAAATAAAATCCTTAAAATAACAAAACCCAGATGCTCTCATTAAATGCCAGTTCCTGCAGTCCTGCCCAGCTTCGGGGCTGGGTAATCATGTCTGAGGGCTGTGGCCACCTCCACGGTGTGACTAGAAATTGTAAAAAAACAAATAATAATAAACGGTAAAAAAAAACAAAACAAACGGTAAAAAAACAAAAAAACAAATGTTTGCTTGAGGACCCCCTGAAACGAGATCCTTTTTTTATGTGGCCTCATCTCCTTACAAGACCAGGACTCACGCCCGGGGATTAGTTCACTCCTGGAAAACAGAATTCTAACCTATCCTCACTCCTGCAACTCCCTGACATAAGCAGTATATTCAGGGGATTCAGGGCTGTCTAGGGAGAGAAACTTCCATTCTGTGACTGTGTGTATGTGTGTAACAGGGGAGGGGATTGGATGTAAGTCCTTGCCTGTTGCTTTTTCCAGGGCATTGCCTAAAAACACAGGTTCCAGGGTCAGAGGACCTAGATTTAATTTTGGCTCTGCCCTTTGCTAACTGCGAGATCCTGGGAAAATTCCTTAATATCTCTAAGCCTTTGCTGTATCAGTTAAAAATAGGCATATGATAGCAGGGGATGAGGGGAGCGCTTGCGTGATTCAGTCGGTTAAGTAAGTGTCTGACTCTTAGCTTCAGCCCAGGTCATGATCTCAGGGCTGGGAGATCGAATCCCGCATAGGGCTCCCCATTCTCAGCACAGAGTCTACTGGAAATTCCCTCCCTTTCCCTCCCCCCTCTGCCCTTCTCCTTGTTCACACATATGGCTCTCTCTCAATAGATAAATAAACCGTTAACCAAAAAAGTAGGTATATGGGGGTGCCTGAGGCTGGCTCAGTCGGAGGAGCATGTGACTCTTGATCTTGGGATCGTGAGTTCAAGCCCCACACTGGGTGTAGAGATTACTTAAAATCTTTAAAAAAATAGGCATAAAATAACATTGACTTGTTACGAGACTTGCCGAGGATGAAGTGACAAACACCTAAAGCACTGAGCGTTGCCGACATAGTGGAAGCGATACTTTGCTACCACTGCTGTTGTTCAAGGCAACAGGATTCAAGAGTAGACATTTCTGAATAGCAGTGACACACCCTGTTGGGACATGGAGAACCATGGCTGTATTTCTGATACTAGGTTAATTGTGCTTTGTTACTTTCTGTTTGCTGAAAGAGTAATTGTCTTTCTGTGTAGAAATATTGACAACATTTTCCTGCCAAAATTTAGCGTTTTCAGAGAATAAGGCCGAAAGCACAAGTAGTTTGCCTGAAATGAAATAAAGGATAGGGAGAAAACTCTTAACATAAAGCCTGGGAACAAGGTAGGTGGCGCAAATCTGTGTTGAAAAATTGCGGGAATAACTGGCAAGTGGTAATAGTAGCAGCTAACACCTCGTGGGAGGTGAGCACTTCCTTCCCATGAGTTTTCCGCTTTCAGCCCTCTTGACGACCCAGTGCCCAGTGCGGTGGGATTTTCCGGAGCTGACCCAGGGGTGGAGTCTGCATTAGAACTCAGCTGAAGGTTAAGACAATAGACCTGAATGATATGTAACTCCTGAAAAATATTATGTATGAAAACAAGACCTTTTAGGACTCAAAGGAAAATAAAACAGAAGAGAAGGAAGCGAAAGACATTCTAAATGTTGTTTTTTTTTCCCCCCAGCTGGTAAATGCCCTGAAAACGGTGTCTACACTGGAGGCACAGATTGTCGATTACAAATATAAGTAAGTGATATCCCACCCTTGGGCAGAGGCTGTCGTCTTTTGCTTGGATGAGTTAATGGGGCCTCAGAAGGGTTTTTCTGATGGGAGCCGATGGTGCTGATAGACGGGGAGAGACAGGCGGACGCCTCCATGAGTGCCGTGAGCGGGAGGGGACCCTGGGCGCACTGGGTCGGTTGCTTTTCAGCTGCGTGGGGTCTGATGTTTCGACACCATCTCACTGTTCAAGAGACGTGGTGAGTCCAGATTTCTTTTTTCAAATCCACATTTTCATTTGAAATTTCTGAATTTTTAAAAGTTGGTTAAAACAAAAAAATAGGGTGCCTGGGTGGTACAATCGGTTAAGCATCTGACTCTTGGTTTCAGCTCAGGTGGTGATCTCAGGGTTCTGAGATCGAGCCTTACTTCAGGCTCCACACTCCGCCAGAGTCTGCTTTGGGATTCTTTCTCCCCTCTTCCTCTGTCCCTTCCCCACACTCACTCTCTCTCTCTCTCTCTCTCAAAAATAAATAAATAGATCTTAAAAAAAAAAAAGTTGGCCACTAATTCTGAATTTAAAAAAAATGTTAGAATGTTCCTGGCCTAATTTGTCCTGCTAGCTGCTGGGTCTCAACTCCTGGCCTAAAATTAGTTCTGTGGGAATAATTTGAGGGTCAGAGAGAAATCTGAGGTTTCTAAAAATATTACAAAGTATTTGCATTTTTTTAAAGCTCCAACACAAGCAAAGGGCCTAGAAAGACAGAATATGCCTAACATTTACCGTCGAGGTAAGCCCTATGGATTTAAAAACAACAATGCTTTAAAGTAGTGCCTGTTCCTGGTTGAAAAAGTCAAGCAATATAGAAAAACGCCCAGAAGGAGAGGTGAAGGCTTTTCTCTCCTCCACTTGCCCACCTACAGGCATTGTCTTGTTTTCCAAATTTAACACTATGAACAGTTTCTATGTTGAAAAAGAAAAAATATCCAAATACCAGCATTCGGGGCTCTATTATTGATAGGTTAGAACTTAACAGTTAGAAGGGCCTCTGGCTGGCTCAGTCCGCAGACCATGTGACTCTAGATCTCGGGGTTGTCAGTTCGAATCCCACTCCGGGTGTGGAGCCTACTTAAAAAACAAACAAACAAAAAAACCACTTAACAGTGAGCAGGGGGGTTCCACACCTTATTTGTCAAACATCCATTCATTTATACAATAAGTCTTTATTGTGGACCTGCCAGCCGGTCACAGGCTTTGAAGAGGGGATGCAGTCACGGAGGATGGCGTGGCTCTGGTCTTGAGGACCGCAGACCCAGAATACAAATAAATAGCAGTCGTTAAGACAGCTACCGTTTGTTGAAACTTTACTCTTACGCTTTATCTCCTCTCACTCTTCCTGCAGTCTTAGGAGGGTGGCAGGGCTATCCTGTCTTACAGATTACACTGCAGTGGTGCCTACCATCACCGCCACAGGAAGACACCGAGGAAGAAGAGGGCCCGAGGTCAGGCTGACAGAACTGGGGAGGGCACCTCGGACGCTCTGGCATTGACTAGCTTTTCGGATACATAGGTTTTTTTCAGACGAAGGCGGCGTGACAATAAATTCAGACCTTGCCAGTCTGAGGGAAGCACTACTAATACAGTAGTTGGAGCTTTGCCTCCTTATCCTCAGACTCCAGGGTTCTGTCCACCTGGGCACATACGCATCCCTCCCCCGGCACCAGCTGGCGTGCCTGGAGAAACCAAGGCACGGGCACCTCTTCTGAGACACGCACCTGGTGCCCCCGTATTCCTACACTTGTGTGGGATGTGGGATTTCTGAGGTACTTCAAGAGGAAGCTCTTTAAAGAGGAGGAGCTGGGGGGCGCCTGGGTGGCTCAGTCGGTTAGGTGTCTGACTTGATTTCAGCTCAGGTCATGATCTCAGGGTGGTGAGGTGGAGCCCCGCGTCGGGCTCAACGCTCAGTATGGAGTCTGCTTGTCCTTCTGCTTCTGCACCCCTCCACCCACTCATTCTCTCTCTTTCTTTCTCTCTGTCTCTCAAACAACTAAATAAGTAGAATCTTAAAGAGGAGAAGCCAGGAATTCTCATTCTCATTCTCTATTCTCACAAATAATCTTGGTCATTTTTTTTTCTCCTTTGGGTAAGCAGGACTGGGAGATCTAATTCCATTATGTGTGTTCGGAGGGTTATACTTAGTCCAACATCTCTTGCCAGCCTCATTTCCGTGGACTTTTTTGGCCTTGACTTTACATTCAGAGTTTGCATATTTTTTAGGTTTTGAATTCGGAGGATACTTTCATGATCTTAATGTGCATAAAATTGTGGATTAGTTTGTCGCAAAGGCAGGACAATCCCTTGGTGGTATCTGAGCTAATTTTAGGTATACCCAGATGGTATTGAATAAACTCCAGTTGCACAAGGAGAATTTATTTTATTAAAAAGTTCTCTTAGGGGCGCCTGGGTGGCTCCGTGGTGAAGCCTCTGCCTTCGGCTCAGGTCATGATCTCAGGATCCTGGGATCGAGCCCCACATTGGACTTTCTGCTCAGCAGGGAGCCTGTTTCCCCCTCTCTCTGCCTATTTGTGATCTCTCTCCTTTCTGTCAAATAAATAAATAAACAAATAAATAAATAAAATCTTTTTTTTGATTAATAAAATAAAAAAGTTCTTTTATTATCTTTTTTTTTTTTTTATTAGAGAGAGAGACTGAGAATGAGAGGAGAGAAGGTCAGAGGGAGAAGCAGACCTCCCGCAGAGCCGGGAGTCCGATATGGGACTCGATCCCGGGACTCCGGGATCATGACCCGAGCCGAAGGCAGTCGCCCAACCAACTGAGCCACCCAGGCGCCCCAGTTCTTTTATTATCTTAAGGAAGTAGTTTTCAGTCTGATGCTAGTATATCATTACATCTCTTTAGTGCCTGCTAATTTCCCTGCTTCATAAAGAAAGAGCAGGTCTCAGGCTCAGGGCTTTGTCTTGCTGTGGGATCTGCCTAGATTTGCATCTTTTTCCTTTGATTATATCTATTTTTACAGTTTTGTTTGACCCGTGTTACTGGTTTTTCATTTAAGACAGCTCTAAAAGTTTCCTTCTAAAATAAACGCATTTAGGGGCACCTTGCTGGGTAGAGCTTGCAACTGTTGATCTTGGGGTCGTGAGTTCGAGCCCCACATTGTGTAGAGATTATCTTTAAAAAATGAAATCTTAAAAATAAATGCATTTGAGTTATTTTTTTAAAAAGTGAGCTTACTTATTAGAAACCAGTGTTAAATTATTAAATTATTTAGTTATTGATTATTGGAGTAGGCTTGAAATTGGCAAAAGCCCTAGTGGAATGTGATTTAAATTGGGAAATGCACTTGTATAAATATTGTTACCACAGGTCCCGAGCTAAGTCATCTTAACAGTTTCTCTCTTCTCCCCATCTGTCTTTTGTTGGTCTATATGCTCGCAGGGAACTTGGCTTTTTGGATCAGCTGAGGATCACTCATAACACGGACATATTTATTGGAATGCACGGAGCTGGTCTTACCCATTTACTTTTCCTTCCCGACTGGGCTGCCGTATTTGAGCTGTAAGTGTTTGGGGGCAGCTTTCCATTGAGGCAGCAGATAATGCTTTTTATGCGTGCCCAGACGGTCACTCAGAGATTCAGAAGGCGTAATATTTACTCCTTTTGGGAAGGTCCCATCGTATAGGCTTCTAGAAAGAAAGGAGACCTCAAGCTAAAAATGGGAAGTCTGCAGCCACCATTCACTTAGCGAGCAAATTCCGCTTTCTCCCTCTAGCTCGTGGTGATGCGGGAGACGGGAGTCTGTGACTTCCCTCGGGCTGGGATCGTCTCCCTGCCCTCTGTGTCATTAGTGTGGTAAAAGGCAGCCTGTACATTGCATAGCTGTGTTCACGGCGGCACCGTGCCCAGTAGCCACCCCACACGTCTGTCAGCCGCTGCTTGGATCCACAGAATGTGAAATGTGGGTCTCTCTGCATGCCTCGGCCTCAGTCAGCCTTAAAAAAGAGGAAGATCCCGTCACAGGCTACAGCATGGGCGAATGAACCCGGAGGACATTATGTTAAGTGGAAAAGCTACTCACGAAAGGACACACACTGTGTGATGTCACTCACGTGAGGTGCACGGAGGAGTCCGGGCCATATAGACGGAGCATAGCACGGGGGTTGCCAGGGGCCCGTTGGGGGCTGGGGGACAGGGGCGGAGAGGAAAGTGAAGAGCCCATGTTGCCCGGAACAGAGTTTCAGTTTTGCAAGATGGGGGATTTGGTTACACACCATGAATGCACGTAACACGACGGAACTAATCACTTAAAAGTGGCCATGATGGTACATTTTATATGTTTTCTACAATTCAGATAAGAGTGTTCGAGAACCCGTATGTCTCACAAAGAACACAGCTCACAAAAAACACAAGCCGGCCCCTCCGCTTTGTGCTCACTGATCCCCTCTACAGGGAAACTGAGGCTTCAAGTGAAAATGATCTTTCCGGGGTGCTCCTTTAATGGGCCGGGTAGTTATGGGGACGTGGCCTTCTCCCTCGTGGTAATTCTGCCCTGGACACCACGCCTCATTCCATTCCGGATATGAGGATACACCAACACCCGTTACTGTTAACCTCATTTCTCTCCTGGTGTCCGAACACCTAGATTTCACTCGGTATCTAAATGGGAGGCTATTTATTTATTTATTTATTTAATGGGAGGCTATTTAGAAAAAAAAGGTGTGAACTTCCCACATTTTGCAAACATATTTGAAATATGTATACATTAGAGAAATAACCAGATAATTATGGATTCTGTCTCAGTGCTTCATTTGTCCCAGAGAGAGGGAGAGAGGAGAAGAGGGAGGTAAAGAAGGAAGGCAGGAAGGAAGGGAGGGAGAGAAGGAGGAAAGAAGAGGTGTAATTGATAACCCTTAGGCTTTGGAGTTCAGCACACTGGGCTGCTTGGGCTTCCCAAGTTGTGTGCCCTCGGATGTGGTGCCTCCCCTGAAGCCCCTTCCTATTGTGCAGACTGGGTATTGGGAGATAGTATCAAGTTCACAGGCAGTCAGCCCTGTTGATAAACTTCAGTTCCTTCCAAACCTTGATCCTGTTTGGTTTTCTTAAAGTTGAGGTAGCCTAGTTATGAGGATATTTAAAAAAATAATCCCCATTGATCTTGTACACTAGTCACACAACCTTTTGCAGTAACGTACTTGGGAGGTGAATTATTTCCCGGGGAGACATCGATTTGGCAGAACCCCTGGACGCAGGTCTCACATGTGGGTGCCCTTGCGTCCTCAGGTACAACTGTGAGGATGAACGCTGCTACTTAGACCTGGCCAGGCTCCGAGGCATCCACTACGTCACCTGGCGAAGGCAGAACAAAGTCTTTCCTCAGGATAAGGTAAAGTTCAATGATGAAACTCGCCTTGTTTTGTGTTTTCGTTTTGTTTTTTTTCTTTTCACCTCATTTTGCTTTTTCATTGGTATAAAATACCTAATTAATATGAAAAACTATCATTAAACTTCAATCCAAAGGTAAACTCTTCTTCTCTGGAACACTGAGTTGTATTTTATAGTTGCCAGTTGGGGCAAAAGGGAAATTCATCATTCCGTGTCTGTATGTTGAGAAGACAACTTTGGGAAATTTGGGCCTAGGAAGATCTGTTAAATTATGTACCGGAGGAACCAGCAAACTATAGAGCAGTAGGCCCAATCTGGCCCCTCACCTGTTTGTATAAATAAAGTTTTATTGGGACAGTTGCCTTGGCCAAAGTAAAATAATTTTATTCCTGTTTAGAAAACCATGTCCTCAGTGACTTACAGATTTATGTTTTGGTTTGGTTTTGTAGGGCCACCACCCAACTCTGGGGGAACATCCGAAATTTACCAACTACTCTTTCGATGTAGAAGAATTCATGTACCTTGTCCTTCAGGCTGCAGACCACGTAGTACAACACCCAAAGTGGCCATTTAAGAAAAAACGTGATGAGCTATAAGTGTGCCGAACCAGTGTGCAAAAGTCTGTTTGTTTAAATA